>CM065775.1:200000-800000 GCA_033296515.1 Macrochelys suwanniensis
CTGGGGGAGGAGAACATGGCTCTGTCAGAGGGAGAACTTTGGCAGCTGGTTACTTCTGGCTGATGTTGTTCCATGGAAGAAGGACTGCTCAGCAGAGATGGGGTCCACCTATCGAGGAAGGGGAAGAGCATATTTGGACACAGACTGGCTAACAAGGGAGGGCTTTAAACTAGGTTTGAAGGGGGCAGGTGACCAAAGCCCACAGGTAAGTCAAGAACATGGAGACCAGGGAGAAGGGACAGAAATTGGGGGGAGCATGGGCTGTAATAGCAGGTATCAAGAAGAGACAAGACAGAACTGTGGGGGGGGGGGAAATAAAATCAGTATCGTAGGTGTCTGCATACTAATGCGAGAAGTATGGGGAATAAGTAGGAAGAAATCGCAGTGCTAGTGAATAAACACAACTATGACCTAGTTGGCATCACAGATACCTGGTGGGATAATATGCATGACTGGAATATTGGTATAGAAAGGTACAGCTTGCTCAGGAAGGGCAGGCAGGGAAAAAAGGGAGGAGATGTCTTGCATATTAAAAATGTAAACACTTGGACTGAGGTTGAGATAGAAATAAGAGACAGACTTGTTGAGAGTCTCTGGGTAAGGATAAAAGGGGTAAAACCCAAGGGTGATGTCATGGTAGGGGTCTACTACAGACCACCTAACCAGGAAGAAGAGGTGGATGAGGCTTTTTTTAAACAACTAATAAAATCATCCAAAGCACAGGACTTGGTTGTGATGGGGGACTTCAACTACTCAGACATCTGTTGGGAAAATAACACAACAGGGCACAGATTATCCAACCCGTTCTTGGAATGTATTGGAGACAATTTTTTATTCCAAAAAGTGGAGGAAGCTACTAGAGGGGAGGCTGTTCTAGACTTGATTTTGACAAATAAGGAGGAACTGGTTGAGAATTTGAAAGTGGAAGGCAGCTTGGGTGAAAGTGATGATAAAATGGTGGAGTTCATGATTCTAATGAATAGTAGGAGGGAAAACAGCAAAATAAAGACAATGGATTTCAAAATGGCAAATTTTAGCAAACTCAGGGGGTTGGTAGGTAAAATCCCATGGGAAGCAAGTCTAGGACATTTTTTTTGAAGACAGTTGGTGTTTTTCAAAAAGACATTATTGAGAGAACAAGAGCAGACTATTCCACTGCTTAGGAAAGACAGGAAGTATGGAAAGAGACCACCCTGGCTGAACCAGGAGATGTTGAATGATCTAAAAATAAAAGAAAGAGTCCTACAAAAAATG
This sequence comes from Macrochelys suwanniensis, assembly GCA_033296515.1. Lineage (NCBI taxonomy): Eukaryota > Metazoa > Chordata > Testudines > Chelydridae > Macrochelys > Macrochelys suwanniensis. Next base: position 201,255 of record CM065775.1, read on the forward strand.
GAAACTAGGTCCGATGACAAAAGATGTTTATAAACAAATAACACGAGTCTGTAGGGGCAAAATTAAAAAGGCCAAGGGACACAATGAGATCAAACTAGCTAGGGCAACAAGGGCAACAAGAAAACATTCTACAAATATATTGGAAGCAAGAGGAAGACAAAGGACAGGGTAGGCCTGTTACTAAATGAAGAGGGAAAAAGAATAACAGAAAATGTGAAAATGGCAGAAGTTCTTAATGACTTCTTTGTTTCGGTTTTCACCAAGAAGGTTAGTGGCTATTGGACGTCTAACATAGTGAATGCCAATGAAAATGAGGTAGGATCAGAAGAGGCTAAAATAGGGAAAGAACAAGTTAAAAGTTACTTGGACAAGTTAGATGTCTCCAAGTCACCAGGGCCTGATGAAATGCACCCTAGAATACTCTGAAGGAACTGACTGAGGAGATATCTGAGCCATTAGATATTATCTTTGAAAAGCATTGGAAAACAGGAGAGATTCAACAGAACTGGAAAAGAGCACATATAGTGCCTATCTCTAAAAAAGGAAAATAAGGACAACCCAGGCAATTACAGACCAGTCAGCTTAACTTCTGTACCAGGTAAGATAATGGAGCAAATAATTTAGGAATCAATTTGAAAACATCTAAAAAAAAAGATAATAAGGTAATAATAAGAAGAAGATAATAAGGTGATAAGTGATAGCATGGATTTGTCAAGAACAAATCATGTCAAATCAACCCGACAGCTTTCTTTGACAGGGTGACAAGCCTTGTGGATGGGGGGAAGAGGTAGATGTGGATGTCCAAAGAGGATGGAGCTCGGCTGTTCTCAGTGTTGGCAGATGACAGAACAAGGAGCAATGGTCTCAAGTTGCAGTGGGCGGAGGTCTAGGTTGGATATTAGGAAACACTATTTCACTAGGAGGGTGGTGAAGCACTGGAATGGATTACTAGGGAGGTGGTGGAATCTCCATCCTTAGAGGTTTTTAAGGCCCAGCTTGACAAAGCCCTGGCTGGGATGATTTAGCTGGGGACTGGTCCTGCAATGAGCAGGGGGCTGGACTAGATGAGCTCCTGAGGTCCCTTCCAACCCTGTGATTCTATTATTCTTCTATCATTCTATGATTTGATGATCATTCAGTTAATTGCTAAGTCATCTGCCCAAAACCTGGAGTTTGGAGGTGCCTAATTAAGTAGAGACCCCTCGCAGCTGTCACTCGATGCACTGGGGTACCACCGATGACAACCCTCCTGCCAGAACGGGCGCCCCTCCACTCTTGTTTTGCTGAGCCAGACACTCCAGTTCAGCTTCAGCACAGACCCAGAGGTTGGACCACGCCCCTCTGCACTTCACAGAAACTGAGATTCACTCAGCCCAGAGGCTTCTCAGTTAACAGGGACTTTCCCAGTGTTCAGCCTTTCTGAGAGCCTGAACCCCAAATAAATCCGTTTTACTCTGTATAAAGTTTATACAGGGTAAATTTATAAAATGACCACCCTCTATATCCCTGACAGAGAGATATGCACAGCTGTTTGCCTCCCCCAGATAGCAATTACTTACTCTGAGTTTATTAATAAACAAAAGTGATTTTATTAAGTATAAAAAGTAGGATTTAAGTGGTTTCAAGTAATAACAGATAGAACAAACATAAACATAAACACCACCCTATACCGGAAACCTACTGACCGCTATACTTACCTACATGCTTCCAGCTTCCATCCAGGACACACCACACGATCCATTGTTTACACCCAAGCTCTAAGATACAACCGCATTTGCTCCAATCCCTCAGACAGAAACAAACACCTACAAGATCTCTATCAAGCATTCTTAAAACGACAATACCCACCTGCTGAAGTAAAAAAACAGATTGACAGAGCCAAAAGAGTACCCAGGAGTCACCTACTACAGGACAGGCCCCCAAAAGAAAATAACAGAACACCAGTAGCCGTCACCTTTAGCCCCCAACTAAAACCTCTCCAGCGCATCATCAAAGATATACAACCTATCCTAAAAGATGATCCCTCACTCTCACAGATCTTGGAGGACAGACCAATCCTTGCTTACAGACAGCCCCCCAACCTGAAGCAAATACTCACCAGCAACCACACACCATACAACAAAAACACTAACCCAGGAACCTATCCTTGCAACAAAGCCCGATGCCAACTCTGTCCACATATCGATTCAAGTGATACCATCACAGGGCCTAATCACATCCGCCACACCATCAGGGGCTCATTCACCTGCACATCTACCAATGTGATATATGCCATCATGTGCCAGCAATGCCCCTCTGCCATGTACATTGGCCAAACCGGACAGTCTCTACGCAAAAGAATAAACGGACATAAATCTGACATCAGGGATCATAACATTCAAAAACCAGTAGGAGAACACTTCAACCTCCCTAATCACTCACTGACAGACTTGAGGGTAATGGTTTTGCAGCAAATAAACTACAAAAACAGACTACAACGAGAAGCTGTTGAACTCAAATTGATATTAATAACTCTGTTATTCCAATTATGATGTAATTGGAATAACAGAGACTTGGTGGGATAACTCACATGATTGGAGTACTGTCATGGATGGATATAAACTGTTCAGGAAGGATAGGCAGGGCAGAAAAGGTGGGGGAGTTGCGTTGTATGTAAGAGAGCAGTATGACTGCTCAGAGCTCCAGTATGAAACTGCAGAAAAACCTGAGAGTCTCTGGATTAAATTTAGAAGTGTGAGCAACAAGGGTAATTTCGTGGTGGGAGTCTGCTACAGACCACCAGACCAGGGGGATGAGGTGGACGAGGCTTTCTTCCAGCAACTAACAGAAGTTACTAGATCACAGGCCCTGGTTCTCATGGGTGACTTTAATCACCCCGATATCTGCTGGGAGAGCAATACAGCGGTGCACAGACAATCCAGGAAGTGTTTGGAAAGTGTAGGGGACAATTTCCTGGTGCAAGTGCTGGAGGAACCAACTAGGGGAAAAGCTCTTCTTGACCTGCTGCTCACAAACAGGGAGGAAATAGTAGAGGAAGCAATAGTGGATGGGAACCTGGGAGGCAGTGACCATGAGATGGTCGAGTTCAGGATCCTGACACAAGGAAGAAAGGAGAGCAGTAGAACAGAGACCCTGGACTTCAGAAAAGCAGACTTTGACTCCCTCAGGGAACTGATGGGCAAGGTCCCCTGGGAGAATAACATGAGGGGGAAAGGAGTCGAGGAAAGCTGGCTGTATTTTAAAGACTCCTTATTGAGGTTGCAGGAACAAACCATCCCGAGGTGTAGAAAGAAAAGTAAATATGGCAGGCGACCAGCTTGGCTTAACAGTGAAATCCTTGCTCGTCTTAAACACAAAAAAGCAGCTTACAAGAAGTGGAAGATTGGACAAATGACCAGGGAGGAGTATATAAATATTGTTCAGGCATGCAGGAGTGAAATTAGGAAGGCCAAATCACACTTGGAGTTGCAGCTAGCCGGAGATGTTAGGAGTAACAAGAAGGGTTTCTTCAGGTATGTGAGCAACAAGAAGAAAGTCAAGGAAAGTGTGGGCCCTTTGCTAATGAGGGAGGGAACCTAGTGACAGAGGCTGTGGAGAAAGCTAGTGTACTCAATGCTTTTTTTGCCTCTGTCTTCACAGACAAGGTCAGCTCCCAGGCGGCTGCACTCCGCAGCACGGTATGGGGAGGAGGTGACCAGCCCTCTGTGGAGAAAGAAGTAGTTCGGGACTATTTAGAAAAGCTGGACGAACACAAGTCCATGGGGCCGGATGCACTGCATCCGAGGGTGCTAAAGGAGTTGGCCGATGTGATTGCAGAGCCATTGGCCATTATCTTTGACAAATCATGGCAATCGGGGGAGGTCCCGGATGACTGGAAAAAAGCTAATGTAGTGCCCATCTTTAAAAAAGGGAGGAAGGAAGATCCGGGGAACTACAGGCCAGTCAGTCTCACCTCAGTCCCTGGATAAATCATGGAACAGGTCGTCAAGGAATCAATTCTGAACCACTTAAAGGAGGGGAAAGTGATCAGGAACAGTCAGCATGGATTCACCAAGGGCAAGTCATGCCTGACTAACCTAATTGCCTTCTATGATGAGATAACTGTCTCTGTGGATGAGGGGAAAGCAGTGGATGTGCTATTTCTTGACTTTAGCAAAGCTTTTGATACAGTCTCCCACAGTTTTCTTGCCAGCAAGTTAAGGAAGTATGGGCTGGATGAATGGACGGTAAGGTGGATAGAAAACTGGCTGGATGGTCGTGCTCAACGGGTAGTGATCAATGGCTCCATGTCTAGTTGGCAGCCGGTATCAAGTGGAGTGCCCCAAGGGTCGGTGCTGGGGCCGGTTTTGTTCAATATCTTCATCAACGATCTGGAGGATGGTGTGGACTGCACCCTTAGCAAGTTTGCAGATGACACTAAACTGGGAGGAGTGGTTGATACGCTGGAGGGTAGGGACAGGATACAGAAGGACCTGGACAAATTAGAGGATTGGGCCAAAAGAAATCTGATGAGGTTCAACAAGGACAAGTGCAGAGTCCTGCACTTAGGACGGAAGAATCCCATGCACTGCTACAGACTAGGGACCGAATGGCTGGGCAGCAGTTCTGCAGAAAAGGACCTAGGGGTTACGGTGGACGAAAAGCTGAATATGAGTCAACAGTGTGCCCTTGTTGCCAAGAAGGCTAACGGCATTTTGGGCTGTATAAGTAGGGGCATTTCCAGCAGATCGAGGGACGTGATTATTCCCCTCTATTCGGCACTGGTGAGGCCTCATTTGGAGTACTGTGTCCAGTTTTGGGCCCCACACTACAAGAAGGATGTGGATAAATTGGAAAGGGTCCAACGGAGGGCAACAAAAATGATTAGGGGGCTGGAGCACATGACTTATGAGGAGAGGCTGAGGGAACTGGGATTGTTTAGCCTGCAGAAGAGAAGAATGAGGGGGGATTTGATAGCTGTTTTCAACTACCTAAAAGGGGGTTCCAAAGAGGATGGATCTAGACTGTTCTCAGTGGTAGAAGATGACAGAACAAGGAGTAATGGTCTCAAGTTGCAGAGGGGGAGGTTTAGGTTGGATATTAGGAAAAACGTTTTCACTAGTAGGGTGGTGAAGCACTGGAACGGGTTCCCTAGGGAGGTGGTGGAATCTCCTTCCTTAGAGGTTTTTAAGGTCAGGCTTGACAAAGCCCTGGCTGGGATGATCTAATTGGGGTTGGTCCTGCTTTGAGCAGGGGGTTGGACTAGATGACCTCCTGAGGTCCCTTCCAACCCTGAGATTCTATGATTCTATGATTCTATATGCAAACTAGGTACCATCAATTTAGGATTAAATAGAGACTTGGAATGGCTTGGCCATTACGTTAATTGAATCTATTTCCCTTAAGTTAACGATCCTCATTCACACCTGTGTGTCAACTGTCCACATTGGCCATCTTGTTTATCACTTCAAAGGTTTTTGTTCCCCTGCTGTTATGGTTCCTCTCAATTAATTAGCCTCTTAAGGTTGGTTGATGCACTTCCACCTTATCATGTTTCTCTGACTGTATAAATATCTGTCTACTGTATGTTTCATTCCATGCATCCGATGAAGTGGGTTCTAACCCACGAAAGCTTATGCTGAAATAAATTTGTTAGTCTCTAAGGTGCCACAAGAATTTCTTTCTTTCTTATTTTCTTTTAGATAGAACAAAGTAAGTCACAAAGCAAAATAAAACAAAACACGCAAAACAAGCCTAATACATTAAGAAACTGATTACAGGTAATATCTCACTCTGAAAGATGTTCCAATAAGTTTCTTTCACAGACTACACTCCTTATTAGTCTGGGCTCAATCATTTCCCGTGGTAGAAACCTTGTTATTTCCAGCAGACATCTCAGGTGGTAAGCAGGGAGTTTCTCATGACTGGCCTCCATTTTCTCCTGCTCCACCCACTTTGATAGCTTTGGCACAAGGCAGGGATCTTTTGTCTGTTCTTGGCCCTCACCCCTCCTTTTAAATGGAAAAGTACAAGATTTAAGATGGATTTATGTATCAGGTGACATGGTCACATGTCCCTGTGAGACCTCATTCTTCATTACCCACAGGCTGGCCCACATATACCAAGAAGGCTTGCAGGTAAACGAGCCATTTACAACTCATTGTTTCTGAAACACCCTTAATGGCCTCCACTTAATCTGACTACATCAGTAGTACAAGTTTATACCTTATATTTCTAACTTCAGAAATAAGAAGGATACATGCATATGAATAGGAAAATGAAATTGAGCACATTGTTACTTTTCCAATGATATGTTACAAGAGTCCTTTTGCATATTCCAGCTATGTCATTTTCAGAATTAATAAGCCTATTTTCATAGAGTATATGGATTGCAACATCACAGTAATGAACTACAATTTTTAAATATACACAGATACACAGAGCAGCCAATTCCTTTCTGCCTGAGCACAGAGCCCAAGAGTTCTCATTTCCCTTTGGGAAGGTCCCATAATTGCTGTTTACTCCTAAAGCTGGATAAATAACACAGAAGAGCAGACATGGAACAAGAGACATTAGCTAAAATGTCTCTGGTCTCCAGCCTATTTCCATCCAGATGCTGCTTCTACCCTTGAGACTCAGTGAAACCCACGGAGATTGCACAGAGCTATATTATAAACAGTGAACACCCCTGTGTCGGCTCTCAGCGTGGGATGCTGCTGCAGATGCTGGGGTGAGAGAGGTGTGGAACACGGCTACCTGAGGGGGATTCCCAGGGAAGACACTTCCATCTCAGGATTCACAGGTACCCATCTCTGGCTGCAGAGCTCACCTGCTCAACAAACCCAGTGCCACATGGGCATGATGGGATAGAGAGTAAGACTGTGCTCCTTTCCGCTCTGAGCAGCTTTTAAATTTTCTTTTATCAGTGTTGCCTATTCAGACTTTCAATGTAACTGAATGTTTCCTTGTCGTGAGTGGTGAGACAGACTAAATATAAATGCTTGATCTAATTTATTTATCGATAGATTCGTAGGCTTCATGGTCAGAAGGCACCAGTAGAACATCCTGTATTACTTACTGTATGATACAGGGTGTTACATTTCACCCAGTTTCCCCTGTATTGAGGTCAAAGAGTTGTGTGTGACTAAGACCTGATCTACGGTATGATTTCACATCATCGAGCCACAGGGTGAGAAGGGACTGCAAGGGTCAGCTAGTCTAACCCTTTGCCAAGATGCAGGATTTGTTGTTTCTAAACCATCCAGGACAGATGAGTCTCCAACCTTCTTTGGAAAACTTCTAGCAAAGGAGCCTCCACGTCTATTCCATTGTCCTCCTGGTCTGACAGTTTTTCCTGAGATTTCATCTAAAACTGCTCTGCTGTACTTTGAACCCAGTGACTCTTGTCCCGCCTCTGTGACAAGAGAGAACAACTTTTCTCCATCTTTTTTTATGGCAGCCTTTCAAGTAGCTGAAGACCTCTGTCATGTCCAAGCTCAATCTCTTCTTTTCCAGACTAAGCATATCCAGTTCCTTCAGCCTTTGTTCGTATGACTTGCATTCCATCTCTTTGATCATTTTTGTTTCTCACCTTTGGATCCTTTCCAATTTCTCTGGATCCTTCTGTGACGTTGTGAGTAATATAATATCTCATTGAAAGGTGACAGGGCTAGAAAGAGTTGATGAACTCACAGACTGACCTGACCCATGGCCGAACTTTAAAGACTGGTTAGAAAGAGATGGAAATGAATAGAGCTTTGAAATGCAGCCAGCATTGTTAGAGATAGAAGAGTAGATGTTTGTTCACCTCTTGTGATGTTAGCAAACAAGTCTTGTCTATGGCTATAGCTTTGATTCAAAGATTAAAGAAGGAATATTAACATTTAAGAAGATATCTGAGTGAAATAGTATTATTGTCCATATGTCTCTTTGAAGGTTGTGGTAACCTGCATCTGAACTGTTTAATGGATAAATTATCCTGTGTTAATTGCCATGATGTTTAGAAGAAGGAAAGTTAAGCCTATTGTTTTCTCAGGCCAAACGGCTGCTGGAAAAGTATAAAAACTCCGGGACACGATCCTTCTTCATCTCAGATCTTCTTTGGGTTTCAAGAAGGGGAAACCCTAAGCCATAAGGATTGAGATCCCCACTCACTGACTGGAGTCACCCTGAATATGGACATTGGACTTTAACCTATGGACTATTTTTAAAAGAACTTTTAGCAACTACAAGCTCATCTCTGCTATGTATCTGAACCTCAAGAATTGAATTCAAATTTGTCTGTATATTGTTCTTTTAACCAACATTCTCTCTTTTCTTTTTTAATAAATTGTAGTTTCGTTAATAAGAATTGACTAAAAGCATGTATTTGGGGTAAAATCTAAGTTATTATTTGACCTGGGTCTGGGGCTTGGTACTTTGGGTCAGGAGAACCTTTTCTTTTATATGATGAACTAAGATTTTCAGAATTTATCATCATATGTTTGACATGTGTGTCTGGATGGAGGCTGGAGGCTGGGCACTTTAAGGAAACTGCATTGTTTGGACTTCTGAGGAACCAGGGAGGTACTATAGAAGCTGTTTTGTGCTGGCTTGGTAAATCTAAATATTGGACTATCCACCAGTGTTTGGGGTTTGTCTGCCCCGTTCTGTTTGCAGTTCACCCTGATGGAGTGACCTCAGCGGGCTCCCACGGGAAGCACCGTCACACCTTCCTATACATTGGTGACCGAAACTGGAGACAGTGTTCCAGCTGAATCCTAATGAGCACCAAGTAGAGGAATACTATCATCTCCGGTGACTTGCATGCTGTTAATGCAACCTAAAACTGTTTGTTTTGCAATAGCAAATAAATCCACTCCCCTGAGACATGTAGCTATATCAGCCTAACCCCAGTGTAGATCCCCACCATGAGATCAACCTAGCTCCCGCCTCTCAGGGAGGTGGATTACCTACGCTGACGAGTAAGTAGTGTCTTCACTGAAACACTGTGGCAGCGCCGCTGTAGCATTTTAAGTGTAGACAAGCCCTGAAGCAGATCTTCCAGAAAAGTATCCAGTCTGGATCTGCAGACATGGGGACTTGGAGAATCCACCACTTCCCTTCGCAGTTTGTCCCAATAGTTAATCACTCTCAGTGCTAAACTCTTGGCCCTTATTTCCAGCTAGAATTTGTCTCGCTTGGGCTTAGCTCTGCCTTTCTCCGCTATAATACAGAGCCCGTTATTATCCATCATTTTCTTCCCATGAAATTCTGTATTTGATCGTCCTTTTGATAAGATAAATAGATGAAGCTCTTTAAGTCTCTCAGTGGCCGGCATTTTCTGCAGCCTCCAATCCTTTCTGTGGCTCTTTTCTACACGTTCTCCAATTTTTTAAATTTTAAACTGTGGACTCCGGAACTGGATGCATTCGGCTTCACCAATGCCATATGCAGAGGTAAAATTCTTCCCCTGCTCCAACTCACCACTATGATGAGTTGGTTATCCACAATGACCCCTAAATCCTTCTCAGGGTCCCTCAATTCCATAATACAGTGATCGAGTCTGTGGGTTGGGTCTGCGTTCCCTGTTTTGAGATAATAACTTTGCATTTGACTGTATTAAAACATTTGTGTCTGCCCTGGTTGCCTCATTGTAACCACTCTGCCAATTTTGGAGCCTTCGCTATTTTATCTGGAGTGATTTTCTATTTGCGTCCATATCATTGGTGAAAATATTGAATAGCATCGGGCCTAGAACTGATCCCTGCAGAACTACAATAGAATCACCCCCATTCCCTGCAATGCCCCATTGACAACAGCTTTCTGAGATCTGTCAGTTAGCCAGTTTTTAGTCTATTTTACGTCTGCTCTACTGATATTGGATAGTGTTTGGATCTGAATGTTTTCCCCGAGTACATCAAATGCCTCAGAGACACCGAAGTCTATTGTACATGTGCAGTTCCCTTGGTCAATCAAATGTGTACAGCCATTATAGGATGAAAACTTATTTGGCAAGACCTGTTTCCATAACCCTGTTGGTGACTCGCATTCATTATATTCTTATAACTAATCCCATGCCAGATTTTCCATTTTTTCCTAACCTTGTCAAATCCTTTAAAAAAAACTTTCTCTTTAATTTTTAATAGTTTATGTTTCTGGTGTTTGTAACTCTCGGGTTCTTCAGTAGATGTTGCTTAACATCCTCCTTGACTGCTAATGGACTAGAAAGTATTGCATCAGCTCATTTGAAATGAGATCTTCACTTTCTTGACTGTGGAATTGTGGCTTGTTAGCTGGCTATAAACTCTTCTTAAAGAACTCCCAATTTTCATTCCCATTTTTCTGAATATTTTTTCGCTCCCAATCAGTTTTGGGGATAATTTGTCATCCTTGAGGAATTAGCCCCTTTGAAGCACTTCTGTAGATATTACTGGTTGTCAGGGGCGGCTCTCACAATTTTGCCACCCGAAGCAGAGGTGGTGACCCAGCCCCCGACGAAGGCAGACGTCTCGGGGCCCCGCCCCCGACGCAGGCAATCCCAGTCCGCGGCGGCAAGGGTAGGGCGGCGGACCTGCTGCCCCATTGCTGTCACGGCAGGCGAGAATGGGGCGGCAGTCCGAGTCCCGCGGCGGCAATTCGGCTCAGGGAAGAGCGGACCTGCCGCCGAATTGCTGCCGCGAGACTCAGACTGCTGCCCCATTCTCAATGCCGCCCCAAGCACCAGCTTGGAAAGCTGGTGCCTGGAGCCAGCCCTGCTGGTTGGGAGCTGGTCTCTGTTTGTCCATTGGAATGGAATCAGTTCCATTCCGTTATTTTGTTCTCCTCTATCATATGCCCCCTTCTTTGTGGCTTCTCTAAAGTAAACAGTCCCAGACTTTTCAGTCTGTTGGCATATGGCAGCCTCCCCCATTCCCACAGCCTGTCTCAGAAATCCGCTTTCCATCTGCTAAATCCTTTATAGAGACTGGCTGATCACAAGTGAGTGCGTTTCCAGAGCAGGTTGTTCTCCACCCCAGTCCTTAGACATCTAACATTGTCTTTGTTTTGGCCACTACTGTGAACGAGCTGGTGTTTCCATGGAAGAGCTCTCGATGACACCCAGGGCTTTTCCCTGACGTGGTTCTAGTTGGGATGTTTCCCCTCGGTACACGGATTGGCAACGCTTTTTTTTCTCTTTTTTTTTACACTTTCAGATTTTGAGCTATTCAGTACCTTGGGGAATAGCATGGACTTTCCCAGACCACGACATGTAGAGATTACTGATGCATGGAGGACTATCAAATGTGGAATTAGCATTAGTAGGGTCAGTTGTTCATAATTCGTTTATCTGAAAAATGAAAATGTGTGTGAAGAGCAATCAATCTGCTTCACCCATGAGGCAAGTACCCCATACTGCACGTAGTGTCTCATATTAACATTGTCTCTCATTCCAGGCTTTTGTTCTGCGACCATCACTCTGGGCCCTCGGAACGCCTCAGAGTTGAACAACTTCTCCCTACTGCATGTCAGATTCCAACACAACCGACTTCATCAACCCCTCCACCTTCATCCTGCTGGGCATTCCTGGCATGGAGGCGGCCCATGTCTGGATCTCCATCCCCTTCTGCACCATGTACGCCATAGCCATCTTGGGGAACTTCACCGTCCTGTTCATCGTGAAGATGGAACCAAGCCTCCATGGCCCCATGTACTATTTCCTCTGCATGCTGGCCGTCACTGACCTGGTCCTGTCTACATCCACCCTGCCCAAAATGCTGAGCATCTACTGGTTCAATTCCGGGGAGATCAGTTTCAGTGCCTGCCTCACCCAGATGTACGTCATTCACTCCTTCTTCGTGATGGAGTCTGGGATCTTCGTGGCCATGGCTTTTGATCGTTACGTGGCCATCTGCCATCCCCTGAGACATTCCACCATCCTGACAAACCCCATAGTAGCCAAGATTGGACTGGCCTTGGTGCTACGTGGTGGGATGGTCGTACTGCCCTATCCCTTCCTGGTGAGGCAATTGCCATATTGCAGAACCAACATCATCCCCCACTCGTACTGCGAGTACATCGCCGTGGTGAAGCTGGCCTGTGGCGACACCCGCGTCAGTAGTTACTACGGCCTCTTTGTGGTACTCTGTGTGAGGGGTCTGGATATGATTTTTATCGCCGTGTCCTACACCCAGATCCTCAGGGCCATTTTCAGCCTCCCCACAAAGGACGCCCGGCTCAAGGCTTTGGGGACCTGCAGCTCCCACCTCTGTGCCATCTTAACCCTGTACATCCCAGCTCTCTTCTCCTCCCTTACACACCGATTTGGCCACAATGTGCCCCTGCATTTCCACATTCTCATTGCCAACGTGTACCTCCTGGTGCCCCCCATGCTCAATCCCATCATCTATGGGGTGAGGAGCAAACAGATCCGGGACAGGCTGCTCCGGCTCTTCATTCACAAAGGGATTTAAAGTTTTCTCCTGGTGCTCTGGCTCTCAGACCGAGGTCTGTGCAGATCTGGATGGTGACTTGGTGCTGGGCCCTCTTCCGTGAATCACTGACTGGGCATTTGACCGGGGGTGGGCAAACGTTTTGTCCCAAGGGACGCATTGGGTTTGGAAACTGTATGGAGGGCTGGGTAGGGAAGGCTGTTCCACCCCAAACTGCCTGGCCTCCCTGTCCCCTACCCACCCCCCCTACTTCCTGCCCCCTGACTGCCCCCCTCATAAAGTCCTACCCATCCACCCCCTGCTCCTTGTCCCCTGACTGCCTCCTCCCAGGACCCCTGCCCAGGTACCCCACCCCCTGTGCAACCCCCCGTGTTCCCCGTTCCCTGACTGCCCCCCCAGAACCTCCCCTTTGTTCCTCCTGGCTGGGGGCCTGTAGCTGGCAGAGTCCCTGCAATGGGGATGGGCTGGGAGCTCTTAAGGAGAATCCTTTGTGTTAGCTGGGAAGGCGGGATGCTGTGGGTAGGCCGGGGTGGCTTCGATAGCTCAGTGGGATGGAGATAAACAGCCCAGCTTGCATTAGCCGGCTATTTACACACGGACACGGGCCCTTATCTGGAACTGGACTGCGTTGCCCAGGGGCTGAAGCTAACCAGTGAACTGAGTCTAACATACGCTCTGCACGACGCTTTTGATCATGACATCTAGAAGCTCTGTAGTTAGGCTGCTAGGTAGCATCATCCCCATGTCATGGATGGACTGAGCCATGCGGAGGTAAAGTGATTTATCCAAGGGCACGCAATGGGTTGGTGGCAGAGCTGAGAATAGAAACCGGGAGTCCTGAAACACCCCGCCCTCCCCCAGCACCAGTACTCTGGCCATGAACTGACATTGCTCCTCTGGGGTGTATTAGACACATTCAGGCTATTTGAGTCTCGTGATCAGTTTTCATAACCAGTCATCCCCATAACGAGTGGCTCTGGTGGTGAGACTGGGAAACTGGAGTGTCTAAGGGGATTGCTTGGGGTGACTTGTGGTTAGCCAGTGGGGTAAAACCAAAGTCTTTTCTGTCTGGCTGGTTTGGTGCCTTAGAGGTGGGAAAACCCCAGCCTTGGGCTGTAACTGCCCTGCTTGAAGCAATTTGTCCTGAATTGGCACTCTCAGCTGGGTCCTGCCAGAACCAGCATCGTTATATATGCCGAGAGGGAAAAGGACTCCCACTCTGGCAGGGGCTGGTTTTTGACAGGATACAGAGGTAAGGCTGGAAGAGGGAGCCAGAACTAGCTGGGGTTTGTGAGCTCCCCGCTCCTGTGAGGTGTGAACTCCGGGACTCCACTTCCGCTGCCCCTCAGAAACCTGCCAACGCATCACAGTCACTGGGGTCGATTCGGGGGAACAGAGTGAGTAAAACCAACACCCACAGACTGTCCCTGTGAATAGAGCTGGTGTCCTGGAAGCGGAACCAAGCAGCGTCCAGGTGCAGCGTTATCCAACCCCCAGCCCAGGTCTGGCTGCTGCCAGAAAGAGCAGCTGAACGTGCTAGGGGATGGGGGGAGCTGGCGCAGAGGAATGACAGAGTTCTGCCCCCCCCCAGAATTAAAGTGGGGTAGTGTGGGGGGAAGAATGCGGACAGGGGGAGAGGGCACCAGTAACAGGGAAAACATTCATTGTCCTTTGCCCTGTACCTCGGCTTGCTTTTCTCCTCTGGTACAGATGAGAAGACAGTCTTTTTCGGGACAAGGACGTCTGTCTTACATAAAAATTCAAAATTAGATCTCAGAGACCTCTAGTTCAATTCATATATTGCTGTGACACTCTGTACTCCCAAAGCAACACCCTGGCACCCCCTATATTCACCTCTGTTATATAATTGCAACAAATCTTGTACAAAGTATGTCACGTATGGTGTCAGAGGAATATGTTAGTTTGCTGAATATGATTATCCTATTTGCATGCATGTCTCATTTTTGTATATGAAGTCATTGACATTGACTATCTACTTGCATTTTAAATGTGTTTGCTCCTGTGGTAACTCCCACCAGGTAGTTTACACCCAGTCTAGACAGAACATAGTGAATAGACTATTCAAGTTGGTGGCCCCTCAGTGATCACAATGGGACATGGAAGAAACTTAGCCCCCTCTGATGGACTTTCCTGTGGACGTTCTAGTCAGAATACGGACAAGGGTCCCTACTAAGACACTTCGAAGCGTGAAACAACATGTGACCAGCTCATGTGACACTGGACTCCCTCTTGTGCCTGAACTTTCCCACTAACTGTACTGGGGGCTTTTGCTCAGAAAAATTAAGTTCTGTCCACAGGGCAGACTCTATGAAAGAGTCTGACTGGGCATGTGGTCCCAGGCTGGAAAGGAGAAATCCCAGCCTGTGTATGGAGGATTGGGGAACTGTTTGTACCCTTAGGGTGAGACCTGGCTTGACTCAAATCCTCTCTACTTTATAGAACTCAGATTGTGATTTTGATTTATTTCTTGAGGAATCTCCATTGATCTGTACACTTATTCCTTAGAACCACTTAAAAGTTACCTGTCTGTAGCTAATAAATCTGGTTTATATTTTTTACCTAAAATAGTGCAAGGGAAAACAGCTCATGAATAGCGGCTGGTGCATTGAGGGAGGGGAAGACTGGGTAATAAACAATACTATATGTATATAATTTTTAAACCTAACCAGTGTCCCATATGTAAATTGCCACAAGATGTCAGAACAGGTTAGTATTACGGTGGAGTGGGTCTAATATTTATTTAGTTTTCTCTCTTTTATATTAGGATTAGATACAGTGCTCCTGCCACAAATATTGCTAAGTTATGTGCCAAAAAACTAGAGTTTTCAAGAGCGTAAGTAGCCCCGGGAATCACGTTTATGGTGGTTACCCCGACCAAACTCTGAAATGACTCCCTTGTAGCTGGGTGTGGGTAAGGGAGGTGAACAAGATCCAGTGTGTGACGGGGGTAGGGAGTACAGGAGAAAGATATGATGGAAAGAGGAGGAGCAGATACATAGCCTTGGCAGAAGAGGTGGGGGTACAGCGTGGGGTTTTGGGGGTCCATTACAGGCAATTAGAAAGGTGGCAACCCACTATATAGACTAATTCCCAGGGTTCTCACGCTGACACTTCTCACTAAGATCAGGAAAAGGTTTACGTCTATTTGACTGTCCAGTCAGGGATTCAGGGAAGAGGGCCCAGCACCATGTCACCAGCCAGCTCTGCACGGAGCTCGGTCTGAGAGCCAGAGCACCAGGACAGAACTTTAGGCCCCTTTATGAGTGAAGAGCCAGAACAGTCTGTCCCGGATCTGTTTGGTCCTCACCCCATAGATGATGGGGTTCAGCATGGGGGGCACCAGGAGGTAGAGATTGGCCATGAGAACGTGGAAATGCAGAGGCACATTCTGGCCAAACCGGTGCGTGAAGAGGGAGAAGAGAGCAGAAAAGCAAAAGACTAAAAAGACACAGATGTGGGATCCACTGGTCCTAAAAGCCTTTAGCTGGGAGTCCTTTGTGGGGAGACTGAAGATGGCTCTGAGGATCTGGATATAGGATACGGCAATAAAAAACACATCCACACCAGTCACCAAGAACGCCACAGAGAGGGCGTAGTAACTATTGACACGGATGTCAGCGCAGGCCAGCTTCACCACAGCCATGCCCTCGCAGAACGTGTGGGGGATGATGTTGGTTCTGCAATATGGCCACTGGCTAGCCAGTGTGGGAATGGGCATTACGAGGATGCTGCCGCGCAGCACCACGGCCAGGCCGATCTTGGCCACCACAGGGTTTGTCAGGATGGTGGAATGTCTCAGGGGATGGCAGATGGCCACGTAGCGATCAAAAGCCATGGCCACAAGGATCCCAGATGCCATCACTGACAAGCACTGAATGAAGTACATCTGGGTGAGGCAGGCACTGAATTCAATCTCCCTGGAACTGAACCAGAAAATGCTCAGCGTTTTGGGAACGGTGGCGGTAGACAGGACCAGGTCGGTGACGGCCAGCATGCAGAGGAAATAGAACATGGGCTCATGGAGGCTCGGCTCCGTCATCACAATGAAGAGGATGGTGAAGTTCCCCATGACAGCTACGGCATAAATGGCACAGAAAGGGATGGAGATCCAGACATGGGCCACCTCCAGGCCAGGAATGCCCAGCAGGATGAAGGTGGAGGGGTTGGTGAAGACGGTTGTGTTGGAATCTGACATGGAGTCGGGGAGAAGGTGTCCAACTCGGAGGCAGAACGGTGTCTCCTGCATGTACCGTAGGTTCCTCTGACTTCCTTTGTGTGTCCAACCACTAAGGTAATTCCTGGATGAAGAGACAACGTGAATATGAGACACTTCATGCATTACTGGGGGCGGCTCTCATGGGTGAAGCTGATTTTTACACACTGAAAAATGATATTTTCATTTCATTCAGAGAAAGGAAGTATGAAGAAGAGACTCAGATAATGCCCAGTCCATGTTTCATGGTGCTCCATGTGTCAATAATCCCTGAACATTGTGATGTGGGGAACCTTAATAGGCACCAGAAGGAAATACGAGGCAGGCTAGATAGGCACTGTAGTGGGCCGTTCCCAGGAGTGAAAGTAAGTGCAGGGACTTACCGGTACGGGGCTGGGCTGAGGCCGGCTCTGGCCCCTGGAAGGGACGGGGCTTCAGGTGGAAGGGGCGGAGTTGGGTGGGTCAGAGGCAGCCCCAGCCCTCCCTGTCCCAGTAAGTGCCTCCTCTACTTCTCCCTTTCCCCTCCCTCACCCACGGTAGCATCATCATCCGGGGGCTCTGGCAGTGGTTTAAAGGGCCTGGGGCAGTAGCGGCGGCCGAGCCCTGGGAGCTCTAAATAGCTGCTGGAGCCCCAGGGCTCCGGGGAGGGGCTCCAGCTTCCGCTACTGCCCCGGGCCCTTTAAATAGTCCCTGGAGCCTGCCGGAGCCCTGGGGAGGCGGCGGTGGGGCTCCAGCAGCTATTTATAGGGCCCAGGGCTCGGCCACCACTACCGCCCTGGGCCTTTAAATCACCGCCCCAGCCCCTCTGCCACCGCTACCCCAGGGCTCCAGCAGCAATTTAAAGGGCTGGGGGATTCAGCCTCTGCTGGGAGCCCCAGGCCCTTTAAATTGTGCCTGGGGAAGCCGATCCGCCCCGAAACAGCGCGCCGGCTCTTGCCGGTACACCGTACCGGGGCGTACCGGCTTACCTTCACCTCTGGCCGTTCCCCATAAACCCGGCTGCTCAAAATGTGAGAGTGCAAAAATCACTAAACCTTTTCCAAAACGTACACCAGGGGAAACATCCCAATTAGACCACAGTACAGGGAAAATCCATCGGTGTCATTGACAAACTCCTGCTCAGTCGCGTAAGTCGCCCAAACAAAGACAATGTTCGGTTGCCTAAGGAATGGCACAGAGAATAACCTGCTCTGCACAGGCACTCAGTTTTGGTCCCCCAGTCTCTATAAAGCATGTAGCAGATAGAAAGGGGTCTCCCAGACAGGCTTTGAGAATGGGGGAGGCTGCCAGAGGCAGACAGACTGAAAAGTCTGGAACTGTCTAACTTAGGAAAAAGACAAAGAAGGGGCAAGATGATAGAGGAGAACAAGATTAAAGATTGTAACTGATTACATTCCAATGGAGAAACAGAGAACAGTACACAAAGAGTAATCTCTATAGATACTTAGTGCTTCAGAGGAGCTAATTCCCCAGAACTGAGGAAATTATGAGCAAAACAGATTGGGAGTAAAAATTTAGAGAGAAAAATGGGAGTGACAGTTTGGAATTCATTAAGAACAGTTTATCAGATAGCTAAGAACACACAATTCCACAGTTAAGAAAGTGGACAGTTTTGGTGGGGTGGGGTAGGAGGAAGAATAGCTAATATGGCAGGCGACCAGCTTGGCTTAACAGTGAAATCCTTGCTGATCTTAAATACAAAAAAGGAGTATAGAAATATTGCTCAGGTAAGCAGGAGTGAAATCAGGAACGCCAAACCACACTTGGAGTTCAAGCTAGCAAGGGATGTTAAGAGTAACAAGAAGGGTTTCTACAGGTATGTTAACAACAAGAAGAAAGTCAAGGAAAGTGTGGGCCCCTTACTGAATGGGGGAGGCAACCTAGTGACAGAGGATGTGGAAAAAGCTAGTGTACTCAATGTTTTTTTTGCATCTGTCTTCATGAACAAGGTCAGCTCCCAGACCGCTGCACCGGGCAGCACAGCATGGGTAGGAGGTGACCAGCCCTCTGTGGAGAAAGACGTGGTTCAGGACTATTTAGAAAAGCTGGACGAACACAAGTCCATGGGGCCGGATGCACTGCGTCCGAGGGTGCTAAAGGAGTTGGCCGATGTGATTGCAGAGCCATTGGCTATTATCTTTGACAAATCGTGGCAATCGGGGGAGGTCCCGGATGACTGGGAAAAGGCTAATGTAGTGCCCATCTTTAAAAAAGGGAAGAAGGAAGATCCGGGGAACTACAGGCCAGTCAGTCTCACCTCAGTCCCTGGATAAATCATGGAACAGGTCCTCAAGGAATCAATTCTGAAGGACTTAAAGGGGAGGAAAGTGATCAGGAACAGTCAGCATGGATTCACCAAGGGCAAGTCATGCCTGACTAACCTAATTGCCTTCTATGATGAGATAACCGGCTCTGTGGATGAGGGGAAAGCAGTGGACATGTTATTCCTTGACTTTAGCAAAGCTTTTGATATGGTCTCTCACAATATTCTTGCCAGCAAGTTAAAGAAGTATGGGCTGGATGAATGGACGATAAGTTGGATAGAAAACTGGCTGGATGGTCGTTCTCAATGGGTAGTGATCAATGGCTCCATGTCTAGCTGGCAGCCGGTATCAAGTGGAGTGCCCCAAGGGTCGGTGCTGAGGCCGGTTTTGTTCAGTATCTTCATCAACGATCTGGAGGATGGTGTGGACTGCACCCTTAGCAAGTTTGCAGATGACACTAAACTGGGAGGAGTGGTTGATATGCTGGAGGGTAGGGATAGGATACAGAGGGACCTAGACAAATTAGAGGATAGGGCCAAAAGAAATATGATGAGGTTCAACAAGGACAAGTGCAGAGTCCTGCACTTGGGACAGAAGAATCCCATGCACTGCTACAGACTAGGGACCGAATGGCTGGGCAGCAGTTCTGCAGAAAAGCACCTGGGGGTTATGGTGGACAAAAAGCTGAATATGAGTCAACAGTGTGCCCTTGTTGCCAAGAAGGCTAATGGCATTTTGGGCTGTATAAGTAGGGGCATTTCCAGCAGATCGAGGGACGTGATTATTCCCCTCTATTCGGCACTGGTGAGGCCTCATTTGGAGTACTGTGTCCAGTTTTGGGCCCCACACTACAAGAAGGATGTGGATATATTGGAAAGAGTCCAGCGGAGGGCAACAAAAATGATTAGGGGGCTGGAGCACATGACTTAGGAGAGGCTGAGGGAACTGGGATTGTTTAGCCTGCAGAAGAGAACAATGAGGGGGGATTTGATAGCAGCTTTCAACTACTTGGGGGTTCCAAAGAGGCTAGATCTCTAGACTGTTCTCAGTGGTAGAAGATGACAGAACAAGGAGCAATGGTCTCAAGTTGCAGTGGGGGAGGTTTAGGTTGGATATTAGGAAACACTATTTCACTAGCAGAGTGGTGAAGCACTGGAATGGGTTACCTAGGGAGGTGGTGGAATCTCCAACTGTCAGAGTTCCCTCCCCACTCTGAACTCTAGGGTAAAGACGTGGGGACCCACATGAAGAACTCCTAAGCTTGTTTCTACCAGCTTAGGTTAAAACCCCCAAGGTACAAAATTCCCTGCACCCTGAGAAATGCTTCTCTCACTGCCACCATCAAGTGTTTTAAACAGGAATCCGGGAAAGGAACCACTTGAAGTTCCCCTTCCCCCCAAAATACCCTCTCAAGCCCGTACACCCCCTTTCCTGGGAAGCTTGAGAATAATCTCCTAACCAATTGGTTACACAGTGATCTAAAAACCCACCCCCGGGGTTTTAAAACCATAGAAACCAGTCAGCTTCTTAAAAGAAGGATTTTATTAAAACAAAGAAGGTCAAATCATCTCTGTAAAATCAGGATGGTAACTATTTTACAGGGTACTCAATTTCCAAACTCAGAGGGATTCCCCCTCTGGGCAAAACCTTAAAGTTACAGAAAAAACAGGAATAACCCCTCCCTCTAACACAGGGAAACTCACCAAGCAAAACAAACAGAAACCTACTCGCAATGCTGACTAAACTTACTTTAGAAAAGTGAGGTTTGGTGAGAAGACGACTGGTTGAGGAGATTGATTTTCTGCAGGTACTTCTTGTCTCCCAAGATCACTCTGACTCAGACAAAGAGCCACACACACCTCCCCCCTCCCAAGATTGTATCTTGTCCCCTTATTGGTCAGATGCCAGCCAGGTCAGGTGTCGGTCTGGCTACCTGCATTTTTTAACCCTTTACTGGTAAGAGGATTTTATAGCACTGCATCAGACCCTCTCCCCCTTCCCTTTATATTTATGACACCATCCTTAGAGGTTTTTAAGGCCCAGCTTGACAAAGCCCTGGCTGGGATGATTTCATAGAATCATAGAATCTCAGGGTTGGAAGGGACCTCAGGAGGTCATCTAGTCCAACTCCCTGCTCAAAGAAGGACCAACCCCAACTAAATCACCCCAATTTAGTTGGGGTTGGTCCTGCCTTGAGCAGGGGATTGGACTACATGACCTCCTGAGGTCCCTTCCAACCCCGATAATCTAACATTCTATGAATATATAAGTAATGGGAAAAAGGAAAAAATATATAGCAATCAATACAAATTATGTATCAGAGGGGTAGCTGTGTTAGTCTGGATTTGTAGAAGTGACAAAGGGTCCTGTGGCACCTTATAGACTAACAGAGGTATTGGAGCATAAGCTTTCGTGGGTGAATACCCACTTCTTCGGATGCAAGCAGTGGAAATGTCCAGGGGCAGATATAAATGTGTAGGGAAAACTTAGACTAGAGATAACGAGGTTAGCTCAATCAGGGAGGGTAAGGCCCTCTTCTAGTAGCTGAGGTGTGAATACCAAGGGAGGAGAAACTGCTTTTGTAGGTGGCTAGCCATTCATAATCTTTGTTTTAACCTGAGTTGATGGTGTCAAATTTGCAAATGATGAAAATACAAATTATGAAAATTTGTATATAAAATTTGTTGATAAAAAATACAAATTATGAAAATTGATAAGTGATTTTAAAGACATCAGTAGATATGTTCAAGAAATAGTTTTGTTCTGCATTAGGAAAGAATGCAGGCCCGACTAACAGACTAGGACACTGTATTATGGAACGCAGGGACCCTGAAAAGGACACCCAACTCATTGTAAGCTCCAAATGTGATGCTGTGGCCAAAAGGATTGATGGGATCCTTGGAAGCATAAACTGGGCATTGGTGAATTGGAGCAGTGAAAGGATTTTACTGCTGCATATGGCATTGGTGAAACTGATTGCATCCAGTTGTGGGGTCCACATTTCAAAAGGGATATTGAATAATGAGGAGGGTGCAGAAAAGAGCTACAGAAAGGATGGGAGGCTGCAGAAAATGCCAGATTGTGAGGGACATAAAGAGCTTCACCTATTTATCTTTTCAAAAGGATGATCAAACGGAGACTTTCATGGGGAGAAATCCATGGGTAATAATGGGCTCTGTAATATAGAGGAGAAAGACAGAGGGAAGCCTAAGCCAGACAAATTTCAGTTGGAAATAAGGGCCCCATTCTTAGCTCTGAGGGTGGAACTGAATGAGTGGATGTTTAGTGGCTGTGCAGAGCGGAAAGAAAAACAGAGCTATTCTCTATTCCATCATGCCCATGTTGCACCGGGTGTGTCGAGCAGCAAGAGATGGTACCTGTGAATCCTGAGACGGAAGAGTCTTCCCGGAGAATCCCCCTCCGGTAGTCGTGCCCCACACCTCTCTCAACCCAGCATCTGCAGCAGCATCCCACGCTGAGAGCCGACACAGGGGTTGTGCACCGATTATAATATAGCTCTGTGCAATCCCCGTGGGGTTCGCTCAGTCTCTAGGGGAGAAGTGGCATCTGAATGTAAACAGGCTGGAGACAGGCCTGTCTCCACTTCTGGGCTATTTATCCACCATTAGGAGTAAACAGTAATTAAGGGACCTTCCCAAAGGAGATGAGAACTCTTGGGCTTTCCGCTGGGTCCCAGAGGAATTAGCTACTCTGTGCATTTGTGTATATTTAAAAATTATAGTTGATTAGTAAGAAAACTAGGGATAACGCCTGGATCTCCTTAGAGCCGGATACCCTGTAAATGCCCAGGATGGCTGGATAGATAGCAGCCAAGGTTAGTTTGAATGTCAGGATGAGAGACAGAACCCAGGAGTCCTGACTTCCCTGCTGTAACCACGGTCTCTCCATCACAACAGCGGGGAATGGTCCCCTGCTCTGGCAGGTAATGTTTGTTGGGTGGGATGCAGAGGAAACGCTGGAAGAGGGAGCCAGAACTAGCTGGGGTTTGTGAGCTCCCCGCTCCTGTGAGGTGTGAACTCCGGGACTCCACTTCCACTGCCCCTCAGAAACCTGCCAACGCATCACAGTCACTGGGGTCGATTCATAGAATCAAAGAATCATAGAATCTCAGGGTTGGAAGGGACCTCAGGAGGTCATCCAGTCCAACCCCCTGCTCAAAGCAGGACCAACCCCAATTAGATCATCCCAGCCAGGGCTTTGTCAAGCCTGACCTTAAAAACCTCTAAGGAAGGAGATTCCACCACCTCCCTAGGTAACCCATTCCAGTGCTTCACCACCCTACTAGTGAAATAGTTTTTCCTAATATCCAACCTAAACCTCCCCCTCTGCAACTTGAGCCCATTACTCCTTGTTCTGTCATCTGCTACCACTGAGAAGATGAAGGGACTCACTGAGTGTCACCACAGCTCAATGTGGGACTCTCCACTGCCCCATAGGCTGGATAAAGACAGTGCCTCAGAGGCACATTTTTATACAAGGGTACAAAGAAGTTACACATCACTCCTGACGTCCTGAGGTACAACCCCTCAAAGTGTCAAGGTGCCACCTATTACCTTGCACTTGTTCTGTCAATCAAAAGAACTCTACCCATCATATTATCCTTTTGACCCTGTCCGTACAATGGGTCAGTATGTTCCTGTTATCTGTGGGGAATGTGCTTGTACTGCAGTGTTCTGGTACCATCCTGGCACGTGTTTCCCTAACTTGTGCCCACTACCTGATAGGTATGTGTATTTTTGCAACATCACCCTTCTTCTTCCCAAATTCTGTGAGCAGGGCCTCCCTCTTGCTTGCAGCCTAACCTTGATTGTGGTTGGACCAAAGAAAGGACAAGCCACATGGCAAAAGGACTATAAAAGGCATCATCATCATCTCCATTTTGTCTTCAATCCTACTTCTTACTTCTAAAGAAACTTTGCTACAAACGGAAGCTCTACACAAAGGACTGAATGACCCATCCCAGCTGTGGATGTACTACAGAGACTTGATTTGAACCTGCAGCTTATTCCACCACTGCTACAAGCCTGAACCAAGAACTTTGCCATTACTGCATGTCATTGTCTCCATTTAACCAATTCTAGCTCTCATCTCTATCTTTTTCCTTTTATGAAGAAACCTTTAGATTTTAGATTCTAAAGCAATGGTCCCCAACCTTTCCGTTGCAGTAGTATCTTCATGTTCCCAGAAGAGTGTGGTGGGTGCCGGATGACCAGCCGCCGAAATGCCGCTGAGAAGCGGCGTCATCGAGAAGCGTCGCTGCCGAAGTGCCACTGATAAAGCGGCGGTGACGCTTCTTGGCGTCACCACTTCTTGGAGGCATTTCGGCAGCTGGTTGTCCGGCAGCTGTGCTCCTCGGCGGCGGATTGTCCGGTGGAAGCGCTCCCTTGTCGGTAGGCGGGCGCACATAAATGTCCTGGCGGGTGCCATGGCAGAAACAGGCACCACGTTGGGGACCACTGTTCTAAAGGATTAGCAACAGCGTAATTTGTGGGTAAGATCTGATTTGTATATTGACCTGGGTTTGGGGCTTGGACCTTTGGGATCGAGATCATCTTTTTTTTTACTGGGGCATTGGTTTTCATAACAATTTGTCCCGATAACGAGTGGCACTGGTGGTGATACTGGGAAAATGGAGTATCTAAGGGAATTGCTTGTGTGACTTGTGGTTAGCCAGTGCGGTAAAACCAAAGTCTCCTCTGTCTGGCTGGTTTGGTTTGTCTTAGAGGTGGAAAAACCCCAGCCTTGGGCTGTAACTGCCCTGCTTGAAGCAATTTGTCCTGAATTGACACTCTCAGCTGGGTCCCGCCAGAACCAGCATCATTACAAGGGGGTTGATAGTTCCCTGCTCCACCTGGTGTTTGAGGTAAGTCACCCTGTTTATGCCTATTTGACACTTTTTAGCCTGAACTGTTTGCTCTGCATCTCATATGCACTGGAAGACAGCTTGGAGGTGTTCCAAGTGTTCTGCCCATGAATCAGAGAATATGGCTGCATCATCAAGAAGGTTATATACAAGTCTGTGGAAGGTAGCGGGTGCACTGCGCAGCCCAAAAAGGAGCACATTAAATTCATACAGTCCTATATGGGTGATGAAGGCTGATCTTTGCTTGGCTGATTTATTTAGGGGTACTTGCCAGTACTCCTTGCTAAAGTGTAAAGTGGAAATAAACTGGATGAATTCCAGCTTCTCCAATAGTTCATCTGTGCATGGCATTGGGTAGTTTTCTGGGCGAGTCCCATGCACTCTCAAAGGGTCGGTTTACACCCATCTCTAACATGTCCTTGACCTCCCTCTCTATAGAGATTTTGGCCGGAGGAGCCATCTGCTAGGGTTGTGCTGTGATTGGGTGAGTTTCACCTCTGCTAATGCAGCGGTACGTCTGTTCGGTCCATCCTGCGGTGGCTGAAAACATCAGCGTGAAGCTGGTGCATAGTTACTTGATCTGCTGTCGCTGCTCACGCCCAAGGGTCATGGAGAGGCTTACCTCCTTGACGCCACCATTGCTTTCCCCTTCGTAGTAGACTCCTTCAGGCCACTCAGCATTCTCTCTCTCCTGGGCTGAGAACTGAAGAACCTTGAATTCTTGGGAATAAAAGGGCTTTAGAGAATTAATATGATACACCTTAGTCTTAAGGTTACAGTTTGGGTAATCTATGAGGTAATTAACAGCTTCCATGCACTCTTGAACCTTGAACGGCCCATCCCAGGATGCTTCCATCTTATTGGTCTGGAGTGCCTTCAAGACCATGACTTGGTCACCTACTTTGAACGAACGCTCTCTGGCATGTTCATCATACCAGGCCTTCTGTTGCAGCTGAGCATCCTGCAGGTGTTTTCGATCAAGGGATAGGATTCTTTGAGAATGTTTTGCTGGTTGGGTACAAAGTCCAAAATGTTAATCCCTGGAGAAAGCGTAACCCCCTCCCATTGCTGCTTCACCAGTTGTAATGGCCCCTTAACGTCACGGCCATAAACGAGTTCAAAGCGCTGACCGGATCGATCTCTGGGAATGTGATTAAGGGGCCCTGCTTGTATATTCACGCAGAGGCAGTCTTGTTGTGCTGCTGGAGCTTTTGGTTCCTATGTAGACTGGCCATATAATGACACTCCTTGGTGTGCCCACTTCAGATGTGGCTGGTCTTTCATTCTAGCCATGTTCCCCAGCAACTCTCCTGATCTTGTGCTGCCCCTTGATACAGAGCAGCTGCTGAAGACCAGGAGCATTGAAAACATCAACCCAGAGTTGCTCAGCATTTCTCAGCTCCCCCCACGCATTTCACTCCCATCTACAGGAGATGGGGTACGCATTGTTCTGTAGATCTTCAGTTCTGTAGCAAGCCTGATGCCATGACATCCCCCGAAAGGCCACAGAAGGTAACAGGGCAGCAGTTTCTTAGTGTATTAAGTTTAGCCTTGCATGTTTGTTTTATTTTGTTTAGTAACTTTCTTTGTTCTGTCTGTAATCTCTTATGATCCCTTAAATTCGACATTTTGTACTTAATAAAATCACTTTTGTTTATTAATAAACCCAGTGTAAGTAATTGTTACCTGAGGGGCAAACATTTTGTACCTCTCTTTCTTTTTTTGAGAAAGCGGGCAAACAATATGACCTTATACTGTATAACATTTTGTATGGTGTAACGCGGGTATTTCTGGGGTTTAGATCTGTTTGGGGCTGTGCAACTGGGTACTGAGAAAAATAACTTTTAACTGAACCACTCCAGAGCTGAGATAAACTCAGTGTCTGTATACTCTGCAGAGGGGGAGAGGGTCGGATGCAGTGCTATAAAATCCTCTTACCAGTAAAGGGTTAAAAAATGCAGGTAGCCAGACTGACACCTGACCTGGCTGGCATCTGACCAATAAGGGGACAAGATACTTTCAAATCTTGGGAGGTGGGAAGGTGTGTGTGGCTCTTTGTCTGAGTCAGAGTGATCTTGGAGACAGAAAGAACCTGCAGAAAAATCAGTCTTCTCACCAAACCTCACTTTTCTCAAGTAAGTTTAGTCAGCATTGCGAGTAGGTTTCTGTTTGTTTTGCTTGGTGAGCTTTCCCTGTGTTAGAGGGAGGGGTTATTCCTGTTTTTTCTGTAACTTTAAGGTTTTGCCCAGAGGGGGAATCCCTCTGAGTTTGGAAATTGAGTACCCTGTAAAATAGTTACCATCCTGAATTTACAGAGATGATTTGACCTTCTTTGTTTGAATAAAATCCTTCTCTTAAGAAGCTGACTCTTTTCTATGGTTTTAAAACCCCGGGGGTGGGTTTTTAGATCACTGTGTCACCAATTGGTTAGGAGATCATTCTCAAGCTTTCCAGGAAAGGGGGTGTACGGGCTTGAGAGGGTATTTTGGGGGGAAGGGGAACTTCAAGTGGTTCCTTTCCCGGATTCCTGTTTAAAACACTTGATGGTGGCAGTGAGAGAAGCATTTCTCAGGGTGCAGGGAATTTTGTACCTTGGGGGTTTTAACCTAAGCTGGTAGAAATAAGTTTAGGAGCTCTTCATGCTGGTCCCCACGTCTTTACCCTAGAGTTTAGAGTGGGGAGGGAACCCTGACACAAGTACAGATTACATAAACAGTTTTCTTTTCTGAATGTTATATGTTCAGACTTTCAATGTAATTGAATGTTCTCTTGTTCGTGGTTTATGAGACAGAGTAAATATAAATGCCGGATCTACTTTCTTTATTGATAGATTCTTATGGTTTAAAGTCACAAGAGACCATTAGATCATCCAGTATGATCTCCTGTATAACAAATGTCATTACATTTCACCCAGTTATTTCTGTATTGACTCTATAACTACTATTTGACTAAGACCTGGTCTACAGTGGAATTTTTCATCAGAGAGTCCTAGAGCCATGGAGTGAGAAGGGACAGCAAAGCTCACCTTGTCTAACCCCCGTCAAGATGCACAATTTGGTCTGTGTAAACCATCTGAGATAGATGACTATCCAGCCTCCTTTGGAAAACCCCCATTGAAGCAGACTGTACGACCACCGGATGCATCTGTTCCATTGTCCTCCTGGTCTTACAGGTAGGAAGTTTTTCCAGTGATTTCATCTATATCTGCTTTGCCTCTTGTCCCGCCCTCAGTGACAAGAGCGAACAACTTTTCTCCATCTTTTTAATGGCGGCCTTTCAAGTATTTGAAAACTGCTGTAATGTCCCCCCTCAATCTCTTCTTTTCCAAATTAACATTCCCAGTTCCTTCAGCCTTTCCACACTGACATCCCTGAGCCAAATAGTCCTGAAATGGATCCCAGAACTCTCACCGGATTTAAGCCACTTTTTTGCCTAGAGGTATATGATTTTGTTGTGTTATCTACCCTCAATATTGATACGTCTTGTACTAGTTGCTGATAAGTTACAATCTTATCCACAAGGAGTACTGAGAAAAAGGAAGCTACTTTGACATGTTTGCAGTATTCAAACTCCCCCAGATGCCGGTTGGACAAGTTTAAGACCACAGGAATATGCAGAAATCAAACTTGATTAATTAATACACCAAACTTGGGTGTTGTGGTGAAACCACGGGCTGGGCCTGGGTTTGTTGCTGAACAAATCAATACATCACCAATGGTGTTGTCATTGTCATAGTCAATTATTGGGTTGCGAACCTTAAGTTCAAAAGTTATATTCAATAGGCATTTCTTATCTCCTAATTTAGTCTGAAAGGGGGCTATGAGACAGGCTTCATATAGCCCCTCATTTTCATATTCTACTTTGTGTAAGGTTAGACTTCCTCCGGTTACGGAGTTTTCACAGTTGGCCTTGCTCTTCCAAGCCCCATAGGGAATTCCATGTCTGAGGGATGTGGAATTGGTTAGTGTGAAGATATAGGTGTTACATCCTCCCCCCTTTGAATCCTCATCTAATGGCTGAATTTTTTCCCAACCACTTGATGGCAGGGATGTCCCCCGTTAATTGATACTTAAAGGTGACTTCTTCCCCTCTAATTCCTGTAACATGTTGGACTGGATGGTTGATGAATTCAGGATGGGGATCCAAATTTACAATTTCTGGAAACTCATTTTCGTGGGGTGGTCGAACAATTAATTTAGTATGGCTCCACGAAACACAATTATTAGACAATGGTTGGGGAATTGTACAAATTTCTGCTCTATATTTGCCAGACATATGTGTGGGTATATTGTGTATTTTTAATATTGCATCATTAGTCCAGGCGGATAGTTTGGTCAGCTGTTTTATCGCTGTGACCAATTTTCCCTGATTTTGTTTGTATTGCCAACTTATGATTACCTCTTATCCTTTTGATTTTGAATCATGTGAAGGTGAAGATTTAGTCTCCTCTTTCCAACCCCAAACAATATTCACCATGGCATCAACACTTAAGATGTTTACAAGATGTGGGAATGAGTCCGTAGAGCCATTTGCCAGCAAATTGGCATATAGCTCTAAAGTAAGTTCATTGCCTTGATTGGTGATAATGGTTTGTTCACTCTTTGTTGGCGGTGCGACACGTTTCAAATGTTCAAACACCTGAACCTGGAGGCGTCGTCGGGTATTATGGTCCTGGGCAGCTTGGTGTACTTTATGTAGGAGTTTAGCCGCAAAGTCTTGATTTTGGCTTAGTGCTACCCTCAGGGCAAAGATGAAGGAGTAGTAGATCATAAATCTCAATGTCCATTTCATGACTGCAATCCTCTGTACTCCGACGACGGCAGGTTTTTAGGAAATGATTCAGCTAGCTCCTGGAGAGGAAGCTGCTCCGGGGACCTGGATGATTGATACAGCTTTAACTGATTAGCATGGTAGAATATATCTTTAGTATGCTTGCCTCCTGTTACTCTAATCTTGTACACTGCTGAACTGAGTTTATCGATGATTCGGAAAGGTCCGATCCAGCGATTACACAGCCTATGCTCTGGTGCTTGGTAGGATAACAACATTACAAGATCACCAACCTCCCAAGTATTCTCTCTTTGGGTTTTATTGAGGTAGGCCTTAGCCTTGCGTTTTGATTTCCCCAATTTTGCGGATACTTGCAGATGGATCTGATTTAAATGTTCCTGCAGATTTTGCAGGCAGGTATCCATTTTGATTCCCTCCAATTGAGTGCCACTGCTGTGCCAAATTGGAGGCATGAGGGAATCCCAGTTGCATCCATTGGCATTCACCAGTTTCCTCAACATTACTTTTATGGTTCCATTTGTATGTTCCACCATCCCAGATGACTGTGGTCTGTACGGGATGTATAATCTTTGCAGAACTCCCATTAGTTTAAGACAGTCATTGAAGAACTGCCCTGTGAAATGTGATCCCTGGTCTGATTCCACTTTCACAGGGATCCCCCAATGAGAGAAGACTTGTTCTACCAGGACCTCAGCTGTGGTCTTTGCAGTACTGGTTTTCAAAGGAAAGGCCTCCACCCATTTTGAGAAAGGATCGACAACCACCAAGAGGTGTTGATTGCCTCTTTGGGTACGCGGTAGAAGGCCTATGAAATCAATCCGCAAAGCCATCCACGGACCTTCATACACTTGAGATTGCAATGGTGCATTACACTTGGAAGGAGTTGGGTTGACTTGAGCACAAGTCAAACAGTTGTTACAGTACCATTGCACATCTAATTTAAGAAGAGGCCACCATCCCAAGGTTAAGAGCTGTTGAACAGTTTTGTCTACTCCCTGATGTCCCCCTGTTGTAGTATCATGCACCGTGTATATCATTTCCCTTCTTAGGGAGGTTGGAACCACCAACACTGGAAAAAGGCCTCCTGTGTACATGAGGATTTTATCCACCACCTGTAGATGTTGTCTGTACCTCCCATATACAGGGTTCAATATAGATGACCATTCTCCTTCTGTCTTGGGGAGTTCTCAAATTATCTCCACTATATCTTTATCTAATGCTTACATCTCCTTCAAGTCGGGAATGTTAATTTCTACCGCCTTGGTGGCAGCAATTGAACACTTAGAACCAATGGGCTATGCAGGCATTGGAAACGTGCCCATCTTTAACCCGATTAGATAGCAGAAACTGAAGGGGTGCGTGCGATGAGTGTAATATGATCGGGCTGAGGCCAATTAGGAAAGCAAAGTGCTGTATGGCCCAACTAGTGGCCAGTAAGTACTTCTCACAGTTATCGTATTTAAGTTCTACTGGAGACATTAAACGTGAGGCAGAGGCCACGGGTTGGAATTTCCCACACCTCTCTTGTGAAGCAACAGCCACTAATGCATTAACACTCACCGCCACCTCCAGGTGATAAGTCTCAGGATCTGGAGTGATCAACACCAGAGCCTTGATAGGGCCTGTTTCAGCTGGGACACTGATTCCGTATGTTGTTCAGTCCATTCCCATTGAACATCCTTCTTTAGCAGTTGGTAGAAGGGACATTTAGTGACACTTCAGTCTATGACAATTCCTCAAGTTTGTCATCTACAAAAGATGGCTCAGGTTTGGGAATCTCCCTAACGTCCTCAGCCATGAAGACGGAAGCAAATCATTCATTTAGTTTCTCCGCAATGACTTCATCATCTTTAAGTGCTCCTTTTATATCTCGATCGTCCAGGGGCCCCACTGGTTGTTTATCAGGCTTCTTGTTTCTGATGTACATAAAAACATTTTGTTATTACCTTTTGAGATTTTGCCTAGCTGTTCTTCAAACTCCTTTTTGGCTTGTCTTATTACATTTTTACATTTAAGTTCAGGGACCATTTTTATCTGTGCCAAAGGTTGCCAGCTGTTACGTTGACATATTCATAACTGATTATACTTTTTGCTATATAGCAGATCTTACCGGATCTGACAGGCTGGTAGGCTTCTCGCATTTCAGCATTTGTGTAAATCTTATTATTAGGAAACACATGCCTCAACACTCTTAAATTCCAATTAATTGATACTGCTGGCTGGATTAGTAGGGTATAATAGCTAGCAAAATAATCCTATGAGCTACGGTTAACAGCTCCCTGGTGCTCTTGGACTGTAAATGACCCTTCCCACGACACTTCCATCTTATGGGCCTGGAGCACCTTCAAGACCATGAGCTGGTCCCCTACTTTGAAGGAAAGCTCTCTGGCATGGTTATCATACCAGGCCTTTTACTCTTCCTGACAGGGCCGGTGCAAGGATATTTCGCGCCCTAGGCGAAACTTCCACCTTTCACCCCCCCTCCGCCCTGCGGCGCCCCCCCTGCGGCAGCTACAGTATGTGGACCAATATGGAGGTGATGTGTGTGCAGGGGGACGCAGGTTCTGTGGTAGAGCCGGGATTGATAGGCTTAGGGTGCAGACTGCCCCGTGTTGCCCAGTCTTTAGATTGCGTATTAATTATATTGATTATTTAAGTATCTCCAGTTATCACTTTAAGGATTGACGGGTCCTTGTCCCAAAACCAGGCCCAGTTTTATTTCAATTATGTAGTTGGGAACTCTGATGTGCACAGTTACAACGCTCACACTATAGGAACTTTTGTATATTTAATATAGTTTATTAATACCTTTTCACAGTCACAAACACCCCAACTTAACAAGACAGAGAATGTACATCTGCAGTTCCATAGCCTCACACCATCCCTTGTAGAACCACCTGAAGTGTTAGCCATCATCTTCCTCAACACCATCACCTTCCCCATCAGTGGCCATCATTCTGCACCTCCCAAGGAATACAACTCGTTCCCTTCCTGCCCCTAGGCTGCGATGCCACTTCTATAATACGTTACGCTGACACCGTTATGTTTGGTGCATATTCAGTAGGGGATTTTCCCCTCTTCCTTGTTTGTATTTCCTCACTTTACTAATGTTGGAGTGTCTTTTCCTATAGGTTAGTATATTAATGATCTCAACTTATTATCACATACCTCTATTTGTTCCCATGGCCCTTTTGTGGTTAGGTGTCACATCTGTTATTTCAGTCCTAACCGGTTATTTCAGGTTTTTTCAAGTTATTGTGGACCTGTTACGTTTAAAAGGGTCAAAAATTGGGAAAGTCCCTATGCCAAAATGCTTTAACACATCATATGTGGACCTTCTGCTTTCGCTCATCACCATCCATCGGGGTGAAAGGTCTCAGACATATATATGCTAATTTTGCCGTAGCTCAACATAGAGGATGTGGCCTTCAGGTCCCTTGGGTTACAGTCAAACTACTTTAATATAAACCTATTAGAAGCTATTATAAAAAACAAATAATCAAAACCACCAGGCAATACGAAATCCATAAGAAAAGATATATAGTCAAAAAAGCAGGTGAGCCGTATAGGCTACACCTGGACTGCGGCAGAGAGAGAGGACACACCCCAGCTCTCTCTCGGTGCAGCGGCTTGGGGCCAGGGAGAGGCGCCGGGCTGGGAGAGGGGTGCTTTTCCCATCCTGCATGGCCTTTGGTAGCCTGCTGCATAGTCACACAACTTAGAAGGAACTTAGTGGGTGACCCCCAGTTTTTCTCTTATGAGAAGTAGTGAATAACACGTCCCCATTCAGCTTTTCCACACCAGTCATGATTTTTTAGACCTCAATGATATTCCCCCTTTCCAAGATGAAAAGTCCCAGTGTAATTAATCTCTCCTCATACGGAAGCCGTTCCATACCTCTCATCATTTCTATTGTCCTTCTCTGTACCTCTGATGGACTTTCCTGTGGATGTTCTAGTCAGAATATGGACAAGGGTCCCTACTAAGACACATCGAAGCATGAAATGACATGTGACCAGCTCATGTGACACTGGACTCCCTCTTGTGCCTGAACTTTCCCACTAACTGTACTGGAGGCTTTTGCTTGGAAAAATTAAGTTCCGTCCACAGGGCAGACTCTGTGAAAGAGTTTGACTGGGCATGTGGTCCCAGGCTGGAAAGGAGAAATCCCAGCCTGTGTATGGAGGATTGGGGAGCTGTTTGTACCCTTAGGGTGAGACCTGGCTTGACTCAAATCCTCTCTACTTTATAGAACTCAGATTGTGATTTTGATTTATTTCTTGAGGAATCTACATTGATCTGTACACTTATTCCTTAGAACCACTTAAAAGCTACCTGTCTGTAGTTAATACCTCTGGTATTTGAAGTGTTAAGGGAAATCTGCTTATGAAAAGGGGCTGTTGCATTGAGGGAGGGGCAGACTGGGTAATAAACAATAGTATATATAAAATAAATATTAAACCAAACCAGTTTCCCTTATGTGACTTGCCACAAGATGTCAGAAGAGGTTAGTGTTAGAGTCGAGTGGGTCTAATATTTATTTAGTTTTCTCTCTTTTATATTAGAATTAGATACAGTGCTCCTGCCATGAATTTTCCTAAGTTATCTGCCAAAAAACTAGAGTTTTCAAGCGCATAAGTAGCCCCGGGAATCACAGTTACAGTGGTCACCCCGACCAAACTCTGAAATGACTCCCTTGTAGCTGGGTGTGGGTAAGGGAGGTGAAAATGATCCAGTGTGTGACGGGGGTAGGGAGTACAGGAGAAAGATATGATGGAAAGAGGAGGAGCAGATACATAGCCTTGGCAGAAGAGGTGGGGGTACAGCGTGGGGTTTTGAGGGTCCATTACCAGCAATTAGAAAGGTAGCAACCCACTATATAGACTAATTCCCCAGGTTCTCATGCTGACACTTCTCACTAAGATCAGGAAAAGGTTTACGTCTATTTGACTGTCCAGTCAGGGATTCAGGGAAGAGGGCCCAGCACCATGTCACCAGCCAGCTCTGCACGGAGCTCGGTCTGAGAGCCAGAGCACCAGGACAGAACTTTAGGCCCCTTTATGAGTGAAGAGCCAGAACAGTCTGTCCCGGATCTGTTTGGTCCTCACCCCATAGATGATGGGGTTCAGCATGGGGGGCACCAGGAGGTAGAGATTGGCCATGAGAATGTGGAAATGCAGGGGCACATTCTGGCCAAACCGGTGCATGAAGGTGGAGAAGAGAGCAGAGAAGTAAAAGACTAAAAAGACACAGATGTGGGATCCACTGGTCCTAAAAGCCTTTAGCTGGGAGTCCTTTGTGGGGAGACTGAAGATGGCTCTGAGGATCTGGATATAGGACACGGCAATAAAAAACACATCCACACCAGTCACCAAGAACGCCACAGAGAGGGCGTAGTAACTATTGACACGGATGTCAGCGCAGGCCAGCTTCACCACAGCCATGCCCTCGCAGAACGTGTGGGGGATGATGTTGGTTCTGCAATATGGCCACTGGCTAGCCAGTGTGGGAATGGGCATTACGAGGATGCTGCCGCGCAGCACCACGGCCAGGCTGATCTTGGCCACCACAGGGTTTGTCAGGATGGTGGAATGTCTCAGGGGATGGCAGATGGCCACATAGCGATCCAAAGCCATGGCCACAAGGATCCCAGACTCCATCACTGAGATGCACTGAATGAAGTACATCTGGGTGAGGCAGGCACTGAAACTGATCTCCCTGGAATTGAACCAGAAGATGCTCAGCGTTTTGGGAACGGTGGCGGTAGACAGTAAAAGGTCGGTGACGGTCAGCATGCAGAGGAAATAGTACATGGGCTCATGGAGGCTCGGCTCCGTCATCACAATGAAGAGGATGGTGAAGTTCCCCATGACAGCTACGGCATAAATGGCGCAGAAGGGGATGGAGATCCAGACATGGGCCACCTCCAGGCCAGGAATGCCCAGCAGGATGAAGGTGGAGGGGTTGGTGAAGACGGTTGTGTTGGAATCTGACATGGAGTCGGGGAGAAGGTGTCCAACTCGGAGGCAGAACGGTGTCTCCTGCATGTACCGTAGGTTCCTCTGACTTCCTTTGTGTGTCCAACCACTAAGGTAATTCCTGCATGAAGAGACAACGTGAATATGAGACACTTCATGCATTACTGGGGGTGGCTCTCGAGGATGGATTGCTACCCCAGGGCTCCGGCAGCAATTTAAAGGGCCGGGGGCTTCAGCCGCGGCTGGGAGCCCCAGGCCATTTAAATTGAGCCTTAGGAAGACGATCCGCCCCGGTACAGCGCTCCCGCTCTTGCTGGTACACCGTACCGGGGCGTACCGGCTTACCTTCACCTCTGGCCGTTCCCCATGTACCCTGTTGCTCAAAATGTGAGAGTGCAAAAATCACCAAACCTTTTCTAAAACGTACACCAGGGGAAACATCCCAATTAAACCACAGCACAGGGAAAATCCATCGGTGTCATTGACAAACTCCTGCTCAGTTGCAGAAGTGGCCCAAACAAAGACAATGTTCGATTGCCTAAGGAATGGCACAGAGAATAACCTGATCTGCACAGGCACTCAGTTTTGGTACCCCAGCCTCGAGAAAGCACGTAGCAGATAGAAAGGGGGTTTCCCAGAGAGGCTCTGAGAATGGGGCAGGCTGCCAGAGACGGACAGACTGAAAAGTCTGGAACTGTCTAACTTAGAAAAAAGACAAAGAAGGGGCAAGGTGACAGAGGAGAACAAGATTAAAGATTGTAACTGATTACATTCCCATGGACAAAGAGAGAACAGTACACACAGAGTTATCTCTAAAGATACTTAGCGCTTCACAGGAGCTAATTCCCCAGAGCTGAGGCAAATTATGAGCAAAACAGATTGGGAGTAAAAATTTAGAGAGAAAAATGGGAGTGACAATTTGGAATTCATTAAGAACAGTTTATTAGATATCTAAGAACACACAATTCCACAGTTAAGAAAGTGGACAGTTTTGGTGGGGTGGGGTAGGAGGAAGAATAGTAAATATGGCAGGCGACCAGCTTGGTTTAACAGTGAAATCCTTGCTGATCTTAAACACAAAAAAGAAGGAGTATAAAAATATTGTTCAGGTACGCAGGAGTGAAATCAGGAAAGCCTAACTACACTTGCAGTTGCAGCTGGCAAAGGATGCTAAAAGTAACAAGAAGGGTTTCTACAGGTATGTTAGCAACAAGAAGAAGGTCAGGGAAAGTGTGGGCCCCTTACTGAATGGGGAAGGCAAACTAGTGACAGAGGATGTGGAAAAAGCTAATGTACTCAATGCTTTTTTGCCTCTGTCTTCATGAACAAGGTCAGCTCCCAGACAGCTGCACTCCGCAGCACGGTATGGGGAGGAGGTGACCAGCCCTCTGTGGAGAAAGAAGTAGTTCGGGACTATTTAGAAAAGCTGGACGAGCACAAGTCCATGGGGCCGGATGCACTGCATCCGAGGGCGCTAAAGGAGTTGGCGGATGTGATTGCAGAGCCATTGGCCATTATCTTTGACAAATCATGGTGATTGCGGGAGGTCCCGGATGACTGGAAAGGTTACTTGTTACTAATGTAGTGCTCATCTTTAATAAAGGGAAGCAGGAGGATCCGGGGAACTACAGGCCAGTCAGCCTCACCTCAGTCCCTGGAAAAATCATGGAGCAGGTCCTCAAGGAATCAATTCTGAAGCACTTAAAGGGGAAAAAAGTGATCAGGAACAGTCAGCATGGAGTCACTAAGGGCAAGTTATGCCTGACTGAACTAACTGCCTTCTATGACGAGATAACTGGCTCTGTGGATGAGGGGAAATCAGTTCACGTGTTATTCCTTGACTTTAGCAAAGCTTTTGATACGGTCTCTCACAATATTCTTGCCAGCAATTTACAGAAGTATGGGCTGGATGAATGGACGGTAAGGTGGATAGAAAACTGGCTAGATGGTCAGTCTCAACGGGTAGTGATCAATGGCTCCATGTCTAGTTGGCAGTGGGTATCAAGTGGAGTGCCGCAAGGGTCGGTCCTGGGGCTGGTTTTGTTCAATATCTTCATTAACAATCTGGAGGATGGTGTGGACTGCAACGTTAGCAAGTTTGCAGATGACACTAAACTGGGAGGAGTGGTAGATACGCTGGATGGTAGGGGTAGGATACACAGGGACCTAGACAAATTAGAGGACTTGGTCAAAAGAAATCTCTTGAGGTTCAACAAGGACATGTTCAGAGTCCTGCACTTAGGACGGAAGAATCCCATGCGCTGCTACAGACTAGGGACCGAATGGCTGGATAGCAGTTCTGCAGAAAAGGACCGGGGTATTACAGTGGAGGAGAAGCTGGATATGAATTAGCAGTGTGCCCTTGTTGCCAAGAAGTCTAACGGTATTTTGGTCTGTATAAGTAGGAGCATTGCCAGCAGATAGAGGGATGTGATCATTCCCCTCTATTCAGCATTGGTGAGGCCTCATCTGGAGAACTGTGTCCATTTTTGAGCCCCACACTAGAAGAAGAATGAGGAAAAATTGGAAGAGTCTATCAGGCAGCTACAAAAATGATTAGGGGGCTGGAGCACATGACTTATGAGGAGAGGCTGAGGGAACTGGGATTGTTTAGCCTGCAGAAGAGAAGAATGAGGGGGGATTTGATAGCTGCTTTCAACTACCTCAAAGGGGGTTCCAAAGAGGATGAGTCTAGACTGTTCTCAGTTGTAGAAGATGACAGAACAAGGAGCAA
Organism: Macrochelys suwanniensis; assembly: GCA_033296515.1. NCBI lineage: Eukaryota > Metazoa > Chordata > Testudines > Chelydridae > Macrochelys > Macrochelys suwanniensis. The sequence continues at coordinate 239,529 of CM065775.1, forward strand.
TGGTCTCAAGCTGCAGAGGGGGAGGTCTAGGTTGGATATTAGGAAACACTATTTCACTAGAAGGGTGGTGAGGCACTGGAATGGGTTACCTAGGGAGGTGGTGGAATCTCCAGCTTTAGAGGTTGTCATAAATATAAAGGAAAGGGGGAGAGGGTCGGATGCAGTGCTATAAAATCCTCTTACCAGTAAAGGGTTAAGAAATGCAGGCAGCCAGACTGACACCTGACCTGGCTGGCATCTGACCAATGAGGGGACAAGATAGTTTCAAATCTTGGGAGGTGGGAAGGTGTGTGTGGCTCTTTATCTGAGTCAGAGTGATCTTGGAAGACAGAAAGAACCTGCAGAAAAATCAGTCTTCTCACTAAACCTCAATTTCTAAAGTAAGTGTAGTCAGCACTGCGAATAGGTTTTTTGTTTGTTTTGCTTGGTGAGCTTTCCCTGTGTGAGAGGGAGGGGTTATTCCTGTTTTTTCTGTAACTTTAAGGATTTGCCCAGAGGGGGAATCCCTCTGAGTTTGGAAATTGAGTACCCTGTAAAATAGTTACCATCCTGAATTTACAGAGATGATTTGACCTTCTTTGTTTGAATAAAATGCTTCTCTTAAGAAGCTGACTCTTTTCTATGGTTTTAAAACCCTGGGGGTGGATTTTTAGATCACTGTGTAACTAATTCGTTAGGAGATTATTCTCAAGCTTCCCAGGAAAGGGGGTGTACGGGCTTGAGAGGGTATTTTGGGGGACGGGGAACTTCAAGTGTTTCCTTTCCCGGATTCCTGTTTAAAACACTTGATGGTGGCAGTGAGAGAAGCATTTCTCAGGGTGCAGGGAATTTTGTACCTTGGGGGTTTTAACCTAAGCTGGTAGAAATAACCTTAGGAGCTCTTCATGCTGGTCCCCACGTCTTTACCCTAGAGTTCAGAGTGGGGAGGGAGCCCTGACATGGTGGCAGGGCGGTGGAATAAATTGAACAAGAGATTTTTTTTTGAACCAGACACAGGGAGTTTAGACTTTTTTTTCTTCTCTCTGGCTCTTCCTGTAGCTGCTTGGAAGCAGGGAGGGGGGAGGGGTTAAGCTACTAGGAGCTAGAGTATCTATATATGAAAGCAGGCAGATAACCCCTACAGGTTTTTAAGGCCCGGCTTGACAAAGCCCTGGCTGGGATGATTTAGTTGGGGTTGGTCCTGCTTTGAGCAGGGGGTTGGACTAGATGACTTCCTGAGGTCCCTTTCGAAACCCGAGACTCTATGATTCTATGATTGCACCCAGTTGTGGGGTCCACCTTTCAAAAGGGATATAGAATAATTCGGAGTGTGCAGAAAAGAGCTACAGAAAGGATGGGAGGCTGCAGAAAATGGCAGATTGTGAGGGACATAGAGAGCTTCATCTATTTATCTTTTTTAAATGATGATCAAACGGAGACTTTCATGGGGAGAAATCCATGGGTAATAATGGGCTGTGTAATATAGAGGAGAAAGACAGAGGGAAGCCTAAGCCAGACAAATGTCAGTTGGAAATAAGGGCCACATTCTTAGCTCTGAGGGTGGAACTGAATGAGTGGATGTTTAGTGGCTGTGCAGACTGGAAAGAAAAATAGAGCTATCCTCTATTCCATCATGCCCATGTTGTACCGGGTGTGTCGAGCAGCAAGAGGGTACCTGTGAATCCTGAGACAGAAGTGTCTTCCCGGAGAATCCCCCTCAGGTAGCCGCGTCCCACACCTCTCTCACCCCAGCATCTGCAGCCGCATCCCACGCCGAGAGCCGACCCAGGGTTGTGTACCGTTTATAATATAGCTCTGTACAATCCCAGGGGGGTTCGCTCAGCCTCTAGGGGAGAAGCGGCATTTGGATGTAAACGGGCTGGAGACAGGCCTGTCTGAATTATTTATCCTCTATTAGGAGTAAACAGTAATTACGGGACTTTCCCAAAGGGAGATGAGAACTCTTGGGCTCTCCGCTGGGTCCCAGAGGAATTAGCTTCTCTGTGCATTTGTGTATATTTAACAATTATAGTTGATTAGTAAGGAAACTAGGGATAATGCCTGGATCTCCTTAGAGCCGGATACCCTGTAAATGCCCAGGATGGCTGGATAGATAGCAGTCAAGGTCACACAGAGTTTGAGTGGCAGGATGAGAGACAGAACCCAGGAGTCCTGACTTCCCTGCTTTAACCACGGTCTCCCCATCACACCAGGGGGGAATGGTCTTCTGCTCTGGCAGGGGCTGTTTGTTGGGTGGGATGCAGAGGAAACGCTGGAAGAGGGAGCCTGAGCTGCAGTTTGTGAGCTCCCCGCTCCTGTGAGGTGTGAACTCCGGGACTCCACTTCCGCTGCCCCTCAGAAACCTGCCAACGCATCACAGTCACTGGGGTCGATTCGGGGGAACAGTCTCAGTAAAAGCAACACCAACAGACTATTCCTGTGGACCAGGGGCACCCGGGGGCCTGTCCTGTGGACAGAGGCCTCACCCTTCTCCCACAGCTGCCCTGGAACAAGGGGGCCCTATAGGCAGGCTAGAGACTGGATTAGTGTTTATATTGGATTTCTTCTCTCCCTCTCAGTTCCTTTCTCCCCAGTCTCTCCCAGGTGGAATTGAAATCGAATGTTCCAGGCTGAGTCAGACTTTCCAGGACTGCCCCGGCTGGAGGGCGCTTGGATTCCCACAGCTGAACTCTCTGCCTGCTCATCTGACAAGGATATTTCTCTGGTGCACCTGGGTTTTTAAGCTCTGGAATGAGACTGAATGAATCCTCCTGTCCCAGCCCAACAGGGGCCCCGTGTCCACCTGTATTCAAGTTACTAACACTCTGTAGCTGGCAAGCATGGTTTCAACTTCATCTATAATATATGGAGATATGCCTATCTCATAGAGCTGGAAAGACAGTGAAAGGTCATTGAGTCAAGTCACCTGCCTTCACTAGCAGGACCAAGTACTGTCCCCTGACAGATTTTGGCCCCAGATCATAGAATCATAGAATCTCAGGGTTGGAAGGGACCTCAGGACGTCATCTAGTCCAACCCCCTGCTCAAAGCAGGACCAACCCCAACTAGATCATCCCAGCCAGGGCATTTTCAAGCCTGACCTTAAAAACCTCTAAGGAAGGAGATTCCACCACCTCCCTAGGTAACCCATTCCAGTGCTTCACCACCCTACTAATAGGGTGGTGGTGAATATCCAACCTAAACCTCCCCCTCTGCAACTTGAGACCATTAATCCTTGTTCTGTCATCTTCTACCACTGAGAACAGTCTAGACTCATCCTCTTTGGAACCCCCTTTGAGGTAGTTGAAAGCAGCTATCAAATCCCCCCTCATTCTTCTCTTCTGCAGGCTAAACAATCCCAGTTCCCTCAGCCTCTCCTCATAAGTCATGTGCTCCAGCCCCCTAATCATTTTTGTTGCTGCCTGATAGACTCTTCCAATTTTTCCTCATTCTTCTTCTAGTGTGGGGCTCAAAATTTTTTGTTGCCCTCCATTGGACTCTTTCCAATTTATCCACATCCTTCTTGTAGTGTGGGGCCCAAAACTGGACACAGTACTCCAAATGAGGCCTCACCAGTGCCGAATAGAGGGGAATAATCACGTCCCTCGATCTGCTGGAAATGCCCCTACTTATACAGCAAAAAATGCCGTTAGCCTTCTTGGCAACAAGGGCACACTGTTGACTCATATTCAGCTTTTCGTCCACTGTAACCCTTAGGTCCTTTTCTGCAAAACTGCTGCCCAGCCATTCGGTCCCTAGTCTGTAGCAGTGCATGGGATCCTTCCGTCCTAAGTGCAGGACTCTGCACTTGTCCTTGTTGAACCTCATCAGATTTCTTTTTGCTGAATCCTCTAATTTGTCCAGGTCCCTCTGTATCCTGTCCCTACCCTCCAGCGTATCAACCACTCCTCCCAATTTAGTGTCATCTGCAAACTTGCTAAGGGTGCAGTCCGCACCATCCTCCAGATCGTTGATGAAGATATTGAACAAAACCGGCCCCAGCACCGTCCCTTGGGGCACTCCACTTGATACCGGCTGCCAACTAGACATGGAGACATTGATCACTACCCGTTGAGCGCGACCATCCAGCCAGTTTTCTATCCACCTTACCGTGCATTCATCCAGCCCATACTTCCTTAACTTGCTGGCAAGAACACTGTGGGAGACTGTATCAAAAGCTTTGCTAAAGTCAAGAAATAGCACATCCACTGCTTTCCCCTCATCCACAGAGCCAGTTATCTCATCATAGAAGGCAATTAGGTTAGTCAGGCATGACTTGCCCTTGGTGAATCCATGCTGACTGTTCCTGATCACTTTCCCCTCCTTTTAGTGCTTCAGAATTGATTCCTTGAGGACCTGCTCCATGATTTTTCCAGGGACTGAGGTGAGACTGACTGGCCTGTAGTTCCCTGTATCTTCCTTCTTCCCTTTTTTAAAGATGGGCACTACATTAGCTTTTTTCCAGTCATCCGGGACCTCCCGCAATCACCATGATTTGTCAAAGATAATGGCCAATGGCTCTGCAATCACATCGGCCAACTCCTTTAGCACCCTCGGATGCAGTGCATCCGGCCCCATGGACTTGTGCTCGTCCAGCTTTTCTAAATAGTCCCGAACGACTTCTTTCTCCACAGAGGGCTGGTCACCTCCTCCCCGTACCGTGCTGCGGAGTGCAGCCGCCTGGGAGCTGACCTTGTCTGTGAAGACAGAGGCAAAAAAAGCATTGAGTACACTAGCTTTCTCCACATCCTCTGTCACTAGGTTCCCTCCCTCATTCAGCAAGGGGCCCACACTTTCCTTGACTTTCTTCTTCTTGCTCACATACCTGAAGAAACCCTTCTTGTTACTCCTAACATCTCCGGCTAGCTGCAACTCCAAGTGTGATTTGGCCTTCCTAATTTCACTCCTGCATGCCTGAACAATATTTATATACTCCTCCCTGGTCATTTGTCCAATCTTCCACTTCTTGTAAGCTGCTTTTTTGTGTTTAAGACGAGCAAGGATTTCACTGTTAAGCCAAGCTGGTCGCCTGCCATAGTTACTTTTCTTTCTACACATCGGGATGGTTTGTTCCTACAACCTCAATAAGGATTCTTTAAAATACAGCCAGCTTTCCTCGACTCCTTTCCCCGTCATGTTATTCTCCCAGGGGACCTTGCCCATCAGTTCCCTGAGGGAGTCAAAGTCTGCTTTTCTGAAGTCCAGGCTCTGTATTCTACTGCTCTCCTTTCTTCCTTGTGTCAGGATCCTGAACTCGACCATCTCATGGTCACTGCCTCCCAGGTTCCCATCTACTATTGCTTCCTCTACTATTTCTTCCCTGTTTGTGAGCAGCAGGTCAAGAAGAGCTTTTCCCCCAGTTGGTTCCTCCAGCACTTGCACCAGGAAATTGTCCCCTACACTTTCCAAAAACTTCCTGGATTGTCTGTGGACCGCTGTATTGCTATCCCAGCAGATATCGGGGTGATTAAAGTCACCCATGAGAACCAGGGCCTGTGATCTAGTAACTTCTGTTAGTTGTTGGAAGAAAGCCTCGTCCACCTCATCCCCCTGGTCTGGTGGTCTGTAGCAGACTCCCACCACGACATTACCCTTGTTGCTCACACTTCTAAATTTAATCCAGAGACTCTCAGCTTTTTCTGCAGTTTCATACTGGAACTCTGAGCAGTCATACTGCTCTCTTACATACAACGCAACTCCCCCACCTTTTCTGCCCTGCCTATCCTTCCTGAACAGTTTATATCCATCCATGACAGTATTCCAATCATATGAGTTATCCCACTAAGTCTCTGTTATTCCAATTACATCATAATTCCTTGACTGTGCCAGGACTTCCAGTTCTCCCTGCTTGTTCCCCAGGCTTCTTGCATTTGTGTATAGGCATTTAAGATAACTCACCGATTGTCCTGCTGTCCCAGTATGGGGCAGGAGCCCTCCCCTCTTGCACTCACCTACTTGTGCTTCCTCCCGGTATCCCACTTCCCCACTTACCTCGGGGCTTTGGTCTCCTTCCCCCGGTGAACCTACTTTAAAGCCCTCCTCACTAGGTTAGCCAGCCTGCTTCCAAAGATGCATTTCCCTCTCTTCATCAGTTGGAGCCCGTCTCTGCCTAGCACTCCTTCTTGGAACACCATCCCATGGTCAAAAAATCCAAACCCTTCTCTCCGACACCATCTGCGTAGCCATTCGTTGACTTCCACGATTCGACGGTCTCTACCCCGGCCTTTTGCTGCCACAGGGAGGATGGACGAGAACACCACTTGCGCCTCAATCTCCTTTATCCTTCTTCCCAGAGCCACGTAGTCTGCAGTAATACGGTCAAGGTGATTCTTGGCAGTATCATTGGTGCCCACGTGGAGAAGCAGGAAGGGGTAGCGATCTGAGGGCTTGATGAGTCTTGGCAGTCTCTCCGTCGCATCATGAATCCTAGCCCCTGGCAAGCAGCACACCTCTCGGTTTTCCCGGTCAGGGCGGCAGATAGATGACTCAGTCCCCCTGAGGAGAGAGTCCCCGACCACCACCACCCTCCTCCTCCTCTTGGGAGTGGTGGTCGTGGAACCCCCATCTCTAGGACTGTGCATCTCATGCCTTCCTATCAGTGGAGTCTCCTTCCGCTCTGTTCCCTCAGATGTATCATTCACTCACAGATCCCTAAATGGCGCTCTGAATGATTGAACTCACAACCCTGAGTTTAGCAGGCCAATGCTCAAACCACTGAGCTATCCCTCCCCACTTAAGATAGAGGCAAAGTGGGGCTAGGCCCTGATTTGATGGATTATTGTGTTCATTACTTATGATCATTATTTGTGTTGTGGAAGCCTCCAGAGGCCCCGCTGCAGTTCAGAGCCCCTTGTGCTGGGCCCTTCGCAAACACAGAGGGAGAAATAGCCCCTTCCCATTTATAAATAAAATCAAGACAAGACCTTGCTACTGTGTGTAACAAACCAGTAAGGAGGTAGACGGGGAGATGGGTGAGGAACAGCACAAAGAATGGGTGGTTACATAGGCTGCTGGGTGGGTGTGAGACAGCGGAAATGCACAGCTCTGCCCTGGCTGTGAGAAGTGTGTCCTGGGCCGTTAAGAGCAGATCACGTGTTCGGGGGAACTCATGTGAGGCAAGCGAAACCAGGCCATTGAGTGGGGGCTGCACCAGACATAGAGCTGGGAGTGCGGGGCTCTCCGTTAGCTTTTGCGATTACCCAGCTGACGTCACCAGTGTGGTGCTCTGCTCTGTCCAATGTTGATAACAGGCGGCTGCATGCGTGTGTTCCCTCTGTGTGCTGCCCTGGCTCTGCATTGATCGCTGCACAGCAGACCCCGAGAGAACCCCCAATGACCAGAGTCCCAGATAAGGTACAAAGGCACCCGGCCACATTGATAGTCAAACGAAGCACAGTCCCTAGCTCGCTGGAGAAGATGTCTACAGTTCTGCTAGTACATATGTGCTCCCTGACAATGGATGCAGTTCAGCCAGTGGTGGGACTTTCAACAGCCCCATAAGCTGGACAAAGACAGCTCCTCAAAGGCACATGTTTATACACAGGTACAAACAAGTTACACATCACTCCTGACGTACCGAGGTAGAACCCCTCAAAGTGTCAAGGTGCCGCCTATTACCTTGCACATGTTGGTTTCATCAAAAGACCTCTACCTATTGTATCATCCTTTTGACCCTGTCCGTACGATGGGTCAGTATGTTCCTGTTATCTGTGGGGAATGTGCTTGTACTGCAGTGTTCTGGTACCGTCCTGGCACGTGTTTCCCTAACTTGTGCCCACTAGCTGATAGGTATGTGTATTTTTGCAACAGCACTCTTCTTCTTGCCAAATTCTATGAGCAGGGCCTGCCTCTTGCTTATAGCCTAACCTTGATTGTGGTTGGAACAAAGAAAGGACAAGCCACATGGCAAAAGGACTATAAAAGGCATCATCATCATCTCCATTTTGTCTTCAATCCTACTTCTTACTTCTAAAGAAACTTTGCTACAAACGGAAGCTCTACACAAAGGACTGAAAGACCCATCCAAGCTGTGGATGTACTCCAGAGACTTGATTTGAACCTGCAGTTTATTCCATCACTGCTACAAGCCTGAATCAAAAACTTGGCCATTACTGCATGTAATTGATTCCATTTAACCAATTCCAGATCTCATCTCTATCTTTTTCCTTTTATGAATAAACCTTTAGATTTTAGATTCTAAAGAATTAGCAACAGCGTGATTTGTGGGTAAGATCTGGTTTGTAAATTGACCTGGGTTTGGGGCTTGGTCCTTTGGGATTGAGAGATCCTTTTTTTTTTTAATGGGTCATCGGTTTTCATAATAATTTGTCCCCAAAACGAGTGGCACTGGTGGTGATACTGTTAAACTGGAGTGTCTAAGGGAATTGCTTGTGTGACTTGTGGTTAGCCAGTGGGGTAAAACCAAAGTCCCTTTGAGAATGTTTTGCTGGTTGGTTACAAAGTCCAAAATGTTAATCCCTGGAGAAAGCATAACCCCCTCCCATTGCTGCTTCACCAATTGTAATGGCCCCTTAACCTCACGGCTACAAACGAGTTCAAAGCGCTGACCGGATCGATCTCTGGGAATGTGATTAAGGGGCCCTGCTTGTATATTCGTGCAGAGGCAGTCTTGTTGTGCTGCTGGAGCTTTTGGTTCCTATGTAGACTGGCCATATAATGACACTCCTTGGTGTGCCCACTTCAGACGTGGCTGGTCTTTCATTCTAGCCATGTTCCCCAGCAACTCTCCTGATCTTGTGCTGCCCCTTGATACAGAGCAGCTGCTGAAGACCAGGAGCATTGAAAACATCAACCCAGAGTTGCTCAGCATTTCTCAGATCCCCCCACGCATTTCACTCCCATCTACAGGGGATGGGGTACGCATTGTTGTGTAGATCTTCAGTTCTGTAGCAAGCCTGATGCCATGACACACCCTGAAAGGCCACAGAAGGTAACAGGGCAGCAGTTTCTTAGTGTATTAAGTTTAACCTTGCATATTTTGTTTAGTAACTTTCTTTGTTCTGTCTGTAATCTCTTATGATCCCTTAAATTCGACATTTTGTACTTAATAAAATCACTTTTGCTTATTAATAAACCCAGTGTAATTACTTGTTACCTGAGGGGCAAACATTTTGTGCACCTCTCTCTTTTTTTGAGAAAGAGGGCAAACAATATGACCTTAAACTGTATAACATTTTGTACAGTGTAAGGCAGATATTTCTGGGGTTTAGATCTGTTTGGGGCTGTGCAACTGGGCGCTGAGAAAAATCCCTTTTAACTGAACCACCCCAGAGCTGAGATAAACTTAGTGTCTCTATATTCTGCAGAGGGGTGTGGACCAGTCTCTGTGTCTGTGCTGACGTGCCTGGTTCAGTAAGACAATGGCAAGGGGTGCTGAGGCTGGCAGAAGGGTTAGGCTCAGTGCTATCTAAGCACATCAAGTGATAGTCCCAAAGGGGTCTCTGACCGAACCCATCACACAGAGATCCGCTCTGCCACAGCACCCGGACATCTATGCCCCATTTGGAAAAAAAACCCTAAATTATATGAAACTTGCCTCTTCCCGCAATGTGGAAGAGGGTATGGACAATTTCTCACCCCCTACCAGTTAGAAATCAACTCACATAAAGTGGGTTATATTATAAAACAGAACTCAATTTATTAACGATAACAGGTGTACTTTAAGCAGTTAAGGAGGTAGCAGACAGAACAAGGCAGATTACAAAGAAAATAAAACAGAACTAAGCTTAATAGACTTTAGAGACCTGTTACATGTGATTCCTCACCGTAAATGTGGTTCTAATAATCTTCACAGTCCATATGCCCTTCCAGCCGGGCTCCAGTTCTTTCCTCTTGTTCAGTCTTAGTTGTTTCCAGCAGTCGTCTCGGGTGGAGTCGCTGGGGAGAACTGATGACCAGGATTACCTCACTCTCCATTCTTAAATAGGATTTCTATAAAGTGGGAGCCCTTTGTTTCGTAGTTTGACACCCACCCCCGACCATCTTCTCGTGGAGAAGTACAGAAGTCAAGATTGGTAGCAGTATCAGGTGCCCTGGTCACATGCCTCCGTAGGGCCCCTATAGCCATTCTTCACAGGTCCACAGGAAGACTAAACTCATTTACAATTCATTGTCAGTGCAGATTGCCCATTATTGCTGTTTGGCTTTTCCATTGTTGTACCTGAAATGTTAGCAGGGGCCTCACCAAAAGTAATATAGCTGAAATATAGATACCTAGTCAACGTTCCTACTTTCAGATACAGAAATGATAGATTCATACAAATAGCATAATCATATTCAGTAAATCGTAACTTTTCCAGTAAAACCACACAAGAGTTACCTCACTGTGATGCTGTCTGATTACTCTATGATCATATAGATCACAATTGCCACAATCTTGTTCGTAGGTGGTCAAGTGAGATATCTATGAAAAGGTTGTAATTTGCTTGTTATGATTATGCGGTTTGTATTCACGTATCATTTTGGTATTTGAAGTTATGATTATTGGCTATGTGCTGGCATGTCAATGTGTTTGTTTCTGAGTAGCGCCAGTGAAGCATTTCGTCAGCTTATTAAGAAGGGGATTTTCAAATCAAGTGGCGCATTGAGAAACACCCAACTGACAATGGACCCTGGGAGCCACTAATCCACATCGGATGAGCCTTCCTGGGAGCGCTCAATGTAGCATGTGAGCAACGGTTGCTACCTGGAAAGAACTGAGTCATGTGTGGGCAGGACACGTGACTTGGCCATGTGACTCAAAACCCCATCTTGCTGCTGTGATTTTCCACAGTAAAATCAATGGGGGGGGGGTCTTCCACATTGCAGAAGATATAAAAGGCCCGGGAATCCCTCCATTTTGTCTTCAATCCTGTTTCTGACGTCTGGAGGAGCCTTCCTACAAACTGAAGCTCTTAAAAAAGGATGGATTGACCCATCCCAAGCTCTGGGTGTACTCCAGAGACTTGATTTCAGCGAGCAGTTTATTCAATCACTGCTACAAACCTGAACCAAGAACTTTGCCATTGTTGTGTGTATTTGAGTCCTTCAACCAATTTTAATTCTCATCTACATTTCTGTCTTTTAGGAATAAACTTTTAGACTTTAGATTCCAAAGGATTGGCAAAAGTGTGATTTTTGGGTAAGATCTGATGTGTCCATTGACTTGAGTATGTGGCTGGTCCTTTGGGATCAGGAGAACCTTTAATGGGGGACACTTTTCATAACCATTTGTTCCTATAAGGCGTGCTACTGGTGGTGATAGAAGGGAACTGGGGTATCAGAGGGAATTGCTTGTACGAATTCTGGTTAGCCAGTGGGGTGAAACCGAAGTCCTCTCTGTTTGCCTGGTTTTGTGTGCCTTAGAGATGGAGAACCACCAGCCCGAGGCTGTGACTGCCCTCGGCCTAAGTAGCTTGTCGTGTATTAGATACTCTGGAAGAGCACCCCTTGTCACACTCACATCCAGCAGATCTTAGTTGTGTCATATTCCTACCACAAGCATATTTTCATAAAGAATTTGGAGTATAATGTCACAGTTGCTCAAATATTTCCTCTACTTTAGACAGCCCCAAAGATGCCCAGATTGAGATAAACACATTACAACACCTGCACACCGTTCCCTGCCCCTCTGCCTCACGCCCCTGCAGTGTTCTTTGGGACTCGGTCAGAACCCTCTTCTGTGTCCAGGGTCCAACTCCTGCTACTCCTCTCTTCTCCTCCAGCTGGAGTCTGTCTCTCTGCTGCAGCCAGAGCCCTGCAACCAAAGATTCCCGTCTGCCACCCCTGTACCTCTCTCCTTCGCAAATCCCTAGTCCAACACCTCCCTTCTCTGTTCCCTCTTTTGGGGAGTTTCCGTTCCCTCCACAACCACCCCTCTTCAGAGATGCCGGAGAAACCTGGTTTTATCTGGAATGCAGTTACTCCTTTCTTCTCTCCCGGCGAGATCTCATGAGGGGTGATACTCATTAACGGCCACACGATTTATAGACAGGTGCCTACACCCCACCCTGTTGCCTCTGAGCACAAAATGCAGGAGCAAAGAGTACAGGAAGAGCCCAAAGATATAAGGATACAGATGGTTTATAAAATGAAATGTGGTTGATAGTTTCCAACCATCTGGCTTTTACCGAGACACTTTGTTGTTTGTTTTCTGTGTCGGGGTGCCATTTCGGGTTGCCAGGTACCCGGTTTACAACTGGAAAGTCTGGTCGAAAGGGGACCTGGCAGTGTTCAGTTACTGCAGGCAGGCATCACACCAGTTCCTACTCAGCTGGGGCCACCTCCTACCCGCAGGCAGGCTGCTTCTGGAACCCAAAGTAGAGTTCAGGCCCGGGTTCCTCCTATCCCTCCAACTCTCTATTTGACACAGGAGGAGTTGACCTGGAGTGTGAGTCACATCAGAGGGGAAGGTCTAAATTGGAGACGAATCTGGCCTGTCCTCGACCCAGTAGGCAGGTTTGAGCCCCTAGCAAAAGTAGCCAAACTGAGGCCTGCCATGAACCTCTGAGGAGAGCAAAGCCGCCAGAAAGTGCAGGACCCACCAAGGCAGAGGAGGAACTTTGTCACACCAGGGATATGACAGAGGGTTCTAAATCATGACTTGTGCGGAAAAATTGTACAAGGAAATGTTATTTACTCCTGCACATAACACAAAAACTAGAGTTCACCCAGTGAAATTCATAGTCAGCAGATTTAAAATAAATGAAAGACATAATCTCTTCACAGACAAACTGTGGAACTCTTTGCTGGGGGACTATGTGAAGGCCAAAACTATAACAGGGTTCCAATAAGAACTATATAAGTTTATGACAATAGGCCCATGAGTGGCTATTAGACAGGACGGGCAGGAACCCAACCCCATGTTCTGCAAGTCCATAGGGTCTCTTTTCCAGACCCTGGAAGTGGGTGACAGGGGATGAATCACTTGATGATTGCCTGTTCTGTTCATCCCAACTGAGGCATGTGGTATTGGCCACTGTTGGAAAATAGGATACTGGGCCAGATGGACCTTTAATGAGTTGACACAGACTGATTCCACAATTTGTCACACAATGACACTGCACAATAAGGACAGGAATGGGATTAACTCTCTAACTGCCCAGTCAGTGTCAGGGAAGAGGGCCCAGCACCATGTCACCAGCCAACGCTGTTTGGAGCCGGGCCTGAAAGACAGAGGACCAGGGAAAATTTTAGGTACCTTTACAAGTAAAGAGCTGGAGCAGCCTGTCCCAAATGTGTTTGGTCCCCACCCCGTAGATGATGGGTTTTAGCAAGGGGGGCACCAGGAGGTAAATGTTGGTCATGAGAACATTGAAATGCAGGGGCACATTATGGCCAATCCGGTGTGAGAGGAAGGAGAAAAGAGCTGGGATGCAAGAGACTAAGATGACACAGAGGTGGGAGCCGCAGGTCCTAAAAGTCTTCAGTCTGCTGTCTTTTGTGGGGAGGCTGAAGATGGCCCTGAGGATCTGGATATAGGACACAGTGATAAAACACATATCCAGACCCATCACCATGAATGCCACAAAGAGGCCGTAGTAACTACTGACGCGGATGTCGGCACAGGCCAGCTTCACCACGGCTAAGTGATCACAGTGCGTGTGGGGGATGATGTTGCTTCTACAATATGGTCGCTGCCTCGCCAGGAAGGGAAAGGGCAGTATGAGCACGCCGCCCCGCAGCCCAACGGCGAGGCCGATCTTGGCTACTACGGGGTTCGTCAGGATGGTGGAATGTCTCAGGGGATCACAGATGGCCACATAGCGATCAAAAGCCAAGGCCACAATGATTCCAGATGCCATCACTGGTAAGCAGTGAATGAAGTACATCTGGGTGAGGCAGGCACTGAAATCGATCTCCCTGGAATTGAACCAGAAGATGCTCAGCGTTTTGGGCAGGATGGACGTAGTCTGGAGCACGTCGGTGATGGCCAGCATGCAGAGGAAATAGTACATGGGCTCATGGAGGCTCGTCTCCCTCTTCATAATGAACAGGATGGTGAAGTTCCCCAAGATGACTATGGTGTACAGGGCACAGAAAGGGATGGAGATCCAGACATGGGCCGCCTCCAGGCCAGGAACACCCAGCAGGATGAAGGTGGAGGGGTTGGTGAAGTCGGTTGTGTTGGAATCTGACATGGAGGAGGGGAGAAGGTGTCCAACTCTCAGGCACAACGGGGTCTCCTGCATGTACCGTACGTTTCCGTGACTTCCTGTATGTGCCCAGGGTGATGGTCTCAGTACAAATGCCTGGATGGAGAGACAATGATAATATGAAACACTACATACACTACTGGAGGCTGATCTCATGGGTGAGGCAGATTGGTCGCTCTTCACACACTGAAAATGACATTTTCATTATTCAGAGAAATAAATTATTAACAACTGACCCTTCTCCATATGTCAAATATTCCTACACATCGCGGTGTGGGAAAATCTATTAGGCACCATCACCAAACATGAGTGTGGATACAGGCTTCCCATCATTGTTCCTTAGTGCAATGAAAGCCAGGCTAGAGAATACATGCAGTAGGCCTGTGGTGGGTCCCTTGGGGCTGGGTAGCCTAGTGGCTAGAATGCCAAGAAGGGGGGCAGAAATGGGGGAGTCTGGCTGCCCTCTCCCACTTCTTCCTGGCCCAGGAACTCCACACCACTTCCTATCCAAGTCCTTAAATTTGGAAGGTGGGCCCCAAGAGTCCAGATTCCCCTTAGTTTGGGGTTTCTCACTGGGGCCCCTCCTATTTAACCAGAGGGGGAGGCTAACTGGCCCCCATTGAAAAACATCTGCTCATTTGCAGAAGTGTCCAAATCAAAGACAATGTTCAGATGCCCAAATACTGCGTACAGATGTGGTCTCCTTATCTCAAAAAGGATACACTGGCATTAGAAAAGGTTCAGAGAAGGGCAATAAAATGATTAGGGGTTTGGAACGGGTCCCATATGAGGAGAGATTAAGGAGCCTAGGACTTTTCAGCTTGGAAAAGAGGAGACTAAGCGGGGATATGATAGAGGTAAATAAAATCATGAGTGCTGTGGAGAAAGTGAATAAGGAAAAGTTATTTACTAGTTCCCAACTAAGATGCTTTTTTTGCCTCGATCTTCACAGACACGGTCAGCTCCCAGGTTGCTGCCCTCAGTGGTGAAAGAATAGGTTAAGGACTATTTAGAAAGGCTGGACATTCACAAGTCAGGGGTCCAGAGCTAATGCTGAGGGAGTTGGCTGCTGGGAGCCTCAGGCCCTTTAAATTGTGCCTGGGGAAGCTGATCCGCCCCGATCCACCCAGCTATTGCCGGTAAACCGTACCGGGGCGTACCGGCTTACCTTCACCTCTGGCCATTCCCCATACACCCGGTTGGTCAAAATGTGAGAGTGCAAAAATCACTACACCTTTTCCAAAACGTACACCGGGGAAACATCCCAATTAGACCACAGCACAGGGAAAATCCCTCGGTGTCATTGACAAACACCTATTCAGTCATAGAAGAGCCCAAAGAAAGACAATGTTCAGATGCCTAAGGAATGGCACAGAGAATAATCTGCTCTGCACAGTCAATCAGTTTTGGTCCCCCAGTCTCTATAAAGCATGTAGCAGATAGAAAGGGGGTTTCCCAGACAGGCTCTGAGAATGGGGGAGGCTGCCAGAGGCAGACAGACTGAAAAGTCTGGAACTGTCTAACTTAGGAAAAAGACAAAGAAGGGGCAAGATGACAGAGGAGAACAAGATTAAAGATTGTAACTGATTACATTCCAATGGAGAAACAGAGAACATTTCCCACACAGGAATCTCTATAGATACTTAGTGCTTCAGAGGAGCTAATTCCCCAGAGCTGAGGAAATTATGAGCAAAACAGATTGGGAGTAAAAATTTAGAGAGAAAATGGGAGTGAAAATTTGGAATTCATTAAGAACAGTTTATGAGATACCTAAAAACAGACAATTCCACAGTTAAGAAAGTGGACAGTTTTGGTGGGGTGGGGTAGGAGGAAGAATAGTAGATATGTGAGGTGACCAGCTTGGTTTAACAGTGAAATTCTTGCTGATCTTAAACACAAAAAAGAAGGAGTATAAAAATATTGCTCAGGCATGCAGGAGTGAAATAAGGAATGCCAAATCACACTTGGAGTTCAAGCTAGCAAGGGATGCTAAAAGTAACAAGAAGGGTTTCTAAAGCTATGTTAGCAACAAGAAGAAGGTCGGAAAGTTTGGGCCCCTTACTGAATGAGTGAGGCAACCTAGTGACAAAGATTGATGAAAAAGCTAACGTACTCAGTGCTTTTTTTGCCTCTGTCTTCACGAACAAGGTCAGCTCCAAGACTGCTGCACTCCACAGCATGGTATGGGTAGGAGGTGACCAGCCCTCCGTGGAGAAAGACGTGGTTCAGGACTATTTAGAATAGCTGGATGAGCACAAGTCCATGGGGCCGGATGCACTGCATCCGAGGGTCCTAAAGGTGTTGGCGGATGTGATTGCAGAGCCATTGGCCATTATCTTTGAAAACTTATGGTGGTCGGGGGAGGTCCCGGATGACTGGGAAAAGGCTAATGTAGTGCCCATCTTTAAAACAGGGAAGAAGGAGGATCCAGGGAACTATAGGCCAGTCAGCCTCACCTCAGTCCCTGGAAAAATCATGGAGCAGGTCCTCAAGGAATCAATTCTGAAGCACTTAAGGGAGAGGAAAGTGATCAGGAACAGTCAGCGTGGATTCACGAAGGGCAAGTTATGCCTGACTAAACTAATTGCCTTCTATGACGAGATAACTGGCTCTGTGGATAAGGGGAAATCAGTTCACGTGTTATTCCTTGACTTTAGCAAAGCTTTTGATACGGTCTCTCACAATATTCTTGCCAGCAATTTACAGAAGTATGGGCTGGATGAATGGACGGTAAGGTGGATAGAAAACTGGCTAGATGGTCGGTCTCAACGGGTAGTGATCAATGGCTCCATGTCTAGTTGGCAGTGGGTATCAAGTGGAGTGCCCCAAGGGTCGGTGCTGGGGCCGGTTTTGTTCAATATCTTCATTAACAATCTGGAGGATGGTGTGGACTGCAACGTTAGCAAGTTTGCAGATGACACTAAACTGGGAGGAGTGGTAGATACGCTGGATGGTAGGGGTAGGATACACAGGGACCTAGACAAATTAGAGGACTTGGTCAAAAGAAATCTCTTGAGGTTCAACAAGGACATGTTCAGAGTCCTGCACTTAGGACGGAAGAATCCCATGCGCTGCTACAGACTAGGGACCGAATGGCTGGATAGCAGTTCTGCAGAAAAGGACCGGGGTATTACAGTGGAGGAGAAGCTGGATATGAATTAGCAGTGTGCCCTTGTTGCCAAGAAGTCTAACGGTATTTTGGTCTGTATAAGTAGGAGCATTGCCAGCAGATAGAGGGATGTGATCATTCCCCTCTATTCAGCATTGGTGAGGCCTCATCTGGAGAACTGTGTCCATTTTTGAGCCCCACACTAGAAGAAGAATGAGGAAAAATTGGAAGAGTCTATCAGGCAGCAACAAAAATGATTAGGGGGCTGGAGCACATGACTTATGAGGAGAGGCTGAGGGAACTGGGATTGTTTAGCCTGCAGAAGAGAAGAATGAGGGGGGATTTGATAGCTGCTTTCAACTACCTCAAAGGGGGTTCCAAAGAGGATGAGTCTAGACTGTTCTCAGTTGTAGAAGATGACAGAACAAGGAGCAATGGTCTCAAGCTGCAGAGGGGGAGGTCTAGGTTGGATATTAGGAAACACTATTTCACTAGAAGGGTGGTGAGGCACTGGAATGGGTTACCTAGGGAGGTGGTGGAATCTCCAGCTTTAGAGGTTGTCATAAATATAAAGGAAAGGGGGAGAGGGTCGGATGCAGTGCTATAAAATCCTCTTACCAGTAAAGGGTTAAGAAATGCAGGCAGCCAGACTAACACCTGACCTGGCTGGCATCTGACCAATGAGGGGACAAGATAGTTTCAAATCTTGGGAGGTGGGAAGGTGTGTGTGGCTCTTTATCTGAGTCAGAGTGATCTTGGAAGACAGAAAGAACCTGCAGAAAAATCAGTCTTCTCACTAAACCTCAATTTCTAAAGTAAGTGTAGTCAGCACTGCGAATAGGTTTTTTGTTTGTTTTGCTTGGTGAGCTTTCCCTGTGTGAGAGGGAGGGGTTATTCCTGTTTTTTCTGTAACTTTAAGGATTTGCCCAGAGGGGGAATCCCTCTGAGTTTGGAAATTGAGTACCCTGTAAAATAGTTACCATCCTGAATTTACAGAGATGATTTGACCTTCTTTGTTTGAATAAAATGCTTCTCTTAAGAAGCTGACTCTTTTCTATGGTTTTAAAACCCTGGGGGTGGATTTTTAGATCACTGTGTAACTAATTCGTTAGGAGATTATTCTCAAGCTTCCCAGGAAAGGGGGTGTACGGGCTTGAGAGGGTATTTTGGGGGACGGGGAACTTCAAGTGTTTCCTTTCCCGGATTCCTGTTTAAAACACTTGATGGTGGCAGTGAGAGAAGCATTTCTCAGGGTGCAGGGAATTTTGTACCTTGGGGGTTTTAACCTAAGCTGGTAGAAATAACCTTAGGAGCTCTTCATGCTGGTCCCCACGTCTTTACCCTAGAGTTCAGAGTGGGGAGGGAGCCCTGACATGGTGGCAGGGCGGTGGAATAAATTGAACAAGAGATTTTTTTTTGAACCAGACACAGGGAGTTTAGACTTTTTTTTCTTCTCTCTGGCTCTTCCTGTAGCTGCTTGGAAGCAGGGAGGGGGGAGGGGTTAAGCTACTAGGAGCTAGAGTATCTATATATGAAAGCAGGCAGATAACCCCTACAGGTTTTTAAGGCCCGGCTTGACAAAGCCCTGGCTGGGATGATTTAGTTGGGGTTGGTCCTGCTTTGAGCAGGGGGTTGGACTAGATGACTTCCTGAGGTCCCTTTCGAAACCCGAGACTCTATGATTCTATGATTGCACCCAGTTGTGGGGTCCACCTTTCAAAAGGGATATAGAATAATTCGGAGTGTGCAGAAAAGAGCTACAGAAAGGATGGGAGGCTGCAGAAAATGGCAGATTGTGAGGGACATAGAGAGCTTCATCTATTTATCTTTTTTAAATGATGATCAAACGGAGACTTTCATGGGGAGAAATCCATGGGTAATAATGGGCTGTGTAATATAGAGGAGAAAGACAGAGGGAAGCCTAAGCCAGACAAATGTCAGTTGGAAATAAGGGCCACATTCTTAGCTCTGAGGGTGGAACTGAATGAGTGGATGTTTAGTGGCTGTGCAGACTGGAAAGAAAAATAGAGCTATCCTCTATTCCATCATGCCCATGTTGTACCGGGTGTGTCGAGCAGCAAGAGGGTACCTGTGAATCCTGAGACAGAAGTGTCTTCCCGGAGAATCCCCCTCAGGTAGCCGCGTCCCACACCTCTCTCACCCCAGCATCTGCAGCCGCATCCCACGCCGAGAGCCGACCCAGGGTTGTGTACCGTTTATAATATAGCTCTGTACAATCCCAGGGGGGTTCGCTCAGCCTCTAGGGGAGAAGCGGCATTTGGATGTAAACGGGCTGGAGACAGGCCTGTCTGAATTATTTATCCTCTATTAGGAGTAAACAGTAATTACGGGACTTTCCCAAAGGGAGATGAGAACTCTTGGGCTCTCCGCTGGGTCCCAGAGGAATTAGCTTCTCTGTGCATTTGTGTATATTTAACAATTATAGTTGATTAGTAAGGAAACTAGGGATAACGCCTGGATCTCCTTAGAGCCGGATACCCTGTAAATGCCCAGGATGGCTGGATAGATAGCAGCCAAGGTTAGTTTGAATGTCAGGATGAGAGACAGAACCCAGGAGTCCTGACTTCCCTGCTGTAACCACGGTCTCTCCATCACAACAGCGGGGAATGGTCCCCTGCTCTGGCAGGTAATGTTTGTTGGGTGGGATGCAGAGGAAACGCTGGAAGAGGGAGCCAGAACTAGCTGGGGTTTGTGAGCTCCCCGCTCCTGTGAGGTGTGAACTCCGGGACTCCACTTCCACTGCCCCTCAGAAACCTGCCAACGCATCACAGTCACTGGGGTCGATTCGGGGGAACAGTTTCAGTAAAAGCAACACCAACAGACTATTCCTGTGGACCAGGGGCACCCGGGGGCCTGTCCTGTGGACAGAGGCCTCACCCTTCTCCCACAGCTGCCCTGGAACAAGGGGGCCCTATAGGCAGGCTAGAGACTGGATTAGTGTTTATATTGGATTTCTTCTCTCCCTCTCAGTTCCTTTCTCCCCAGTCTCTCCCAGGTGGAATTGAAATCGAATGTTCCAGGCTGAGTCAGACTTTCCAGGACTGCCCCGGCTGGAGGGCGCTTGGATTCCCACAGCTGAACTCTCTGCCTGCTCATCTGACAAGGATATTTCTCTGGTGCACCTGGGTTTTTAAGCTCTGGAATGAGACTGAATGAATCCTCCTGTCCCAGCCCAACAGGGGCCCCGTGTCCACCTGTATTCAAGTTACTAACACTCTGTAGCTGGCAAGCATGGTTTCAACTTCATCTATAATATATGGAGATATGCCTATCTCATAGAGCTGGAAAGACAGTGAAAGGTCATTGAGTCAAGTCACCTGCCTTCACTAGCAGGACCAAGTACTGTCCCCTGACAGATTTTGGCCCCAGATCATAGAATCATAGAATCTCAGGGTTGGAAGGGACCTCAGGACGTCATCTAGTCCAACCCCCTGCTCAAAGCAGGACCAACCCCAACTAGATCATCCCAGCCAGGGCATTTTCAAGCCTGACCTTAAAAACCTCTAAGGAAGGAGATTCCACCACCTCCCTAGGTAACCCATTCCAGTGCTTCACCACCCTACTAATAGGGTGGTGGTGAATATCCAACCTAAACCTCCCCCTCTGCAACTTGAGACCATTAATCCTTGTTCTGTCATCTTCTACCACTGAGAACAGTCTAGACTCATCCTCTTTGGAACCCCCTTTGAGGTAGTTGAAAGCAGCTATCAAATCCCCCCTCATTCTTCTCTTCTGCAGGCTAAACAATCCCAGTTCCCTCAGCCTCTCCTCATAAGTCATGTGCTCCAGCCCCCTAATCATTTTTGTTGCTGCCTGATAGACTCTTCCAATTTTTCCTCATTCTTCTTCTAGTGTGGGGCTCAAAATTTTTTGTTGCCCTCCATTGGACTCTTTCCAATTTATCCACATCCTTCTTGTAGTGTGGGGCCCAAAACTGGACACAGTACTCCAAATGAGGCCTCACCAGTGCCGAATAGAGGGGAATAATCACGTCCCTCGATCTGCTGGAAATGCCCCTACTTATACAGCAAAAAATGCCGTTAGCCTTCTTGGCAACAAGGGCACACTGTTGACTCATATTCAGCTTTTCGTCCACTGTAACCCTTAGGTCCTTTTCTGCAAAACTGCTGCCCAGCCATTCGGTCCCTAGTCTGTAGCAGTGCATGGGATCCTTCCGTCCTAAGTGCAGGACTCTGCACTTGTCCTTGTTGAACCTCATCAGATTTCTTTTTGCTGAATCCTCTAATTTGTCCAGGTCCCTCTGTATCCTGTCCCTACCCTCCAGCGTATCAACCACTCCTCCCAATTTAGTGTCATCTGCAAACTTGCTAAGGGTGCAGTCCGCACCATCCTCCAGATCGTTGATGAAGATATTGAACAAAACCGGCCCCAGCACCGTCCCTTGGGGCACTCCACTTGATACCGGCTGCCAACTAGACATGGAGACATTGATCACTACCCGTTGAGCGCGACCATCCAGCCAGTTTTCTATCCACCTTACCGTGCATTCATCCAGCCCATACTTCCTTAACTTGCTGGCAAGAACACTGTGGGAGACTGTATCAAAAGCTTTGCTAAAGTCAAGAAATAGCACATCCACTGCTTTCCCCTCATCCACAGAGCCAGTTATCTCATCATAGAAGGCAATTAGGTTAGTCAGGCATGACTTGCCCTTGGTGAATCCATGCTGACTGTTCCTGATCACTTTCCCCTCCTTTTAGTGCTTCAGAATTGATTCCTTGAGGACCTGCTCCATGATTTTTCCAGGGACTGAGGTGAGACTGACTGGCCTGTAGTTCCCTGTATCTTCCTTCTTCCCTTTTTTAAAGATGGGCACTACATTAGCTTTTTTCCAGTCATCCGGGACCTCCCGCAATCACCATGATTTGTCAAAGATAATGGCCAATGGCTCTGCAATCACATCGGCCAACTCCTTTAGCACCCTCGGATGCAGTGCATCCGGCCCCATGGACTTGTGCTCGTCCAGCTTTTCTAAATAGTCCCGAACGACTTCTTTCTCCACAGAGGGCTGGTCACCTCCTCCCCGTACCGTGCTGCGGAGTGCAGCCGCCTGGGAGCTGACCTTGTCTGTGAAGACAGAGGCAAAAAAAGCATTGAGTACACTAGCTTTCTCCACATCCTCTGTCACTAGGTTCCCTCCCTCATTCAGCAAGGGGCCCACACTTTCCTTGACTTTCTTCTTCTTGCTCACATACCTGAAGAAACCCTTCTTGTTACTCCTAACATCTCCGGCTAGCTGCAACTCCAAGTGTGATTTGGCCTTCCTAATTTCACTCCTGCATGCCTGAACAATATTTATATACTCCTCCCTGGTCATTTGTCCAATCTTCCACTTCTTGTAAGCTGCTTTTTTGTGTTTAAGACGAGCAAGGATTTCACTGTTAAGCCAAGCTGGTCGCCTGCCATATTTACTTTTCTTTCTACACATCGGGATGCTTTCTTCCTGCAACCTCAATAAAGATTCTTTAAAATACAGCCAGCTTTCCTCGACTCCTTTCCCCGTCATGTTATTCTCCCAGGGGACCTTGCCCATCAGTTCCCTGAGGGAGTCAAAGTCTGCTTTTCTGAAGTCCAGGGTCTGTATTCTACTGCTCTCCTTTCTTCCTTGTGTCAGGATCCTGAACTCAACCATCTCATGGTCACTGCCTCCCAGGTTCCCATCTACTATTGCTTCCTCTACTATTTCTTCCCTGTTTGTGAGCAGCAGGTCAAGAAGAGCTTTTCCCCCAGTTGGTTCCTCCAGCACTTGCACCAGGAAATTGTCCCCTACACTTTCCAAAAACTTCCTGGATTGTCTGTGGACCGCTGTATTGCTATCCCAGCAGATATCGGGGTGATTAAAGTCACCCATGAGAACCAGGGCCTGTGATCTAGTAACTTCTGTTAGTTGTTGGAAGAAAGCCTCGTCCACCTCATCCCCCTGGTCTGGTGGTCTGTAGCAGACTCCCACCACGACATTACCCTTGTTGCTCACACTTCTAAATTTAATCCAGAGACTCTCAGCTTTTTCTGCAGTTTCATACTGGAACTCTGAGCAGTCATACTGCTCTCTTACATACAACGCAACTCCCCCACCTTTTCTGCCCTGCCTATCCTTCCTGAACAGTTTATATCCATCCATGACAGTATTCCAATCATATGAGTTATCCCACTAAGTCTCTGTTATTCCAATTACATCATAATTCCTTGACTGTGCCAGGACTTCCAGTTCTCCCTGCTTGTTCCCCAGGCTTCTTGCATTTGTGTATAGGCATTTAAGATAACTCACCGATTGTCCTGCTGTCCCAGTATGGGGCAGGAGCCCTCCCCTCTTGCACTCACCTACTTGTGCTTCCTCCCGGTATCCCACTTCCCCACTTACCTCGGGGCTTTGGTCTCCTTCCCCCGGTGAACCTACTTTAAAGCCCTCCTCACTAGGTTAGCCAGCCTGCTTCCAAAGATGCTTTTCCCTCTCTTCATCAGTTGGAGCCCGTCTCTGCCTAGCACTCCTTCTTGGAACACCATCCCATGGTCAAAAAATCCAAACCCTTCTCTCCGACACCATCTGCGTAGCCATTCGTTGACTTCCACGATTCGACGGTCTCTACCCCGGCCTTTTGCTGCCACAGGGAGGATGGACGAGAACACCACTTGCGCCTCAATCTCCTTTATCCTTCTTCCCAGAGCCACGTAGTCTGCAGTAATACGGTCAAGGTGATTCTTGGCAGTATCATTGGTGCCCACGTGGAGAAGCAGGAAGGGGTAGCGATCTGAGGGCTTGATGAGTCTTGGCAGTCTCTCCGTCGCATCATGAATCCTAGCCCCTGGCAAGCAGCACACCTCTCGGTTTTCCCGGTCAGGGCGGCAGATAGATGACTCAGTCCCCCTGAGGAGAGAGTCCCCGACCACCACCACCACCCTCCTCCTCCTCTTGGGAGTGGTGGTCGTGGAACCCCCATCTCTAGGACTGTGCATCTCATGCCTTCCTATCAGTGGAGTCTCCTTCCGCTCTGTTCCCTCAGATGTATCATTCACTCACAGATCCCTAAATGGCGCTCTGAATGATTGAACTCACAACCCTGAGTTTAGCAGGCCAATGCTCAAACCACTGAGCTATCCCTCCCCACTTAAGATAGAGGCAAAGTGGGGCTAGGCCCTGATTTGATGGATTATTGTGTTCATTACTTATGATCATTATTTGTGTTGTGGAAGCCTCCAGAGGCCCCGCTGCAGTTCAGAGCCCCTTGTGCTGGGCCCTTCGCAAACACAGAGGGAGAAATAGCCCCTTCCCATTTATAAATAAAATCAAGACAAGACCTTGCTACTGTGTGTAACAAACCAGTAAGGAGGTAGACGGGGAGATGGGTGAGGAACAGCACAAAGAATGGGTGGTTACATAGGCTGCTGGGTGGGTGTGAGACAGCGGAAATGCACAGCTCTGCCCTGGCTGTGAGAAGTGTGTCCTGGGCCGTTAAGAGCAGATCACGTGTTCGGGGGAACTCATGTGAGGCAAGCGAAACCAGGCCATTGAGTGGGGGCTGCACCAGACATAGAGCTGGGAGTGCGGGGCTCTCCGTTAGCTTTTGCGATTACCCAGCTGACGTCACCAGTGTGGTGCTCTGCTCTGTCCAATGTTGATAACAGGCGGCTGCGTGCGTGTGTTCCCTCTGTGTGCTGCCCTGGCTCTGCATTGATCGCTGCACAGCAGACCCCGAGAGAACCCCCAATGACCAGAGTCCCAGATAAGGTACAAAGGCACCCGGCCACATTGATAGTCAAACGAAGCACAGTCCCTAGCTCGCTGGAGAAGATGTCTACAGTTCTGCTAGTACATATGTGCTCCCTGACAATGGATGCAGTTCAGCCAGTGGTGGGACTTTCAACAGCCCCATAAGCTGGACAAAGACAGCTCCTCAAAGGCACATGTTTATACACAGGTACAAACAAGTTACACATCACTCCTGACGTACCGAGGTAGAACCCCTCAAAGTGTCAAGGTGCCGCCTATTACCTTGCACATGTTGGTTTCATCAAAAGACCTCTACCTATTGTATCATCCTTTTGACCCTGTCCGTACGATGGGTCAGTATGTTCCTGTTATCTGTGGGGAATGTGCTTGTACTGCAGTGTTCTGGTACCGTCCTGGCACGTGTTTCCCTAACTTGTGCCCACTAGCTGATAGGTATGTGTATTTTTGCAACAGCACTCTTCTTCTTGCCAAATTCTATGAGCAGGGCCTGCCTCTTGCTTATAGCCTAACCTTGATTGTGGTTGGAACAAAGAAAGGACAAGCCACATGGCAAAAGGACTATAAAAGGCATCATCATCATCTCCATTTTGTCTTCAATCCTACTTCTTACTTCTAAAGAAACTTTGCTACAAACGGAAGCTCTACACAAAGGACTGAAAGACCCATCCAAGCTGTGGATGTACTCCAGAGACTTGATTTGAACCTGCAGTTTATTCCATCACTGCTACAAGCCTGAATCAAAAACTTGGCCATTACTGCATGTAATTGATTCCATTTAACCAATTCCAGATCTCATCTCTATCTTTTTCCTTTTATGAATAAACCTTTAGATTTTAGATTCTAAAGAATTAGCAACAGCGTGATTTGTGGGTAAGATCTGGTTTGTAAATTGACCTGGGTTTGGGGCTTGGTCCTTTGGGATTGAGAGATCCTTTTTTTTTTAATGGGTCATCGGTTTTCATAATAATTTGTCCCCAAAACGAGTGGCACTGGTGGTGATACTGTTAAACTGGAGTGTCTAAGGGAATTGCTTGTGTGACTTGTGGTTAGCCAGTGGGGTAAAACCAAAGTCCCTTTGAGAATGTTTTGCTGGTTGGTTACAAAGTCCAAAATGTTAATCCCTGGAGAAAGCATAACCCCCTCCCATTGCTGCTTCACCAATTGTAATGGCCCCTTAACCTCACGGCTACAAACGAGTTCAAAGCGCTGACCGGATCGATCTCTGGGAATGTGATTAAGGGGCCCTGCTTGTATATTCGTGCAGAGGCAGTCTTGTTGTGCTGCTGGAGCTTTTGGTTCCTATGTAGACTGGCCATATAATGACACTCCTTGGTGTGCCCACTTCAGACGTGGCTGGTCTTTCATTCTAGCCATGTTCCCCAGCAACTCTCCTGATCTTGTGCTGCCCCTTGATACAGAGCAGCTGCTGAAGACCAGGAGCATTGAAAACATCAACCCAGAGTTGCTCAGCATTTCTCAGATCCCCCCACGCATTTCACTCCCATCTACAGGGGATGGGGTACGCATTGTTGTGTAGATCTTCAGTTCTGTAGCAAGCCTGATGCCATGACACACCCTGAAAGGCCACAGAAGGTAACAGGGCAGCAGTTTCTTAGTGTATTAAGTTTAGCCTTGCATATTTTGTTTAGTAACTTTCTTTGTTCTGTCTGTAATCTCTTATGATCCCTTAAATTCGACATTTTGTACTTAATAAAATCACTTTTGCTTATTAATAAACCCAGTGTAATTACTTGTTACCTGAGGGGCAAACATTTTGTGCACCTCTCTCTTTTTTTGAGAAAGAGGGCAAACAATATGACCTTAAACTGTATAACATTTTGTACAGTGTAAGGCGGATATTTCTGGGGTTTAGATCTGTTTGGGGCTGTGCAACTGGGCGCTGAGAAAAATCCCTTTTAACTGAACCACCCCAGAGCTGAGATAAACTTAGTGTCTCTATATTCTGCAGAGGGGTGTGGACCAGTCTCTGTGTCTGTGCTGACGTGCCTGGTTCAGTAAGACAATGGCAAGGGGTGCTGAGGCTGGCAGAAGGGTTAGGCTCAGTGCTATCTAAGCACATCAAGTGATAGTCCCAAAGGGGTCTCTGACCGAACCCATCACACAGAGATCCGCTCTGCCACAGCACCCGGACATCTATGCCCCATTTGGAAAAAAAACCCTAAATTATATGAAACTTGCCTCTTCCCGCAATGTGGAAGAGGGTATGGACAATTTCTCACCCCCTACCAGTTAGAAATCAACTCACATAAAGTGGGTTATATTATAAAACAGAACTCAATTTATTAACGATAACAGGTGTACTTTAAGCAGTTAAGGAGGTAGCAGACAGAACAAGGCAGATTACAAAGAAAATAAAACAGAACTAAGCTTAATAGACTTTAGAGACCTGTTACATGTGATTCCTCACCGTAAATGTGGTTCTAATAATCTTCACAGTCCATATGCCCTTCCAGCCGGGCTCCAGTTCTTTCCTCTTGTTCAGTCTTAGTTGTTTCCAGCAGTCGTCTCGGGTGGAGTCGCTGGGGAGAACTGATGACCAGGATTACCTCACTCTCCATTCTTAAATAGGATTTCTATAAAGTGGGAGCCCTTTGTTTCGTAGTTTGACACCCACCCCCGACCATCTTCTCGTGGAGAAGTACAGAAGTCAAGATTGGTAGCAGTATCAGGTGCCCTGGTCACATGCCTCCGTAGGGCCCCTATAGCCATTCTTCACAGGTCCACAGGAAGACTAAACTCATTTACAATTCATTGTCAGTGCAGATTGCCCATTATTGCTGTTTGGCTTTTCCATTGTTGTACCTGAAATGTTAGCAGGGGCCTCACCAAAAGTAATATAGCTGAAATATAGATACCTAGTCAACGTTCCTACTTTCAGATACAGAAATGATAGATTCATACAAATAGCATAATCATATTCAGTAAATCGTAACTTTTCCAGTAAAACCACACAAGAGTTACCTCACTGTGATGCTGTCTGATTACTCTATGATCATATAGATCACAATTGCCACAATCTTGTTCGTAGGTGGTCAAGTGAGATATCTATGAAAAGGTTGTAATTTGCTTGTTATGATTATGCGGTTTGTATTCACGTATCATTTTGGTATTTGAAGTTATGATTATTGGCTATGTGCTGGCATGTCAATGTGTTTGTTTCTGAGTAGCGCCAGTGAAGCATTTCGTCAGCTTATTAAGAAGGGGATTTTCAAATCAAGTGGCGCATTGAGAAACACCCAACTGACAATGGACCCTGGGAGCCACTAATCCACATCGGATGAGCCTTCCTGGGAGCGCTCAATGTAGCATGTGAGCAACGGTTGCTACCTGGAAAGAACTGAGTCATGTGTGGGCAGGACACGTGACTTGGCCATGTGACTCAAAACCCCATCTTGCTGCTGTGATTTTCCACAGTAAAATCAATGGGGGGGGGGTCTTCCACATTGCAGAAGATATAAAAGGCCCGGGAATCCCTCCATTTTGTCTTCAATCCTGTTTCTGACGTCTGGAGGAGCCTTCCTACAAACTGAAGCTCTTAAAAAAGGATGGATTGACCCATCCCAAGCTCTGGGTGTACTCCAGAGACTTGATTTCAGCGAGCAGTTTATTCAATCACTGCTACAAACCTGAACCAAGAACTTTGCCATTGTTGTGTGTATTTGAGTCCTTCAACCAATTTTAATTCTCATCTACATTTCTGTCTTTTAGGAATAAACTTTTAGACTTTAGATTCCAAAGGATTGGCAAAAGTGTGATTTTTGGGTAAGATCTGATGTGTCCATTGACTTGAGTATGTGGCTGGTCCTTTGGGATCAGGAGAACCTTTAATGGGGGACACTTTTCATAACCATTTGTTCCTATAAGGCGTGCTACTGGTGGTGATAGAAGGGAACTGGGGTATCAGAGGGAATTGCTTGTACGAATTCTGGTTAGCCAGTGGGGTGAAACCGAAGTCCTCTCTGTTTGCCTGGTTTTGTGTGCCTTAGAGATGGAGAACCACCAGCCCGAGGCTGTGACTGCCCTCGGCCTAAGTAGCTTGTCGTGTATTAGATACTCTGGAAGAGCACCCCTTGTCACACTCACATCCAGCAGATCTTAGTTGTGTCATATTCCTACCACAAGCATATTTTCATAAAGAATTTGGAGTATAATGTCACAGTTGCTCAAATATTTCCTCTACTTTAGACAGCCCCAAAGATGCCCAGATTGAGATAAACACATTACAACACCTGCACACCGTTCCCTGCCCCTCTGCCTCACGCCCCTGCAGTGTTCTTTGGGACTCGGTCAGAACCCTCTTCTGTGTCCAGGGTCCAACTCCTGCTACTCCTCTCTTCTCCGCCAGCTGGAGTCTGTCTCTCTGCTGCAGCCAGAGCCCTGCAACCAAAGATTCCCGTCTGCCACCCCTGTACCTCTCTCCTTCGCAAATCCCTAGTCCAACACCTCCCTTCTCTGTTCCCTCTTTTGGGGAGTTTCCATTCCCTCCACAACCACCCCTCTTCAGAGATGCCGGAGAAACCTGGTTTTATCTGGAATGCAGTTACTCCTTTCTTCTCTCCCGGCGAGATCTCATGAGGGGTGATACTCATTAACGGCCACACGATTTATAGACAGGTGCCTACACCCCACCCTGTTGCCTCTGAGCACAAAATGCAGGAGCAAAGAGTACAGGAAGAGCCCAAAGATATAAGGATACAGATGGTTTATAAAATGAAACGTGGTTGATAGTTTCCAACCATCTGGCTTTTACCGAGACACTTTGTTGTTTGTTTTCTGTGTCGGGGTGCCATTTCGGGTTGCCAGGTACCCGGTTTACAACTGGAAAGTCTGGTCGAAAGGGGACCTGGCAGTGTTCAGTTACTGCAGGCAGGCATCACACCAGTTCCTACTCAGCTGGGGCCACCTCCTACCCGCAGGCAGGCTGCTTCTGGAACCCAAAGTAGAGTTCAGGCCCGGGTTCCTCCTATCCCTCCAACTCTCTATTTGACACAGGAGGAGTTGACCTGGAGTGTGAGTCACATCAGAGGGGAAGGTCTAAATTGGAGACGAATCTGGCCTGTCCTCGACCCAGTAGGCAGGTTTGAGCCCCTAGCAAAAGTAGCCAAACTGAGGCCTGCCATGAACCTCTGAGGAGAGCAAAGCCGCCAGAAAGTGCAGGACCCACCAAGGCAGAGGAGGAACTTTGTCACACCAGGGATATGACAGAGGGTTCTAAATCATGACTTGTGTGGAAAAATTGTACAAGGAAATGTTATTTACTCCTGCACATAACACAAAAACTAGAGTTCACCCAGTGAAATTCATAGTCAGCAGATTTAAAATAAATGAAAGACATAATCTCTTCACAGACAAACTGTGGAACTCTTTGCTGGAGGACTATGTGAAGGCCAAAACTATAACAGGGTTCCAATAAGAACTATATAAGTTTATGACAATAGGCCCATGAGTGGCTATTAGACAGGACGGGCAGGAACCCAACCCCATGTTCTGCAAGTCCATAGGGTCTCTTTTCCAGACCCTGGAAGTGGGTGACAGGGGATGAATCACTTGATGATTGCCTGTTCTGTTCATCCCAACTGAGGCATGTGGTATTGGCCACTGTTGGAAAATAGGATACTGGGCCAGATGGACCTTTAATGAGTTGACACAGACTGATTCCACAATTTGTCACACAATGACACTGCACAATAAGGACAGGAATGGGATTAACTCTCTAACTGCCCAGTCAGTGTCAGGGAAGAGGGCCCAGCACCATGTCACCAGCCAACGCTGTTTGGAGCCGGGCCTGAAAGACAGAGGACCAGGGAAAACTTTAGGTCCCTTTACAAGTAAAGAGCTGGAGCAGCCTGTCCCGAATGTGTTTGGTCCCCACCCCGTAGATGATGGGTTTTAGCAAGGGGGGCACCAGGAGGTAAATGTTGGTCATGAGAACATTGAAATGCAGGGGCACATACTGGCCAATCCGGTGTGAGAGGAAGGAGAAAAGAGCTGGGATGCAAGAGACTAAGATGACACAGAGGTGGGAGCCGCAGGTCCTAAAAGTCTTCAGTCTGCTGTCTTTTGTGGGGAGGCTGAAGATGGCCCTGAGGATCTGGATATAGGACACAGTGATAAAACACATATCCAGACCCATCACCATGAATGCCACAAAGAGGCCGTAGTAACTACTGACGTGGATGTCGGCACAGGCCAGCTTCACCACGGCTAAGTGATCACAGTGCGTGTGGGGGATGATGTTGCTTCTACAATATGGTCGCTGCCTCGCCAGGAAGGGAAAGGGCAGTATGAGCACGCCGCCCCGCAGCCCAACGGCGAGGCCGATCTTGGCTACTACGGGGTTCGTCAGGATGGTGGAATGTCTCAGGGGATCACAGATGGCCACATAGCGATCAAAAGCCAAGGCCACAATGATTCCAGATGCCATCACTGGTAAGCAGTGAATGAAGTACATCTGGGTGAGGCAGGCACTGAAATCGATCTCCCTGGAATTGAACCAGAAGATGCTCAGCGTTTTGGGCAGGATGGACGTAGTCTGGAGCACGTCGGTGATGGCCAGCATGCAGAGGAAATAGTACATGGGCTCATGGAGGCTCGTCTCCCTCTTCATAATGAACAGGATGGTGAAGTTCCCCAAGATGACTATGGTGTACAGGGCACAGAAAGGGATGGAGATCCAGACATGGGCCGCCTCCAGGCCAGGAACACCCAGCAGGATGAAGGTGGAGGGGTTGGTGAAGTCGGTTGTGTTGGAATCTGACATGGAGGAGGGGAGAAGGTGTCCAACTCTCAGGCACAACGGGGTCTCCTGCATGTACCGTACGTTTCCGTGACTTCCTGTATGTGCCCAGGGTGATGGTCTCAGTACAAATGCCTGGATGGAGAGACAATGATAATATGAAACACTACATACACTACTGGAGGCTGATCTCATGGGTGAGGCAGATTGGTCGCTCTTCACACACTGAAAATGACATTTTCATTATTCAGAGAAATAAATTATTAACAACTGACCCTTCTCCGTATGTCAAATATTCCTACACATCGCGGTGTGGGAAAATCTATTAGGCACCATCACCAAACATGAGTGTGGATACAGGCTTCCCATCATTGTTCCTTAGTGCAATGAAAGCCAGGCTAGAGAATACATGCAGTAGGCCTGTGGTGGGTCCCTTGGGGCTGGGTAGCCTAGTGGCTAGAATGCCAAGAAGGGGGGCAGAAATGGGGGAGTCTGGCTGCCCTCTCCCACTTCTTCCTGGCCCAGGAACTCCACACCACTTCCTATCCAAGTCCTTAAATTTGGAAGGTGGGCCCCAAGAGTCCAGATTCCCCTTAGTTTGGGGTTTCTCACTGGGGCCCCTCCTATTTAACCAGAGGGGGAGGCTAACTGGCCCCCATTGAAAAACATCTGCTCATTTGCAGAAGTGTCCAAATCAAAGACAATGTTCAGATGCCCAAATACTGCGTACAGATGTGGTCTCCTTATCTCAAAAAGGATACACTGGCATTAGAAAAGGTTCAGAGAAGGGCAATAAAATGATTAGGGGTTTGGAACGGGTCCCGTATGAGGAGAGATTAAGGAGCCTAGGACTTTTCAGCTTGGAAAAGAGGAGACTAAGCGGGGATATGATAGAGGTAAATAAAATCATGAGTGCTGTGGAGAAAGTGAATAAGGAAAAGTTATTTACTAGTTCCCAACTAAGATGCTTTTTTTGCCTCGATCTTCACAGACACGGTCAGCTCCCAGGTTGCTGCCCTCAGTGGTGAAAGAATAGGTTAAGGACTATTTAGAAAGGCTGGACATTCACAAGTCAGGGGTCCAGAGCTAATGCTGAGGGAGTTGGCTGCTGGGAGCCTCAGGCCCTTTAAATTGTGCCTGGGGAAGCTGATCCGCCCCGATCCACCCAGCTATTGCCGGTAAACCGTACCGGGGCGTACCGGCTTACTTTCACCTCTGGCCATTCCCCATACACCCGGTTGGTCAAAATGTGAGAGTGCAAAAATCACTACACCTTTTCCAAAACGTACACCGGGGAAACATCCCAATTAGACCACAGCACAGGGAAAATCCCTCGGTGTCATTGACAAACACCTATTCAGTCATAGAAGAGCCCAAAGAAAGACAATGTTCAGATGCCTAAGGAATGGCACAGAGAATAATCTGCTCTGCACAGTCAATCAGTTTTGGTCCCCCAGTCTCTATAAAGCATGTAGCAGATAGAAAGGGGGTTTCCCAGACAGGCTCTGAGAATGGGGGAGGCTGCCAGAGGCAGACAGACTGAAAAGTCTGGAACTGTCTAACTTAGGAAA
This sequence comes from Macrochelys suwanniensis, assembly GCA_033296515.1. Lineage (NCBI taxonomy): Eukaryota > Metazoa > Chordata > Testudines > Chelydridae > Macrochelys > Macrochelys suwanniensis. The sequence continues at coordinate 272,869 of CM065775.1, forward strand.
AAGACAAAGAAGGGGCAAGATGACAGAGGAGAACAAGATTAAAGATTGTAACTGATTACATTCCAATGGAGAAACAGAGAACATTTCCCACACAGGAATCTCTATAGATACTTAGTGCTTCAGAGGAGCTAATTCCCCAGAGCTGAGGAAATTATGAGCAAAACAGATTGGGAGTAAAAATTTAGAGAGAAAATGGGAGTGAAAATTTGGAATTCATTAAGAACAGTTTATGAGATACCTAAAAACAGACAATTCCACAGTTAAGAAAGTGGACAGTTTTGGTGGGGTGGGGTAGGAGGAAGAATAGTAGATATGTGAGGTGACCAGCTTGGTTTAACAGTGAAATTCTTGCTGATCTTAAACACAAAAAAGAAGGAGTATAAAAATATTGCTCAGGCATGCAGGAGTGAAATAAGGAATGCCAAATCACACTTGGAGTTCAAGCTAGCAAGGGATGCTAAAAGTAACAAGAAGGGTTTCTAAAGCTATGTTAGCAACAAGAAGAAGGTCGGAAAGTTTGGGCCCCTTACTGAATGAGTGAGGCAACCTAGTGACAAAGATTGATGAAAAAGCTAACGTACTCAGTGCTTTTTTTGCCTCTGTCTTCACGAACAAGGTCAGCTCCAAGACTGCTGCACTCCACAGCATGGTATGGGTAGGAGGTGACCAGCCCTCCGTGGAGAAAGACGTGGTTCAGGACTATTTAGAATAGCTGGATGAGCACAAGTCCATGGGGCCGGATGCACTGCATCCGAGGGTCCTAAAGGTGTTGGCGGATGTGATTGCAGAGCCATTGGCCATTATCTTTGAAAACTTATGGTGGTCGGGGGAGGTCCCGGATGACTGGGAAAAGGCTAATGTAGTGCCCATCTTTAAAACAGGGAAGAAGGAGGATCCAGGGAACTATAGGCCAGTCAGCCTCACCTCAGTCCCTGGAAAAATCATGGAGCAGGTCCTCAAGGAATCAATTCTGAAGCACTTAAGGGAGAGGAAAGTGATCAGGAACAGTCAGCGTGGATTCACGAAGGGCAAGTTATGCCTGACTAAACTAATTGCCTTCTATGACGAGATAACTGGCTCTGTGGATAAGGGGAAATCAGTTCACGTGTTATTCCTTGACTTTAGCAAAGCTTTTGATACGGTCTCTCACAATATTCTTGCCAGCAATTTACAGAAGTATGGGCTGGATGAATGGACGGTAAGGTGGATAGAAAACTGGCTAGATGGTCGGTCTCAACGGGTAGTGATCAATGGCTCCATGTCTAGTTGGCAGTGGGTATCAAGTGGAGTGCCCCAAGGGTCGGTGCTGGGGCCGGTTTTGTTCAATATCTTCATTAACAATCTGGAGGATGGTGTGGACTGCAACGTTAGCAAGTTTGCAGATGACACTAAACTGGGAGGAGTGGTAGATACGCTGGATGGTAGGGGTAGGATACACAGGGACCTAGACAAATTAGAGGACTTGGTCAAAAGAAATCTCTTGAGGTTCAACAAGGACATGTTCAGAGTCCTGCACTTAGGACGGAAGAATCCCATGCGCTGCTACAGACTAGGGACCGAATGGCTGGATAGCAGTTCTGCAGAAAAGGACCGGGGTATTACAGTGGAGGAGAAGCTGGATATGAATTAGCAGTGTGCCCTTGTTGCCAAGAAGTCTAACGGTATTTTGGTCTGTATAAGTAGGAGCATTGCCAGCAGATAGAGGGATGTGATCATTCCCCTCTATTCAGCATTGGTGAGGCCTCATCTGGAGAACTGTGTCCATTTTTGAGCCCCACACTAGAAGAAGAATGAGGAAAAATTGGAAGAGTCTATCAGGCAGCAACAAAAATGATTAGGGGGCTGGAGCACATGACTTATGAGGAGAGGCTGAGGGAACTGGGATTGTTTAGCCTGCAGAAGAGAAGAATGAGGGGGGATTTGATAGCTGCTTTCAACTACCTCAAAGGGGGTTCCAAAGAGGATGAGTCTAGACTGTTCTCAGTTGTAGAAGATGACAGAACAAGGAGCAATGGTCTCAAGTTGCAGAGGGGGAGGTTTAGGTTGGATATTCACCACCACCCTATTAGTAGGGTGGTGAAGCACTGGAATGGGTTACCTAGGGAGGTGGTGGAATCTCCAGCTTTAGAGGTTGTCATAAATATAAAGGAAAGGGGGAGAGGGTCGGATGCAGTGCTATAAAATCCTCTTACCAGTAAAGGGTTAAGAAATGCAGGCAGCCAGACTAACACCTGACCTGGCTGGCATCTGACCAATGAGGGGACAAGATAGTTTCAAATCTTGGGAGGTGGGAAGGTGTGTGTGGCTCTTTATCTGAGTCAGAGTGATCTTGGAAGACAGAAAGAACCTGCAGAAAAATCAGTCTTCTCACTAAACCTCAATTTCTAAAGTAAGTGTAGTCAGCACTGCGAATAGGTTTTTTGTTTGTTTTGCTTGGTGAGCTTTCCCTGTGTGAGAGGGAGGGGTTATTCCTGTTTTTTCTGTAACTTTAAGGATTTGCCCAGAGGGGGAATCCCTCTGAGTTTGGAAATTGAGTACCCTGTAAAATAGTTACCATCCTGAATTTACAGAGATGATTTGACCTTCTTTGTTTGAATAAAATGCTTCTCTTAAGAAGCTGACTCTTTTCTATGGTTTTAAAACCCTGGGGGTGGATTTTTAGATCACTGTGTAACTAATTCGTTAGGAGATTATTCTCAAGCTTCCCAGGAAAGGGGGTGTACGGGCTTGAGAGGGTATTTTGGGGGACGGGGAACTTCAAGTGTTTCCTTTCCCGGATTCCTGTTTAAAACACTTGATGGTGGCAGTGAGAGAAGCATTTCTCAGGGTGCAGGGAATTTTGTACCTTGGGGGTTTTAACCTAAGCTGGTAGAAATAACCTTAGGAGCTCTTCATGCTGGTCCCCACGTCTTTACCCTAGAGTTCAGAGTGGGGAGGGAGCCCTGACATGGTGGCAGGGCGGTGGAATAAATTGAACAAGAGATTTTTTTTTGAACCAGACACAGGGAGTTTAGACTTTTTTTTCTTCTCTCTGGCTCTTCCTGTAGCTGCTTGGAAGCAGGGAGGGGGGAGGGGTTAAGCTACTAGGAGCTAGAGTATCTATATATGAAAGCAGGCAGATAACCCCTACAGGTTTTTAAGGCCCGGCTTGACAAAGCCCTGGCTGGGATGATTTAGTTGGGGTTGGTCCTGCTTTGAGCAGGGGGTTGGACTAGATGACCTCCTGAGGTCCCTTTCGAAACCCGAGACTCTATGATTCTATGATTGCACCCAGTTGTGGGGTCCACCTTTCAAAAGGGATATAGAATAATTCGGAGTGTGCAGAAAAGAGCTACAGAAAGGATGGGAGGCTGCAGAAAATGGCAGATTGTGAGGGACATAGAGAGCTTCATCTATTTATCTTTTTTAAATGATGATCAAACGGAGACTTTCATGGGGAGAAATCCATGGGTAATAATGGGCTGTGTAATATAGAGGAGAAAGACAGAGGGAAGCCTAAGCCAGACAAATGTCAGTTGGAAATAAGGGCCACATTCTTAGCTCTGAGGGTGGAACTGAATGAGTGGATGTTTAGTGGCTGTGCAGACTGGAAAGAAAAATAGAGCTATCCTCTATTCCATCATGCCCATGTTGTACCGGGTGTGTCGAGCAGCAAGAGGGTACCTGTGAATCCTGAGACAGAAGTGTCTTCCCGGAGAATCCCCCTCAGGTAGCCGCGTCCCACACCTCTCTCACCCCAGCATCTGCAGCCGCATCCCACGCCGAGAGCCGACACAGGGTTGTGTACCGTTTATAATATAGCTCTGTGCAATCCCAGGGGGGTTCGCTCAGCCTCTAGGGGAGAAGCGGCATTTGGATGTAAACGGGCTGGAGACAGGCCCGTCTGAATTATTTATCCTCTATTAGGAGTAAACAGTAATTACGGGACTTTCCCAAAGGGAGATGAGAACTCTTGGGCTCTCTGCTGGGTCCCAGAGGAATTAGCTTCTCTGTGCATTTGTGTATATTTAACAATTATAGATGATTAGTAAGAAAACTAAGGATAACGCCTGGATCTCCTTAGAGCCGGATACCCTGTAAATGCCCAGGATGGCTGGATAGATAACAGCCAAGGTCACACAGAGTTTGAGTGGCAGGATGAGAGACAGAACCCAGGAGTCCTGACTTCCCTGCTGTAACCACGGTCTCCCCATCACACCAGGGGGGAATGGTCTTCTGCTCTGGCAGGGGCTGTTTGTTGGGTGGGATGCAGAGGAAACGCTGGAAGAGGGAGCCTGAGCTGCAGTTTGTGAGCTCCCCGCTCCTGTGAGGTGTGAACTCCGGGACTCCACTTCCCCTCCCACTCAGAAACCTGCCAACGCATCACAGTCACTGGGGTCGCTTCGGGGGAACAGACTTAGTAAAACCAACACCCACAGATTGTTCCCGTGGGCAGAGGGCAGCCAGGGGCCTGTACAGGGGACAGAGGCCTCGCCCTTCTCCCACAGCTGCCCTGGAACAAGGGGGCCCCATAGGCAGGCTAGAGACTGGATTAGTGTTTATATTGGATTTCTTCTCTCCCTCTCAGTTCCTTTCTCCCCAGTCTCTCCCAGCTGGAATTGAAATCGAATTTTCCAGGCTGAGTCAGACTTTCCAGGACTGCCCCGGCTGGGGGGTGCTTGGATTCCCACAGCTGAACTCTGCCTGCTCATCTGACAAGGATATTTCTCTGGTGCACCTGGGTTTTTAAGCTCTGGAATGAGACTGAATGAATCCTCCTGTCCCAGCCCAACAGGGGCACCGTGTCCACCTGTATTCAAGTTACTCACACTCTGTAGCTGGCAAGCACGGTTTCAACTTCATCTATAATATATGGAGATATGCCTATCTCATAGAGCTGGAAAGACAGTGAAAGGTCATTGAGTCCAGTCCCTTGCCGTCACTAGGAGGACCAAGTACTGTCCCCTGACAGATTTTGGCCCCAGATCCCTAAATGGCGCTCTCAATTATTGAACTCACAACCCTGGGTTTAGCAGGCCAATGCTCAAACCACTGAGCTATCCCTCCCCCTTTAAGATAGAGGTAAAGTGGGGCTAGGCCCTGATTTGCTGCATTATTGTGTTCATTACTTATGATCATTATTTGTGTTGTGGAAGCCTCCAGAGGCCCCGCTGCAGTTCAGAGCCCCTTGTGCTGGGCCCTTCGCAAACACAGAGGGAGAAATAGCCCCTTCCCATTTATAAATAAAATCAAGACAAGACCTTGCTACTGTGTGTAACAAACCAGTAAGGGGGTAGACGGGGAGATGGGGGAGGAACAGCACAAAGAATGGGTGGTTACATAGGCTGCTGGGTCGGTGTGAGACAGCGGAAATGCACAGCCCTGCCCTGGCTGTGAGAAGTGTGTCCTGGGCCTTTAAGAGCAGATCACGTGTTTGGGGGAACTCGCGTGAGGCAAACGAAACCGGGCCATTGAGTGGGGGCTGCACCAGACATAGAGCTGGGAGTGCGTGGCTCTCCGTTAGCTTTTGCGATTTCTCAGCTGACGTCACCGGTGTGGTGCTCTGCTCTGTCCAATGTTGATAACAGGCAGCTGCGTGCGTGTGTTCCCTCTGCGTGCTGCCCCAGCTCTCCACAGATCTCTGGCACAGCAGACCCCGAGAGAACTCCCAATGACCAGAGTCCCAGATAAGGTACAAAGGCACCAGGCCAGGTTTATTGTCAAATGAAGAACAGTTGCTAGCTCGCTGGAGCAGATGTCTACATTTCTGCTAGTACATATGTGCTCCCTGACAATGGATGCAGTTCAGCCAGTGATGGGACTCTCCACTGCCCCATAGGCTGGACAAAGACAGCTCCTCAAAGGCACATGTTTATACACAGGTACAAACAAGTTACACATCACTCCTGACGTACTGAGGTAGAACCCCTCAAAGTGTCAAGGTGCCGCCTATTACCTTGCACATGTTGGTTTGATCAAAAGACCTCTACCTATTGTATCATCCTTTTGACCCTGTCCGTACGATGGGTCAGTATGTTCCTGTTATCTGTGGGGAATGTGCTTGTACTGCAGTGTTCTGATACCATCCTGGCACGTTTCCCTAACTTGTGCCCAGTACCTGATAGGTATGTGTATTTTTGCAACATCACTCTTCTTCTTGACAAATTCTATGAGCAGGGCTTCCCTCTTGCTTATAGCCTAACCTTGATTGTGGTTGGAACAAAGAAAGGACAAGCCACATGGCAAAAGGACTATAAAAGGCAGCATCATCATCATTTTGTCTTCAATCCTACTTCTTACTTCTAAAGAAACTTTTCTACAAAAGGAAGCTCTACACAAAGGACTGAATGACCCATCCAAGCTGTGGATGTTCCAGAGACTTGATTTGAACCTGAAGTTTATTCCATCACTGCTACAAGCCTGAATCAAAAACTTGGCCATTACTGCATGTAATTGATTCCATTTAACCAATTCCAGATCTCATCTCTATCTTTTTCCTTTTATGAATAAACCTCTAGGTTTTAGATTCTAAAGGATTAGCAACAGCGTGATTTGTGGGTAAGATCTGTTTTGTATATTGACCTGGGTTTGGGGCTTGGTCCTTTGGGAGTGAGAGATCCTTTTTTTTTAATGGGTCATCGGTTTTCATAATAATTTGTCCGCATTGAAAACATCAACCCAGAGTTGCTCAGCATTTCTCAGATCCCCCCACGCATTTCACTCCCATCTACAGGGGATGGGGTACGCATTGTTCTGTAGATCTTCAGGTCTGTAGCAAGCCTGATGCCATGACACACCCTGAAAGGCCCCAGAAGGCAACAGGGCAGCAGTTTCTTAGTGTATTAAGTTTAGCCTTGCATGTTTGTTTTATTTTGTTTAGTAACTTTCTTTGTTCTGTCTGTAATCTCTTATGATCCCTTAAATTCTACATTTTGTACTTAATAAAATCACTTTTGCTTATTAATAAACCCAGTGTAATTAATTGTTACCTGAGGGGCAAACATTTTGTGCACCTCTCTCTTTTTTTGACAAAGAGGGCAAGCAATATGACCTTAAACTGTATAACATTTTGTACAGTGTAAGGCAGATATTTCTGGGGTTTAGATCCCTTTTGGGCTGTGCAACTGGGCGCTGAGAAAAATCCCTTTTAACTGAACCACCCAAGAGCTGAGATAAAGTCAATGTCTGTATATTCTGCAGAGGGGTGTGGACCAGTCTCTGTGTCTGTGCTGACGTGCCTGGTTCAGCAAGACAATGGCAAGGGGTGCTGAGGCTGGCAGAAGGGTTAGGCTCAGTGGTATCTCAGCACATCAAGTGACAGTCCCAAAGGGGTCTCTGTGACCGAAGCCATCACACAGAGATCCGCTCTGCCAGAGCACCCGGACATCTATGCCCCATTTGGAAAAAAAACCCCAAAATTAGATGAAACTTGCCTCTTCCCGCAATGTGGAAGAGGGTATGGACAATTTCTCACCCCCTACCAGTTAGAAATCAAATCACATAAATTGGGTTATATTATAAAACAGAACTCAGTTTATTAATGATAAATTGGTGTGCTTTAAGTAGTGAAGGAGGTAGCAGACAGAATAAGGCAGATTACAAAGAAAATAAAACAGAACATGCAGACTAAGCTTAATAGACTTTAGAAACTGGTTACATGTGATTCCTCACCGTAAATGTGGTTCTAATAATCTTCACAGTCCGTATGCCCTTCCAGCCAGGCTCCAGTTCTTTCCTCTTGTTCAGTCTTAGCTGTTTCCAGCAGTCGTCTCGGGTGGAGTCGCTGGGGAGAACTGATGACCAGGATTACCTCACTCTCCATTCTTAAATAGGATTTCTATAAGGTGGGAGCCCTTTGTTTCGTAGTTTGACACCCACCCCCGACCATCTTCTCGTGGAGAAGTACAGAAGTCAAGATTGGTAGAAGTATCAGGTGTCCTGGTCACATGCCTCTGTAGGGCCCCTATAGCTATTCTTCACAGGTCCACAGGAAGACTAAACTCATTTACAATTCCTTGTCAGTGCAGATTGCCCATTATTGCTGTTTGGCTTTTCCATTGTTGTACCTGAAGTGTTCCCAGGGGCCTCACCAAAAGTAATATAGCTGAAATATAGATACCTAGTCAACGTTCCTACCTTCAGATACAGAAATGATAGATTCATACAAATAGCATAATCATATTCAGTAAATCGTAACTTTTCCAGTAAAACCACACAAGAGTTACCTCACTGTGATGCTGTCTGATTACTCTATGATCATATAGATCATAATTGCCACAATCTTGTTCATAGGTGGTCAAGTGAGATAGCTATGAAAAGGTTGTAATTTGCTTGTTATGATTATGCGGTTTGTATTCACGTATCATTTTGGTATTTGAAGTTATGATTATTGGCTATGTGCTGGCATGTCAATGTGTTTGTTTCTGAGTAGCGCCAGTGAAGCATTTCGTCAGCTTATTAAGAAGGGGATTTTCAAATCAAGTGGCGCATCGAGAAACACCCAGCTGACAATGGACCCTGGGAGCCACTAATCCACATCGGATGAGCCTTCCTGGGAACGCTCAATGTAGCATGTGAGCAATGGCTGCTACCTGTAAAGAACTGAGTCATGTGTGGGCAGGACACGTGACTTGGCCATGTGACTCAAAACCCCATCTTGCTGCTGTGATTTTCCACAGTAAAATCAATGGGGGGGGGGGGGGTCTTCCACATTGCAGAAGATATAAAAGGCCCGGGAATCCCTCCATTTTGTCTTCAATCCTGTTTCTGACGTCTGGAGGAGCCTTCCTACAAACTGAAGCTCTTAAAAAAGGATGGATTGACCCATCCCAAGCTCTGGGTGTACTCCAGAGACTTGATTTCAGCGAGCAGTTTGTTCCATCACTGCTACAAACCTGAACCAAGAACTTTGCAATTGTTGTGCGTATTTGAGTCCTTTATCCAATTTAATTCTCGTCTACATTTCTGTCTTTTAGGAATAAACTTTTAGACTTTAGATTCCAAAGGATTGGCAAAAGCGTGATTTTTGAGTAAGATCTGCTGTGTCCATTGACTTGGCTATGTGGCTGGTCCTTTGGGATCAGGAGAACCTTTAATGGGGGACACTTTTCATAACCATTTGTTCCTATAAGGCGTGCTACTGGTGGTGATAGAAGGGAACTGGGGTATCAGAGGGAATTGCTTGTATGAATTCTGGTTAGCCAGTGATGTGAAACCGAAGTCCTCTCTGTTTGCCTGGTTTTGTGTGCCTTAGAGATGGAGAACCACCAGCCCGAGGCTGTGACTGCCCTCGGCCTAAGTAGCTTGTCGTGTATTAGATACTCTGGAAGAGCACCCCTTGTCACACTCACATCCAGCAGATCTTAGTTGTGTCATATTCCTACCACAAGCATATTTTCATAAAGAATTTGGAGTATAATGTCACAGTTGCTAAAATATTTCCTCTACTTTAGACAGCCCCAAAGATGCCCAGATTGAGATAAACACATTACAACACCTGCACACCGTTCCCTGCCCCTCTGCCTCACCCCCCTGCAGTGTTCTTTGGGACTCGGTCAGAACCCTCTTCTGTGTCCCGGGTCCAACTCCTGCTACTCCTGTCTTCTCCGCCAGCTGGAGTCTGTCTCTCTCCTGCAGCCAGAGCCCTGCAACCAAAGATTCCCATCTGCCACCCCTGTACCTCTCTCCTTCACCAGTCCCTAGTCCAACACCTCCCTTCTCTGTTCCCTCTTTTGGGGAGTTTCCGTTCCCTCCACAACCACCCCTCTTCAGAGATGCCGGAGAAACCTGGTTTTATCTGGAATGCAGTTACTCCTTTCTTCTCTCCCGGCGAGATCTCATGAGGGGTGATACTCATTAACGGCCACACGATTTATAGACAGGTGCCTACACCCCACCCTGTTGCCTCTGAGCACAAAATGCAGGAGCAAAGAGTACAGGAAGAGCCCAAAGATATAAGGATACAGATGGTTTATAAAATGAAATGTGGTTGATAGTTTCCAACCATCTGGCTTTTACCGAGACACTTTGTTGTTTGTTTTCTGTGTCGGGGTGCCATTTCGGGTTGCCAGGTACCCGGTTTACAACTGGAAAGTCTGGTCGAAAGGGGACCTGGCAGTGTTCAGTTACTGCAGGCAGGCATCACACCAGTTCCTACTCAGCTGGGGCCACCTCCTACCCGCAGGCAGGCTGCTTCTGGAACCCAAAGTAGAGTTCAGGCCCGGGTTCCTCCTATCCCTCCAACTCTCTATTTGACACAGGAGGAGTTGACCTGGAGTGTGAGTCACATCAGAGGGGAAGGTCTAAATTGGAGACGAATCTGGCCTGTCCTCGACCCAGTAGGCAGGTTTGAGCCCCTAGCAAAAGTAGCCAAACTGAGGCCTGCCATGAACCTCTGAGGAGAGCAAAGCCGCCAGAAAGTGCAGGACCCACCAAGGCAGAGGAGGAACTTTGTCACACCAGGGATATGACAGAGGGTTCTAAATCATGACTTGTGTGGAAAAATTGTACAAGGAAATGTTATTTACTCCTGCACATAACACAAAAACTAGAGTTCACCCAGTGAAATTCATAGTCAGCAGATTTAAAATAAATGAAAGACATAATCTCTTCACAGACAAACTGTGGAACTCTTTGCTGGAGGACTATGTGAAGGCCAAAACTATAACAGGGTTCCAATAAGAACTATATAAGTTTATGACAATAGGCCCATGAGTGGCTATTAGACAGGACGGGCAGGAACCCAACCCCATGTTCTGCAAGTCCATAGGGTCTCTTTTCCAGACCCTGGAAGTGGGTGACAGGGGATGAATCACTTGATGATTGCCTGTTCTGTTCATCCCAACTGAGGCATGTGGTATTGGCCACTGTTGGAAAATAGGATACTGGGCCAGATGGACCTTTAATGAGTTGACACAGACTGATTCCACAATTTGTCACACAATGACACTGCACAATAAGGACAGGAATGGGATTAACTCTCTAACTGCCCAGTCAGTGTCAGGGAAGAGGGCCCAGCACCATGTCACCAGCCAACGCTGTTTGGAGCCGGGCCTGAAAGACAGAGGACCAGGGAAAACTTTAGGTCCCTTTACAAGTAAAGAGCTGGAGCAGCCTGTCCCGAATGTGTTTGGTCCCCACCCCGTAGATGATGGGGCTTAGCAAGGGGGGCACCAGGAGGTAAATGTTGGTCATGAGAACATTGAAATGCAGGGGCACATTCTGGCCAATCCGGTGTGAGAGGAAGGAGAAAAGAGCTGGGATGCAAGAGACTAAGATGACACAGAGGTGGGAGCCGCAGGTCCTAAAAGTCTTCAGTCTGCTGTCTTTTGTGGGGAGGCTGAAGATGGCCCTGAGGATCTGGATATAGGACACGGTGATAAAACACATATCCAGACCCATCACCATGAATACCACAAAGAGGCCGTAGTAACTACTGACGCGGGTGTCGGCACAGGCCAGCTTCACCACGGCTAAGTGATCACAGTGCGTGTGGGGGATGATGTTGCTTCTACAATATGGTCGCTGCCTCGCCAGGAAGGGAAAGGGCAGTATGAGCACGCCGCCCCGCAGCCCAACGGCGAGGCCGATCTTGGCCACTACGGGGTTTGTCAGGCTGGCGGAATGTCTCAGGGGATCACAGATGGCCACGTAGCGATCAAAAGCCATGGCCACAACGATCCCAGATGCCATCACTGGTAAGCAGTGAATGATGTACATCTGGGTGAGGCAGGCACTGAAATCGATCTCCCTGGAATTAAACCAGAAGATGCTCAGCGTTTTGGGCAGGATGGACGTAGTCTGGAGCACGTCGGTGATGGCCAGCATGCAGAGGAAATAGTACATGGGCTCATGGAGGCTCGTCTCCCTCTTCACGATGAACAGGATGGTGAAGTTCCCCAAGAGGGCTATGGCGTACATGGCACAGAAAGGAATGGAGATCCAGACATGACCTGCCTCCAGGCCAGGAACACCCAGTAGGATGAAGGTGGAGGGGTTGGTGAAGTCGGTTGTGTTGGAATCTGACATGGAGGAGGGGAGAAGGTGTCCAACTCTCAGGCACAACGGGGTCTCCTGCATGTACCGTACGTTTCCGTGACTTCCTGCATGTGCCCAGGGTGATGGTCTCAGTACAAATGCCTGGATGGAGAGACAAGGATAATATGAGACACTACATACACTACTGGAGGCTGTTCTCATGGGTGAGGCAGATTGGTCGCTCTTCACACACTGAAAAATGACATTTTCATTATTCAGAGAAATAAATTATTAACAACTGACCCTTCTCCGTATGTCAAATATTCCTACACATCGCGGTGTGGGAAAATCTATTAGGCACCATCACCAAACATGAGTGTGGATACAGGCTTCCCATCATTGTTCCTTAGTGCAATGAAAGCCAGGCTAGAGAATACATGCAGTAGGCCTGTGGTGGGTCCCTTGGGGCTGGGTAGCCTAGTGGCTAGAATGCCAAGAAGGGGGGCAGAAATGGGGGAGTCTGGCTGCCCTCTCCCACTTCTTCCTGGCCCAGGAACTCCACACCACTTCCTATCCAAGTCCTTAAATTTGGAAGGTGGGCCCCAAGAGTCCAGATTCCCCTTAGTTTGGGGTTTCTCACTGGGGCCCCTCCTATTTAACCAGAGGGGGAGGCTAACTGGCCCCCATTGAAAAACATCTGCTCATTTGCAGAAGTGTCCAAATCAAAGACAATGTTCAGATGCCCAAGGAATGGGACAGTGAATAACCTGGTCTAAACAGGTGCTCAGTTTTGATCACCCAGTCTCTATAAAGGACATAACACATAGAAAGGGGATTTGTGAATCAGGCTGTGGGAATGGGGGAGGCTGCCTGATGCACAGACTGAAAAGTCTGGAACTGTTTAGTTTAGAAAAGAGACAAAGAATCACAGAGTTATAGAAGATGAGGGTTGGACAATACTCAGAATGTCATCCAGTAAAATCCCCTGTTGAGAGCAGGACTAACACCAACTAATTCCTCCCAGCCAGGGCTTTGTCAAACCTGACCTTAAAAACCTCCAGTGAAGGAGATTCCACCACCTCCCTAGGTATCCCATTCCAGTGCTTCACCACCCTACTAGTGAAATAGTGTTTCCTAATATCCAACCTAAACCTCCCCCGCTGCAACTTGAGACCATTACTCCTTGTTCTGTCATCCGCCACTTCTGAGAACAGTCTAGAGCCATCCTCTTTGGAACCCCCTTTCAGAGAATAAGATGGAGAATATCTTATTGCCCTTCTATAAATCCATGGTACACCCACATCTCAAATACTGCGTACAGATGTGGTCTCCTTATCTCAAAAAGGATACACTGGCATTAGAAAAGGTTCAGAGAAGGGCAATAAAATGATTAGGGGTTTGGAACGGGTCCCGTATGAGGAGAGATTAAGGAGCCTAGGACTTTTCAGCTTGGAAAAGAGGAGACTAAGCGGGGATATGATAGAGGTAAATAAAATCATGAGTGCTGTGGAGAAAGTGAATAAGGAAAAGTTATTTACTAGTTCCCAACTAAGATGCTTTTTTTGCCTCGATCTTCACAGACACGGTCAGCTCCCAGGTTGCTGCCCTCAGTGGTGAAAGAATAGGTTAAGGACTATTTAGAAAGGCTGGACATTCACAAGTCAGGGGTCCAGAGCTAATGCTGAGGGAGTTGGCTGCTGGGAGCCTCAGGCCCTTTAAATTGTGCCTGGGGAAGCTGATCCGCCCCGATCTACCCAGCTATTGCCGGTAAACCGTACCGGGGCGTACCGGCTTACCTTCACATCTGGCCATTCCCCATACACCCGGTTGGTCAAAATGTGAGAGTGCAAAAATCACTAAACCTTTTCCAAAACGTACACCGGGGAAACATCCCAATTAGACCACAGCACAGGGAAAATCCCTCGGTGTCATTGACAAACACCTATTCAGTCATAGAAGAGCCCAAAGAAAGACAATGTTCAGATGCCTAAGGAATGGCACAGAGAATAATCTGCTCTGCACAGTCAATCAGTTTTGGTCCCCCAGTCTCTATAAAGCATGTAGCAGATAGAAAGGGGGTTTCCCAGACAGGCTCTGAGAATGGGGGAGACTGCCAGAGGCAGACAGACTGAAAAGTCTGGAACTGTCTAACTTAGGAAAAAGACAAAGAAGGGGCAAGATGACAGAGGAGAACAAGATTAAAGATTGTAACTGATTACATTCCAATGGAGAAACAGAGAACATTTCCCACACAGGAATCTCTATAGATACTTAGTGCTTCAGAGGAGCTAATTCCCCAGAGCTGAGGAAATTATGAGCAAAACAGATTGGGAGTAAAAATTTAGAGAGAAAATGGGAGTGAAAATTTGGAATTCATTAAGAACAGTTTATGAGATACCTAAAAACAGACAATTCCACAGTTAAGAAAGTGGACAGTTTTGGTGGGGTGGGGTAGGAGGAAGAATAGTAGATATGTGAGGTGACCAGCTTGGTTTAACAGTGAAATTCTTGCTGATCTTAAACAGAAAAAAGAAGGAGTATAAAAATATTGCTCAGGCATGCAGGAGTGAAATCAGGAATGCCAAATCACACTTGGAGTTCAAGCTAGCAAGGGATGCTAAAAGTAACAAGAAGGGTTTCTAAAGCTATGTTAGCAACAAGAAGAAGGTCAGGGAAAGTTTGGGCCCCTTACTGAATGAGTGAGGCAACCTAGTGACAAAGATTGATGAAAAAGCTAACGTACTCAGTGCTTTTTTTGCCTCTGTCTTCACGAACAAGGTCAGCTCCAAGACTGCTGCACTCCACAGCATGGTATGGGTAGGAGGTGACCAGCCCTCTGTGGAGAAAGACGTGGTTCAGGACTATTTAGAAAAGCTGGATGAGCACAAGTCCATGGGGCCGGATGCACTGCATCCGAGGGTCCTAAAGGTGTTGGCGGATGTGATTGCAGAGCCATTGGCCATTATCTTTGAAAACTTATGGTGGTTGGGGGAGGTCCCGGATGACTGGGAAAAGGCTAATGTAGTGCCCATCTTTAAAACAGGGAAGAAGGAGGATCCAGGGAACTATAGGCCAGTCAGCCTCACCTCAGTCCCTGGAAAAATCATGGAGCAGGTCCTCAAGGAATCAATTCTGAAGCACTTAAGGGAGAGGAAAGTGATCAGGAACAGTCAGCGTGGATTCACGAAGGGCAATTCATGCCTAATTAATCTAATTGCCTTCTATGATGAGATAACTGGCTTTGTGGATGAGGGGAAAGCAGTGGACATGTTATTCTTTGACTTTAGCAAAGCTTTTGATATGGTGTCTCACAATATTCTTGCCAGAAGTATAGGCTGGATGAATGGACTATAAGGAGGATAGAAAGGTGGTAGATCATTCATAGATTTAATAGATTAATAGATTCTAGGGCTGGAAGGGACCTCGAGAGGTCATCGAGTCCAGCCCCCTGCCCTCATGGCAGCACCAATTACTGTCTAGACCATCCCTGATAGACATTTCTCTAACCTACTCTTAAATATCTCCAGAGATGGAGATTCCACAACCTCCCTGGGCAGTTTATTCCAGTGTTTAACCACCCTGACAGTTACGAACTTTTTCCTAATCTCCAACCTAAACCTCCCTTGCTGCAGTTTAAGCCCATTGCTTCTTGTTTTATCCTCAGATGCTAAGATGAACAAGTTTTCTCCCTCCTCCTTATGACACCCTTTTAGATACCTGAAGACCACTATCATGTCCCCTCTCAGTCTTCTCTTTTCCAAACTAAACAAACCCAATTCCTTCAGCCTTCCTTCATAGGTCATGTTCTCTAGATCCTTAATCATTCTTGTTGCTCCTCGCTGGACCCTCTCCAATTTCTCCACATCTTTCTTGAAATGTGGTGCCCAGAACTGGACACAATACTCCAGTTGAGGCCTAACCAGCGCAGAGTAGAGCAGAAGAATGACTTCTCGTGTCTTGCTCACAACACACCTGTTAATGCAGCCCAGAATCATGTTTGCTTTTTTTGCAACAGCATCACACTGTTGACTCCTATTTAGCTTGTGGTCCACTATAACCCCTAGATCCCTTTCTGCCGTACTCCTTCCTAGACAGTCTCCTCCCATTCTGTATGTGTGAAACTGATTGTTCCTACCTAAGTGGAGCACTTTGCATTTGTCCTTATTAAACATCATCCTGTTTACCTCTGTCCATTTCTCCAATTTGTCCAGATCATTTTGAATTAGGACCCTATCCTCCAAAGCAGTTGCAATCCCTCCCAGTTTGGTATCATCTGCAAACTTAAGAAGTGTACTTTCTATGCCAATATCCAAGTCGTTGATGAAGATATTGAACAGAGCCGGTCACAAAACAGACCCTTGCAGGACCCCACTCGTTATACCTTTCCTGCAGGATTGGGAACCATTTATAACTACTCTCTGAGTACGGTTCTCCAGCCAGTTGCGCACCCACCTTATAGTAGCCCCATCTAAGTTGTATTTCCCTAGTTTACTGATAAGAATATCATGCGAGACCGTATCAAATGCCTTACTAAAGTCTAGGTATACCACATCCACCGCTTCTCCCTTATCCACAAGACTCGTTATCCTATCAAAGAAAGCTATCAGATTGGTTTGACATGATTTGTTCTTTACAAATCCATGCTGGTTATTCCCTATCACCTTACCACCTTCCAAGTGTTTGCAGATGATTTCCTTAATTACTTGCTCCATTATTTTCCCTGGCACAGAAGTTAAACTAACTGGTCTGTAGTTTCCTGGGTTGTTTTTATTTCCCTTTTTATAGATGGGCACTATATTTGCCCTTTTCCAGTCTTCTGGAATCTCTCCTGTCTCCCATGATATACCAAAGATAATAGCTAGAGGCTCAGATACCTCCTCTATTAGCTCCTTGAGTATTCTAGGATGCATTTCATCAGGTCCTGGTGACTTGCAGGCATCTAACTTATCTAAGAGACTTTAACTTCTTCTTTTTTTATTGTATCTTCTAAACCTTCCCCCTTCCCATTTGCATTCACTATGTTAGGCATTCCCTCAGACTTCTCGGTGAAGACCGAAACAAAGAAGTCATTAAGCATCTCTGCCATTTCCAAGTTTCCTGTTACTGTTTCTCCCTCCTCATTGAGGTGGTAGATCATTGTGGTAGATTATTGTGTTCAATGGGTAGTGATCAATGGCTCCATGTCTAGTTGGCAGCCGGTATCAAGTGGAGTGCCCCAAGGGTTGGTGCTGGGGCCGGTTTTGTTCAATATCTTCATTAATGAACTGGAGGATAGCGTGGACTGCACCCTCAGCAAGTTTGCAGATGACACTAAACTGGGAGGAATGGTAGATACCCTGGAGGGAAGGATAGGATACACAGGGACCTAGACAAATTAGAGGACTTGGTCAAAAGAAATCTCTTGAGGTTCAAAAAGGACAAGTGCAGAGTCCTTCACTTAGGATGGAAGAATTCCCTGCACTGCTACAGACTAGGGACCGAATGGCTGGGCAGCAGTTCTGCAGAAACAGATCTAGGGGTTACAGTGGACGAGAAGCTGGATATGAGTCCACAGAGTGCCCTTGTTGTCAAGAAGGCTAATGGCATTTTTTGCTGAATAAGGAGGGGCATTGCCAGCAGATCGAGGGACGTGATCATTCCCCTTTATTTGGTATTGGTGAGGCCTCATCTGGAGTACTGTGTCCAGTTTTCGCCTCCACAGTACAAGAAGGATGTGGAAAAATTGGAAAGAGTCCATCAGATGGCAACAAAAATGATCAGGGGGCTGGAGCATATGACTTAGGAGGAGAGGCTGAGGGAACTGGGATTATTTAGTCTGCAGAAGAGAAGAACGAGGCGGGATTTGATAGCTGCTTTCAACTATCTGAAAGGGGGTTCCAAAGAGGATGGATCTAGACTGTTCTCACTCTTAGCAGATGACAGAACAAGGAGTAATGGTCTCAAGTTGCAGTGGGGGAGGTTTAGGTTGGATATTACAAAAACTTTTTCACTAGTAGGGTGGTGAAGCACTGGAATGGGTTACCTAGGGAGGTGGTGGAATCTCCTTCCTTAGAGGTTTTTAAGGTCAGGCTTGACAAAGCCCTGGCTGGGATGATCTAATTGGGTTTGGTCCTGCTTTGAGCAGGGGGTTGGACTAGATGACCTCCTGAGTTCCTTTCTAACCCTGATATTCTATCATTCTATGAATATATAACAAATGGGAAAAAGGAAAAAACAGATAGAAATACAAATTATGAAAATTGATAAGTGATTTTAAAGACATCAGTAGATATGTTCAAGAAAGAGTTTTGTTCTGAGATGCATCCATGGGTAATAATGGACTCTGTGATACAGTAGAGAAAGACAGAGGAAAGTCTAAGCCAGACTAATTTCAGTTGGAAATAAGGGCCACATTTTCAGCTCTGCGGGTGATTAACCATTGGAACAAACTGCGAAGGGAAGTGGTGGATTCTCCAGCTCCCCATGTCTGCAGATCCAGACTGGACACTTTTCTGGAAGATCTGCTTGGGAGCTTGTCTACAATTAAAATGCTACTGTGGCGCTGCTGTAGTGCTTCTGTGTAGACACTACCTAGAGCAACGGCAGGGGTTATCCCATCAGTGTGGATAATCCACCTCCAGGAGACGTGGTAGCTGGATTGATAGAACCCATACCTCATGCTCTCTACACTGGGGTTAAGTTGATATAGCCTCATCTTGCAGGGTGTGAGTTTTTTTGCTATTGGAAAAAGAAAATGTAGTTTGGGTTGCCTTACGAGAGGCAAAGCATGCAAGTCATGGGAGATGATATATGCCTCTATTAGGGTAGGTCGTACTTTAAACGGGGGGTTGGACTAGATAACTTCATGACCCTAATCTCTATAATTCTATGATTCTGATACTCAGCACTGGTTAGGCCTCAGCTGGAGCACTGTGTCCAGTTTTGGTGACCAATGTTTAGAAAGGATGTAGAGAAACTGAAAAGGATCCAGAGCCAAAAGACAAAGCTGATCCAAAGGATGGAATACAAACCATACAAGAAAAGGCTGAAGGAATGGATATGTTTAGTTTGGAAAACAGGAGACTGAGGGGGGATATGACAGCGCTCTTCAGATACTTGAAATTTTTCCAAAGAAAGGTGGAGAAAAGTTGTTCTGTCTTACCACGGAGGGAGGGAAAAGAGTTTGATCTCCAGCATAGCAGATTTAGATGTAATTTCAGGAAAAATATCATATCTGTCCAAACAGGAGGGCAATGGAACAGTTTGGTACATTAACACACAAGGTCTTTACTCAGCTCTTTCTCCAAGGGGAATTTTGCTTCCGTGCAGCCTGAGTAAAGTACAGGCCATGGTCTCAGAATCTGGATTTCTATTGTAGATCTACTAACATCTTTCATTGTGAAGGATCCCCTGTGTCTCTGAAATGCAGCCACCTGAGGGCTGGAGGCCATCAGCCAGGGAGGGTGGGGGTGCCTAGCAAAGTGTGAGGTTTTGGCCCACGATACCGGCGCAAACTCATCCCCTGTGGGAAGGGCCCTGGGATGTTTAGTGGCTGTGCAGATTGGAAAGAAAAACAGAGCTATTCTCTATTCCATCATGCCCATGTTGTACCGGGTGTGTTGAGCAGCAAGAGATGGGTACCTGTGAATCCTGAGACAGAAGTGTCTTCCCGGAGAATCCCCCTCCAGTAGCCGCGTCCCA
Organism: Macrochelys suwanniensis; assembly: GCA_033296515.1. NCBI lineage: Eukaryota > Metazoa > Chordata > Testudines > Chelydridae > Macrochelys > Macrochelys suwanniensis. The sequence continues at coordinate 292,504 of CM065775.1, forward strand.
CACCTCTCTCACCCCAGCATCTGCAGCCGCATCCCACGCCGAGAGCTAACCCAGGGGTGTGTACTGTTTATAATATAGCTCTGTGTAATCCCCGTGGGGTTCACTCAGTGGCATTTGGATGTAAACGGGCTGGAGACAGGCCTGTCTGCACTATTTATCCACCATTAGGAGTAAACAGTGATTAAGGGACCTTCCCAAAGGGAGATGAGAACTCTTGGGCTCTCCGCTGGGTCCCAGAGGAATTAGCTACTCTGTGTATTTGTGTATATTTAACAATTATAGATGATTAGTAAGAAAACTAGGGATAATGCCTGGATCTCCATAGAGCCGGATACCCTGTAAATGCCCAGGATGGCTGGATAGATAGCAGCCAAGGTCACACAGAGTTTGAGTGGCAGGATGAGAGACAGAACCCAGGAGTCCTGACTTCCCTGCTGTAACCACAGTCTCCCCATCACACCAGGGGGGAATGGTCTTCTGCTCTGGCAGGGGCTGTTTGCTGGGTGGGATGCAGAGGAAACGCTGGAAGAGGGAGCCTGAGCTGCAGTTTGTGAGTTCCCCACTCCTGTGAGGTGTGAACTCCGGGACTCCACTTCCGCTGCCCCTCAGAAACCTGCCAACGCATCACAGTCACTGGGGTCGCTTCGGGGGAACAGTCTCAGTAAAAGCAACAGCAACAGAATGTTCCTGTGGACCAGGGGCAGCCGGGGGCCTGTCCTGGGGAAAGAGGCCTCACCCTTCTCCCACAGCTGCCCAGGGACAAAGAAGGCCCCATAGGCAGGATACAGACTGGATTAACGTTTGCACTGGGTTTGTTCTCTCCCTGTCAGTTCATTTCAACTCAGTCTCTCCCAGGTGGAATTGAAATCGAATGTTCCAGGCTGAGTCAGACTTTCCAGCCCTGCCCCGGTTGCGGGGCACTTGGATTCCCACAGCTGAACTCTCTGCTTGCTCATCTGACAAAGATATTTCTCTGGTGCACCTGGATTTTTAAGCTCTGAAATGAGATTGAATGAATCCTCCTGTCCCAGCCCAACAGGGGCCCCGTGTCCACCTGTATTCAAGTTACTAACACTCTGTAGCTGGCAAGCACAGTTTGACCTTCATCTGTAGTACATGGAGATATGCCTATCTCATAGAACTGGAACGACATTGAAAGGTCATCTAGTCCAGTCCCCTGCCTTCACTAGCAGGACCAAGTACTGTCCCCTGACAGATTTTTGCCCCAGATCCCTAAATGGCCCCCTCCAGGATTGAACTCACAACCCCGGGTTTAGCAGGCCAATGCTGAAACCACTGAGCTATCCCTCCCCACTAAAAATATAGGCAAAGTGGGGCTAGGCCCTGATTTGCTGGATTGTTGTGTTGATTATTTATGATCATTATTTGTACTGTGAAGCCGCCAGAGGCCCCGCTCCAGGTCAGGGCCCCCTCTGCTGGGCCCTTCCCAAACACAGAAGAAGAAACACCCCTGGCCCAAGGAACTTAGAAATCAAATTCAGACAAGACCCAGCTACTGTGTGTAACAAACCAGAGGGGGGCAGGCGGGGAGACGGGGGAGGAACAGCACTATGAATGGGTGGTTACACAAGCTGCTGGGGGGGTGTGAGACAGCGGAAATGCACAGCCCTGCCCTGGCTGTGAGAAGTGTGTCCTGGGCCGTTAAGAGCAGATCACGTGTTCGGGGGAACTCGCGTGAGGCAAGTGAGACCGGGCCATTGAGTGGGGGCTGCTCCAGACATAGAGCTGGGAGCGCGGGGTCTCCCTTAGCTTCTGCGATTTCTCAGCTGACGGCACCGGTGTGGTGCTCTGCTCTGTCCAATGTTGATAACAGGCGGCTGGTGGTGATACTGTTAAACTGGAGTGTCTAAGGGAATTGCTTGTGTGACTTGTGGTTAGCCAGTGGGGTAAAACCAAAGTCCCTTTGAGAATGTTTTGCTGGTTGGTTACAAAGTCCAAAATGTTAATCCCTGGATAAAGCGTAACCCCCTCCCATTGCTGCTTCACCAATAGTAACGGCCCCTTAACCTCACGGCCATAAACGAGTTCAAAGCGCTGCCCGGATCGATCTCTGGGAATGTTATTAAGGGGCCCTGCTTGTATATTCGTGCAGAGGCAGTCTTGTTGTGCTGCTGGAGCTTTTGGTTCTTATGTAGACTGGCCATATAATGACAGTCCTCGGTGTGCCCACTTCAGATGTGGCTGGTCTTTCATTCTAGCCATGTTCCCCAGCAACTCTCCTGATCTTGTGCTGCCCCTTGATACAGAGCAGCTGCTGAAGACCAGGAGCATTGAAAACATCAACCCAGAGTTGCTCAGCATTTCTCAGATCCCCCCACCCATTTCACTCCCATCTACAGGAGATGGGGTATGCATTGTTGTGTAGATCTTCAGTTCTGTAGCAAGCCTGATGCCATGACATATCCTGAAAGGCCACAGAAGGTAACAGGGCAGCAGTTTCTTAGTGTATTAAGTTTAGCCTTGCATATTTTGTTTAGTAACTTTCTTTGTTCTGTCTGTAATCTCTTATGACCCCTTAAATTCGACATTTTGTACTTAATAAAATCACTTTTGTTTATTAATAAACCCAGTGTAATTAATTGTTACCTGAGAGGCAAACATTTTGTGCACTTCTCTCTTTTTTTGACAAAGAGGGCAAACAATATGACCTTAAACTGTATAACATTTTGTAAAGTGTAAGGCAGATATTTCTGGGGTTTAGATCCCTTTTGGGCTGTGCAACTGGGCGCTGAGAAAAATCCCTTTTAACTGAACCACCCAAGAGCTGAGATAAAGTCAATGTCTGTATATTCTGCAGAGGGGTGTGGACCAGTCTCTGTGTCTGTGCTGACGTGCCTGGTTCAGCAAGACAATGGCAAGGGGTGCTGAGGCTGGCAGAAGGGTTAGGCTCAGTGGTATCTCAGCACATCAAGTGACAGTCCCAAAGGGGTCTCTGTGACTGAACCCATCACACAGAGATCCGCTCTGCCACAGCACCCGGACATCTATGCCCCATTTGGAAAAAAAACCCCAAATTATATGAAACTTGCCTCTTCCCGCAATGTGGAAGAGGGTATGGACAATTTCTCACCCCCTACCAGTTAGAAATCAAATCACATAAAATGGGTTATATTATAAAACAGAACTCAATTTATTAACGATAACAGGTGTACTTTAAGCAGTTAAGGAGGTAGCAGACGGAACAAGGCAGATTACAAAGAAAATAAAACAGAACATGCAGACTAAGCTTAATAGACTTTAGAAACTGGTTGCATGTGATTCCTCACCGTAAATGTGGTTCTAATAATCTTCACAGTCTGTATGCCCTTCCAGCCGGGCTCCAGTTCTTTCCTCTTGTTCAGTCTTAGCTGTTTCCAGCAGTCGTCTCGGGTGGAGTCGCTGGGGAGAACTGATAACCAGGATAACCAGGCCCTGGTTCTCATGGGTGACTTTAATCACCCTGATATCTGCTGGGAGAGCAATACAGCGGTCCACAGACAATCCAGGAAGTTTTTGGAAAGTGTAGGGGACAATTTCCTGGTGCAAGTGCTGTAGGAACCAACTAGGGGAAAAGCTCTTCTTGACCTGCTGCTCACAAACAGCGAGGAAATAGTAGAGGAAGCAATAGTAGATGGGAACCTGGGAGGCAGTGACCATGAGATGGTTGAGTTCAGGATCCTGACACAAGGAAGAAAGGAGAGCAGTAGAACAGAGACCCTGGACTTCAGAAAAGCAGACTTTGACTCCCTCAGGGAACTGATGGGCAAGGTCCCCTGGGAGAATAACATGAGGGGGAAAGGAGTCGAGGAAAGCTGGCTGTATTTTAAAGACTCCTTATTGAGGTTGCAGGAACAAACCATCCCGAGGTGTAGAAAGAAAAGTAAATATGGCAGGCGACCAGCTTGGCTTAACAGTGAAATCCTTGCTCGTCTTAAACACAAAAAAGCAGCTTACAAGAAGTGGAAGATTGGACAAATGACCAGGGAGGAGTATATAAATATTGTTCAGGCATGCAGGAGTGAAATTAGGAAGGCCAAATCACACTTGGAGATGCAGCTAGCCGGAGATGTTAGGAGTAAGAAGAAGGGTTTCTTCAGGTATGTGAGCAAGAAGAAGAAAGTCAAGGAAAGTGTGGGCCCCTTGCTGAATGAGGGAGGGAACCTAGTGACAGAGGCTGTGGAGAAAGCTAGTGTACTCAATGCTTTTTTTGCCTCTGTCTTCACAGACAAGGTCAGCTCCCAGGCGGCTGCACTCCGCAGCACGGTATGGGGAGGAGGTGACCAGCCCTCTGTGGAGAAAGAAGTAGTTCGGGACTATTTAGAAAAGCTGGACGAGCACAAGTCCATGGGGCCGGATGCACTGCATCCGAGGGTGCTAAAGGAGTTGGCCGATGTGATTGCAGAGCCATTGGCCATTATCTTTGACAAATCATGGTGATTGCGGGAGGTCCCGGATGACTGGAAAAAGGCTAATGTAGTGCCCATCTTTAAAAAAGGGAAGAAGGAAGATCCGGGGAACTACAGGCCAGTCAGTCTCACCTCAGTCCCTGGAAAAATCATGGAACAGGTCCTCAAGGAATCAATTCTGAACCACTTAAAGGAGGGGAAAGTGATCAGGAACAGTCAGCATGGATTCACCAAGGGCAAGTCATGCCTGACTAACCTAATTGCCTTCTATGATGAGATAACTGGCTCTGTGGATGAGGGGAAAGCAGTGGATGTGCTATTTCTTGACTTTAGCAAAGCTTTTGATACAGTCTCCCACAGTGTTCTTGCCAGCAAGTTAAGGAAGTATGGGCTGGATGAATGGACGGTAAGGTGGATAGAAAACTGGCTGGATGGTCGTGCTCAACGGGTAGTGATCAATGGCTCCATGTCTAGTTGGCAGCCGGTATCAAGTGGAGTGCCCCAAGGGTCGGTGCTGGGGCCGGTTTTGTTCAATATCTTCATCAACGATCTGGAGGATGGTGTGGACTGCACCCTTAGCAAGTTTGCAGATGACACTAAATTGGGAGGAGTGGTTGATACGCTGGAGGGTAGGGACAGGATACAGAGGGACCTAGACAAATTAGAGGATTGGGCCAAAAGAAATCTGATGAGGTTCAACAAGGACAAGTGCAGAGTCCTGCACTTAGGACGGAAGAATCCCATGCACTGCTACAGACTAGGGACCGAATGGCTGGGCAGCAGTTCTGCAGAAAAGGACCTAGGGGTTATGGTGGACGAAAAGCTGAATATGAGTCAACAGTGTGCCCTTGTTGCCAAGAAGGCTAACGGCATTTTTTGCTGTATAAGTAGGGGCATTTCCAGCAGATCGAGGGACGTGATTATTCCCCTCTATTCGGCACTGGTGAGGCCTCATTTGGAGTACTGTGTCCAGTTTTGGGCCCCACGCTACAAGAAGGATGTGGATAAATTGGAAAGAGTCCAACGGAGGGCAACCAAAATGATTAGGGGGCTGGAGCACATGACTTATGAGGAGAGGCTGAGGGAACTGGGATTGTTTAGCCTGCAGAAGAGAAGAATGAGGGGGGATTTGATAGCTGCTTTCAACTACCTGAAAGGGGGTTCCAAAGAGGATGGATCTAGACTGTTCTCAGTGGTAGAAGATGACAGAACAAGGAGTAATGGTCTCAAGTTGCAGAGGGGGAGGTTTAGGTTGGATATTGGGAAAACCTTTTTCACTAGTAGGGTGGTGAAGCACTGGAATGGGTTACCTAGGGAGGTGGTGGAATCTCCTTCCTTAGAGGTTTTTAAGGTCAGGCTTGACAAAGCCCTGGCTGGGATGATCTAATTGGGTTTGGTCCTGCTTTGAGCAGGGGGTTGGACTAGATGACCTCCTGAGGTCCCTTCCAACCCTGAGATTCTATGATTCTATGATTCTATGATTACCTCACTCTCCATTCTTAAATAGGATTTCTATAAGGTGGGAGCCCTTTGTTTCGTAGTTTGACACCCACCCCTGACCATCTTCTCGTGGAGAAGTACAGAAGTCAAGATTGGTAGCAGTATCAGGTGCCCTGGTCACATGCCTCTGTAGGGCCCCTATAGCCATTCTTCACAGGTCCACAGGAAGACTAAACTTATTTACAATTCATTGTCAGTGCAGATTGCCCATTATTGCTGTTTGGCTTTTCCATTGTTGTACCTGAAGTGTTCCCAGGGGCCTCACCAAAAGTAATATAGCTGAAATATAGATATCTAGTCAACGTTCCTACTTTCAGATACAGAAATGGTAGATTCATACAAATAGCATAATCATATTCAGTAAATCGTAGCTTTTCCAGTAATACCACACAAGAGTTACCTCACTGTGATGCTATCTGATTACTCTATGATCATATAGATCACAATTGCCACAATCTTGTTCGTAGGTGGTCAAGTGAGATATCTATGAAAAGGTTGTAATTTGCTTGTTATGATTATGCGGTTTGTATTCACGTATCATTTTGGTATTTGAAGTTATGATTATTGGCTATGTGCTGGCATGTCAATGTGTTTGTTTCTGAGTAGCGCCAGTGAAGCATTTCGTCAGCTTATTAAGAAGGGGATTTTCAAATCAAGTGGCGCATCGAGAAACACCCAACTGACAATGGACCCTGGGAGCCACTAATCCACATCGGATGAGCCTTTCTGGGAATGCTCAATGTAGCATGTGAGCAATGTCTGCTACCTGTAAAGAACTGAGTCATGTGTGGGCAGGACACGTGACTTGGCCATGTGACTCTAAACTCCATCTTGCTGCTGTGATTTTCCACAGTAAAATCAATGGGGGGAGGTCTTCAACATTGCAGAAGATATAAAAGGCCTGGAAATCCCTCCATTTTGTCTTCAATCCTGTTTCTGACGTCTGGAGGAGCCTTCCTACAAACTGAAGCTCTTAAAAAAGGATGGATTGACCCATCCCAAGCTCTGGGTGTACTCCAGAGACTTGATTTCAGCGAGCAGTTTATTTGATCACTGCTACAAACCTGAACCAAGAACTTTGCCATTGTTGTGTGTATTTGAGTCCTTTAACCAATTTTAATTCTCATCTACATTTCTGTCTTTTAGGAATAAACTTTTAGACTTTAGATTCCAAAGGATTGGCAAAAGTGTGATTTTTGGGTAAGAACTGATGTGTCCATTGATTGGCTATGTGGCTGGTCCTTTGGGATCAGGAGAACCTTTAATGGGGGACACTTTTCATAACCATTTGTTCCTATAAGGCGTGCTACTGGTGGTGATAGAAGGGAACTGGGGTATCAGAGGGAATTGCTTGTATGAATTCTGGTTAGCCAGTGATGTGAAACCGAAGTCCTCTCTGTTTGCCTGGTTTTGTGTGCCTTAGAGATGGAGAACCACCAGCCTGAGGCTGTGACTGCCCTCGGCCTAAGTAGCTTGTCGTGTATTAGATCCTCTGATCGAGCACCGCTTGTCACACTCACATCCAGCAGATCTTAGTTGTGTCATATTCCTACCACAAGCATATTTTCATAAAGAATTTGGAGTATAATGTCACAGTTGCTCAAATATTTCCTCTACTTTAGACAGCCCCAAAGATGCCCAGATTGAGATAAACACATTACAACACCTGCACACCGTTCCCTGCCCCTCTGCCTCACCCCCCTGCAGTGTTCTTTGGGACTCGGTCAGAACCCTCTTCTGTGTCCAGGGTCCAACTCCTGCTACTCCTGTCTTCTCCGCCAGCTGGAGTCTGTCTCTCTCCTGCAGCCAGAGCCCTGCAACCAAAGATTCCCATCTGCCACCCCTGTACCTCTCTCCTTCACCAGTCCCTAGTCCAACACCTCCCTTCTCTGTTCCCTCTTTTGGGGAGTTTCCGTTCCCTCCACAACCACCCCTCTTCAGAGATGCCGGAGAAACGTGGTTTTATCTGGAATGCAGTTACTCCTTTCTTCTCTCCCGGCGAGATCTCATGAGGGGTGATACTCATTAACGGCCACACGATTTATAGACAGGTGCCTACACCCCACCCTGTTGCCTCTGAGCACAAAATGCAGGAGCAAAGAGTACAGGAAGAGCCCAAAGATATAAGGATACAGATGGTTTATAAAATGAAACGTGGTTGATAGTTTCCAACCATCTGGCTTTTCCCAAGACACTTTGTTGTTTGTTTTCTGTGTCGGGGTGCCATTTCGGGTTGCCAGGTACCCGGTTTACAACTGGAAAGTCTGGTCGAAAGGGGACCTGGCAGTGTTCAGTTACTGCAGGCAGGCATCACACCAGTTCCTACTCAGCTGGGGCCACCTCCTACCCGCAGGCAGGCTGCTTCTGGAACCCAAAGTAGAGTTCAGGCCCGGGTTCCTCCTATCCCTCCAACTCTCTATTTGACACAGGAGGAGTTGACCTGGAGTGTGAGTCACATCAGAGGGGAAGGTCTAAATTGGAGACGAATCTGGCCTGTCCTCGACCCAGTAGGCAGGTTTGAGCCCCTAGCAAAAGTAGCCAAACTGAGGCTTGCCATGAACCTCTGAGGAGAGCAAAGCCGCCAGAAAGTGCAGGACCCACCAAGGCAGAGGAGGAACTTTGTCACACCAGGGATATGACAGAGGGTTCTAAATCATGACTTGTGCGGAAAAATTGTACAAGGAAATGTTATTTACTCCTGCACATAACACAAAAACTAGAGTTCACCCAGTGAAATTCATAGTCAGCAGATTTAAAATAAATGAAAGACATAATCTCTTCACAGACAAACTGTGGAACTCTTTGCTGGGGGACTATGTGAAGGCCAAAACTATAACAGGGTTCCAATAAGAACTATATAAGTTTATGACAATAGGCCCATGAGTGGCTATTAGACAGGACGGGCAGGAACCCAACCCCATGTTCTGCAAGTCCATAGGGTCTCTTTTCCAGACCCTGGAAGTGGGTGACAGGGGATGAATCACTTGATGATTGCCTGTTCTGTTCATCCCAACTGAGGCATGTGGTATTGGCCACTGTTGGAAAATAGGATACTGGGACAGATGGACCTTTAATGAGTTGACACAGACTGATTCCACAATTTGTCACACAATGACACTGCACAATAAGGACAGGAATGGGATTAACTCTCTAACTGCCCAGTCAGTGTCAGGGAAGAGGGCCCAGCACCATGTCACCAGCCAACGCTGTTTGGAGCCGGGCCTGAAAGACAGAGGACCAGGGAAAACTTTAGGTCCCTTTACAAGTAAAGAGCTGGAGCAGCCTGTCCCGAATGTGTTTGGTCCCCACCCCGTAGATGATGGGGCTTAGCAAGGGGGGCACCAGGAGGTAAATGTTGGTCATGAGAACATTGAAATGCAGGGGCACATTCTGGCCAATCCGGTGTGAGAGGAAGGAGAAAAGAGCTGGGATGCAAGAGACTAAGATGACACAGAGGTGGGAGCCGCAGGTCCTAAAAGTCTTCAGTCTGCTGTCTTTTGTGGGGAGGCTGAAGATGGCCCTGAGGATCTGGATATAGGACACGGTGATAAAACACATATCCAGACCCATCACCATGAATACCACAAAGAGGCCGTAGTAACTACTGACGCGGGTGTCGGCACAGGCCAGCTTCACCACGGCTAAGTGATCACAGTGCGTGTGGGGGATGATGTTGCTTCTACAATATGGTCGCTGCCTCGCCAGGAAGGGAAAGGGCAGTATGAGCACGCCGCCCCGCAGCCCAACGGCGAGGCCGATCTTGGCCACTACGGGGTTTGTCAGGCTGGCGGAATGTCTCAGGGGATCACAGATGGCCACGTAGCGATCAAAAGCCATGGCCACAACGATCCCAGATGCCATCACTGGTAAGCAGTGAATGATGTACATCTGGGTGAGGCAGGCACTGAAATCGATCTCCCTGGAATTAAACCAGAAGATGCTCAGCGTTTTGGGCAGGATGGACGTAGTCTGGAGCACGTCGGTGATGGCCAGCATGCAGAGGAAATAGTACATGGGCTCATGGAGGCTCGTCTCCCTCTTCACGATGAACAGGATGGTGAAGTTCCCCAAGAGGGCTATGGCGTACATGGCACAGAAAGGAATGGAGATCCAGACATGACCTGCCTCCAGGCCAGGAACACCCAGTAGGATGAAGGTGGAGGGGTTGGTGAAGTCGGTTGTGTTGGAATCTGACATGGAGGAGGGGAGAAGGTGTCCAACTCTCAGGCACAACGGGGTCTCCTGCATGTACCGTACGTTTCCGTGACTTCCTGCATGTGCCCAGGGTGATGGTCTCAGTACAAATGCCTGGATGGAGAGACAAGGATAATATGAGACACTACATACACTACTGGAGGCTGTTCTCATGGGTGAGGCAGATTGGTCGCTCTTCACACACTGAAAAATGACATTTTCATTATTCAGAGAAATAAATTATTAACAACTGACCCTTCTCCGTATGTCAAATATTCCTACACATCGCGGTGTGGGAAAATCTATTAGGCACCATCACCAAACATGAGTGTGGATACAGGCTTCCCATCATTGTTCCTTAGTGCAATGAAAGCCAGGCTAGAGAATACATGCAGTAGGCCTGTGGTGGGTCCCTTGGGGCTGGGTAGCCTAGTGGCTAGAATGCCAAGAAGGGGGGCAGAAATGGGGGAGTCTGGCTGCCCTCTCCCACTTCTTCCTGGCCCAGGAACTCCACACCACTTCCTATCCAAGTCCTTAAATTTGGAAGGTGGGCCCCAAGAGTCCAGATTCCCCTTAGTTTGGGGTTTCTCACTGGGGCCCCTCCTATTTAACCAGAGGGGGAGGCTAACTGGCCCCCATTGAAAAACATCTGCTCATTTGCAGAAGTGTCCAAATCAAAGACAATGTTCAGATGCCCAAGGAATGGGACAGTGAATAACCTGGTCTAAACAGGTGCTCAGTTTTGATCACCCAGTCTCTATAAAGGACATAACACATAGAAAGGGGATTTGTGAATCAGGCTGTGGGAATGGGGGAGGCTGCCTGATGCACAGACTGAAAAGTCTGGAACTGTTTAGTTTAGAAAAGAGACAAAGAATCACAGAGTTATAGAAGATGAGGGTTGGACAATACTCAGAATGTCATCCAGTAAAATCCCCTGCTGAGAGCAGGACTAACACCAACTAATTCCTCCCAGCCAGGGCTTTGTCAAACCTGACCTTAAAAACCTCCAGTGAAGGAGATTCCACCACCTCCCTAGGTATCCCATTCCAGTGCTTCACCACCCTACTAGTGAAATAGTGTTTCCTAATATCCAACCTAAACCTCCCCCGCTGCAACTTGAGACCATTACTCCTTGTTCTGTCATCCGCCACTTCTGAGAACAGTCTAGAGCCATCCTCTTTGGAACCCCCTTTCAGAGAATAAGATGGAGAATATCTTATTGCCCTTCTATAAATCCATGGTACACCCACATCTCAAATACTGCATACAGATGTGGTCTCCTTATCTCAAAAAGGATACACTGGCATTAGAAAAGGTTCAGAGAAGGGCAATAAAATGATTAGGGGTTTGGAACGGGTCCCGTATGAGGAGAGATTAAGGAGCCTAGGACTTTTCAGCTTGGAAAAGAGGAGACTAAGCGGGGATATGATAGAGGTAAATAAAATCATGAGTGCTGTGGAGAAAGTGAATAAGGAAAAGTTATTTACTAGTTCCCAACTAAGATGCTTTTTTTGCCTCGATCTTCACAGACACGGTCAGCTCCCAGGTTGCTGCCCTCAGTGGTGAAAGAATAGGTTAAGGACTATTTAGAAAGGCTGGACATTCACAAGTCAGGGGTCCAGAGCTAATGCTGAGGGAGTTGGCTGCTGGGAGCCTCAGGCCCTTTAAATTGTGCCTGGGGAAGCTGATCCGCCCCGATCCACCCAGCTATTGCCGGTAAACCGTACCGGGGCGTACCGGCTTACCTTCACATCTGGCCATTCCCCATACACCCGGTTGGTCAAAATGTGAGAGTGCAAAAATCACTAAACCTTTTCCAAAACGTACACCGGGGAAACATCCCAATTAGACCACAGCACAGGGAAAATCCCTCGGTGTCATTGACAAACACCTATTCAGTCATAGAAGAGCCCAAAGAAAGACAATGTTCAGATGCCTAAGGAATGGCACAGAGAATAATCTGCTCTGCACAGTCAATCAGTTTTGGTCCCCCAGTCTCTATAAAGCATGTAGCAGATAGAAAGGGGGTTTCCCAGACAGGCTCTGAGAATGGGGGAGGCTGCCAGAGGCAGACAGACTGAAAAGTCTGGAACTGTCTAACTTAGGAAAAAGACAAAGAAGGGGCAAGATGACAGAGGAGAACAAGATTAAAGATTGTAACTGATTACATTCCAATGGAGAAACAGAGAACATTTCCCACACAGGAATCTCTATAGATACTTAGTGCTTCAGAGGAGCTAATTCCCCAGAGCTGAGGAAATTATGAGCAAAACAGATTGGGAGTAAAAATTTAGAGAGAAAATGGGAGTGAAAATTTGGAATTTATTAAGAACAGTTTATGAGATACCTAAAAACAGACAATTCCACAGTTAAGAAAGTGGACAGTTTTGGTGGGGTGGGGTAGGAGGAAGAATAGTAGATATGTGAGGTGACCAGCTTGGTTTAACAGTGAAATTCTTGCTGATCTTAAACACAAAAAAGAAGGAGTATAAAAATATTGCTCGGGCATGCAGGAGTGAAATCAGGAACGCCAAATCACACTTGGAGTTCAAACTAGCAAGGGATGTTAAAGGCAATAATAAGGGTTTCTAAAGCTATGTTAGCAACAAGAAGAAGGTCAGGGAAAGTTTGGGCCCCTTACTGAATGAGTGAGGCAACCTAGTGACAAAGATTGATGAAAAAGCTAACGTACTCAGTGCTTTTTTTGCCTCTGTCTTCACGAACAAGGTCAGCTCCAAGACTGCTGCACTCCACAGCATGGTATGGGTAGGAGCCCTCTGTGGAGAAAGACGTGGTTCAGGACTATTTAGAAAAGCTGGATGAGCACAAGTCCATGGGGCCGGATGCACTGCATCCGAGGGTCCTAAAGGTGTTGGCGGATGTGATTGCAGAGCCATTGGCCATTATCTTTGAAAACTTATGGTGGTTGGGGGAGGTCCCGGATGACTGGGAAAAGGCTAATGTAGTGCCCATCTTTAAAACAGGGAAGAAGGAGGATCCAGGGAACTATAGGCCAGTCAGCCTCACCTCAGTCCCTGGAAAAATCATGGAGCAGGTCCTCAAGGAATCAATTCTGAAGCACTTAAGGGAGAGGAAAGTGATCAGGAACAGTCAGCGTGGATTCACGAAGGGCAATTCATGCCTAATTAATCTAATTGCCTTCTATGACGAGATAACTGGCTTTGTGGATGAGGGGAAACCAGTGGACATGTTATTCTTTGACTTTAGCAAAGCTTTTGATATGGTGTCTCACAATATTCTTGCCAGAAGTATAGGCTGGATGAATGGACTATAAGGAGGATAGAAAGGTGGTAGATCATTCATAGATTTAATAGATTAATAGATTCTAGGGCTGGAAGGGACCTCGAGAGGTCATCGAGTCCAGCCCCCTGCCCTCATGGCAGGACCAATTACTGTCTAGACCATCCCTGATAGACATTTCTCTAACCTACTCTTAAATATCTCCAGAGATGGAGATTCCACAACCGCCCTGGGCAGTTTATTCCAGTGTTTAACCACCCTGACAGTTAGGAACTTTTTCCTAATCTCCAACCTAAACCTCCCTTGCTGCAGTTTAAGCCCATTGCTTCTTGTTCTATCCTCAGATGCTAAGATGAACAAGTTTTCTCCCTCCTCCTTATGACACCCTTTTAGATACCTGAAGACCGCTATCATGTCCCCTCTCAGTCTTCTCTTTTCCAAACTAAACAAACCCAATTCCTTCAGCCTTCCTTCATAGGTCATGTTCTCTAGACCCTTAATTATTCTTGTTCCTCCTCGCTGGACCCTCTCCAATTTCTCCACATCTTTCTTGAAATGTGGTGCCCAGAACTGGACACAATACTCCAGTTGAGGCCTAACCAGCGCAGAGTAGAGCAGAAGAATGACTTCTCGTGTCTTGCTCACAACACACCTGTTAATGCAGCCCAGAATCATGTTTGCTTTTTTTGCAACAGCATCACACTGTTGACTCCTATTTAGCTTGTGGTCCACTATAACCCCTAGATCCCTTTCTGCCGTACTCCTTCCTAGACAGTCTCCTCCCATTCTGTATGTGTGAAACTGATTGTTCCTACCTAAGTGGAGCACTTTGCATTTGTCCTTATTAAACGTCATCCTGTTTACCTCTGTCCATTTCTCCAATTTGTCTAGATCATTTTGAATTAGGACCCTATCCTCCAAAGCAGTTGCAATCCCTCCCAGTTTGGTATCATCTGCAAACTTAATAAGCGTACTTTCTATGCCAATATCCAAGTCGTTGATGAAGATATTGAACAGAGCCGGTCCCAAAACAGACCCTTGCGGAACCCCACTCGTTATACCTTTCCTGCAGGATTGGGAACCATTTATAACTACTCTCTGAGTATGGTTATCCAGCCAGTTGCGCACCCACCTTATAGTAGCCCCATCTAAGTTGTATTTCCCTAGTTTACTGATAAGAATATCATGCGAGACCGTATCAAATGCCTTACTAAAGTCTAGGTATACCACATCCACCGCTTCTCCCTTATCCACAAGACTCGTTATCCTATCAAAGAAAGCTATCAGATTGGTTTGACATGATTTGTTCTTTACAAATCCATGCTGGTTATTCCCTATCACCTTACCACCTTCCAAGTGTTGGCAGCCGGTATCAAGTGGAGTGCCCCAAGGGTTGGTGCTGGGGCCGGTTTTGTTCAATATCTTCATTAATGAACTGGAGGATAGCGTGGACTGCACCCTCAGCAAGTTTGCAGATGACACTAAACTGGGAGGAATGGTAGATACCCTGGAGGGAAGGATAGGATACACAGGGACCTAGACAAATTAGAGGACTTGGTCAAAAGAAATCTCTTGAGGTTCAAAAAGGACAAGTGCAGAGTCCTTCACTTAGGACGGAAGAATTCCCTGCACTGCTACAGACTAGGGACCGAATGGCTGGGCAGCAGTTCTGCAGAAACAGATCTAGGGGTTACAGTGGATGAGAAGCTGGATATGAGTCCACAGAGTGCCCTTGTTGTCAAGAAGGCTAATGGCATTTTTTGCTGAATAAGGAGGGGCATTGCCAGCAGATCGAGGGACGTGATCATTCCCCTTTATTCGGTATTGGTGAGGCCTCATCTGGAGTACTGTGTCCAGTTTTCGCCTCCACAGTACAAGAAGGATGTGGAAAAATTGGAAAGAGTCCATCAGATGGCAACAAAAATGATCAGGGGGCTGGAGCATATGACTTA
Organism: Macrochelys suwanniensis; assembly: GCA_033296515.1. Classification (NCBI taxonomy): domain Eukaryota; kingdom Metazoa; phylum Chordata; order Testudines; family Chelydridae; genus Macrochelys; species Macrochelys suwanniensis. The sequence goes on from CM065775.1 coordinate 307,820, forward strand.
GGAGGAGAGGCTGAGGGAACTGGGATTATTTAGTCTGCAGAAGAGAAGAACGAGGCGGGATTTGATAGCTGCTTTCAACTATCTGAAGGGGGGTTCCAAAGAGGATGGATCTAGACTGTTCTCACTCTTAGCAGATGACAGAACAAGGAGTAATGGTCTCAAGTTGCAGTGGGGGAGGTTTAGGTTGGATATTACAAAAACTTTTTCACTAGTAGGGTGGTGAAGCACTGGAATGGGTTACCTAGGGAGGTGATGGACTCTCCTTCCTTAGAGGTTTTTAAGGTCAGGCTTGATACAGCTCTGGCTGGGATGATTTAGTTGGGTTTGGTCCTGCTTTGAGCAGGGGGTTGGACTAGATGACGTCCTGAGTTCCTTTCTAACCCTGATATTCTATCATTCTATGAATATATAACAAATGGGAAAAAGGAAAAAATAGATAGAAATACAAATTATGAAAATTGATAAGTGATTTTAAAGACATCAGTAGATATGTTCAAGAAAGAGTTTTGTTCTGAGATGCATCCATGGGTAATAATGGACTCTGTGATACAGTAGAGAAAGACAGAGGAAAGTCTAAGCCAGACTAATTTCAGTTGGAAATAAGGGCCACATTTTTAGCTCTGCGGGTGATTAACCATTGGAACAAACTGCGAAGGGAAGTGGTGGATCCTCCAGCTCCCCATGTCTGCAGATCCAGACTGGACACTTTTCTGGAAGATCTGCTTGAGAGCTTGTCTACAATTAAAATGCTACTGTGGCGCTGCTGTAGTGCTTCTGTGTAGACACTACCTAGAGCAACGGCAGGGGTTATCCCATGAGTGTGGATAATCCATCTCCAGGAGACGTGGTAGCTGGATTGATAGAACCCATACCTCATGCTCTCTACACTGGGGTTAAGTTGATATAGCCTCATCTTGCAGGGTGTGAGTTTTTTTGCTATTGGAAAAAGAAAATGTAGTTTGGGTTGCCTTACGAGAGGCATAGCATGCAAGTCATGGGAGATGATATATGCCTCTATTAGGGTAGGTCGTACTTTAAACGGGGGGTTGGACTAGATAACTTCATGACCCTAATCTCTATAATTCTATGATTCTGATACTCAGCACTGGTTAGGCCTCAGCTGGAGCACTGTGTCCAGTTTTGGTGACCAATGTTTAGGAAGGATGTAGAGAAACTGAAAAGGATCCAGAGCCAAAAGACAAAGCTGATCCAAAGGATGGAATACAAACCATACAAGAAAAGGCCGAAGGAATGGATATGTTTAGTTTGGAAAACAGGAGACTGAGGGGGGATATGACAGCACTCTTCAGATACTTGAAAGTTTGCCAAAGAAAGGTGGAGAAAAGTTGTTCTGTCTTACCACGGAGGGAGGGAAAAGAGTTTGATCTCCAGCATAGCAGATTTAGATGTAATTTCAGGAAAAATATCATATCTGTCCAAACAGGAGGGCAATGGAACAGTTTGGTACATTAACACACAAGGTCTTTACTCAGCTCTTTCTCCAAGGGGAATTTTGCTTCCGTGCAGCCTGAGTAAAGTACAGGCCATGGTCTCAGAATCTGGATTTCTATTGTAGATCTACTAACATCTTTCATTGTGAAGGATCCCCTGTGTCTCTGAAATGCAGCCACCTGAGGGCTGGAGGCCATCAGCCAGGGAGGGTGGGGGTGCCTAGCAAAGTGTGAGGTTTTGGCCCACGATACCGGCGCAAACTCATCCCCTGTGGGAAGGGCCCTGGGATGTTTAGTGGCTGTGCAGATTGGAAAGAAAAACAGAGCTATTCTCTATTCCATCATGCCCATGTTGTACCGGGTGTGTCGAGTAGCAAGAGATGGGTACCTGTGAATCCTGAGACAGAAGTGTCTTCCCGGAGAATCCGCCTCAGGTAGCCGCATCCCACACCTCTCTCACCCCGGCATCTGCAGCCACATCCCACGCCGAAAGCCGACCCAGGGGTGTGTACTGTTTATAATATAGCTCTGTGTAATCCCCGTGGGGTTCACTCAGCGGTATTTGGATATAAACGGGTTGGAGACAGGCCTGTCTGCACTTCTGGGCTATTTATCCACCATTAGGAGTAAACAGTGATTACAGGACTTTCCCAAAGGGAGATGAGAACTCTTGGGCTCTCCGCTGGGTCCCAGAGGAATTAGCTTCTCTGTGTATTTGTGTATATTTAACAATTATAGATGATTAGTAAGAAAACTAGGGATAACGCCTGGATCTCCATAGAGCCGGATACCCTGTAAATGCCCAGGATGGCTGGATAGATAGCAGTCAAGGTCACACAGAGTTTGAGTGGCAGGATGAGAGACAGAACCCAGGAGTCCTGACTTCCCTGCTGTAACCACGGTCTCCCCATCACACCAGGGGGGAATGGTCCCCTGCTCTGGCAGGTAATGTTTGTTGGGTGGGATGCAGAGGAAACGCTGGAAGAGGGAGCCAGAACTAGCTGGGGTTTGTGAGCTCCCCGCTCCTGTGAGGTGTGAACTCCGGGACTCCACTTCCCCTCCCACTCAGAAACCTGCCAACGCATCACAGTCACTGGGGTCGCTTCGGGGGAACAGTTTCGGTAAAAGCAACACCAACAGACTGTTCCTTATTGTCAGGGGGCTGCCGGGGGCCTGTCCTGGGGAAAGAGGCCTCGCCCTCCCCCCACATCTGCCCAGGGATAAAGAGGGCCCCATAGACAGGATACAGACTGGATTAATGTTTGCATTGGGTTTGTTCTCTCCCTGTCAGTTCATTTCCTCCCAGTCTCTCCCAGGTGGAATTGAAATCGAATTTTCCAGGCTGAGTCAGACTTTCCAGCCCTGCCCCGGCTGGGGGGTGCTTGGATTCCCACAGCTGAACTCTCGGCCTGCTCGTCTGACAGGGATATTTCTCTGGTGCACCTGGGTTTTTAAGCTCTGGAATGAGACTGAACGAATCCTCCTGTCCCAGCCCAACAGGGGCCCCGTGTCCACCTGTATTCAAGTTACTAACACTCTGTAGCTGGCAAGCACGGTTTGACCTTCATCTGTAGTACATGGAGATATGCCTATCTCATAAATATGAAGGGAGACGGTCTGATGCAGTACTATAAAATCCTCTTCCCAGTAAAGGGTTAAGAAATGCAGGTAGCCAGACTGACACCTGACCTGGCTGGCATCTGACCAATAAGGGGACAAGATACTTTCAAGTCTTAGGAGGGGGGAAGGCTTTGTGAGTGTCTCTTTGTCTGGGTCAGAGTGATCTTGGAAGACAGAAGGAACCTGCAGAAAATCAAACCTCCCTTTTCTGAAGTAAGTTTAGATAGCATAGCGCATAGATTTCTGTTTAATTTCGGCTTGGTGTATTCCCTGTGTTAGAAGGGGCAAAGGGGGGGGGGGGGGGTTATTCATGGTTTTCTGTAACTTTAAGGCTTTGTCCAGAGGGGGAAATCTCTCTGAGTTTGGAAATATAGTGCCCTGTGAAATAGTTACCATCCTGATTTTACAGAGATGATTTTACCTTCTTTATTTTTAATAAAATCCTTCTTTTAAGAAGCTGACTGTTTTCTATGGTGTTAAAACCCAGGGGGTGGGTTTTTAGATCACTGTATAACCAATTGGTTGGGAGATTGTTCTCAAGCTTCCCCAGGAAAGGGGGTGTACGGCTTGAGGGGGTATTTTGTGGGGGAGGGAAGTTCAAGTGATTCCTTTCCTGGATTCCTGTTAGATACTTGATGGTGGCAGCGAGAAGCATTTCTCAGGGTGCAGGGAATTTTGTACCTTGGGGGATTTAACCTAAGCTCGTAAAAATAAGCTTAGGTGCTCTAAATGCGGGTCCCCACGTCTTTACCCTAGAGTTTAGAGTGGGGAGGGAACCCTGACAGGATTAGTGTTTGCATTGGGTTTGTTCTCTCCCTCTCGGTTCATTTCCTCCCAGTCTCTCCCAGGTGGAATTGAAATCGAATGTTCCAGGCTGAGTCAGACTTTCCAGGACAGCCCCGGCTGGAGGGCGCTTGGATTCCCACAGCTGAACTCTCTGCCTGCTCATCTGACAAAGATATTTCTCTGGTGCACCTGGGGTTTTAAGCTCTGAAATGAGACTGAATGAATCCTCCTGTCCCAGCCCAACAGGGGCACCGTGTCCACCTGTATTCAAGTTACTAACACTGTAGCTGGCAAGCATGGTTTGACCTTCATCTGTAGTACATGGAGATATGCCTATCTCATAGAACTGGAACGACCTTGAAAGGTCATCGAGTCCAGTCCCCTGCCTTCACTAACAGAACCAAGTACTGTCCCCTGACAGATTTTGCCCCAGATCCCTAAATGGCCCCCTCCAGGATTGAACTCACAACCCTGGGTTTAGCAGGCCAATGCTGAAACCACTGAGCTATCCCTCCTCCCTAAAAATATAGGCAAAGTGGGGCTAGGCCCTGATCTGCTGGATTGTTGTGTTGATTATTTATGATCATTATTTGTATTGTGAAGCCTCCAGAGGCCCCGCTCCAGTTCAGGGCCCCTTCTACAGAAGTAGAAACACCCCTGGCCCAAGGAGCTTAGAAATCAAATTCAGGCAAGACCCAGCTACTGTGTGTAACAAACCAGAGAGGGGGCAGGCGGGGAGATGGGGGAGGAACAGCACTAAGAATGGGTGGTTACACAAGCTTCTGGGTGGGTGTGAGACAGTGGAAATGCACAGCCCTGCCCTGGCTGTGAGAAGTGTGTCCTGGGCCGTTAAGAGCAGATCACGTGTTCGGGGGAACTCGCGTGAGGCAAGCGAAACCGGGCCATTGAGTGGGGGCTGCTCCAGAGATAGAGCTGGGAGCGCGGGGCTCTCCGTTAGCTTTTGTGATTTCTCAGCTGACGTCACCGGTGTGGTGCTCTGCTCTGTCCAATGTTGATAACAGGTGGCTGCATGCGTGTGTTCCCTCTGCGTGCTGCCCCGGCTCTGCACATACCGCTGGCACAGCAGACCCCGAGAGAACCCCCAATGACCAGAGACCCAGATATGGTACAAAGGCACCAGGCCAGGTTTATTGTCAAATGAAGAACAGTCCCTAGCTCGCTGGAGCAGATGTCTACAGTTCTGCTAGTACATATGTGCTCCCTGACAATGGATGCAGTTCAGCCGGTGGTGGGACTCTCCACTGCCCCATAGGCTGGACAAAGACAGCGCCTCAAAGGCACATGTTTATACACAGGTACACACAAATTACACATCACTCCTGACGTACCGAGGTAGAACCCCTCAAAGTGTCAAGGTGCCGCCTATTACCTTGTACATGTTGGGTCAATCAAGAGAACTCTACCTATTGTATCATCCTTTTGACCCTGTCCGTACGATGGGTCCGTATGTACCTGTTATCTGTGGGGAATGTGCTTGTACTGCAGAGTTCTGGTACCATCCTGGCACGTGTTTCCCTAACTTGTGCCCAGTACCTGATAGGTATGTGTATTTTTGCAACATCACTCTTCTTCTTGCTAAATTCTATGAGCAGGGCCTGCCTCTTGCTAACAGCCTAACCTTGATTGTGGTTGGAACAAAGAAAGCACCAGCCACATGGCAAAAGGACTATAAAAGGCAGCATCATCATCTCCATTTTGTCTTCAGTCCTACTTCTTAATTGTAAAGAAACTTTGCTACAAAGGGAAGCTCTGAACAAAGGACTGAATGACCCATCCAAGCTGTGGATGTATTCCAGAGACTTGATTTGAACCTATAGTTTATTCCATCACTGCTACAAGCCTGAATCAAAAACTTGGCCATTACTGCATGTCATTGACTCCATTTAACCAATTCTAAATCTCATCTCTATCTTTTTCCTTTTATGAATAAACCTCTAGATTTTAGATTCTAAAGGATTAGCAACAGCTTGATTTGTGGGTAAGATCTGATTTGTATATTGACCTGAGTTTGGGGCTTGGTCCTGTGGGATTGAGAGATCCTTCTTTTTTAATGGGTCATTGGTTTTCTTAATAATTTGTCCCCATAACGAGTGGCACTGGTGGTGATACTGGGAAACTGGAGTGTCTAAGGGAATTGCTTGTATGACTTGTGGTTAGCCAGTGCGGTAAAACCAAAGTCCTCTCTGTCTGGCTGGTTTGGTTTGTCTTAGTAGTGGAAAAACCCCAGCCTTGGTCTGTAACTGCCCTGCTTGAAGCAATTTGTGCTGAATTGGCACTCTCTGCTGAGTCCCACCAGAACCAGCATAGTTAAAAAGTGGTTGATAGTTCCCTGCTTCACCTGGTGTTTGAGGTAACTCACCCTGTTTAGGCCTATTTGACACTTTTTAGCCTGAACTGTTTGCTCTGCCTCCCTCATGCGCTGGAAGACAGCTTGGAGGTGTTCCAAGTGTTCTGCCCATGAATCAGAGAATATGGCTGCATCATAAAATAGGCTACTGCAAATTTTCCAAATCCAGTTGGCTCATCTACAAGTCTTTGGAAGGTAGCGGGTGCACTGCGCAACCCGAAAAGGAGCACATTAAATTCATACAGCCCTACATGGGTGATGAAGGATGACCTTTGTTTGGCTGATTTATTTAGGGGTACTTGCCAGTACCCCTTGCTTAAGTCTAAGGTGGAAATAAACTGGATGCATCCCAGCTTCTCCAATAGTTCATGTGTGCATGGCATTGGGTAGTTTTCTGGGCGAGTTATGGCATTTAGTTTACGGTCGTCAATGCAAAAGTGAATTTCTCCATCTGGTTTGGGAGGCTATGAGCCCTGGAGAGTCCCAGGCACTCTCAGAGGGTAGGATTACACCCATCTCTAATATGTCCTTTATCTCCCTCTCTATAGAGATTTTGGCTGGAGGAGCCATCTGCTAGGGTTGTGCTCTCATTGGGTGAGCTTCACCTGTGCTAATACAGTGGTATGCCCGTTCGTTCCATCCTGGGGTGGCTGAAAACATCAGCGTGAAGCTGGTGCACAGTTACTTGATCTGCTGTCACTGTTCATGCCCAAGGGTCATGGAGAGGCTTACCTCCTCGACCCCACCATCACTTTCCCCTTCGTAGTAGACTCCTTCAGGCCACTCAGCATTATCTCTCTCCTGGGCTGAGAACTGAAGAACCTTGAATTCTTGGGAATAAAAGGGCTTTAGAGAATTAACATGGAACACCTTAGGCTTCAGGTTAGGGTTTGGGGAATCGAAGAGGTAATTAACAGCTCCCATGTGCTCTTGAACCTTGAATGGCCCATCCCAGGATGCTTCCATCTTATTGGCCTGGGGCACCTTCAAGACCATGACTTGGTCACCTACCTTGAACGAACGCTCTCTGGCATGTTCATCATACCAGGCCTTCTGTTCCTGCTTAGCATCCTGCAGGTGTTTTCGATCAAGGGATAGGAGTCTTTCAGAATGTTTAGCTGGTTGGTTACAAAGTCCAAAATGTTAATCCCTGGAGAAAGTGTAACCCCCTCCCATTGCTGCTTCACCAGTTGTAATGGCCCCTTAACGTCACGGCCATAAACGAGTTCAAAGCGCTGCCCGGATCGATCTCTGGGAATGTGATTAAGGTGCCCTGCTTGTATATTCTTGCAGAGGCAGTCTTGTTGTGCTGTTGGAGCTTTTGGTTCCTATCTAGACTGGCCATATAATGACACTCCTTGGTGTGCCCACTTCAGATGTGGCTGGTCTTTCATTCTAGCCATGTTCCCCAGCAACTTGTGCTGCCCCTTGATACAGAGCAGCTGCTGAAGACCAGGAGCATTGAAAGCATCAACAGGAGATGGGGTATGCATTGTTGTGTAGATCTTCAGTTCTGTAGCAAGCCTGACGCCATGACATCCCCTGAAAGGCCACAGAAGGTAACAGGGCAGCAGTTTCTTAGTGTATTAAGTTTAGCCTTGCATATTTATTTTATTTTGTTTAGTAACTTTCTTTGTTCTGTCTGTAATCTCTTATGACCCCTTAAATTCTACATTTTTGGTACTTAATAAAATCACTTTTGTTTATTAATAAACCCAGTGTAATTAATTGTTACCTGAGGGGCAAACATTTTGTGCCCCTCTCTCTTTTTTTGACAAAGAGGGCAAGCAATATGACCTTATACTGTATAACATTTTGTACAGTGTAAGGCGGATATTTCTGGGGTTTAGATCCCTTTGGGGCTGTGCACCTGGGCGCTGAGAAAAATCCATTTTAACTGAACCACCCCAGAGCTGAGATAAACTCAGTGTCTGTATATTCTGCAGAGGGGTGTGGACCAGTCTCTGTGTCTGTGCTGGAGTTTCTGGTTCAGCAAGACAATGGCAGGGGGTACTGAGGCTTGCAGAAGGGTTAGGCTCAGTGGTATCTCAGTACATGAAGTAAGAGTACCAAAGGGGTCTCTGTGACCCATCACACAGAGATCCGCTCTGCCACAGCACCCGGACATCCATGCCCCAGTTGAAAAAAAACCCCAAAATTGATGAAACTTGCCTCTTCCCGCAATGTGGAAGAGGGTATGGACAACTTCTCACCCCCTACCAGTTAGAAATCACATAAATTGGGTTATATTATAAAACAGAACTCAGTTTATTAATGATAAATTGGTGTGCTTTAAGTAGTGAAGGAGGTAGCAGACAGAATAAGGCAGATTACAAAGAAAATAAAACATATCACACGGACTAAGCTTAATACACGTCAGAAACTGGTTTCATGTGATTTCTCACCCTAAATGTGGTTCTAATAACCTTCACAGGCCATATGCCTTTCCAGCCAGGGCCGCAGTTCTTTCCTCCTGTTCAATCTTAATTGTTTCCAGGAGTCATCTCGGGTAGAGTCGCAGGGGACAACTGATGACCAGGATTGTGATGGGTTGGTATCAGAGAAACCCCCTTGGGGCTGCCATCTGATGTTCGAAGACTACTTCTGCCCCTGCTTTCCTGACTTTTCCAGCTTGGGACTCCAGTATCCTGTCTGGTTTGAGCCAGACCCGCTAGCCTGCTGCAAACCAACACCCAGGTCTGAGCCACGTCCCCTAAGAGCTGTAGGCCTGCCTGCAAGTAGCTCAGGAAGTGCGCTTGCCTTTGACACCCAGGTGCCCAACTCCCAATGGGGTTCAAACTCTGAATAAATCAGTTTTACCCTGTATAAAGCTTGTATAAGGTAAACTCATAAATTGTTCACCCTCTATTTCACAGATAGAGAGATATGCACAGCTGTTTGCCCCCCTCCAGGTACTAACATGCACTCCAAGTTAATTAATAAGTAAAAAGATATTTTAATAAGTACAGAAAGTAGGATTTAAGTGGTTCCAAGTAGTATCAGAACAAAGTGAATTGCTAAGTAAAATAAAATAAAACACGCAAGTCTATGTTTAATCACACTGAATACAGATGAAAACCTCACCAGTTCCAGTAAACTTCCTTTTACAGGCTATGGTCCTCCTAGCCTGGGTCCAGCAATCACTTACAGCCCCTATAGTTATTGTCCTTTGTTCCAGTTTCTTTCAGGTATATCCTTGGGGGATGGAGAGGCTCTCTCTTTAGTCAGCCGAGGACAAAATGGAGGGGTCTCCCAGGAGTTTAAATAGACTTTCTCCTCTGGGTGGATACCCCTCCCTCTCCCTGTGAGCATCCAGTTACAAAATGGAGTTTTGGGGTCACATGGGCAAGTCAAATGTCCATGCACAACTCATTTCCTTACCAGCCAAGCCACATTCCTGGCAAAGCTCAGATGTGGATTGGTGTCTGCAAGTTCTATTGTCAGTTAAGTGTTCCTTGATTGGGCACTTAACCTGCACATTCGTTTCTCCAGACATTGATCAAATGCTCTTACTAAGGCTATGTAGAAAACAAGCAAATATACAACCAATATTCATAACTTCAACTACAAAAATGATACATGCATACAAACAGGAGGAATAGATTCAGTCGATCATAACTTTTACAGAGATATGTGACATGGCACATGTAGCATAAAACATATTCCAGTTATATCATATATACATTTATAAGCATCTCCCCAGAAAGGCTTATGGGGTACACTGTCACAAGGATTACTTCACTCTCCATTCTTAAACAGGATTTCTATAAGACAGGAGCCCTTTGTTTCATAGTTTGACACCCACCCCCCACCATCTTCTTGTGGAAAACTACAGAATTCAAGATGGGTAACAACATGAGGTGACATGGTCACATGACTATGGAGGGCCCCTATATCCATTCTTCACAGGCTGACTCAGAGGTCCCCAGGAAGACTAAACTCATTTACAATTCATTGTCAGTGCTGATGGCCCATTATTGCTGTCTGGGTTTTCCATTGTTGTACCTGAAGTGTTAGCAGGGGCCTCACCAAAAGTAACATAGCTGAAATATAGATACCTAGTCAATGTTCCTAATTTGAGAAACAGAAATGATAGATTTCTACAAATAGCATAATCATATTCAGTAAATCGTAATTTTTCCAGTAATACCACACAAGAGTTACCTCACTGTGATGCTATCTGATTAATCTATGACCATATAGATCATTATTGCCACAAATCTTGTTCGTAGGTGGTCAAGTGAGATATCTATGAAAAGGTTGTAATTTGCGTGTTATGATTATGCTGTGTGTATTCACGTATCATTTTGGTATTTCAAGTTATGAGTATTGGCTATGTGCTGGCATTTCAATGTGTTTGTTTCTGAGTAGCGCCAGTGAAGCATTTCGCCAGCTTAGTGAGAAGGGGCTTTTCAAATCAAGTGGTGCATTGAGAAACATCCAACTGACAATGGACTCTGGGAGCCTCTAAATACACATCCGATGAGCCTTCCTGGGAGCACTCAATGTAGCATGTGAGAAATGGCTGCTACCTGTAAAGAACAATACAACACCTGCACATCATTCGTGCCTCTGTTCCTCACCCACCTGGAGTGTTCTTTGGGATTTGGTGAGAACCCTTTTGTGTGTCCAGGGTCCGATGTGATTGCAGAGCCATTGGCCATTATCTTTGACAAATCATGGCAATCGGGGGAGGTCCCGGATGACTGGAAAAAAGCTAATGTAGTGCCCATCTTTAAAAAAGGGAAGAAGGAAGATCCGGGGAACTACAGGCCAGTCAGTCTCACCTCAGTCCCTGGAAAAATCATGGAACAGGTCCTCAAGGAATCAATTCTGGACCACTTAAAGGAGGGGAAAGTGATCAGGAACAGTCAGCATGGATTCACCAAGGGCAAGTCATGCCTGACTAACCTAATTGCCTTCTATGATGAGATAACTGGCTCTGTGGATGAGGGGAAAGCAGTGGATGTGCTATTTCTTGACTTTAGCAAAGCTTTTGATACAGTCTCCCACAGTGTTCTTGCCAGCAAGTTAAGGAAGTATGGGCTGGATGAATGCACGGTAAGGTGGATAGAAAACTGGCTGGATGGTCGTGCCCAACGGGTAGTGATCAATGGCTCCATGTCTAGTTGGCAGCCGGTATCAAGTGGAGTGCCCCAAGGGTCGGTGGTGGGGCCGGTTTTGTTCAATATCTTCATCAACGATCTGGAGGATGGTGTGGACTGCACCCTTAGCAAGTTTGCAGATGACACTAAACTGGGAGGAGTGGTTGATACGCTGGAGGGTAGGGACAGGATACAGAGGGACCTAGACAAATTAGAGGATTGGGCCAAAAGAAATCTGATGAGGTTCAACAAGGACAAGTGCAGAGTCCTGCACTTAGGACGCAAGAATCCCATGCACTGCTACAGACTAGGGACCGAATGGCTGGGCAGCAGTTCTGCAGAAAAGGACCTAGGGGTTACGGTGGACGAAAAGCTGAATATGAGTCAACAGTGTGCCCTTGTTGCCAAGAAGGCTAACGGCATTTTGGGCTGTATAAGTAGGGGCATTTCCAGCAGATCGAGGGACGTGATTATTCCCCTCTATTCGGCACTGGTGAGGCCTCATTTGGAGTACTGTGTCCAGTTTGGGGCCCCACGCTACAAGAAGGATGTGGATAAATTGGAAAGAGTCCAACGGAGGGCAACAAAAATGATTAGGGGGCTGGAGCACATGACTTATGAGGAGAGGCTGAGGGAACTGGGATTGTTTAGCCTGCAGAAGAGAAGAATGAGGGGGGATTTGATAGCTGCTTTCAACTACCTGAAAGGGGGTTCCAAAGAGGATGGATCTAGACTGTTCTCAGTGGTAGAAGATGACAGAACAAGGAGTAATGGTCTCAAGTTGCAGAGGGGGAGGTTTAGGTTGGATATTAGGAAAAACTTTTTCACTAGTAGGGTGGTGAAGCACTGGAATGGGTTACCTAGGGAGGTGGTGGAATCTCCTTCCTTAGATGTTTTTAAGGTCAGGCTTGACAAAGCCCTGGCTGGGATGATCTAATTGGGTTTGGTCCTGCTTTGAGCAGGGGGTTGGACTAGATGACCTCCTGAGGTCCCTTCCAACCCTGAGATTCTATGATTCTATGATTCTATGAACTCCTGCTATCCCTGTCTTCTCCTCCAGCTGGAGTCTGTCTCTCTGCTGCAGCCAGAGCCCTGCAACCAAAGATTCCCGTCTGCCACCCCTGAACCTCTCTCCTTCGCCAGTCCCTAGTCCAACACCTCCCTTCTCTGTTCCCTCTTTTGGGGAGTTTCCATTCCCTCCACAACCACCCCTCTTCAGAGATGCTGGAGAAACGTGGTTTTATCTGGAATGCAGTTACTCCTTTCTTCTTTCCCGGCGAGATCTCATGAGGGGTGATAATCATTAGCAGCCAACCGATTTATAGACAGGTGCCTACACCCCACCCGGTTGCCTCTGAGCACAGAATGCATGAGGAAAGAGTACAGGAAGAGCTGAAAGATATAAGGATACAGATGGTTTATAAAATCAAACGTGGTTGATAGTTTCCAACCATCTGGCTTTTCCCAAGACACTTTGTTGTTTGTCTTCTGTGTCGGGGTGCCATTTCAGGTTGCCAGGTACCCAGTTTACAACTGGAAAGTCTGGTCGAAAGGGGGACCTGGCAGTGTTCAGTTACTGCAGGCAGACATCACACCAGTTCCTACACAGCTGGGGCCGCCTCCTACCCACAGGCAGGCTACTTCTCAGGTTTTGGCATCTCCCATCCCAGCTCCAGAACAGAGGGAGCCCAGCTTGGAGCGGGGGGGGGGGGGGTGGGACACTGTTTAGGGGGGTGAGATGGGGCTCCATCCCCCTTGGGTTTCCTACCTGAGGTCTGCTCACAGTGCACGCCCCACCCCCAAATGAAGCTCTTAACTACAATACAGCTCGAAAGTGACATGTGATGAGTTCTGTGCTGCTCCCAACCTCTGCCTTTGGGGCAGGAAGTTTGTTCATCCAAAGAGGCACGGTAGTTAAAAAAATAAAAAGCTTGTCATTCAATTAAATTAAGGCTCATTAGATGGTCCTGAAACTGTTGCCAGGCACGCCCCTTAAAAGATAGGAAACGAAGAGTAGGAATAAATGATGTGACTGGAAAGAGGAAAATCGGGGAGTGTTATCTACCAAAAATAGAGCTTTTGGGTGCCTAAATAGCCCCTTCAAACATGTTAAATATTGTTACCCCTACCAAAACCTTAAATGGCTCCCTTTCACATGGAGAAGGGGGGAGGAGGGTGTGACGTTATTGACATAATCTAGGACCGTATAGATCATTGTTGCAACCAAGGTCCTGTAGTGACACCAAATCTTATAAAAAGGGGGTCATATAAGGTGTCTAAGACCAGGTTATGGTTTGCAGGTTATCATTATGCTATCTGTATTTGTGTATCATTTTTGTAGTTGAAGTTATGAATTTTGGCTCTATACTGTCTGCATTTCAAACCTGTGCTATGCTTCTGGGTGAAACCCCAGACAAGTATCAGCTACTCAATTGACCCACTGAGAGAAGGCAGACCCGCCTTGTGACTCAGCAAGGTATGCAGGGACCTGCCTATGGACAGAACAGAAAAACAAGGAATTTTCCATGCTATGTGTTAGATAGCTTGCCTTTGGAAAAAACAAAGAAAGACCACATGGCAAGAGACTAGAAAAGGCTGATGCCTCATCTCCATCTTGTCTCCAATCCTGCTTCATACCTCTGGAGGGACTTTGCAACAAACGGAAGCTCTGAACAAAGGACTGAATGACCCATCCCAGCTGGGGATGTTCCACAGACTTGATTTGAATCTGCAGTTTATTCTATCACTGCTACAAGCCTGAACCAAGAACTTTTAACCAACTTTTAACCATACATTACTGTACGTAACTGATTCCTTTTAACCAACTCTAGCTCTCACCTAGACCTTTTTCCTTTTATGAATAAATCTTTAGATTTTAGATTCAAAGGATTGGCAACAGCATGATTTGTGGGTAAGATCTGATTTGTATATTGACCTGGATCTGGCGCTTGGTGCTTTGGGATCGGGAGAACCTTTTTTCTTTTACTGGGGCATTGGTTTACATGACCATTGATCCCCATAACGAGTGGTACTGGTGGTGATACTGGGAAACTGAAGTGTCTAAGGGAATCGCTTGTGTCACTTGTGGTTAGCAAGTGGGGTAAAACCAAAGTCCTCTCTGTCTGGCTAGTTTGGTTTGCCTTAGAGGTGGGAAAACCCCCAGCCTTGGTCTGTAACTGCCCTGCTTGAAGCAATTTCCTGAATTGACACTCTCAGTTGGGTCCAGCCAGAACAAGCATTGTTAGAGAGGTCAGTAAAGGAATTAATTCTCTAACTGCTCAGTCAGTTTCAGGGAAGAGGGCCCAGCACCATGTCACCAGCCAACTCTGTCTGGAGCCAGGCCTGAAAGACAAAGCACCAGGGAAAACTTTAGGTCCCTTTACAAGTAAAGAGCTGGAGCAGCCTGACCCGGATCTGTTTGGTCCCCACCCCGTAGATGATGGGGTTTAGCATGGGGGGCACCAGGAGGTAAATGTTGGCCATGAGAACATTGAAATGCAGGGGCACATTCTGGCCAATCCGGTGTGAGAGGAAGGAGAAAAGAGCTGGGATGCAAAAGACTAAGATGACACAGAGGTGGGAGATGCAGGTCCTAAAAGTCTTCAGTCTGCTATCTTTTGTGGGGAGCCTGAAGATGGCCCTGAGGATCTGGATATAGGACACGGTGATAAAACACATATCCAGACCCATCACCATGAATACCACAAAGAGGCCGTAGTAACTACTGACGCGGGTGTCAGCACAGGCCAGCTTCACCACAGCTAAATGCTCACACTGCGTGTGGGGGACAATGTTGGTTCTGCAATATGGTCGCTGCCTTGCCAGGAAGGGAAAGGGCAGTATGAGCACGCCACCCCGCAGCCCCGCTGCCAGTCCGATCGTGGCCACTACGGGGTTTGTCAGGATGGTGGAATGTCTCAGGGGATGGCAGACGGCCACGTAGCGATCAAAAGCCATGGCCACAACGATCCCAGATGCCATAGTTGGGAAGCACTGAATGAGGTACATCTGGGTGAGGCAGGCACTGAAATCGATCTCCCTGGAATTGAACCAGAAGATGCTCAACGTTTTGGGCAGGGTGGACGTAGTCTGGAGCAAGTCGGTGAGGGCCAGCATGCAAAGGAAATAGTACATGGGCTCATGGAGGCTCGGCTCCCTCTTCACAATGAACAGAATGGTGAAGTTCCCCAAGATGACTATGGTGTACATGGTGCAGAAGGGGATGGAGATCCAGACATGGGCCGTCTCCAGGCCAGGAACACCCAGCAGGATGAAGGTGGAGGGGTTGGTGAAGTCGGTTGTGTTGGAATCTGACATGGAGTAGGGGAGAAGGTGTCCAACTCTGAAGTAGAACAGTGTCTCCTGCATGTACCGTATGTTCCCCTAACTTCCTGTATGTGCCCAGGGTGATGGTCGCAGTACAAAAGCCTGGTGGAGAGACAATGTTAATATGAGACACTACATGCACTACTGGAGACTGTTCTCATGGGTGAAGCAGATTGGTCGCTCTTCACACACTTGAAAATGACATTTTCATTATTCAGAGAAATAAATTATTAACAACTGACCCTACTCCGTGTGTCAATAATTCCTACACATCGTGGTGTGGCAAAATGTAATAGGCACCATCACCAAACATGAGTGTGGATACAGGCTTCCCATCATTGTTCCTTAGTGCAATGAAAGCCAGGCTAGAGAATCCATGGCCCCCATTGAAAAACATCTGCTCATTTGCAGAAGTGTACAAATTAAAGATAATGTTCAGATTCCCAAGGAATGGGACAGTGAATAACCTGGTGTGAACAGGCACTCAGTTTTGATCACCCAGTCTCTATAAAGGATATAGCACATAGAAAGGGGATTTGTGAGACAGGCTGTGAGAATGGGGGAGGCTGCCTGATCCACAGACTGAAAAGTCTCGAACTGTTAAGTTTAGAAAAGAGACAAAGAATCACACAGTCATAGAAGATGAGCGTTGGACGATACTCAGGATGTCATCCAGTAAAATTCCCTGCTGACAGCAGGACCAACACCAACTAATTCCTCCCATCCAGGGCTTTGTCAAGCTGGGCCTTAATAACCTCTAAGGATGGAGATTCCACCACCTCCCTAGGTAATCCATTCCAGTGCTTCACCACCCTCCTAGTGAAATAGTGTTTCCTAATATCCAACCTAGACCTCGCCCACTGCAACTTGAGACCATTACTCCTTGTTCTGTTATCTGCCACCACTGACAACAGCCAAACTCCATCCTCCTTGGAACCCCGCTTCAGGTAGTTGAAGGCTTCTATCAAGTCCCCCCTCACTCTTCTCTTCTGTAGACTAAATAAACCCAGTTCCCTCAGCTGCTCCTCATAAGTCATATGCCCCAGCTCTCTAATAATTTTCATTACCCTCCACTGGACTCTCTCCAATTTGAACACATCCTTTCTGTAGTGGGGGCCCAAAACTGGATGCAATACTCCGGATGTGACCTCATCAGTGCTGAAGAGATGGGAATAATCATTTCCCTCGATCTGCTGGCTATGCTCCTACTAATACAGCCGAATATGCTGTTAGCCTTCTTGGCAACAAGGGCACGCTGCTGACTCAAATCCAGCTTCTCGTCCACTGTAATCATAGAATCATAGAATCTCAGGGTTGGAAGGGACCTCAGGAGGTCATCTAGTCCAACCCCCTGCTCAAAGTAGGACCAAACCCAATTAGATCATCCCAGCCAGGGCTTTGTCAAGCCTGACCTTAAAAACCTCTAAGGAAGGAGATTCCACCACCTCCCTAGGTAACCCATTCCAGTGCTTCACCACCCTACTAGTGAAAAAGGTTTTCCTAATATCCAACCTAAACCTCCCCCTCTGCAACTTGAGACCATTACTCCTTGTTCTGTCATCTTCTACCACTGAGAACAGTCTAGATCCATCCTCTTTGGAACCCCTTTTAGGTAGTTGAAAGCAGCTATCAAATCCCCCCTCATTCTTCTCTTCTGCAGGCTAAACAATCCCAGTTCCCTCAGCCTCTCCTCATAAGTCATGTGCTCCAGCCCCCTAATCATTTTTGTTGCCCTCCGTTGGACTCTTTCCAATTTATCCACATCCTTCTTGTAGCGTGGGGCCCCAAACTGGACACAGTACTCCAAATGAGGCCTCACCAGTGCCGAATAGAGGGGAATAATCACGTCCCTCGATCTGCTGGAAATGCCCCTACTTATACAGCCCAAAATGCCGTTAGCCTTCTTGGCAACAAGGGCACACTGTTGACTCATATTCAGCTTTTCGTCCACCGTAACCCCTAGGTCCTTTTCTGCAGAACTGCTGCCCAGCCATTCGGTCCCTAGTCTGTAGCAGTGCATGGGATTCTTGCGTCCTAAGTGCAGGACTCTGCACTTGTCCTTGTTGAACCTCATCAGATTTCTTTTGGCCCAATCCTCTAATTTGTCTAGGTCCCTCTGTATCCTGTCCCTACCCTCCAGCGTATCAACCACTCCTCCCAGTTTAGTGTCATCTGCAAACTTGCTAAGGGTGCAGTCCACACCATCCTCCAGATCGTTGATGAAGATATTGAACAAAACCGGCCCCAGCACCGACCCTTGGGGCACTCCACTTGATACCGGCTGCCAACTAGACATGGAGCCATTGATCACTACCCGTTGGGCACGACCATCCAGCCAGTTTTCTATCCACCTTACCGTGCATTCATCCAGCCCATACTTCCTTAACTTGCTGGCAAGAACACTGTGGGAGACTGTATCAAAAGCTTTGCTAAAGTCAAGAAATAGCACATCCACTGCTTTCCCCTCATCCACAGAGCCAGTTATCTCATCATAGAAGGCAATTAGGTTAGTCAGGCACGACTTGCCCTTGGTGAATCCATGCTGACTGTTCCTGATCACTTTCCCCTCCTTTAAGTGGTTCAGAATTGATTCCTTGAGGACCGGTTCCATGATTTTTCCAGGGACTGAGGTGAGACTGACTGGCCTGTAGTTCCCCAGATCTTCCTTCTTCCCTTTTTTAAAGATGGGCACTACATTAGCTTTTTTCCAGTCATCCGGGACCTCCCGCAATCACCATGATTTGTCAAAGATAATGGCCAATGGCTCTGCAATCACATCGGCCAACTCCTTTAGCACCCTCGGATGCAGTGCATCCGGCCCCATGGACTTGTGTTCGTCCGGCTTTTCTAAATAGTCCCGAACTACTTCTTTCTCCACAGAGAGCTGGTCACCTCCTCCCCATACCGTGCTGCGGAGTGCAGCCGCCTGGGAGCTGACCTTGTCTGTGAAGACAGAGGCAAAAAAAGCATTGAGTACACTAGCTTTCTCCACATCCTCTGTCTTTTTCATCAATCTTTGTCACTAGGTTCCCTCCCTCATTCAGCAAGGGGCCCACACTTTCCTTGACTTTCTTCTTCTTGCTCACATACCTGAAGAAACCCTTCTTGTTACTCCTAACATCTCCGGCTAGCTGCAACTCCAAGTGTGATTTGGCCTTCCTAATTTCACTCCTGCATGCCTGAACAATATTTATATACTCCTCCCTGGTCATTTGTCCAATCTTCCACTTCTTGTAAGCTGCTTTTTTGTGTTTAAGACGAGCAAGGATTTCACTGTTAAGCCAAGCTGGTCGCCTGCCATATTTACTTTTCTTTCTACACCTCGGGATGGTTTGTTCCTGCAACCTCAATAAGGAGTCTTTAAAATACAGCCAGCTTTCCTCGACTCCTTTCCCCCTCATGTTATTCTCCCAGGGGACCTTGCCCATCAGTTCCCTGAGGGAGTCAAAGTCTGCTTTTCTGAAGTCCAGGGTCTCTGTTCTACTGCTCTCCTTTCTTCCTTGTGTCAGGATCCTGAACTCAACCATCTCATGGTCACTGCCTCCCAGGTTCCCATCCACTATTGCTTCCTCTACTATTTCCTCCCTGTTTGTGAGCAGCAGGTCAAGAAGAGCTTTTCCCCTAGTTGGTTCCTCCAGCACTTGCACCAAGAAATTGTCCCCTACACTTTCCAAAAACTTCCTGGATTGTCTGTGGACCGCTGTATTGCTCTCCCAGCAGATATCGGGGTGATTAAAGTCACCCATGAGAACCAGGGCCTGTGATTTAGTAACTTCTGTTAATTGCTGGAAGAAAGCCTCATCCACCTCATCCCCCTGGTCTGGTGGTCTGTAGCAGACTCCCACCACGACATTACCTATGTTGCTCCCACTTCTAAATTGAATCCAGAGACTCTCAGGTTTTTCTGCAGTTTCATACTGGAGCTCTGAGCAGTCATACTGCTCTCTTACATACAACGCAACTCCCCCACCTTTTCTGCCCTGCCTATCCTTCCTGAACAGTTTATATCCATCCATGACAGTACTCCAGTCATGTGAGTTATCCCACCAAGTCTCTGTTATTCCAATTACATCATAATTCCTTGACTGTGCCAGGACTTCCAGTTCTCCCTGCTTGTTCCCCAGGCTTCTTGCATTTGTGTATAGGCATTTAAGATAACTCACTGATCGTCCTGCTGTCCCAGTGTGGGGCAGGAGCCCTCCCCTCTTGCACTCACCTACTTGTGCTTCCTCCCGGTATCCCACTTCCCCACTTACCTCGGGGCTTTGGTCTCCTTTTCCCCAGGTCCTTTTCTGTAGAACTGCTGCTTAGCCAGTCGGTCCCCAGCCTGTAGCAGTAGCTGGGATTTTTTCCATCCTAAATGCGGGACACTTTTGGCCCAATCCTCCAATTTATCTAGGTCACTCTGGACCTTATCCCTACCCTCCAGCGTATGTACCTCTCCCCTCAGCTTAGTGTCATCTGCAAACTTGTTGAGAGTGCAATCCATCCCATCATCCAGATCATTAATGAAGATGCTGAACAAAATCAGCCCTCGGACAGAACCCTGGGGCACTCATAGACTCATAGACTTTAAGGTCAGAAGGCACCATTATGATCATCTAATCTGACTCCTGCACAATGCAGACTACAGAATCTCATCCACCCACTCCTGCAATAATTTTCTCACCTATGTCTCAGCTACTGAAGTCTTCAAATCATGGATTAAAGACTTCAAGAGGCAGAGAATCCTCCAGCAAGTGACCCGTGCCCCATGCTGCAGAGGAAGGCAAAAAACCTCCAGGACCTCTGCCAATCTGTCCTAGAGGAACATTCCTTCCTGACCCCAAAAATGTCGATTAGCTGAACCCTGAGCAGGTGGGAAGACTCACCAGCCAGACACCCAGGAAAAAGTTCTCTGGAGTAACTTCTAACATCCTATCACCGGCCATTGGGCCTATTTACCACTGATAGTCAAAGGTCAATTAATTACCAAAATCATCTTCTCCTATAAAAACATCCCCTCCATAAATGTATCTAGCTTAATCTTGAAGCCAGATAGGTCTTTTGCCCCCACTGCTTCCCTTGGAAGGCTGTTCCAGAACTTCACTCCTCTGATAGTTAGAAACCTTTGTCTAATTTCAAGTCTAAATTTCCTAATGTCCAGTTTATATCCATTTGTTCTTGTGTCCACATTGGTACTGAGTTTAAATAATTCCTCTCCCTCCCTGGTATTTATCCCTCTGATATATTTAAAGAGAGCAATCATATCTCCCCTCAGCCTTCTTTTGGTTAAGGTAAACAAACCAAGCTCCTTGAGTCTCATTTCATAGGACAGGTTTTCCATTCCTCGGATCATCCTAGTGGCCCTTCTTTGTACCTGTTCCAGTTTGAATTCACCCTTCTTAAACATGGGAGACCAGAACTGCACACAGTATTCCAAATGAGGTCTCACCAATGCCTTGTATAACAGTACTAACACCTCCTTATCTCTGTTGGAAATACCTCGCCTGATGCATCCGAAGACCGCGTTAGCTTTTTTCATGGCCATATCACATTGGCGGCTCATAGTCATCCTATGATCAACCAGGACTCCGAGGTCCTTCTCCTCTTCCGTTCCTGCCAACTGATGCGTCCCCAGCTTATAACTAAAATTCTTGTTATTAATCCCTAAATGCATAACCTTACACTTTTCACTATTAAATTTCATCCTATTACTATTACTCCAGTTTACATGGTCATCCAGATCTTCCTGTATGATATCCTGATCCTTTTTTGAATTGGCAATACCTCCCAACTTTGTGTCATCCGCAAACTTTATTAGCACACTCCCACTTTTGGTGCCAAGGTCAGTAATAAAAAGATTAAATAAAATTGGTGCCAAAACCGATTCCTGAGGAACTCCACTAGTAACCTCCCTCCATTTGGTACTCTGCTTAATACTGGCTGCCAACTAGACATTGAGCCGTTGATCACTACCCGTTGAGCCTGAAAAGCTAGCCAGCTTTCTATCCACCTTAGAGACCACTTTAATTTGCTGGGAAGAATACTGTGGCTGACCGTAAGAAAAGCTGTGCTAAATTCTAGATATAGCACGTCTAGCGCTTTCCCCATATCCACAGAGAAGGCAAAAGGGTTGGTCAGCAATGACTTGCCCTTGGTGAATCCATGTTGACTGTTTTTGATCACCTTCCTCTCCTCCAAGTGCTTCAAAATGGAGTCCTTGAGGACTTTCTCCATGATTTTGATGGGGACTGAAGAGAGGCTGACTGGTCTGTAGTTCCCCGGGTTCTCTTTCTTCCTGTTTTTAAAGATGTTGCTCTCGCTTGTAAACTTAACCCAAAGACTCTCAACAGGCATTTGTCCGGTTTCATATGGGAGCTCTGAGCAATCATACCACTCTCATACATACAGTGCAACTTCCCCACCTTTTCTCCCCCGCCTGTCCTTCCTGAGCAGTTTATACCCATCCATGGCAGTGCTCCAGTCATGTGAGTTACCCCACCAAGTCTCTGTTATTCCAATCACATCATAGTTCCTTGACTGTGACAGGGCTTCCAATTCTTCCAGTTTGTTTCCCAGGCTTCTTGCATTCGTGTACATGTGTAAGCAGAGTCAGGATGAGCTCCACCCTGACATCTGGTGGTGAGTCATGGCAAAGCACTCCAGGGGCTGATCCAATTTGCATAGGCACACCCACCCTGCCTGGTACGAACCATAGTGGCCCAAATGGGCATTTTGGGCTGCTGTAGGATCCTCAGTTTTCTGTATTGGGGCAGGAATTTCTGTTATTGGGGCAGGAAGAATAAACTGTTGTTATACTGCTTATGTAAACCATGGCCAGTGGAACTGTACTTGGCCTTTTGTCATGTTAAAGGGGAACTTGCCATTAACTAAACAGCACTCGCCAGCCAAGGGACATGGGTTCCAAAGCCCAGTGAATTGAGAGAGGCTGGGGACAGGGGATTGCTTATTGGCCCTTTGGCTAAAGAGCAAGCGTACTACCTGGTGGTGTAGGACCCCTGTGAGGGTCTGAGACACCAATTGCAGCATCTCCGCCTCTCTCCAGTGTGGAATATCAGAGCTAATGTTGAGTTCCTTGAGAGTCTGGTTTCAGACTGCTGAATTGAAATCACTCTGACTGAGCACTAGGGCTCCCCTAAACTACAAGCTGAAATCACTAAAGTGCTAACAGCCTTATGAGCTGAAATCACTGAGCACTGTGTTAAGTAGTGGGGGAGCCTGAAGATAAGTGGCTGGTGGAGCAGTTGGCAAGACAGCTGATGGTGTGGTGCTGCTGGCAAAGCAGAGCAGTTCGTGAGGACAGTCGGAGTGGTGCTGCTGGCAGAGCAGAGCAGTTCGTGGTTGCAGTTGGAGCAGCTTGCAGGACGGCTGGTGGAGCGGCGCTGTTGGTGGGACAGAGCAGTTCGTGGGGACAGCGGTAGCGGCTTGCGGGACAGCTGGCGGAGCAGAGCGGCCGGTGAGATGGCTGGCGGAGCAGAGTGAAGCCCCACGGAGGGGTGAGGCAATCATCTTCACGCCACGTAAGGTGCTCCTTACCCCCCGCCCCTTCCCATTGCTGCCCAGGCGGGTGGCGTGTAGCACCCTGCAGATGAACTTTTGAACTCTGGGACTGGACTTTTGGGTTCGTGGACTTTTGGGGACTTTGGGTGACGTTTGGGTTGCTGGACTCAAGAACCCAAGGGACAGGGCACGGCCCAATTGGCTGGGGTGGGTCCTGCTCACAGTTTGGCTTATAGATCCTAGTTGCGGTGTTTTCCCAATTTAAGGCTGGTATCGTTTACCTGCTGCTATTAAAGATTTCTGTTACACTGAGGCTCTGTGCTTGCGAGAGGGGAAGTATTGCCTCTTTGAGGCACCCAGGGGTGTGCATAAGATTTTCCCAGGTTACTGGGTGGGGGCTCGAGCCGGTTTTGCATTGCATTGTTGAGAAGGGAACCCCTATGTACTGAACCTGGCCCTTGCTGCTGTCAACTCATCCTGGCAGAAGGGTTACACATGCACCTAAGATAACTAGCCAATCACCCTACTTTCTCAGTATGAATCAGGAGGCCTCCCCCATTGCACCTTACTCCTTGTGTTTCCTCTGGGTATCCCACTTTCCCACTTTCCTCTGGGCTTAGGTCACTGTCCCCCGGCGACCATAGTTCAAAGCCCTCCTCACTAGGTTAGCCAGCCTGCCTGCAAAGATGCTCTTCCTTCTCTTCATTTGGTGGATCCCATCTCTTCCTACAATCCTTCTTCCTGGAACAATGTCCCCTGGTCGAAGAATCCAAAGCACTCTCTCCGACACCACCTGCGTAACCACCATTCACCTCCACAATTCAATGATCCCTACCTGGGCCTTTTCCTTCAACAGGGAGGATGGATGAGAACACGACTTGCACCTCAAACTCCTTTAGCCTTCTTCCCAGAGCCATGTAGTCTGTAGTGATCTGCTCAAGGTCATTCTTAGCTGTATCATTGCTGCTCATGTGGAGAAGTAGGAAAGGGTAGCAGTCCGAGAGCTTTTTCAGTCTTGTCAGTCTCTCTGTCACATCCTGAATTCTAGCTCCAGGCAAGCAGCACACTTCTTGAGTCTCCCGGTCTGGTCGGCAGATGGATGACTCCGTCCCCCTTTGAGGGAGTCCTTGACCATCACCACCTGTCTCCTCCTCTTGGGAGTGGTGGTCATGCAACCCCCATCCCAAGGAGAGTGCATCTCATGCCTACTGGTCCCTTTGCACGGATGGCTCTTCCAAACTATTCTCTGCAGCAGTAGAGCCTGAAAATGTTTCGTACCTCTGTTTGCCTTGGGGGAACTTGGGGTCTCTTTCTTCTCCTGGAGGTTGCATGTTGCTAATTTTCTTCCCTGTTCTGCACTGCCCTTTCTGATTCTTCAGCATGCTGTGCCTGCAATACCAACTGCTGACTTTCTCTGATGCAAGGCAGGGTTGATACTTGGGTCTCTAGTCCTTTAACCGTCTCTTCCAATATGGAGACCAGCTTGCACTTCGTACAGATGAAGTCATTTATGTCCTCTGGGAGAGAGACACACACGGCACATCCTGTGCAGGTCACAACAGCTGATCACTCACTATCCATGTCTTCCTTCTAAAAGCCTCATCAGATGTTGTATTTTAGACTCTCGGCAGCCTGAAAGGCAAAAACACTCTGTGGGACCTCCACTCAGGTGAATTCTTAGGCAAAACCCCTCTGTTTGCCTGTCCTCTGTTTGCCGATTATTCAGACCAACAATCTGGCTCGAAGCAATTGGCCCGGCTCAAAGTCTTCTTTCCAATCAACCACCTGGAACAAAGCACTCCCAGTTCAGACTTTTCCAACAAACAACCACAGGGAAACAGTCCCTGCAGCTAGTCCCAATCACACAAATGGTCACAGAAGACAGATACTTGGATATTCACACCGTCAGCTCACAACACAGCCCCCCAATGCAGCATTCACCTTCTCTCCTCTCAGACGGTTCCCAGTCAAATTCCCTCTCTTTGGGCCATACGATGGAGGAGAATAAAATTAAAGATTGGAAGTGATTACATTCCATGGAACAAATAGAACAGTTCCCACAGAGTAAATTCTATAGATACTTAGTGCTTCAGAGGAGTTAATTCCCCAATGCTGATGCAAATGTAGAGGAAAATGTAGACTCAAATCCACATGTACTATAGAATATCTATGGATAGTAATTCAATGCTCTAATAAGACTATAACAGTAGAGATTCCGTATTGACCACCTGACCAGGACAGTGATAGTGACGATGAAATGCTAAGGGAGATTAGAGAGGCTATCAAAATAATGTGGTGGGAAGAACACGTCAACAGCCCAACACAGTGGCATTTAATTTCACAAAAGGGAACTATTTAAAAATGAGGGGATTAGTTAAACAGAAATTAAAAGGTACAGTGACTAGAGTGATCTCCCTGCAAGCTGCATGGACACTTTTCCAAGACACAATAATAGAGGCCCAACTTAAATGTATACCCCAAATGAAAAAACACAGAGAAAGAACTAAAAAAGAGCCACAGTGGCTTAACAACATGTAAAAGAAGCAGTGAGAGATAAAAAGGCATCTTTTAAAAAGTGGCAGTCAAATCCTAGTGAGGTAAATAGAAAGGAGCATAAACACTGACAAATTTAGTGTACAAATGTAATAAGAAAAGCCAAAAAGGAGTTTGAAGAACAGCTAGCCAAAACCTCAAAAGGTAATAGCAAAATGTTTTTTAGTACATCAGAAGCAGGAAGCCTGCTAAACAACCAGTGTGGCCCCTGGACGATCGAGATACAAAAGTAGCACTTAAAGATGATAAAGTCATTGCGGAGAAACTAATTGAATTCTTTGCTTCAATCTTCATGGCTGAGGATGTTAGGAAGATTCCCAAACCTGAGCCGTCTTCTTTGAAGGGGTCAACAAACATGTGGAGAAGGGGGATCCAGTAGACATAGTGTACTTAGATTTCCAGAAAGCCTTTGACAAGATCCCTCACCAAAGGCTCTTACGTAAATTAAGTTGTCATGGGATAAGAGGGAAGATTCTTTCATGGACTGAGAACTGGTTAAAAGACAGGGAACAAAGGGTAGGAATAAATGGTAAATTTTCAGAATGGAGAGGGGTAACTAATGTTGTTCCCCAAGGGTCAGTCCTAGGACCAATCCTATTCAACTTATTCATAAACGATTTGGAAGAAGGGGTAAACAGTGAGGTGGCAAAGTTTGTAGATGATACTAAAGTGCTCAAGATAGTTAAGAGCAAAGCAGACTGTGAAGAAATTCAAAAAGATCTCACAAAAATAAGTGATTGGGCAACGAAGTGACAAATGAACTTTAATGTGGATAAATGTAAAGTAATGCATATTAGAAAAAATAACCCCAACTATACATACAATATGATGGGGGCTAATTTAACTACAAGTAATCAGGAAAAAGATCTTGGAGTCATCGTGGATAGTTCCCTGAAGACACCCACGTAGTGTGCAGCGGCAGTCAAAAAAGCAAACAGGATGTTAAGAATCATTAAAAAAAGGGATAGAGAATAAGACGGAGAATATCTTCTTGCCCTTATATAAATCCATGGTATGCCCACATCTTGAATACTGTGTACAGATGTGGTCTCCTCATCTCAAAAAAGATATACTGGCCTTAGAAAAGGTTTAGAGAAGGACAACTAAAATGATTTGGGGTTGGAAAGGGTCCCATATGAGGAGAGATTAAAAAGGCTAGGACTTTTTAGCTTGGAAAAGAGACTTGCCGGGGAGGATATGATAGAGGTAAATAAAATCATGAGTGGTGTGGAGAAAGTGAATAAGGAAAAGTTATTTACTAGTTCCCAAAATATAAGACCGTTGATACTTAATCATATAGTCCTGAACCTGTTCTTTCACCACTGATGGCTGCTCACCTTCTCCCCATACAGTGTTGCCCAGGGTAATATAAGAACTAAGATGCTTTTTTTGCCTCGGTCTTCACAGACACGGCCAGCTCCCAGACTGCTGCCCTCAGTGGTGAAAGAACAGGTTAAGGACTTTTTAGAAAGGTTGGCTGCTGGGAGCCCCCTGCCCTTTAAATTGCGCCTGGGGAAGCTGATCCACCCCAGTACAGCTCACCGGCTCTTGCTCGTAGACCGTACCGGGGCGTACCGGCTTACCTTCACATCTGGCCATTCCCCATATACCCGGTTGCTCAAAATGTGAGAGTGCAAAAATCACTAAACCTTTTCCAAAACGTACACCAGGGGAAACATCCCAATTAGACCACAGTACAGGGAAAATCACTCGGTGTCATTGACAAACTCCTGTTCAGTTGCAGAAGTGGCCCAAACAAAGACAATGTTCGGTTGCCTAAGGAATGGCACAGAGAATAACCTGCTCTGCACAGGCACTCAGTTTTGGTCCCCCAGTCTCTATAAAGCATGTAGCAGATAGAAAGGGGGTCTCCCAGACAGGATCTGAGAATGGGGCAGGCTGCCAGAGAGGGACAGACTGAAAAGTCTGGAACTGTCTTACTTAGGAAAAAGACAAAGAAGGGGCAAGATGATAGAGGAGAACAAGATTAAAGATTGTAACTGATTACATTCCAATGGAGAAACAGAACATTGCCAACACAGGAATCTCTATAGATACTTAGTGCTTCAGAGGAGCTAATTCCCCAGAGCTGATGAAATTATGAGCAAAACAGATTGTGAGTAAAAATTTAGAGAGAAAATGGGAGTGACAATTTGGAATTCATTAAGAACAGTTTATCAGATAGCTAAGAACACACAATTCCACAGTTAAGAAAGTGGACAGTTTTGGTGGGGTGGGGTAGGAGGAAGAATAGTAAATATGGCAGGCGACCAGCTTGGCTTAAGAGTGAAATCCTTGCTGATGTTAAACACAAAAAAGAAGGAGTATAGAAATATTGCTCAGGCATGCAGGAGTGAAATCAGGAACTCCAAACCACACTTGGAATTCAAGCTAGCAAGGGATGTTAAGAGTAACAAGAAGGGTTTCTACAGGTATGTTAACAACAAGAAGAAAGTCAAGGAAAGTGTGGGCCCCTTACTGAATGGGGGAGGCAACCTAGTGACAGAGGCTGTGGAAAAAGCTAATGTACTCAATGTTTTTTTTTGCATTTGTCTTCATGAACAAGGTCAGCTCCCAGACTACTGCACTGGACAGCACAGCAAGGGTAGGAGGTGACCAGCCCTCTGTGGAGAAAGAAGTAGTTCGGGACTATTTAGAAAAGCTGGACTAGCACAAGTCCATGGGGCCGGATGCACTGCGTCCGAGGGTGCTAAAGGAGTTGGCCGATGTGATTGCAGAGCCATTGGCCATTATCTTTGGAAACTCAGGGCGGTCGGGGGAAGTCCTGGATGACTGGAAAAAGGCTAATGTAGTGCCCATCTTTAAAACAGGGAAGAAGGAGTATCAGGGGAACTGGGTATGTTTAGTTTAGAAAACAGGAGACTGAGGGGGGATATGACAGCGCTCTTCAGATACTTGAAAGTTTGCCAAAGGAAAGGTGGAGAAAAGTTGTCCTTTCTTACCACGGAGGGCAGGAAAAGCGTTTGATCTCCAGCATAGCAGATTTAGATGTAATTTCAGGAAAAATATCATATCTGTCCAAACAGGAGGGGAATAGAACAGTTTGGTACATTAACACACAAGGTCTTTACTCAGGTCTTTCTCCAAAGGGAATTTTGCTTCCATGTAGCCTGAGTAAAGTACAGGCCACGGCCTCAGAATTTGGATTTGTATTGTAGATCTACTAACATCTTTCATTGTGAAGGATCCCCTGTGTCTCTGAAATGCAGCCACCTGAGGGCTGGAGGCCATCAGCCAGGGAGGGTGGGGGTGCCAAGCAAAGCATGATGTTTTGGCCCAGGATCTGGCACAAACTCATCCACTGTGGGACGGGCCCTGGGATGTTTAGTGGCTGTGCAGATTGGAAAGAAAAACAGAGCTATTCTCTATTCCATCATGCCCATGTTGTACTGGGTGTGTCGAGCAGCAAGAGATGGGTACCTGTGAATCCTGAGACAGAAGTGTCTTCCCGGAGAATCCCCCTCAGGTAGCCGTGCCCCACACCTCTCTCACCCCAGCATCTGCAGCCGCATCCCACGCCGAGAGCTGACACAGGGGTGTGTACTGTTTATAATATAGCTCTGTGTAATCCCCGTGGGGTTCACTCAGCCTCTAGGGGAGAAGCGGCATTTGGATGTAAACGGGTTGGAGACAGGCCTGGCTGCACTATTTATCCACCATTAGGAGTAAACAGTGATTAAGGGACTTTCCCAAAGAGAGATGAGAACTCTTGGGCTCTCCGCTGGGTCCCAGAGGAATTAGCTACTCTGTGTATTTGTGTATATTTAACAATTATAGTTGATTAGTAAGGAAACTAGGGATAATGCCTGGATCTCCATAGAGCCGGATACCCTGTAAATGCCCAGGATGGCTGGATAGATAGCAGCCAAGGTCACACAGAGTTTGAGTGGCAGGATGAGAGACAGAACCCAGGAGTCCTGACTTCCCTGCTGTAACCACAGTCTCCCCATCACACCAGGGGGGAATGGTCCCCTGCTCTGGCAGGGGCTGTTTGCTGGGTGGGATGCAGAGGAAACGCTGGAAGAGGGAGCCTGAGCTGCAGTTTGTGAGCTCCCCACTCCTGTGAGGTGTGAACTCCGGGACTCCATTTGCCCTCCCACTCAGAAACCTGCCAACGCATCACAGTCACTGGGGTCGATTCGGGGGAACAGTCTCAGTAAAAGCAACACCAACAGACTGTTCCTTATTGTCAGGGGGCTGCCGGGGGCCTGTCCTGGGGAAAGAGGCCTCGCCCTCCCCCCACATCTGCCCAGGGACAAAGGGGGCCCCATAGGCAGGATAGAGACTGCATTAGTGTTTGCATTGGGTTTGTTCTCTCCCTCTCGGTTCATTTCAACTCAGTGTCTCCCAGGTGGAATTGAAATCGAATGTTTCAGGCTGAGTCAGACTTTACAGCCCTGCCCCGGCTGGGGGGCGCTTGGATTCCCACAGCTGAACTCTCTGCCTGCTCATCTGACAAAGATATTTCTCTGGTGTACCTGGGTTTTTAAGCTCTGAAATGAGACTGAATGAATCCTCCTGTCCCAGCCCAACAGGGGCCCTGTGTCCACCTGTATTCAAGTTACTAAAACTCTGTAGCTGGCCAGCACGGTTTGAACTTCATCTATAATATATGGCGATATGCCTATTTCATAGAGCTGGAAGGACTTTGAAAGGTTATCGAGTCCAGTCCCCTGACTTCACTAGCAGGGCCAAGTACTGTCCCCTGACAGATTTTTGCCCCAGATCCCTAAATGGCCCCCTCAAGGATTGAACTCACAACCCTGGGTTTAGCAGGCCAATGCTCAAACCACTGAGCTATCCCTCCCCCGTAAAAATATAGGCGAAGTGGGGCTAGGCCCTGATTTGCTGGATTGTTGTGTTAATTATTTATGATCATTGTGAAGCCTCCAGAGGCCCCGCTGCAGTCCAGGTCCCCTTGCGCCGGTCCCATCGCAAGACACAGAAGGGGAAACAGCCCCTGTGTCAAGGAGCTTAGAAATCAAATTCAGACAAGACCCAGCTATTGTGTGTAAAAAACCAGTAAGGAGGTAGACGGGGAGATGGGGGAGGAACAGCACAAAGAATGGGTGGTTACACAGGCTGCTGGGTGGGTGTAAGACAGCGGAAATGCACAGCCCTGCCCTGGCTGTGAGAAGTGTGTCCTGGGCCTTTAAGAGCAGATCACGTGTTCAGGGGAACTCGCATGAGTCAAGTGAGACCGGGCCATTGAGTGGGGGCTGCTCCAGACATAGAGCTGGGAGCGCGGGGCTCTCCCTTAGCTTTTGCGATTTCTCAGCTGACGTCACCGGTGTGGTGCTCTGCTCTGTCCAATGTTGATAACAGGTGGCTGCGTGCGTGTGTTCCCTCTGTGTGCTGCCCCTGCTCTGCATTGATCGCTGGCACAGCAGACCCCGAGAGAACCCCCAATGACCAGAGACCCAGATAAGGTACAAAGGCACCCAGCCAGGTTGATTGTCAAATGAAGAACAGTCGCTAGCTAGCTGAAGCAGATGTCTACAGTTCTGCTAGTACATATGTGCTCCCTGACAATGGATGCAGTTCAGCCAGTGGTGGGACTCTCCACTGCCCCATAAGCTGGACAAAGACAGCGCCTTAAAGGCACATGTTTATAGACAGGTACAAACAAGTTACACATCACTCCTGACGTACCGAGGTAGAACCCCTCAAAGTGTCAAGGTGCCGCCTATTACCTTGCACATGTTGGGTCAATCAAGAGAACTCTACCTATCGGATCATCCTTTTGACCCTGTCCGTACGATGGGTCAGTATGTTCCTGTTATCTGTGGGGAATGTGCTTGTACTGCAGTGTTCTGATACCATCCTGGCACGTGTTTCCCTAACTTGTGCCCACTACCTGATAGGTATGTGTATTTTTGCAACATCACCCTTCTTCTTCCCAAATTCTGTGAGCAGGGCCTCCCTCTTGCTTACAGCCTAACCTTGATTGTGGTTGGACCAAAGAAAGGACGAGCCACATGGCAAAAGGACTATAAAAGGCAGCATCATCATCTCCATTTTTGTCTTCAATCCTACTTCTTACTTCTAAAGAAACTTTGCTACAAAGGGAAGCTCTGAACAAAGGA
This sequence comes from Macrochelys suwanniensis, assembly GCA_033296515.1. Taxonomy (NCBI): domain Eukaryota; kingdom Metazoa; phylum Chordata; order Testudines; family Chelydridae; genus Macrochelys; species Macrochelys suwanniensis. The sequence goes on from CM065775.1 coordinate 339,639, forward strand.
CTGAATGACCCATCCCAGCTGTGGATGTATTCCAGAGATTTGATTTGAACCTGAAGTTTAATCCATCACTGCTACAAGCCTGAACCATGAACTTTGCCATTATTGTATGTAATTGATTCAATGTAACCAATTCTAGCTCTCATCTCTATCTTTTTCCTAAAGGATTAGCAACAGCGTGATTTGTGGGTAAGATCTGATTTGTATATTGGCCTGGGTTTGGGGATTGGTACTTTGGGACCGAGAGAACCTTTTTTTTTAATGGGTCATTGGTTTTCATAATAAGTTGTCCCCATAACGAGTGGCACTGGTGGTGATACTGGGAAACTGGAGTGTCTAAGGGAATTGCTTGTGTGACTTGTGGTTAGCCAGTGCGGTAAAACCAAAGTCCTCTCTGTCTGGCTGGTTTGGTTTGTCTTAGAAGTGGAAAAACCCCCAGCCTTGGTCTGTAACAGCCCTGCTTGAAGCAATTTGTGCTGAATTGGCACTCTCAGCTGGGTCCCGCCAGAACCAGCATAGTTACAAAGGGGTTGATAGTTCCCTGCTCCATCTGGTGTTGGAGGTAACTCACTCTGTTTAGGCCTATTTGACACTTTTTAGCCTGAACTGTTTGCTCTTCCTCCCTCATGCGCTGGAAGACAGCTTGGAGGTGTTCCAAGTGTTCTGCCCATGAATCAGAGAATATGGCTGCATCATAAAATAGGCTACTGCAAATTTTCCAAATCCAGTTGGCTCATCTACAAGTCTTTGGAAGGTAGCGGGTGCACTGCGCAGTCCGAAAAGGAGCACATTAAATTCATACAGCCCTACATGGGTGATGAAGGATGACCTTTGTTTGGCTGATTTATTTAGGGGTACTTGCCAGTACCCCTTGCTTAAGTCTAAGGTGGAAATAAACTGGATGCATCCCAGCTTCTCCAATAGTTCATGTGTGCGTGGCATTGGGTAGTTTTCTGGGCGAGTTATGGCATTTAGTTTACGGTCGTCAATGCAAAAGTGAATTTTTCCATCTGGTTTGGGAGGCTAAGAGCCCTGGAGAGTCCCAGGCACTCTCAGAGGGTAGGATTACACCCATCTCTAATATGTCCTTGATCTCCCTCTCTATAGAGATTTTGGCCGGAGGAGCCATCTGCTAGGGGTGTGCTCTGATTGGGTGAGCTTCACCTGTGCTAATACAGTGGTACGCCCGTTCGTTCCATCCTGGGGTGGCTGAAAACATCAGCGTGAAGCTCTCTGGCATGTTCATCATACCAGGCCTTCTGTTCTTGCTGAGTATCCTGCAGGTGTTTTCGATCAAGGGATAGGAGTCTTTCAGAATGTTTAGCTGGTTGGTTACAAAGACCAAAATGTTAATCCCTGGAGAAAGTGTAACCCCTCCCATTGCTGCTTCACCAGTTGTAATGGCCCCTTAACGTCACGGCCATAAACAAGTTCAAAGCGCTGCCCGGATCGATCTCTGGGAATGTGATTAAGGTGCCCTGCTTGTATATTCACGCAGAGGCAGTCTTGTTGTGCTGTTGGAGCTTTTGGTTCCTATCTAGACTGGCCATATAATGACACTCCTTGGTGTGCCCACTTCAGATGTGGCTGGTCTTTCATTCTAGCCATGTTCCCCAGCAGCTCTCCTGATCTTGTGCTGCCCCTTGATACAGAGCAGCTGCTGAAGACCAGGAGCATTGAAAGCATCAACAGGAGATGGGGTATGCATTGCTGTGTAGATCTTCAGTTCTGTAGCAAGCCTGACGCCATGACATCCCCCGAAAGGCCACAGAAGGTAACAGGGCAGCAGTTTCTTAGTGTATTAAGTTTAGCCTTGCATATTTATTTTATTTTGTTTAGTAACTTTCTTTGTTCTGTCTGTAATCTCTTATGACCCCTTAAATTCTACATTTTTGGTACTTAATAAAATCACTTTTGTTTATTAATAAACCCAGTGTAATTAATTGTTACCTGAGGGGCAAACATTTTGTGCCCCTCTCTCTTTTTTTGACAAAGAGGGCAAGCAATATGACCTTATACTGTATAACATTTTGTACAGTGTAAGGCGGATATTTCTGGGGTTTAGATCCCTTTGGGGCTGTGCACCTGGGCGCTGAGAAAAATCCATTTTAACTGAACCACCCCAGAGCTGAGATAAACTCAGTGTCTGTATATTCTGCAGAGGGGTGTGGACCAGTCTCTGTGTCTGTGCTGGAGTTTCTGGTTCAGCAAGACAATGGCAGGGGGTACTGAGGCTTGCAGAAGGGTTAGGCTCAGTGGTATCTCAGTACATGAAGTAAGAGTACCAAAGGGGTCTCTGTGACCCATCACACAGAGATCCGTTCTGCCACAGCACCCGGACATCCATGCCCCAGTTGAAAAAAACCCCCAAAATTAGATGAAACTTGCCTCTTCCCGCAATGTGGAAGAGGGTATGGACAATTTCTCACCCCCTACCAGTTAGAAATCACATAAATTGGGTTATATTATAAAACAGAACTCAGTTTATTAACGATACATTGGTGTGCTTTAAGTAGTGAAGGAGGTAGCAGACAGAATAAGGCAGATTACAAAGAAAATAAAACAGAACACGCAGACTAAGATTAATACACGTCAGAAACTGGTTTCATGTGATTTCTCACCCTAAATGTGGTTCTAATAACCTTCACAGGCCATATGCCTTTCCAGCCAGGGCCGCAGTTCTTTCCTCCTGTTCAGTCTTAATTGTTTCCAGGAGTCATCTCGGGTAGAGTCGCAGGGGACAACTGATGACCAGGATTGTGATGGGTTGGTATCAGAGAAACCCCCTTGGGGCTGCCATGTGATGTTCGAAGACTACTTCTGCCCCTGCTTTCCTGACTTTTCCAGCTTGGGACTCCAGAATCCTGTCTGGTTTGAGCCAGACCCGCTAGCCTGCTGGAAACCAACACCCAGGTCTGAGCCATGTCCCCTAACAGCTGTAGGCCTGCCTGCAAGTAGCTCAGGAAGTGCGCTTGCCTTTGACACCCAGGTGCCCAACTCCCAATGGGGTTCAAACTCTGAATAAATCAGTTTTACCCTGTATAAAGCTTGTATAAGGTAAACTCATAAATTGTTCACCCTCTATTTCACAGATAGAGATATGCACAGCTGTTTGACCCCCTCCAGGTACTAACACATACTCCAGGTTAGTTAATAAGTAAAAAGTTATTTTAATAAGTACAGAAAGTAGGATTTAAGAGGTTCCAAGTAGTAACAGACAGAACAAAGTGAATTACTAAGTAAAATAAAATAAAACACGCAAGTCTATGTCTAATCATACTGAATACAGATAAAAACCTCACCAGTTCCAGTAAACTTCCTTTTACAGGCTATGGTCCTCCTAGCCTGGGTCCAGCAATCACTCACACCCCCTATAGTTTTTGTCCTTCGTTCCAGTTTCTTTCAGATATATCCTTGGGGTATGGAGAGGCTCTCTCTTTAGCCAGCCAAGGACAAAATGGAGGGGTCTCCCAGGAGTTTAAATAGACTTTCTCTTCTGGGTGGATACCCCTCCCTCTCCCTGTGTAGCATCCAGTTACAAAATGGAGTTTTGGGGTCACATGGGCAAGTCACATGTCCATGCACAACTCAGTTCCTTACCAGCCAAGCCACATTCCCGGCAAAGCTCAGATGTGGATTGGTGTCTCCAAGTTCTATTGTCTGTTAAGTGTTTCTTGATTGGGCACTTAACCTGCACATTCTTTTCTCCAGACACTGATCAAATGTTCTTACTAAGGCTATGTAGAAAACAAGCAAATATACAACCAATATTCATAACTTCAACTACAAAAATGATACATGCATAGAAACAGGAGGAATAGCTTCAGTAGATCATAACATTTACAGAGATATGTTACATGGCACATGTGTTGGCGTCCGTTAGACATATTCCAGTTATATATACATTTATAAGCATCTCCCCATAAAGCCTTATGGGGTACACTGTCACAAGGATTACCTCACTCTCCATTCTTAAACAGGATTTCTATAATTCGGGAGCCCTTTGTTTCTTAGTTTGACACCTACCCCCCACCATCTTCTTGTGGAAAACTACAGAATTCAAGATGGGTAACAATATCAGGTGACATGGTCACACGCCTCTGGAGGGCCCCTTTATCCATTCTTCACAGGCTGACTCACAGGTCCACAGGAAGACTAAACTCATTTACCTGGAGTGTTAGAAGGGGTGTCACCAAAAGTAACATAGCTGAAATATAGATACCTAGTCAATGTTCCTAAAATCATAACTTTTCCAGTAATACCACACAAGAGTTACGTCACTGCAATGCTATCTGATTAATTTATGATCATATAGATCATTATTGCCACAAATCTTGTTCGTAGGTGGTCAAGTGAGATATCTATGAAAAGGTTGTAATTTGCTTGTTATGATTATGCGGTTTGTATTCATGTATCATTTTGGTATTTGAAGTTATGATTATTGGCTATGTGCTGGCATGTCAATGTGTTTGTTTCTGAGTAGCGCCAGTGAAGCATTTCGTCAGCTTATTAAGAAGGGGCTTTTCAAATCAAGTGGCGCATTGAGAAACACCCAACTGACAATGGACCCTGGGAGCCACTAATCCACATCGGATGAGCCTTCCTGGGAACGGTCAATGTAGCATGTGAGCAATGGCTGCTACCTGTAAAGAACTGAGTCATGTGTTGGCAGGACATGTGACTTGGCCATGTGACTCCAAACTCCATCTTGCTCTTCCACACTAAGATCAATGGGGGGTCTTCCACACTGCAGAAGATATAAGAGGCCCTGGCAGCCCCTCCATTTTGTCTTCAATCTTGTTTCTGACGTCCGGAGGAGCCTTCCTACAAACTGAAGCTCTTAAAAAAGGATGGATTGACCCATCCCAAGCTCTGGGTGTACTCCAGAGACTTGATTTCAGCGAGCAGTTTGTTCCATCACTGCTACAAACCTGAACCAAGAACTTTGCAATTGTTGTGCGTATTTGAGTCCTTTATCCAATTTAATTCTCGTCTACATTTCTGTCTTTTAGGAATAAACTTTTAGACTTTAGATTCCAAAGGATTGGCAAAAGCGTGATTTTTGAGTAAGATCTGCTGTGTCCATTGACTTGGCTATGTGGCTGGTCCTTTGGGATCAGGAGAACCTTTAATGGGGGACACTTTTCATAACCATTTGTTCCTATAAGGCGTGCTACTGGTGGTGATAGAAGGGAACTGGGGTATCAGAGGGAATTGCTTGTACGAATTCTGGTTAGCCAGTGGGGTGAAACCGAAGTCCTCTCTGTTTGCCTGGTTTTGTGTGCCTTAGAGATGGAGAACCACCAGCCCGAGGCTGTGACTGCCCTTGGCCTAAGTAGTTTGTTGTGTATTAGATACTCTGATCGAGCACCGCTTGTCACACTCACATCCAGCAGATCTTAGTTGTGTCATATTCCGACCACAAGCATATTTTCATAAAGAATTTGGAGTATAATGTCATAGATTGCTCAAATATTTCCTCTACTTTAGACAGCCCCAAAGATGCCCAGATCGAGATAAACACATTACAACATCTGCACACCATTCCCTGCCCCTCTGCCTCACCCCCCTGCAGTGTTCTTTGGGACTCGGTCAGAACCCTCTTCTGTGTCCAGGGTCCAACTCCTGCTACTCCTGTCTTCTCCTCCAGCTGGAGTCTGTCTCTCTGCTGCAGCCAGAGCCCTGCAACCAAAGATTCCCGTCTGCCACCCCTGAACCTCTCTCCTTCGCCAGTCCCTAGTCCAACACCTCCCTTCTCTGTTCCCTCTTTTGGGGAGTTTCCGTTCCCTCCACAACCACCCCTCTTCAGAGATGCCGGAGAAACGTGGTTTTATCTGGAATGCAGTTACTCCTTTCTTCTCTCCTGGTGAGATCTCGTGAGAGGTGATAGTCATTAACGGCCAACCGATTTATAGACAGGTGCCTACACCCCACCCTGTTGCCTCTGAGCACAAAATGCAAGAGCAAAGAGTACAGGAAGAGCCCAAAGACATAAGGATACAGATGGTTTATAAAATCAAACGTGGTTGATAGTTTCCAACCATCTGGCTTTTACCGAGACACTTTGTTGTTTGTCTTCTGTGTTGGGGTGCCATTTCGGGTTGCCAGGTACCCGGTTTACAACTGGAAAGTCTGGTCGAAAGGGGGACCTGGAAGTGTTCATTTACTGCAGGCAGGCGTCACACCAGTTCCTACTCAGCTGGGGCCACCTCCTACCCTCAGGCAGGCTACTTCTCAGGCTTCGGCATCTCCCATCCCAGCTCCAGAGCAGAGGGAGCCCAGCTTGGGTGGGGGGGCGGGACACTGTTTAGGGGGGTGAGATGGGGCTCCATCCACCTTGAGTTTCCTACCTGAGGTTTGCTCACAGTGCACGCCCCACCCCCAAATTAAGCTCTTAACTACAATACAGCTGGAAAGTGACATGTGATGAGTTCTGTGCTGCTCCCAACCTCTGCCTTTGGGGCAGGGAGTTTGTTCATACAAAGAGGCAGGGTGGTTAAGAAAATAAAACGCTTGTCATTCAATTAAATTAAGGTTCATTAGATGGTCCACAAACTGTTCCCAGGCACGCCCCTTAAAAGATAGGAAACGAAGAGTAGGAATAAATGATGTGACTGTAAAGAGGAAAATAGGGGAGGGTCTGTAGGGGGCCCTGGGCTGTACAACATGCTCATAACAGATTTGGAAAAAGGGTAAACAGTGTGGCGGCAAAATTAGCAGACAACACAAAACTCAAGATAATTAAGTCCAAAGCAGACTGCGAAGAGATACAAGCATGGCTCACACAACTCGGTGACACGGCAACACAATGGCTGATGAAGTTCAGTGTTCACAAAAGCAAAGGAATGCCCTTGGAAAAATGTAATCCCAGTTATACATACAAAATGACAGGGTGTAATTTAGCTTGAATACAGCAAGAAGATTTGGTCAGCCCATCCTAAAAAAGATATGTTGGCTTTGGAAAAAGGACGGAGAAGGGCAAGAGAAATTATAAAAGATATGGAACACCTTCAGGATGAGTAGATATTAAAAGGACTGGGACTTACCAGCTTGGGAAAGAGATGATTAACCAGTGTGACAGACCCAGACAAGTGGGGTGCAGGAGTCTGGTGGAAGGCAAATATAATGGCCACTGAATGAATCATTTTCTGTTCCCTGATTAGGGTGACCAGATGTCCCGATTTTATAGGGACTGTCCCAATAATTGGAGCTTTTTCTCATATAGGCTTCTATTACCCCCACCCTGTGTCCCGATTTTTCACACTTGCTATCTGGTCACCCTATCCCTGAGTGACCAGAGCAGGGGCTGCGCTAGAGCAATCAGGAACCTGCTAGAACCAATTAAGGCAGGCAGGCTAATCAGGGCACCTGGTTTAAAGAGGACCTCCCTTCGGTCAGTGAGGGGCGCGCAAGCAGTTGGGAGTGAGAAGGCATGCTGCTGGTGGACTGAGGAGTACGACCCCATCAGGAGGAAGATTCTGTGGTGAGGATAAAGAAGGTGCTTGGGAGAGGCCATGGGGAAGTGGCCCAGGGAGTTGTGGCTGTCACACAGTTGATACAGGAGACATTGCCGAAAACACTGTAGACAGATGCTAGCCACAAAGCCCTGGGCTGGAACCCAAAGTAGAGTTCAGGTTCCCCCCATCCACCCAACTCTCTATTTGACACAGGAGGAGTTGACCTGGACTGTGAGTCACATCAGAGGGGAAGGTCTAAGTTGGAGATGAATCTGGCCTGTCCCCGACCCACTAGGCAGGTTTGAGCCCCTAGCAAAAGCAGCCTAACTGAGGCCTGCCATGAACCTCTGAGAAGAACAAAGCTGCCAGAAAGTGCAGGACCCACCAAGGCAGAGAAGGAACTTTGTCACACCAGGGATATGACAGAAGGCTCTAAATCATGACTTGTGTGGAAAAATTGTAAAAGGAAATGTTATTTACTCCTTCACATAACACAAAAACTAGAGTTCACCCAGTGAAATTCATAGTCAGCAGATTTAAAATAAATGAAAGACATAATCTCTTCACAGACAAACTGTGGAACTCTTTGCTGGGGGACTATGTGAAGGCCAAAACTATAACAGGGTTCCAATAAGAACTATATAAGTTCATGACAATAGGCCCATCAATAGCTATTAGCCAGGATGGGCAGGAATCCAACGCCATGTTCGGCATGTCCATAGGGTCTCTTTTCCAGAACCTGGAAGTAGGTGACAGGGGATGAACCACTTGATGATTGCCTGTTCTGTTCATCCCAACTGAGGCATGTGGTACTGGCCACTCTTGGAAAACAGGATACTGGGTCAGATGGACCATTGATCTTACCCAGTAGGGTGATTCTGATGTTCTTTTATAGACCCAAGATATATCTGTCCCCCAATGTAACACACTAATTTAACTAATGCCAACTTACACACTGTAAATAACACCCTGATTTCCAAAATAAACTCCAACACTATGTGACTAGATTCCCCCCGGCATGCAGTCTGGGACTGCGGTGGGCCCACTGTGCACCCCTGAAATCTCTCTTTCCTTGCTCCTGCTTGCCCCTCCTTGCCTCAAGATGCCAGCACATGTTAGTACCAGAGCTGAGTGGTATTAATACTTATTTATTTTTCATTCTTTTGTATAGAGCTTAGATACAGTGCTCCTGTTAGCTAATTGCTAAGTTATGTGCCAAAAAATAGAGCTTTTGGGTGTCTAAATAGCCCCTTGAATCGTGTTTAAAATTGTCACCCATACCAAAACCTGAAATGGCTCCCTTACACATGGGGTGGGGGGGAGGAGGAGGGACGTGGAGATGATCCAGCGAGTGACAAGGGGAGGGTAAGACAGGAGCAAGCGACAGGGACAGGGCCTTGAGGGAAAGAGGCAGATCAGGGGCAGGGCATTGGTAGCAGAGGAGTGTCAAGGGGGCCTTGGGGGTCCAGTAACAAACAATTAGAAAGGTGTCAACCCAAGGAGTTGTACACAGTCCGATTCCCCAATTTGTCACACACTGACACTGCACAATAAGGTCAGGAAAGGGATTAACTCTCTAACTGCCCAGTCAGTGTCAGGGAAGAGGGCCCAGCACCATGTCACCAGCCAACGCTGTTTGGAGCCGGGCCTGAAAGACAGAGGACCAGGGAAAACTTTAGGTACCTTTACAAGTAAAGAGCTGGAGCAGCCTGTCCCGAATGTGTTTGGTCCCCACCCCGTAGATGATGGGGTTTAGCATGGGGGGCACCAGGAGGTAAATGTTGGCCATGAGAACATTGAAATGCAGGGGCACATTCTGGCCAATCTGGTGTGGGAGGAAGCAGAAAAGAGCTGGGATGCAAATGACTAAGATGACACAGAGGTGGGAGCCACAGGTCCTAAAAGTCTTCAGTCTGCTTTCTTTTGTGGGGAGGCTGAAGATGGCCCTGAGGATCTGGATATAGGACATGGTGATAAAACACATATCCAGACCCATCACCATGAATACCACAAAGAGGCTGTAGTAACTACTGACGCGGGTGTCGGCACAGGCCAGCTTCACCACAGCTATGTGATCACAGTGAGTGTTGGGGATGATGTTGGTTCTGCAATATGGTCGTTGCCTTGCCAGGAAGGGAAAGGGCAGTATGAGCACGCCACCCCGCAGCCCCGCTGCCAGGCCGATCTTGGCCACCACCAGGTTCGTCAGGATGGTGGAATGTCTCAGGGGATCACAGATGGCCACATAGCGATCAAAAGCCAAGGCCACAGTGATCCCAGATGCCATCACTGGGAAGCACTGAATGATGTACATCTGGGTGAGGCAGGCACTGAAATCGATCTCCCTGGAATTGAACCAGAAGATGCTCAACGTTTTGGGCAGGATGGACGTAGTCTGGAGCAGGTCGGTGATGGCCAGCATGCAGAGGAAATAGTACATGGGCTCATGGAGGCTCGGCTCCCTCTTCACGATGAACAGGATGGTGAAGTTCCCCAATATGACTATGGCGTACATGGTGCAGAAGGGGATGGAGATCCAGACATGGGCCGTCTCCAGGCCAGGAATGCCCAACAGGATGAAGGTGGAGGGGTTGGTGAAGTCGGTTGTGTTGGAATCCGACATGGAGAAGGGTTGAAGGTGTCCAACTCTGAGGTAAAACGATGTCTCCTGCATGAACCGTACGTTTCCCTGACTTTCTGTATATGCCCAGGGTGATGGTCTCAGTACAAATGCCTGGATGGAGAGACAATGTTAATATGAGACACTACATACACTACTGGAGGCTGTTCTCATGGGTGAGGCAGATTGGTCGCTCTTCACACACTGAAAAATGACATTTTCATTATTCAATGAAATAAATTATTAACAACTGACCCTTCTCCGTGTGTCAATAGTTCCTACACATCACGCTGTGGGAAAATCTATTAGGCACCATCAACAAACATGAGTGTGGATACAGGCTTCCCATCATTGTTCCTTAGTGCAATGAAAGCCAGGCTAGAGAATATATGCAGTAGACCTGTGGTGGGTCCATTGGGGCTGGGTAGCCTAGTGGCTAGAATGCCAAGTAGGGGGGCAGAAATAGGGGGAGTCTGGCTGCCCTCTCCCACTTCTTCCTGGCCCAGGAATTCCAAACCACTTCCTATCCAAGTCCTTATATTTGGAAGGTGGGCCCCAAGAGTCCAGATTCCCCTTAGTGTGGGGGTTCTCACTAGGGTCCCCCCTATGTAAGCAGAGTGGGAGGCTAACTGGCCCCCATTGAAAAACATCTGCTCATTTGCAGAAGTGTACAAATTAAAGATAATGTTCAGATGCCGAAGGAACGGGACAGTGAATAACCTGGTGTGAACAGGCGCTCAGTTTTGATCACCCAGTCTCTATAAATGACATAGCACATAGAAAGGGGTTTGTGAGACAGGCTGTGAGAATGGGGGAGGCTGCCTTGTGCACAGACTGAAAAGTCTGGAACTGTTTAGTTTAGAAAAGAGACAAAGAATCACAGAGTCATAGAAGATGAGGGTTGGACGATAGAAGGCTAACGGCATTTTGGGCTGTATAAGTAGGGGCATTTCCAGCAGATCGAGGGACGTGATTATTCCCCTCTATTCAGCACTGGTGAGGCCTCATTTGGAGTACTGTGTCCAGTTTTGGGCCCCACGCTACAAGAAGGATGTGGATAAATTGGAAAGAGTCCAACGGAGGGCAACAAAAATGATTAGGGGGCTGGAGCACATGACTTATGAGGAGAGGCTGAGGGAACTGGGATTGTTTAGCCTGCAGAAGAGAAGAATGAGGGGGGATTTGATAGCTGCTTTCAACTACCTGAAAGGGGGTTCCAAAGAGGATGGATCTAGACTGTTCTCAGTGGTAGAAGATGACAGAACAAGGAGTAATGGTCTCAAGTTGCAGAGGGGGAGGTTTAGGTTGGATATTAGGAAAACCTTTTTCACTAGTAGGGTGGTGAAGCACTGGAATGGGTTACCTAGGGAGGTGGTGGAATCTCCTTCCTTAGATGTTTTTAAGGTCAGGCTTGACAAAGCCCTGGCTGGGATGATCTAATTGGGTTTGGTCCTACTTTGAGCAGGGGGTTGGACTAGATGACCTCCTGAGGTCCCTTCCAACCCTGAGATTCTATGATTCTATGATTCTATGATACTCAGGATGTCATCCAGTAAAATCCCCTGCTGAGAGCAGGACTAACACCAACTAATTCCTCCCATCCAGGGCTTTGTCAAGCTGGGCCTTAATAACATCTAAGGATGGAGATTCCACCAGCACCCTAGGTAATCCATTCTGGTGCTTTACCAGCCTCCTAGCAAAATATAGGAGGTGTGGAGGATGGTGGAGGACTGCACCCTTAGCAAGTTTGCAGATGACACTAAAGTGGGAGGAGTGGTTGATACGCTGGAGGGTAGGGACAGGATACAGAGGGACCTAGACAAATTAGAGGATTGGGCCAAAAGAAATCTGATGAGGTTCAACAAGGACAAGTGCAGAGTCCTGCACTTAGGACAGAAGAATCCCATGTACTGCTACAGACTAGGGACCGAATGGCTGGGCAGCAGTTCTGCAGAAAAGGACCTAGGGGTTATGGTGGACGAAAAGCTGAATATGAGTCAACAGTGTGCCCTTGTTGCCATGAAGGCTAATGGCATTTTTGGCTGTATAAGTAGGGGCATTTCCAGCAGATCGAGGGACGTGATCATTCCCCTCTATTCGGCACTGGTGAGGCCTCATTTGGAGTACTGTGTCCAGTTTTGGGCCCCACACTACAAGAAGGATGTGGATAAATTGGAAAGAGTCCAACGGAGGGCAACAAAAATGATGAGGGGGCTGGAGCACATGACTTATGAGGAGAGGCTGAGGGAACTGGGATTGTTTAGCCTGCAGAAGAGAAGAATGAGGGGGGATTTGATAGCTGCTTTCAACTACCTGAAAGGGGGTTCCAAAGAGGATGGATCTAGACTGTTCTCAGTGGTAGAAGATGACAGAACAAGGAGTAATGGTCTCAAGTTGCAGAGGGGGAGGTTTAGGTTGGATATTAGGAAAACCTTTTTCACTAGTAGGGTGGTGAAGCACTGGAATGGGTTACCTAGGGAGGTGGTGGAATCTCCTTCCTTAGAGGTTTTTAAGGTCAGGCTTGACAAAGCCCTGGCTGGGATGATCTAATTGGGTTTGGTCCTGCTTTGAGCAGGGGGTTGGACTAGATGACCTCCTGAGGTCCCTTCCAACCCTGAGATTCTATGATTCTATGATAGTTTCCTAATATCCAACCTAAACCTCACCCACTGCAACTTGAGAACATTACTCCTTGTTCTGTCACCTGCCACCACTGAGAATAGCCAAACTCCATCCTCCTTGGAACCCCCCTTCAGGTAGTTGAAGGCTTCCATCAAGTCCCCCCCTCGCTTTTCTTTTCAGTAGACTAAATAAACCCAGTTCCCTCAGCTGCTCCTCATTAGTTATATGCCCCAGCTCTCTAATTATTTTCTTTACCCTCCACTGGACACTTCCTTTCTGTAGTGGGGGCCCCAAACTGGATGCAATACTCCGGATGTGGCCTCATCAGTGCGGAATAATCATTTCCCTCGATCTGCTGGCAATGCTCCTACTAATGCAGCCCAACATTCCATTAGCCTTCTTGGTAACAAGGGCAAACTGCTGACTCATATCCAGCTTCTCCTCCACTGTAATCCCCAGGTCCTTTTCTGCAGAACTGCTGTTAAGGCACTCGGCCAGCGGCCTGTAGCAATGCCTAGGATTTTTTCTGTCCTATGTGCAGGACACTTTTGGACCCATCCTTCAATTTATCTAGGTCAGTCTGGACCTTATCCCTACCCTCCAGCGTATCTACCTCTCCCCACATCTTAGTGTCATCTGCACACTTGTTGAGAGTGCAATCCATCCGATCATCCAGATCATTAATGAAGATGTTGAACAAAATCAGCCCTCGGACAGAACCCTGGGGCAGTCATAGACTTTAGAATCATAGAATATTAGGGTTGGAAGGGACCTTAGGAGGTCATCTAGTCTAACCCCCTGCTCAGAGCAGAACCAATCCCCAATTTTTGCCCCAAATGGCCCACTCAAGGATTGAACTCACAACCCTGGATTTAGCAGGCCAATGCTCAAACCACTGAGCTATCCCTCCCCCTAGAGATAAGGTCACAAGGCACCATTATGATCATCTAGTCTGACTCCTGCACAACGCAGGCCACAGAATCTCACCCACCCACTCCTGTAATAATTTTCTCACCTATGTCTCAGCTACTGAAGTCTTCAAATCATGGATTAAAGACTTCAAGATGCAGAGAATCCTCCAGTAAGTGACCCATGCCCCATGCTGTAGAGGAAGGCAAAAGCCCCATGCTGTAGAGGAAGGCGAAAACCCCCCAGGGCCTCTGCCAATCTGTCCTGGAGGAACATTCCTTCCTGACAACAAATATGTTGATTAGCTGAACCCTGAGCAGGTGGGCAAGACTCACCAGCCAGACACCCAGGAAAAGCTTCTCTGTAGTAACTTCTAACATCCTATCACCGGCCATTGGGCCTATTTACCACTGATAGTCAAAGGTCAATTAATTGCCAAGAACATCTTCTCCTATAAAACCATCCCCTCCATAAACGTATCTAGCTTAATCTTGAAGCCAGATAGGTGTTTTGCCCCCACTGCTTCCCTCGGAAGGCTGTTCCAGAACTTCACTCCTCTGATAGTTAGAAACCTTCGTCTAATTACAAGTCTAAACTTCCTAATGTCCAGTTTATATCCATTTGTTCTTGTGTCCACATTGGTACTGAGTTCAAATAATTCCTCTCCCTCCCTGGTATTTATCCCTCTGATACATTTAAAGAGAGCAATCATATCTCCCCTCAGCCTTCTTTTGGTTAAGGTAAACAAACCAAGCTCCTTGAGTCTCTTTTCATAGGACAGGTTTTCCATTCCTCAGATCATCCTAGTGGCCCTTCTTTGTACCTGTTCCAGTTTGAATTCATCCTTCTTAAACATGGGAGACCAGAACTGCACACAGTATTCCAAATGAGGTCTCACCAATGACTTGCATAACGGTACTAACACCTCCTTATCTCTACTGGAAATACCTCGCCTAATGCATCCCAAGACCGCAATAGCTTTTTTCATGGCCATATCACATTAGTGGCTCATGGTCATCCTGTGATCAACCAGGACTCCGAGGTCCTTCTCGTCTTCCGTTCCTGCCAACTGATGCGTCCCCAGCTTATAACTAAAATTCTTGTTATTAATCCCTAAATGCATAACCTTACACTTCTCACTATTAAATTTCATCCTATTACTCCAGTTTACATGGTCATCCAGATCTTCCTGTATGATATCCTGATCCTTTTCTGAATTGGCAATACCTCCCAAATTTGTGTCATCCGCAAACTTTATTAGCATACTCTCACTTTTGGCGCCGAGGTCAGTAATAAAAAGATTAAATAAAATTGGTGCCAAAACCGATTCCTGAGGAACTCCACTAGTAACCTCCCTCCATTTGGTACTCCACTTGATACCGGCTGCCAACTAGACATTGAGCCGTTGATCACTACCCGTTGAGCCTGAAAAGCTAGCCAGCTTTCTATCCACCTTAGAGACCACTTTAATTTGCTGGGAAGAATACTGTGGGAGACCGTAAGAAAAGCTGTGCTAAATACTAGATATAGCACGTCTATCGCTTTCCCCATATCCACAGAGAAGGCAAAAGGGTTGGTGAGGCATGACTTGCCTTTGGTGAATTCATGTTGACTGTTCCTGATCACCTTCCTCTCCTCCAAGTGCTTCAAAATGGAGTCCTTGAGGACTTTCTCCATGATTTTGATGGGGACTGAAGAGAGGCTGACTGGTCTCTTCATTAGGTGGATCCCATCTCTTCCTACAATCCTTATTCCCCTGGTCGAAGAATCCAAAGCCCTCTCTCCGACACCACCTGTGTAACCACGCATTCACCTCCACAATTCAGCGGTCCCTACCTGGGCCTTTTCCTTCAACAGGGAGGATGGATGAGAACACGACTTGCTCCTCAAACTCCTTTATCCTTCTTCCCAGAGCCATGTAGTCTGCAGTGATCTGCTCAAGGTCATTCTTAGCAGTATCATTGCTGCTCATGTGAAGAAGTAGGAAGGGGTAGCAGTCCGAGGGTTTTTTCAGTCTTGTCAGTCTCTCCGGAACATCCTGAATTCTAGCTCCAGGCAAGCAGCACACTTCTTGAGTCTCCCGGTCTGGTCGGCAGAAGGATGACTCCGTCCCCCTTTGGGGGAGTCCCCGACCATCACCACCTGTCTCCTCCTCTTGGGAGTGGGGGTCATGAAACCCCCATCCCTAGGACAGTGCATCTCTTGCCTATTGGTCCCTTTGCACTGATGGCTCATCCAAACTATTCTCTGCAGCAGTAGAGTCTGAAAAAGGTTTCTTACCTCTATTTGCCTTTGGGGAACATGGGGTCTCTTTATTCTCCTGCAGGTTGCATGCTGTCAATTTTCTTCCCGGTTCTGCACTGCCCTTTCTGATTCTTCAGCATGCTGTGCCTGCAATAGTGCTGACTTTCTCTGATGCAAGGCAGGGTTGATACTTGGGTCTCTAGTCCTTTAACCGTCTCTTCCAATATGGAGACCAGCTTGCATTTCGTAGAGATGAAGTCATTTATGTCCTCTGGGAGAGAGACAAACACGGCACATCCTGTGCATGTCACAACAGCTGATCACTCACTATCCATGTCTTCCTTCTAAAAGCCTCATCAGATGTTGTATTTTCGGCTCTCGGCAGCCTGAAAGGAAAAAACACTCTGTGGGACCTCCCCGCAGGTGAATTCTTAGGCAAAACCCCGCTGTTTGCCTGTCCTCTGTTCGCCGATTATTCAGACCACACTGGGGGCTTTTTTGTAAGACTGCTGGCTTCAAGCAATTGGCCCGGCTCAAAGTCTTCTTTCCAATCAACCACCTGCTGTACTCCCTTCTATTCTGCTGTACTCCCTTCTGCAAAGGTAGAAGGGAGTACAGCAGAATAGAGACAATGGATTTCAGGAAAGTGGATTTTGGTAAGCTCAGAGAGCTGATAGGTAAGGTCGCATGGGAATCAAGACTAAGGGGAAAAACAACTGAGGAGAGCTGGCAGTATTTCAAAGGGACACTATTAAGGGCCCAAAAGCAAACTGTTCCGCAGGGTAGGAAAGATAGAAAATGTGGCAAAAGTCCACCTTGGCTTAACCACGAGATCTTGCAAGATCTAAAAAATAAAAAGGAGTCATATACAAAATGGAAACTAGGACAAATTACAAAGGATGAATATAGGCAAACAACACGGGAATGCAGGGGCAAGATTAGAAAGGCAAAGGCACAAAATGAGCTCAAACTAGCTACAGGAATAAAGGGAAACAAGAAAACATTTTATCAATACATTAGAAGCAAGAGGAAGACCAAACAGGGTAGGCCCACTACTCAGTGAGGAGGGAGAAACAGTAACAGGAAACTTGGAAATGGCAGAGATGCTTAATGACTTCTTTGTTTTGGTCTTCACCGAGAAGTCTGAGGGAATGCCTAACATAGTGAATGCTAATGGGAAGAGGGAAGGTTTAGAAGATAAAATAAAAAAAGAAGAAGTTAAAAATCACTTAGATAAGTTAGATGCCTGCAAGTCACCAGGACCTGATGAAATGCATCCTAGAATACTCAAGGAGCTAATAGAGGAGGTATCTGAGCCTCTAGCTATTATCTTTGGTAAATCATGGGAGACAGGAGAGATTCCAGAAGACTGGAAAAGGGCAAATATAGTGCCCATCCATAAAAAGGGAAATAAAAACAACCCAGGAAACTGCAGACCAGTTAGTTTAACTTCTGTGCCAGGGAAAATAATAGAGCAAGTAATTAAGGAAATCATCTGCAAACACTTGGAAGGTGGTAAGGTGATAGGGAATAACCAGCATGGATTTGTAAAGAACAAATCATGTCAAACCAATCTGATAGCTTTCTTTGATAGGATAACGAGTCTTGTGGATAAGGGAGAAGCAGTGGATGTGGTATACCTAGACTTTAGTAAGGCATTTGATACGGTCTCGCATGATATTCTTATCAATAAACTAGGGAAATACAACGTAGATGGGGCTACTATAAGGTGGGTGCACAACTGGCTGGATAACCGTACTCAGAGACTAGTTATTAATGGTTCCCAATCCTGCTGGAAAGGTATAACGAGTGGGGTTCCGCAAGGGTCTGTTTTGGGACATGCTCTGTTCAATATCATAGAATCATAGAATCATAGAATCTCAGGGTTGGAAGGGACCTCAGGAGGTCATCTAGTCCAACCCCCTGCTCAAAGCAGGACCAAACCCAATTAGATCATCCCAGCCAGGGCTTTGTCAAGCCTGACCTTAAAAACATCTAAGGAAGGAGATTCCACCACCTCCCTAGGTAACCCATTCCAGTGCTTCACCACCCTACTAGTGAAAAAGGTTTTCCTAATATCCAACCTAAACCTCCCCCTCTGCAACTTGAGACCATTACTCCTTGTTCTGTCATCTTCTACCACTGAGAACAGTCTAGATCCATCCTCTTTGGAACCCCCTTTCAGGTAGTTGAAAGCAGCTATCAAATCCCCCCTCATTCTTCTCTTCTGCAGGCTAAACAATCCCAGTTCCCTCAGCCTCTCCTCATAAGTCATGTGCTCCAATCCCCTCATCATTTTTGTTGCCCTCCGCTGGACTCTTTCCAATTTATCCACATCCTTCTTGTAGTGTGGGGCCCAAAACTGGACACAGTACTCCAAATGAGGCCTCACCAGTGCCGAATAGAGGGGAATGATCACGTCCCTCGATCTGCTGGAAATGCCCCTACTTATACAGCCCAAAATGCCGTTAGCCTTCTTGGCAACAAGGGCACACTGTTGACTCATATTCAGCTTTTTGTCCACCGTAACCCCTAGGTCCTTTTCTGCAGAACTGCTGCCCAGCCATTCGGTCCCTAGTCTGTAGCAGTGCATGGGATTCTTCCGTCCTAAGTGCAGGACTCTGCACTTGTCCTTGTTGAACCTCATCAGATTTCTTTTGGCCCAATCCTCTAATTTGTCTAGGTCCCTCTGTATCCTATCTCTACCCTCCATCATATCTACCACTCCTCCCAGTTTAGTGTCATCTGCAAACTTGCTAAGGGTGCAGTCCACACCATCCTCCAGATCGTTGATGAAGATATTGAACAAAACCGGCCCCAGCACCGACCCTTGGGGCACTCCACTTGATACCGGCTGCCAACTAGACATGGAGCCATTGATCACTACCCGTTGAGCGGGACCATCCAGCCAGTTTTCTATCCACCTTACTGTCCATTCATCCAGTCCATACTTCTTTAACTTGCTGGCAAGAACACTGTGGGAGACTGTATCTTCATCAACGACTTGGATATTGGCATAGAAAGTACGCTTATTAAGTTTGCAGATGATACCAAACTGGGAGGGATTGCAACTGCTTTGGAGGATAGGGTCATAATTCAAAATGATCTGGACAAATTGGAGAAATGGTCAGAGGTAAACAGGATGACATTTAATAAGGACAAATGCAAAGTGCTCCACTTAGGTAGGAACAATCAGTTTCACACATACAGAATGGGAGGAGACTGTCTAGGAAGGAGTACGGCAGAAAGGGATCTAGGGGTTATAGTGGACCACAAGCTAAATAGGAGTCAACAGTGTGATGCTATTGCAAAAAAAGCAAACTTGATTCTGGGCTGTATTAACAGGTGTGTTGTGAGCAAGACACGAGAAGTCATTCTTCCGCTCTACTCTGCACTGGTTAGGCCTCAACTGGAGTATTTTGCTCAGTTCTGGGCACCGCATTTCAAGAAAGATGTGGAGAAATTGGAGAGGGTCCAGAGAAGAGCAACAAGAATGATTAAGGATCTAGAGAACATGACCTATGAAGGAAGGCTGAAGGAATTGGGTTTGTTTAGTTTGGAAAAGAGAAGACTGAGAGGGGACTTGATAGAGGTCTTCAGGTATCTAAAAGGGTGTCATAAGGAGGAGGGAGAAAACTTGTTCATCTTAGCCTCTAAGGATAGAACAAGAAGCAATGGGCTTAAACTGCACAAGGGAGGTTTAGGTTGGACATTAGGAAAAAGTTCCTAACTGTCAGGGTGGTTAAACACTGGAATAAACTGCCCAGGGAGGTTGTGGAATCTCCATCTCTGGAGATATTTAATAGTAGGTTAGATAAATGTCTATCAGGGATGGTCTAGACAGTATTTGGTCGTGCCATGAGGGCAGGGAGCTGGACTGGATGACCTCTCGAGGTCCCTTCCAGCCCTAGAATCTATGAACCTGGAACAAAGCACTCCCAGTTCACACTTTTCCAACAAACATCCACAGGAAAACAGTCCCTGCAACTGGTCCCAGTCACACAAATGGTCACAGAAGACAGATACTCGGCTATTCACACCGTCAGCTCACAACACAGCCCCCCAGTACAGCATTCACCTTCGCTCCTCTCGGACAGTTCCCAGTCAAATTCCTTCTCTTTGGGCCATACGATGGAGGAGAACAACATTAAAGATTGGAAGTGATTACATTCCAAGGAACAAATGGAACAGTTCCCACAGAGTAAATTCTATAGATAGTTAGTGCTTCAGAACAGTTAATTCCCCAAAGCTGAGGCAAATGTACAGGAAAATGTAGAATCAAATGCACATATTCCATAGAATCTCTATGGATAGTAATTCCATGCTCTAAGAAGAATATAACAGTAGAGATCTCGTATCGACCACCTGACCAGGACAGTGATAGTGACGATGAAATGCTAAGGGAGATTAGAGAGGCTATCAAAATAATGTGGTGGGAAGAACACGTCAACAGCCCAACACAGGGGCATTTAATTTCACAAAAGGGAACTATTTAAAAATGAGGGGATTAGTTAAACAGAAATTAAAAGGTACAGTGACTAGAGTGATCTCCCTGCAAGCTGCATGGACACTTTTCCAAGACACAATAATAGAGGCCCAACTTAAATGTATACCCCAAATGAAAAAACACAGTGAAATAACTAAGAAAGAGCCACCGGGGCTTAACAACCACGTAAAAGAAGCAGTGAGAGATAAAAAGGCATCTTTTAAAAAGTGGCAGTCAAATCCTAGTGAGGTAAATAGAAAGGAGCATAAACACTGACAAATTAAGTGTACTAATATAATAAGAAAAGCCAGAAAGGGGTTTGAAGAACAGCTAGTCAAAAACTCGAAAGGTAATAGCAAAATGTTTTTTAGTACATCAGAAGCAGGAAGCCTGCTAAACAACCAGTGCGGACCCTGGATGATCGAGATACAAAAGGAGCACTTAAAGACGATAAAGTCATTGCGGAGAAACTAAATGAATTCTTTGCTTCAACCTTCATGGCTGAGTATGTTAGGAAGATTCCCAAACCTGAGCCGTCTTCTTTGAAGGGGTCAACAAACATGTGGACAAGGGAGATCCAGTAGACATAGTGTACTTAGATTTCCAGAAAGCCTTTGACAAGGTCCCTCACCAAAGGCTCTTACTTAAATTAAGTTGTCATGGGATAAGAGGGAAGATTCTTTCATGGATTGAGAACTGGTTAAAAAACAGGGAACAAAGGGTAGGAATAAATGGTAAATTTTCAGAATGGAGAGGGGTAACTAGTGGTGTTCCCCAAGGGTCAGTCCTAGGACCAATCCTATTCAACTTATTCATAAACGATTTGGAAGAAGGGGTAAACAGTGAGGTGGCAAAGTTTGTAGATGATACTAAAGTGCTCAAGATAGTTAAGAGCAAAGCAGACTGTGAAGAACTTCAAAAAGATCTCACAAAACTAAGTGATTGGTCAACAAAATGACAAATGAACTTTAATGTGGATAAATGTAAAGTAATACACATTGGAAAAAATAACCCCAACTATACATACAATATGATGGGGGCTAATTTAGCTACAAATAATCAGGAAAAAGATCTTGGCGTCATCGTGGATAGTTCCCTGAAGACACCCACATAGTGTGCAGTGGCAGTCAAAAAAGCAAACAGGATGTTAGGAATCATTAAAAAAGGGATAGAGAATAAGACGGAGAATATCTTCTTGCCCTTATATAAATCCATGGTACGCCTACATCTTGAATACTGTGTACAGATGTGGTCTCCTCATCTCAAAAAAGATATACTGGCATAGAAAAGGTTTAGAGAAGTGCAACTAAAATGATTAGGGGTTTGGAACGGGTCCCATATGAGGAGAGATTAAAGAGGCTAGGACTTCATTAAGAACAGTTTATTAGATATCTAAGAACACACAATTCAACAGATAAGAAAGTGGACAGTTTTGGTGGGTTGGGGTAGGAGGAAGAATAGTAAATATGGCAGGAGACCAGCTTGGCTTAAGAGTGAAATCCTTGCTGATCTTAAACACAAAAAAGAAGGAGTATAAAAATATTGTTCAGGCATGCAGGAGTGAAATCAGGAACTCCAAACCACACTTGAAGTTCAAGCTAGCAAAGGATGTTAAAAGAAACAAGAAGGGTTTCTACAGGTATGTTAACAACAAGAAGAAGATCAGGGAAAGTGTGAGCCCCTTAATGAATGGGGGAGGCAACCTAGTGACAGATGATTTTGAAAAAGCTAAAGTACTCAATGCTTTTTTTGCCTCTCTCTTCACGAACAAGGTCAGCTCCCAGACTGTGTCCAGTTTTGGTGACCAATGTATCGGAAGGACGTAGAGAAAGTGGAAAGGATCCAGAGCCAAAAGACAAAGCTGATCCAAGGGTTGGAATTCAAACCATACAAGAAAAGGCTGAAGGACGTGGGTATGTTTAGTTTAGAAAATAGGTGACTGAGGGGGGATATGACAGCGCTCTTCAGATACTTGAAAGTTTGCCAAAGGAAAGGTGGAGAAAAGGTGTTCTGTCTTACCACGGAGGGCGGGAAAAGAGTTTGATCTCTTTTGAATGAGTGGATGTTTAGTGGCTGTGCAGAGTGGAAAGAAAAATAGACCTATTCTCTATTCCATCATGCCCATGTTGTACTGGGTGTGTCAAGCAGCATGAGATGGGTACCTGTGAATCCTGAGACAGAAGTGTCTTCCCGGAGAATTCCCCTCCGGTAGCCGTGTCCCACACCTCTCTCACCCCAGCATCTGCAGCAGCATCCCACGCCGAGAGCTGACACAGGGGTGTGCACCGTTTATAATATAGCTCTGTGTAATCCCTGTGGGGTTCGCTCAGTCTCTAGGGGAGAAGCAGCATCTGGATGTAAACAGGCTGGAGACAGGCCTGTGTGCACTTCTGGGCTATTTATCCAGTATTAGGAGTAAACAGTAATTAAGGGATCTTCCCAAAGAGAGATGAGAACTCTTGGGGTCCTGCAGGGTCCCAGAGGAATTAGCTACTCTGTGTATTTGTGTATATTTAACAATTATAGATGATTAGTAAGAAAACTAAGGATAACGCCTGGATCTCCATAGGGCCGGACCCTGTAAATGCCCCGGATGGCTGGATAGATAGCAGCCAAAGTCACACAGAGTTTTAATGGCAGGATGAGAGACAGAACCCAGGAGTCCTGACTTCCCTGCTGTAACCACGGTCTCTACATCACACCAGGGGGGAATGGTCTCCTGCTCTGATAGGGAATGTTTGTTGGGTGGGATGCAGAGGAAACGCTGGAAGAGGGAGCCAGAACTAGCTGGAGGTTTTGAGCTCCCCATTCCTGTGAGGTGTGAACTCCGGGACTCCACTTCTGCTGCCCCTCAGAAACCTGCCAACGCATCACAGTCACTGGGGTCACTTCGGGGGAAGCAACACCACAGACTGTTCCTGTGGACAGAGGGCAGCCAGGGGCCTGTCCTGGGGACAGAGGCCTCACCCTGCCCTCACAGCTGCCCTGGAACAAGGCCCTATAGGCAGGATAGAGACTGGATTAGTGTTTGCATTGGGTTTGTTCTCTCCCTCTCGGTTCATTTCCTCCCAGTCTCTCCCAGGTGGAATTGAAATCGAATGTTCCAGGCTGAGTCAGACTTTGCAGCCCTGCCCCGGCTGGAGGGTGCTTGGATTCCCACAGCTGAACTCTCGGCCTGCTCCTCTGACAGGGATATTTCTCTGGTGCACCTGGGTTTTTAAGCTCTGGAATGAGACTGAACGAATCCTCCTGTCCCAGCCCAACAGGGGCCCCGTGTCCACCTGTATTCAAGTTACTAACACTCTGTAGCTGGCAAGCACGGTTTGACCTTCATCGATAGCTAAAGCCAAAGTGGGGCTAGGCCCTGATTTGGCTGGATTATTGTGTTGATTATTTATGATCATTATTTGTGTTGTGGAAGCCTCCAGAGGCCCCGCTCCAGTTCCAGGCCCCTTGTGCTGGGCCCTTTGCAAACAGAGAAGGAGAAACAGTCCCTGCCCCAAGGAGCCTTGGAAATCAAATTCAGACAAGACCCAGCTGCTGTGTGTAACAAACCAGAACGGGGTCAGGTCGGAGATGAGGGAGTAACAGAACTAAGAACAGGTGGATACATAGGCTGTTGGGTGGGTGTGAGACAGCGGAAATGCACAACCCTGCCCTGGCTGTGAGAAGTGTGTCCTGGGCCTCTGGGAGAAGAGCCCATGTTCGGGGGAACTCGAGTGAGGCAAGTGAGAACGGGCCATTGAGTGGGGGCTGCTCCAGACATAGAGCTGGGAGCGGGTGGCTCTCCCTTAGCTTTTGTAATTTGTCAACGGACGTCACCGGTGTGGTGCTCTGCTCTGTCCAATGTTGATATCCGTTGGCTGCGTGCGTGTGTTCCCTCTGCGTGCTGCCCCGGCTCTGCACATACCGCTGGCAGAGGAGACCCCGAGAGAACCCCCAATGACCAGAGACCCAGATAAGGTACAAAGGCACCCGGCCAGGTTGATTGTCAAATGAAGAACAGTCGCTAGCTAGCTGAAGCAGATGTCTACAGTTCTGCTAGTACATATGTGCTCCCTGACAATGGATGCAGTTCAGCCAGTGGTGGGACTCTCCACAGCCCCATAGGCTGGACAAAGACAGGTACTCAAAGGCACATGTTTATACACAGGTACAAACAAGTTACACATCACTCCTGACGTATTGAGGTAGAACCCCTCAAAGTGTCAAGGTGCCACCTATTACCTTGCACATGTTGGTTTGATCAAAAGAACTCTACCTATGGTATTATCCTTTTGACCCTGTCCGTACGATGGGTCAGTATGTTCCTGTTATCTGTGGGGAATGTGCTTGTACTGCAGTGTTCTGGTACCATCCTGGCATGTGTTTCCCTAACTTGTGCCCAGTACCTGATAGATATGTGTATTTTTGCAACATCACTCTTCTTCTTCCCAAATTTCGTGAGCAGGGCCTCCCTCTTGCTTACAGCTTAACCTTGATTGTGGCTGGAACAAAGAAAGCACCAACCACATGGCACAAGGACTATAAAAGGCATCATCATTAACTCCATATTGTCTTCAATCCTACTTCTTACTTCTAAAGAAACTTTTCTACAAATGGAAGCTCTGAACAAAGGACTGAATGACCCATCCCAGCTGTGGATGTATTCCAGAGACTTGATTTTAACCTGAAGTTTAATCCATCAATTCTACAAACCTGAACCTAGAACTTTGCCATTATTGTATGTAATTGATTCAATGCAACCAATTCTAGCTCTCATCTCTATCTTTTTCCTAAAGGATTAGCAACAGCATCATTTGTTGATAAAATCTGATTTGTATATTGACCTGGGTCTGGAGCATGGTCCTTTGAGATCAAGAGAACCCTTTTCTTTTCCTGGGGTATTGGTTTTCATAACCATTTGTCCACATAATGAGTGGTACTGGTGGTGATACTTGGAAACTGGAGTATCTAAGGGAATTGCTTGTGTGACTTGTGATTAGCCAGTGGGGTAAAACCAAAGTCCTCTCTGTCTGGCTGGTTTGGTTTGTCTTAGAAGTGGAAAAACCCCCAACCTTGGTCTGTAACTGCCCTGCTTGAAGCAATTTGTGCTGAATTGGCACTCTCAGCTGGGTCCTGCCAGAATCAGCATCAATTCAAAGGGGTTGATAGTTCCCTGCTCCATCTGGTGTTGGAGGTAACTCACCCTGTTTAGGCCTATTTGACACTTTTTAGCCTGAACTGTTTGCTCTGCTTCCCTCATGTGCTGGAAGACAGCTTGGAGGTGTTCCAAGTGTTCTGCCCATAAATCAGAGAATATGGCTGCATCGTCAAGATAGGCTACTGCAAATTTTCCAAATCCCCATTTTTTCCCCATTTGTAAAAAAACCCCCAAATTATATGAAACTTGCCTCTTCCCGCAATGTGGAAGAGGGTATGGACAATTTCTCACCCCCCTACCAGTTAGAAATCACATAAATTGGGTTATATTATAAAACAAGAACTCAGTTTCTTAACGATGAATTGGTGTACTTTAAGTTGTTAAGGAGGCAGCAAACAGAACAAGGCAGATTACAAGGAAAATAAAACAGAACACGCAGACTAATATTAATACACGTTAGAAACTGGTTACCTGTGATTTCTCACCCTAAATGTGGTTCTAATAACCTTCACAGGCCATATGCCCTTCCAGTCGGGCCCCAGTTCTTTCCTCCTGTTCAGTCTTGGTTGTTTGCAGCAGTCATCTCGGGTGGAGTCACAGGGTACAACTGATGATCAGGATTCTGAAGGGTTGGTATCACAGAAACCTCCTTGGGGCTGCCACCTGATGTGCCAAGACTACTCCTGCCCCTGCTTTCCTGCCTTTTCCAGCTTGGGACTCCAGTATCCTGTCTGGTTTGAGCCAGACCCGCTAGCCTGCTGCAAACCAACACCCAGGTCTGAGCCACGTCCCCTAACAGCTGTAGGCCTGCCTGGAAGCAGCTTAGGAAGTGCTCTTGCCTTTGACAACCCAGGTGCCCAACTCCCAATGGAGTTCAAACCCTGAATAAATCCGTTTTACCCTGTATAAAGCGTATACAGGGTAAACTCATAAATAGTTCGCCCTCTATTTCACAGATAGAGATATTGTGACGAACTAGGACTGTTGTTAAGGTTTCCCTGAGTACTATGTGGGTGCCTCGGTTTCCCCTATGCAGTGCTTGAGTATCTAGGTGGTGGGACAACGGTGCATGATTGTTACAAAGCCCTAGAAGGCAGGGGTGGGCAGAGGCCTGGACACAGAGAATGGCCCTGTCTCCTGGCAACAGATGGCCCGGCCCCTCCCCTGCAAAGGTGAGAGCTGAAGGTGTTGGAACAAAGGGATCAGGTGACCTCCTGGCCCGGGAAGGAGACAAAGGGGGAGGAGGGGCTGGAGAGTTGCAGTTTGGAGCTGGCCGGAGAAGAGGGGAGAGAGGCAGACAGGGTCTGGTCTCCCTGCCTCCGTTTGGAGCTGTGGGGTGAAATGCAGGGAGCTTAGACCCCAGCCCGGGGGCTCCCTGCATTTCACCCCACAGCTCCAAACGGGGGCAGGGAGGCCAGACCCTGTCTGCCTCTCTCCCCTCTTCTCCGGCCAGCTCCAAACTGCAACTCTCCAGCCCCTCCTCCCCCTTTGTCTCCTTCCCGGGCCAGGAGGTCACCTGATCCCTTTGTTCCAACACCTTCAGCTCTCACCTTTGCAGGGGAGGGGAGACCGAACTGAGCGGGGTCACTTTAGCCAGTGACCTGGGGAAGTTCGAACCTGGTCACACCAGGCCGTTCCAGTTCCACGTGCTCCCTTAGGTCGGGTGTGCTTGATGGCACCCGCAGGCCCCATGTGGGAAGGTTTATGCGGCCCGTGCCCTTTTTCCATCCCAGAACCCCTGGGGTTCAAGCTGAGATCAGGTCTTTTCCCAGCGCTCCAGTCTGGAGGGCTGTAATTCGGGCTCTCTTGGTTAAGAGCCTCCCTCTTGATCTGGTCCCCTCTCTGACCACGTGTCTGTGTCACCAGCCGCTCGGCATCGGCCCCTTTTCCTGGATGCAGCCACATCGGGGCGAAGTGGTGACTATAGACCGTAAAGCGCCACCCAAATAGATCCGGCTGCTGCTTCTTAAGGGCCTGCCCCATGGCCAGGCATTCCCTCTCTATGGCCTGACCGTTCTGCCTCCAGGGCAGCAGCTCCTTGCTCAGATACCCGATGGGGTGTCTCCCCCGCTTCGCATAGGCCTGCATCAGCACCGCGCCCAGCCCTGTGTCTGAGGCTTCGGTGAACACTGTACAGGGCTTGGCCTGGTCTGGGTTTACTCGATTTATTGGGCCCTGGATTAGAGCCTCCTTCAGCGCACAGAGAGCCCTCTGGCCCTGCTCGGTCCAGACTGCCTCGTCTGGCTTCCCCTTCTTACCTAGCTCTGTGATGGGGGCAGCTAGGGAGCTAAAGGGGGGTACAAACCTCTGGTAGTACCCCGCCATCCCGCTAAAGGCCTGGACCTGTTCCTTGGTCTGGGGAACAGGCCAATCTCTGATCGCCTCCACCTTGGCCAGCCCTGGGCTGTTGAATGACTGGTTCACCTCTAAAGCCAGCCTGTCCTTGGCCTCTCTCTCCAGGTTCTGGGCTCTCTTCCCAGTTACTCTGAATGGGGGACACCTGATGGGAGGATGGGCTCCCATCTCAGGGGAGAGATCCACCAGGGGGTCTTCCCCCTTCTCCTCCCAATCATCCCTTACCGGTTCTAGGGGTCTCCTTAGAATCATAGAATCATAGAATCTCAGGGTTGGAAGGGACCTCAGGAGGTCATCTAGTCCAACCCCCTGCTCAAAGCAGGACCAAACCCAATTAGATCATCCCAGCCAGGGCTTTGTCAAGCCTGACCTTAAAAACCTCTAAGGAAGGAGATTCCACCACCTCCCTAGGTAACCCATTCCAGTGCTTCACCACCCTACTAGTGAAAAAGGTTTTCCTAATATCCAACCTAAACCTCCCCCTCTGCAACTTGAGACCATTACTCCTTGTTCTGTCATCTTCTACCACTGAGAACAGTCTAGAGCCATCCTCTTTGGAACCCCCTTTCAGGTAGTTGAAAGCAGCTATCAAATCCCCCCTCATTCTTCTCTTCTGCAGGCTAAACAATCCCAGTTCCCTCAGCCGCTCCTCATAAGTCATGTGCTCCAGCCCCCTAATCATTTTGGTTGCCCTCCGTTGGACTCTTTCCAATTTATCCACATCCTTCTTGTAGCGTGGGGCCCAAAACTGGACACAGTACTCCAAATGAGGCCTCACCAGTGCCGAATAGAGGGGAATAATCACGTCCCTCGATCTGCTGGAAATGCCCCTACTTATACAGCCCAAAATGCCGTTAGCCTTCTTGGCAACAAGGGCACACTGTTGACTCATATTCAGCTTTTTGTCCACCATAACCCCTAGGTCCTTTTCTGCAGAACTGCTGCCCAGCCATTCGGTCCCTAGTCTGTAGCAGTGCATGGGATTCTTGCGTCCTAAGTGCAGGACTCTGCACTTGTCCTTGTTGAACCTCATCAGATTTCTTTTGGCCCAATCCTCTAATTTGTCTAGGTCCCTCTATATCCTGTCCCTACCCTCCAGCGTATCAACCACTCCTCCCAGTTTAGTGTCATCTGCAAACTTGCTAAGGGTGCAGTCCACACCATCCTCCAGATCGTTGATGAAGATATTGAACAAAACCGGCCCCAGCACCGACCCTTGGGGCACTCCACTTGATACCGGCTGCCAACTAGACATGGAGCCATTGATCACTACCCGTTGGGCACGACCATCCAGCCAGTTTTCTATCCACCTTACCGTGCATTCATCCAGCCCATACTTCCTTAACTTGCTGGCAAGAATACTGTGGGAGACTGTATCAAAAGCTTTGCTAAAGTCAAGAAATAGCACATCCACTGCTTTCCCCTCATCCACAGAGCCAGGTATCTCATCATAGAAGGCAATTAGGTTAGTCAGGCATGACTTGCCCTTGGTGAATCCTTGCTGACTGTTCCTGATCACTTTCCCCTCCTTTAAGTGGTTCAGAATTGATTCCTTGAGGACCTGTTCCATGATTTTTCCAGGGACTGAGGTGAGACTGACTGGCCTGTAGTTCCCCGGATCTTCCTTCTTCCCTTTTTTAAAGATGGGCACTACATTAGCTTACTCTCCTCCCATACCACAGCTTGAAAGGGAAGCCCCCTGGTGATTCCTGGGGCACTTCCCTGTGCCATCGGTGGGGCAGGTACTTGTCCCAGTCCTGTGGATGCTGATTTATACAAGTCCTCAGCATCAGCCTCACGGTCCCTTGAACTCTCTCCACCAGCCCGTTGGACTGAGGGTGATATGCAGAGGCCCAGGTGGGCCAGACCCCACCTTTCTCCCACACGCCCCGGAGCCGGGCTGAGATGGCCTCGGATCCCTGGTCTGTAAAGACCTCGCTGGGGACCCCCATTCTGCTGAAGATGGTCAGCAGCGCGTCTGCCCCGGTGGAGGACAGAGCCACCACCTCTGGGTAGTGGGTGGCGAAATCCATCACCCCCAGGATGCATTTCTTCCCTGACCAGGTTGCCCTGCTGAGGGGGCCCACCCTATTCATAGCCACCTTCTGGAAAGGTTCCTCTCTGATGGGCAGGGACCTCCAGGGATCTTCTCCCTTACCCCGGGCCAGGTACAATAGCCGGTGATGATACTTCTGGGGCCCCACCGGCTGCCTCATGATTCCCCACAGTTCTACTTCCCCTTGGGGAGCCCATTCCCAGCACAGGGATTCCTTCTCCCACAGGGATCTGTCTCTGCAGTCTTCCCCAAGGGGGTTTGCAGTGCTGTGGCCAGCAAGTTCCCTTAGCTTCTCCAAGGCGGGATCCCTCTGCAGCTCACTGGCCGGGCCTGGGGTCACCGCCCCACTGAGCCCTGTCCCTGGTGGCTCCCTCCCTGCCGTGGAATCACATCCCGGCCGCACCTCTGGACCAGGCAAGCCTGGTTGGCAGCCGTCCTGCCCTGCCTGTGTGTCCCCTGACTCAACTGGGGTCTCCGCTCCCCCCGTGCTCAGCGCTGCCCTGGCTGTCCCTGTGGGGCCAGGCATCGAGCTCGCTGCTTTGCTCTCTGCATCAGAGATTGCCTGAGCCACCTCTCCATTGTGCAGGGGGGTGGGGAGCATCTCTCTGTCCCACCCCTGCCTTCTAGGGCTTTGTAACAATCATGCACCATTGTCCCACTACCTAGATACTCAAGCACTGCATAGGGGAAACCGAGGCACCCACACAGTACTCAGGGAAACCTTAACAACAGTCCTAGTTCGTCACAGATATGCACAGCTGTTTGCCCCCCTCCAGGTACTAAGTATTAATACTTATTTATTTTTCATTCTTTTATATAGAGATTAGATACAGTGGTCCTGTTAGCTAATTGCTAAGTTATCTGCCAAAAAAGAGAGCTTTCGGGTGCCTAAATAGTCCCTTGAATTATGTTTAAAATTGTTACCCCTACGAAAACCTGAAATGGCTCCCTTACACATGGGGAGGGGGGAAGGAGGGACATGCAGATGATCCAGCGAGTGACAAGGGGAGGGTAAGACAGGAGCAAGCGACAGGGACAGGGCCTTGAGGGAAAGAGGCAGATCAGGGGCAGGGCATTGGTAGCAGAGGAGTGACAAGGAGGCCTCGGGGTCCAGTAACAAACAATTAGAAAAGTGTCAACCCAAGGAGTTGTACACAGTCCGATTCCCCAATTTGTCACACACTGACACTGCACAATAAGGTCAGGAAAGGGATTAACTCTCTAACTGCCCAGTCAGTGTCAGGGAAGAGGGCCCAGCACCATGTCACCAGCCAACGCTGTTTGGAGCCGGGCCTGAAAGACAGAGGACCAGGGAAAACTTTAGGTACCTTTACAAGTAAAGAGCTGGAGCAGCCTGTCCCGAATGTGTTTGGTCCCCACCCCGTAGATGATGGGGTTTAGCATGGGGGGCACCAGGAGGTAAATGTTGGCCATGAGAACATTGAAATGCAGGGGCACATTCTGGCCAATCTGGTGTGGGAGGAAGCAGAAAAGAGCTGGGATGCAAATGACTAAGATGACACAGAGGTGGGAGCCGCAGGTCCTAAAAGTCTTCAGTCTGCTTTCTTTTGTGGGGAGTCTGAAGATGGCCCTGAGGATCTGGGTATAGGACATGGTGATAAAACACATATCCAGACCCATCACCATGAATACCACAAAGAGGCTGTAGTAACTAGTGATGCGGTTGTCGGCACAGGCCAGCTTCACCACAGCTATGTGATCACAGTGCGTGTTAGGGATAATGTTGGTTCTGCAATATGGTAGCTGCTTTGAAGGATGGGATAGGGCAGTATGAGCACGCCGCCCCGCAGCCCCGCTGCCTGGCCGATCTTGGCCACCATGGGGTTTGTCAGGATGGTGGAATGTCTCAGGGGATCACAGATGGCCACGTAGCGATCAAAAGCCAAGGCCACAGTTATCCCAGATGCCATCACTGGTAAGCAGAGAATGACGTACAGCTGGGTGAGGCAGGCACTGAAATCGATCTCCCTGGAATTGAACCAGAAGATGCTCAGCGTTTTGGGCATGATGGACGTAGTCTGGAGCAGGTCGGTAATGGCCAGCATGCAGAGGAAATAGTACATGGGCTCATGGAGGCTCGGCTCCCTCTTCACGATGAACAGGATGGTGAAGTTCCCCAATATGACTATGGCGTACATGGTGCAGAAGGGGATGGAGATCCAGACATGGGCCCCCTCCAGGCCAGGAACACCCAGCAGGATGAAGGTGGAGGGGTTGGTGAAGTCGGTTGTGTTGGAATCTGACATGGAGTAGGGGAGAAGGTGTCCAACTCTGAGGCAGAACGGTGTCTCCTGCATATACTGTATGTTCCCATGACTTCCTGTATGTGCCCAGGGACTAGGGTGATGGTCGCAGTACAAATACCTGGATGGAGAGACAATATTAATATGAGACACTACATACACTACTGGAGGCTGTTCTCATGGGTGAGGCAGATTGGTCGCTCTTCACACACTGAAAAATGACATTTTCATTATTCAATGAAATAAATTATTAACAACTGACCCTTCTCCGTGTGTCAATAGTTCCTACACATCGCGGTGTGGGAAAGTGTAATAGGCACCATCAGCAAACATGAGTGTGGATACAGGCTTCCCATCATTGTTCCTTAGTGTAATGAAAGCCAGGCTAGAGAATCCACGCAGTAGGCCTGTGGTGGATCCCTGGGTGCTGGGTAGCCTACTGCCTAGAATGCCAAGTAGGGGGGCAGAAATGGGGGAGTCTGGCTGCCCTCTCCCACTTCTTCCTAGCTCAGGAACTCCAAACCACTTCCTAGCCAAGTCCTTAAATTTGGAAGGTGGGCCCCAAGAGTCCAGATTCCCCTTAGTTTGGGGTTTTTCTAGGGTTCCCCCTATTTAACCAGAGTGGGAAGCTAACTGGCCCCCATTGAAAAACATCTGCTGATTTGGAGAAGTGGCCAAATCAAAGATAATATTCAGATTCCCATGGAATGGGACAGTGAATAACCTGGTCTGAACAGGCACTCAGTTTTGATCACCCAGTCTCTATAAAGGATGTAGCACATAGAACGGGGATTTGTGAGACAGGCTGTGGGAATGGGGGAGGCTGCCTGATGCACAGACTGAAAAGTCTGGAACTGTTTAGTTTAGAAAAGAGACAAAGAATCACAGAGTCATAGAAGATGAGGGTTGGATGATACTCAGGATGTCATCCAGTAAAATCCGCTGCTGACAGCAGGACCAACACCAACTAATTCCTCCCAGCCAGGGCTTTGTCAAGCTGGGCCTTAATAACCTTAATGATGGAGATTACACCACCACCCTAGGTAACCCATTCCAGTGCTTCACCACCCTCCTAGTGAAATAGTGTTTCCTAATATCCAACCTAGACCTCGCCCACTGCAACTTGAGACCATTACTCCTTGTTCTGTTATCTGCCACCACTGACAACAGCCAAACTCCATCCTCCTTGGAACCCCCCTTCAGGTAGTAGAAGGCTTCTATCAAGTCCCCCCTCACTCTTCTCTTCTGTAGACTAAATAAACCCAGTTCCCTCAGCTGCTCCTCATAAGTCATATGCCCCAGCTCTCTAATAATTTTCATTACCCTCCACTGGACTCTCTCCAATTTGAACACATCCTTTCTGTAGTGGGGGCCCAAAACTGGATGCAATACTCCGGATGTGACCTCATCAGTGCTGAAGAGATGGGAATAATCATTTCCCTCGATCTGCTGGCTATGCTCCTACTAATACAGCCGAATATGCTGTTAGCCTTCTTGGCAACAAGGGCACGCTGCTGACTCAAATCCAGCTTCTCGTCCACTGTAATCCCCAGGTCCTTTTCTGCAGAACTGCTGCTTAGCCAGTCGGTCCCCAGCCTGTAGCAGTAGCTGGGATTTTTTCCATCCTAAATGCGGGACACTTTTGGCCCAATCCTCCAATTTATCTAGGTCACTCTGGACCTTATCCCTACTCTCCAGCGAATCTACCTCTCCCCCCAGCTTAGTGTCATCTGCAAACTTGCTGAGGGTGCAGTCCACACCATCTTCCAGATCGTTAATGAAGATGTTGAACAAAACCAGCCCCAGGACCGACCCTTGGGGCACTCCACTTGATACCGGCTGCCAACTAGACATTGAGCCATTGATCACTACCCGTTGAGCCTGACAAGCTAGCCAGCTTTCTAACTACCTTATAATCCATTCATCCAATCCATACTTCTTTAACTTGCTGCAAGAGTGCTGTGGGAGACCGTAAGAAAAGCTGTGTTAAATTTTAGATATTGCACGTCTATCACTTTCCCCATATCTGCAGAGAAGGCAATCAGGTTGGTGAGGCATGACTTGCCCTTGGTGAATCCATGTTGACTTTTCCTGATCACCTTCCTCTCCTCCAAGTGCTTCAGAATGAATTCCTTGAGGACTTTCTCCATGATTTTGATGGGGACTGAAGAGAGGCTGTCTGGTCTGTAGTTCCCCGGGTTCTCTTTCTTCCTTTTTTTAAAGATGGGCACTATATTTGCCTTTTTCCAATTCTCCAGGACCTCCCCCATTGCAACAATTTTTCAAAGATAATGGCCCATGACTGTGATCACATCAGCCAATTCCCTCAGCACCCTCGGATGCATTAGATCTGGAACCATGGACTTCTGTTTCTCCAGATTTTCTAAAGAGTCCTTAACCTGTTCTTTCACCACTGAGGGCTGTTCACTTCCTCCCCATACTGTGTTGCCCAGGGCAGCAGTCTGGGAGCTAAGCTTGTCTGTGAAGACCGAGGCAAAGAAAGCATTGAGTACTTCAGCTTTTTCACATCATCTGTCACTAGATTGCCTCCCACATTCAGTAGGGACCCCACACTTTCCCTGTTCTTTTTCTTGTTGCTAATATACCTGTAGAAACCCTTATTGTTACCCTTCACATCCCTTGCTAGCTGCAGCTCTATTAGTGAGTTGTCTGTGCACTGCTCTATTGCTCTCCCAGCAGATTTCAGGGTGATTGAAGTCCCCCATTAGAACCAGGGCCTGTGATCTGGAAACTTCAGTTAGTTGTCCGAAGAAACCCTCATCTACCTCCTCCTCCTGATCTGGTGGTCTATAGCACATGCCCACTATGACATCACCCTTGTTGATCTCGCTTGTAAACTTAACCCAAAGACTCTCAACAGGCATTTGTCCGGTTTCATATGGGAGCTCTGAGCAATCATACCTCTCTCTTACATACAGTGCAACTCCCCCACCTTTTGTCCCCCACCTGTCCTTCATGAGCAGTTTATACCCATCCATGGCAGTGCTCCAGTCATGTGAGTTAGCCCACCAAGTCTCTGTTATTCCAATCACGTCATAGTTCCTTGACTGTGCCAGGACTTCCAATTCTTCCTGCTTGTTTCCCAGGCTTCTTGTGTTCGTGTACATGCACCTAAGATAACTAGCCAATTGCCCCACTTTCTCAGTATGAATCAGGAGGCCTCCCATCTTGTACCCTCTTCTTTGTGTTTCCTCCCGGTATCCCACTTGCCCACTTACCTCTGGGTTAAGGTCACCGTCTTCCGGCGACCCTAGTTCAAAGCCCTCCTCACTAGGTTAGCCAGCCTGCCTGCAAAGATGCTCTTCGTTCTCTTCATTAGGTGGATCCCATCTCTTCCTACAATCCTTATTCCCCTGGTCGAAGAATCCAAAGCCCTCTCTCTGACACCACCTACGTAACCACGCATTCACATCTACAATTCAACGATTCCTACCTGGGCCTTTTCCTTCAACAGGGAGGATGGATGAGAACACGACTTGCTCCTCAAACTCCTTCAGCCTTCTTCCCAGAGCCATGTAGTCTGTAGTGATCTGCTCAAGGTCATTCTTAGCAGTATCATTGCTGCTCATGTGGAGAAGTAGGAAGGGGTAGCAGTCCGAGGGTTTTTTCAGTCTTGTCAGTCTCTCCAGAACATCCTGAATTCTAGCTCCAGGCAAGCAGCACACTTCTTGAGTCTCCCGGTCTGGTCGGCAGATGGATGACTCCATCCCCGTTAGGAGGGAATCCTCGACCACCACCACCTGTCTTCTCCTCTTGGGAGTGGTGGTCATGTAACCCCCATCCCTAGGACAGTGCATCTCATGCCTACTGGTCCCTTTGCACGGATGGCTCTTCCAAACCATTCTCTGCAGCAGTAGAGCCTGAAAAAGGTTTCTTACCTCTATTTGCCTTGCGGGAACATGGGGTCTCTTTCTTCTCCTGGAGGTTGCATGTTCTCTATTTTCTTCCCGGTTCTGCACTGCCCTCTCTGATTCTTCAGCATGCTGTGCCTGCAATACCAACTGCTGACTTTCTCTGATGCAACACAGCTTTGATACTTGGGTCTCTAGTCCTTTAACCGTCTCTTCCAATATGGAGACCAGCTTGCACTTTGTACAGATGAAGTCGCTTCTGTCCTCTGGGAGAAAGACAAACACGACACATCTCGTGCAGGTAACAATAGCTGATCACTCACTATTCATGTCTTCCTTCTAAAAGCCTCATCAGATTTTGTATTTTTGGCTCTCGGCAGCCTGAAAGGCAAAAACACTCTGTGGGACCTCCCCCCAGGTGAATTATTAGGCAAAACCCCTCTGTTTGCCTGTCCTCTGTTTGCCGATTATTCAGACCACACCTGGGGGCTTTTTTATAAGGCTGCTGGCTTGAAGCAATTGGCCCGGCTCAAAGTCTTCTTTCCAATCAACCACCTGGAACAAAGCACTCCCAGTTCGCACTTTTCCAACAAACAACCACAGGGAAACAGTCCCTGCAGCTAGTCCCAGTCACACAAATGGTCACAGAAGACAGATACTTGGATATTCACACCGTCAGCTCACAACACAGCCCCCCAATGCAGCATTCACCTTCGCTTCTCTCGGACGGTTCCCAGTCAAATTCCCTCTCCTTGGGCCACACGATGGAGGAGAACAAAATTAAAGATTGGAAGTGATTACATTCCAAGGAACAAACAGGGAACAGTTCCCACAGAGTAATCTCTATAGATACTTAGTGCTTCAGAGGAGTTAATTCCCCAAAGCTGAGGCAAATGTAGAGGAAAATGTAGAATCATAGACTCATAGACTCATAGACTTTAAGGTCAGAAGGGACCATTATGATCATCTAGTCTGACCTCCTGCACAATGCAGGCCACAGAATCTCACCCACCCACTCCTGCAATAATCCTCTCACCTATGTCTCAGCTATTGAAGTCCTCAAATCATGGTTTAAAGACTTCAAGATGCAGAGAATCCTCCGGTAAGTGACCTGTGCCTCATGCTGCAGAGGAAGGCAAAAAACCTCCAGGGCCTCTGCCAATCTACCCTGGAGGAAAATTCCTTCCCGACCCCAAGTATCAAATGAAGTAAAAGTCTTAAATGAATCCACATGTTCCCTAGAATCTCTATGGATAGTAATTCCATGCTCTAATAAGAATATAACAATAGGGATCTGACCAGGACAGGGATGGTGACGATGAAATGCTAAGGGAGATTAGAGAGACTATCAAAATAAAGAACTCAATAATAGTGTGCGGTTTCAATTATCCCCATATTGACTGGGTACATGTCACCTCAGAACAAAATGCAGAGACAAAATTTCTCGATACTTTACATGACTGCTTCTTGGAGCAGCTGGTACAGAAACCCACAAGGGGAGAGGCAACTCTCGATTTAGTCCTGAGTGGAGCGCAGGATCTGGTCCAAGAGGTAACTATAACAGGACCGCTTGGAAATAGTGACCATAATATAGTAACATTTAACATTCCTGTGATGGGAAGAACACATCAACAGCCCAACACTGTGGCATTTAATTTCAGAAAAGGTAACTATTAAAAAATGAGGGGGTTAGTTAAGCAGAAATTAAAAGGTAAAGTGACTAGAGTGAAATCCCTGTAAGCTGCATGGACACTTTTCAAAGACACCATAATAGGGGCCCAAATTAACCGCATACCCCAAATTAAAAAACACAGTTCAAAGAACTAAAAAAGAGCCACAGTGGCTTAACAACCATGTAAAAGAAGCAGTGAGAGATAAAAAAGCATCTTTTAAAAAGTGGAAGTCAAATCCTAGTGAGGTATATAGACAGGAGCATAAACACTGCCAAATTAAATGTACAAATGTAATAAGAAAAGCCAAAAAGGAGTTTGAAGAACAACTAGCCAGAAACTCAAAAGGTAATAACAAAATGTTTTTTAGTACATCAGAAGCAGGAAGCCTGCTAAACAACCAGTGCGGACCCTGGATGATCGAGATTCAAAAGGAGCACTTAAAGATGATAAAGTCATTGCGGAGAAACTAAATGAATTCTTTGCTTAAGTCTTCAGGGCTGAGAATGTTTGGGAGATTCCCAGACCTGAGCCGCCTTTTGTAGGTGACAAATCTGAGGAATTGTCACAGATTGAAGTGTCACTAGAGGAGGTTTTGGAATTAATTGATAAACTTAAAAGTAACAAGTTACCGGGACAAGATGGCATGCACCCAAGAGTTCTGAAAGAACTCAAATGTGAAATTGGGGAACTATTAACTATGGTTTGTAACCTTTCCTTTAAATCGGCTTCTGTACCCAATGACTGGAAGATAGCTAATGTGACACCAATATTTAAAAAGGGCTCTAGAGGTGATCCTGGCAATTACAGACCGGTAACTCTAGAGTCAGTACTGGGCAAATTAGTTGAAACAATAGTAAAGAATAAAATTGTCAGACACATAGAAGAACATAAATTATTGGGGAAAAGTCGACATGGTTTCTGCAAAGGGAAATCATGCCTTACTAATCTATTAGAGTTCTTTGAAGGGGTCAACAAACATGTGGAAAAGGGGGATCCAGTGGACATAGTGTACTTAGATTTCCAGAAAGCCTTTGACAAAGTCCCTCACCAAAGGCTCTTACGTAAATTAAGTTGTCATGGGATAAGAGGGAAGATCCTTTCATGGATTCAGAACTGGTTAAAAGTCAGGAAACAAAGGATAGGAATAAATGGTAAATGTTCAGAATGGAGAGGGGTAACTAGTGGTGTTTCCCCAGGGTCAGTCCTAGGTCCAACCCTATTCAACTTATTCATAAATGATCTGGAGAAAGGGGTAAACAGTGAGGTGGCAAAGTTTGTAGATGATAGTAAAATGCTCAAGATAGTTAAGAGCAAAGCAGACTGTGAAGAACTTCAAAAAGATCTCACAAAACTAAATGATTGGGCAACAAAATGGCAAATGAAATGTAATGTGGATAAATGTAAAGTAATGCACATTGGAAAAAATAACCCCAACTATACAGACAATATGATGGGGGCTAATTTAGCTACAACTAATCAGGAAAAAGATCTTGGAGTCATCGTGGATAGTTCTCTGAAGATGTCCATGCAGTGTTCAGTGGCAGTCAAAAAAGAAAACGGGATGTTAGGAATCATTAAAAAAGGGATAGAGAATAAGACGGAGAATATCTTATTGCCTGTGGCAAGGGCTCTCGTCTGCTTCAAGGCTGTGCAATGCAGAAAGAACAGCAGACCTAGTCTCTCTTCCATCATGCCCACATTGTACCAGGTGTGTCGAAGAGCAAGAGATGGTACCTGTGAATCCTGAGACCGAAGTGTCTTCCCTGGGAATCCCACTCAGGTAGCCGCGTCCCACACTTCTCTGACCCCAGCATCTGCAGCAGCATCTCACGCCGAGAGCCAACACAGGGTTGTGCAACATTTATATATAGCTCTGTGCAATCCCAGTGGGGATCGCTCAGCCCCTAGGGGAGAGGCGGCATCTGGATGTAAACAACTGGAGCCCTGAGACATTCCAGCCAATATCTGTTTCCATGTCGCCACTTCTGTGCTTTTAAACCAGCTTGAGGAGTAAACAGTCACTAAAGGCCCTTCCCAAAGGGAGATGAGAACTCTTGGGCTCTCCGCTGAGTGAGAGAGGAATTGGCTGCTCTGTTTATTTGTGTATATTTTACAATTATAGATGATTAGTAAGAAACTAGGGATAATGCCTAGGTCTCCATAGGGTCTGAGACCCTGTAAATCCCCAAGCTGGATGGGTAGATAGTAGACAGACAAATCCGGAGCAGATGAGCATGGGGAGACACAAAAACTTTCTGCTAACACACAGGATGATTGCTAATGTATCAGAGACCAGTAATTCTCATCAGTAACTATCATCAAAGTGTGCAGCACCTTTCACTGAAGGGTCTCCTAAACACCTAGCAAAGGAAATTCACTATGAACATATCCCCATTATACAGATAAGTAAACTGAGGCACAGCCTTCACCAAGGTCAGATAGCGAATGAGTGTCAGGATGATAGACAGAACCAGGGAGTCGTGACTTCCCTGCCATAACCCCGGTCTCTCCATCATGCCGAGAGGGAAATGGACTCCCGCTTCGGCAGGGGCTGCTTTTCCACTTCCCCTCCCATTCAGAAACCTCCTCTCGCATCAAGTCACTGGGGTCACTTTGGGGGAACAGACTCAGTAAAACCAACACCAACAGAATGTTCCTGTGGACAGAGGGCAGCCGGGGGCCTCTCCTGGGGACAGAGGCCTGGAGCTCCCCGCACACCTACCCTGGAACAAGGGGGCCCTTGAGGCAGGATAGAGACTGGATCAGTGTTTGCATTTGGTTTGTTCTCTCCCTCTTGGTTCATTCAAGACTCATTCAAGACTCAAGGCTGGTGAGTCTTGCCCACGTGCTCAGGGTTCAGCTGATCGCCATATTTGGGGTTGGGAAGGAATTTTCCTCCAGGATAGATTGGCAGAGGCCCTGGGGGGTTTTCGCTTTCCTCTGTAGCATGGGGCACGGGTCACTTGCTGCAGGATTCTCTGCATCTTGAAGTCTTTAAACCATGATTTGAGGACTTCAATAGCTGAGACATAGGTGAGAGGATTATTGCAGGAGTGGGTGGGTGAGATTTTGTGGCCTGCATTGTGCAGGAGGTCAGACTAGATGATCATAATGGTCCCTTCTGACCTTAAAGTCTATGAGTCTGTGAGTCTATTTCCTCCCAGTGTCTCCCAGGTGGAATTGAAATCGAATGTTTCAGGCTGAGTCAGACTTTCCAGCCCTGCCCCGGCTGGGGGGCGCTTGGATTCCCACATCTGAACTCTGCCTGCTCCTCTGACAGGGATATTTCTCTGGTGCACCTCAGTTTTTAAGCCCCGGACTGAATGAATCCTCTTTTCCGAGCCCAACAGGGGCCCCGTGTCCACCTGTATTCAAGTCACTAACTCTCTGTAGCTGGCAAGCATGGTTTGGCCTTTGTCTGTCGCTAAAGGCACAGGCGGGGGGCTATCTCAGTGGTTTGAGCATTGCCCTGCTAAACCCAGGGTTGTGAGTTCAATCCTTGAGGGGGCCATTTAGGGATCTGGGGCAAAAAAAAATCTGTCAGGGGACAGTACTTGGTCCTGCTAGTGAAGGCAGGGGACTGGACTCGATGACCTTGAAAAGTCCTTACACGTTTATGAGATTGGCATATCTCCATATATTATATTATTTATAATGGGGAACAAAAAACTAGTGATCAAAGATCTAACAAGAGTCAGTGGCTGGGTTTTGGTGGTAGACAAAGTGAGAAAAGAGACAAAGTGGATATTTTTAAGACAGGGTAATTGACCCTTAGAAGAGTTTAACGAGGATCAGGGTGTGTCTCCATCACTGACAACATTTCAATCATGATGGGACGGTTTTTCTCAAAGCTCTGCTCTCGTTCAAACAGGAATGAATCCAGAGCAGTCCTACGGCCTGTGCAATGCAGGAGGTCAGTTCAGGGTCCTTCCTGTCTATATAAACTACAAATCTATTTAGCGTCCAGTGCATGGATAATATTCTGCAGGCCTCAGTCTTGGGTCTTGTTGCACCGTGGGGGCCACATTCGGGTCTGGGCAGGTTGAAAGGAATATAGGATATTCAAACTCAGTGATGCTTGCTACTGAATGCCGCTGGTAGCAAATAAACCAGACTCCCTGTGATTCTTTGTGCACCCCTACGTCTCTCTCTATAACACTCCCAGCCTCCTTCAGTGCACGAACCAAACCGTTGTGTGTCTGGTGCCTTGTGTCTCTAGTTCCAGGTGCTCTGAATTGGGGCTGAACTCCAGGGTGTGACTGGAGAATGGGATGGGTGCCAACCCATCTGGCCTGAGCACTGAATGGGCTGGGGTTGGCCGGTGCTGGATGGACCCATTATAAGTGCTCATAGAATGCAATCACATCACTCCATAACCTTCTCCTCGTTAAGAGACTGAGCTCATTGAGTGCCTGGGGCAGCCTTGCCCTGGCCCCCCGAGAAAGTTCTGTCTCCTGCACAGACAATCTTTACCTTGGCTGTCAAGAGTCCTATTGTGCCAGAGAAGTGCAGTTGCTGGAACTTTAGGGTCTCTGAATCCCCAGGCTGTTGAGTACCTTGAAGATAAGGACCAAGATCTTGGACATGATGTGATATACTCTGGGAAGCCAGTGTACAGTGCAGAGAATCAGAAAAGATTAGGGTCAGAAGAGACCTCAGGAGGTCGACTAGTCCAACCCCCTGCTCAAAGTAGGACCAATCCCAACTAAATCATCCGAGTTAAGCCTTGCCTAACAAATGGAAGCATGGGAACCGTCCAGCTCTTGGGAGAACTTTCCTGGATTATACACCACCCCAGTGGAATTGGCTATCGCTCCCACTCCCTTTACCCAGAGGCCTCCCTGACCTTGAGGTCACTCTCCTGTGTGGCATTGGGTCCAGGATTCCTGGGGGGCTCGATGCCCAAACTTCTTGAGTTCGCTTAGGACAAGGGCTAGAGTATCCCCACTCTGGGATGCTCTCCCCGCTCTGCACATTTCTCTGATACACTGATCATTACATATAGTTCAAGCCAATACAATTTATTAAACAGCAACCAATTAAAAATAAGAAAAACATGGGATAGGTTAATGGAACACCTGTAACTCCGCCCTGTGGGCATATGGGAACTCCGAACAGCCATCTTTGGAAGGTAAGGGAAGTTCACAGTCTGTTCCTCATATTTTCCAGGCCCCTGCCCACACCCTGGCTGTGCTGCAGGGATGCCGTGGGTTGGACACTTGCTCTGGCGGTGGCCACACGCCCTCAGGCTCTGGGTGGCAGGGCCCTTTTACCCAGTGTTGTCCCCCCATCAGGGTTACGATCCCCCCAAGTCTAGCCTGAAAGTTCTCTTGGCTAGCAGTGTCTCCATATGCTGGACCATCTGTCAATGGTCCCCCTCGCTCTTCCTAGCTTCTCACGAAATCGGGCACTAGACTGCTCCATCTCCAGTCCCAACCCCATCCCCAACTCCAGTCCTGCTTGGGAAGGAGCCATCAGATGCACACATATAGAACTGGAAATGACTGCCTAGGAAGGAGTACTGCAGAAAGGGATCTAGGGGTCATAGTGACACGAGCAAGACACGAGAAGTAATTCTTCCATTCTAATCTGTGCTGATTAGGTCTCAGCTGGAGTATGGTGTCCAGTTCTGGGCACCACATTTCAGGAAAGATGTGGAGAAATACGGAGAGAGTCCGAGAAGAGCAACAAGGATGATTGGGGGTCTAGAAAAAATGACCTAAAAGGGAAAATTGAAAGAACTGGGTTTGTTTAGTTTGAAAAACAGAAGACTGAGAGGGGACATGGTAACACTTTTCAAATACCTAAAAGGTTGTTACAAGGAGGAGAGAGAAAAATTGTTCTCCTTAACCTCTGAGGATAGGACAATAAGTAATGGGCTTAAATTGCAGCAAGGGGGGTTTAGGTTGGACATTAGGAAAAGCTTCCTCACTGTCAGGGTGGTTAAGCACTGGAATAAATTGCCTGGGGAGGTTGTGGAATCTCCGTCATTGGAGATTTTTAAGAGCAGGTTAGACAAAAACCTGTCAGGGCTGGTCTAGATTGTTCTAGTCCTGCCATGAGTGCAGGGGACTGGACTTGATAACCTCTTGAGGTCCCTTCAAGTCTGTCTGGCTATTCCATTGCTGTACCTGAAATGCTGGTTTATGGGTGTTTCCAGCCTCACATCATACTTTTGTAACTCACGCATTGGAAGATTTCATAGATTCACATACAACGATAGCCTATACAAGCCAGTGAGATATCAATGTTTAGCAGACCAAGACGTTTAGAATGATACAAAGCATAATTCCATCACCATGGTGAATATGGGGTGCTTTGGGATGCAGAGTGTCAAAGAGATTGTGGATGTTTAACACTACCAGATATCTGCTCTCTCTGGTAAACTGCCAATGGAAGCTCGCAATCTTGCAGGTTCCCTGTCTGGAAGGAACCAAGAAATGAGTATG
Source organism: Macrochelys suwanniensis (assembly GCA_033296515.1). Classification (NCBI taxonomy): domain Eukaryota; kingdom Metazoa; phylum Chordata; order Testudines; family Chelydridae; genus Macrochelys; species Macrochelys suwanniensis. The sequence continues at coordinate 383,786 of CM065775.1, forward strand.
GAAAGTCCCATGACGCATGCACACAGAAGGTGCAAAGCTACCTGTCGGCAATGATTGAGTCCTCAAAAGCCCTTATAAAGCAACAGGTATAATACAAAGGAAAACACAAATGGGGCAGAGAATTTAGCAGGATAATTAGAGAACATTTATTCGGCCAAGACCAAGACCAAGACCAGAACTGCCCACCTGGGTAGGAAGAGGGTTAATGCTTACAACAAAGGGGAAATGCCTAACAAATATTTGGGCTCACTCCTCGGGATGTGGGGGAGAGGAACGAGTGGTACCAGAGGAACGAGAGGAAAGAGTGGCTTCTGGAGGGTGTAGCTAAGCTCCTGCTACAATAAACACACATCCGTAACTGAGGACTCCAGTCTCCATGCGTTCTGTGTGTCCGTTGGTCATGTCTGAAGACATAGGATACCCTAATTGCGTGTCTGTCTGTTGTGTTCAAAGGCATGCCCCAACAGAGATGATCCAGCAAGTGATAGGGGAGGGGAGGAGAGGAGCGAGTCACCAGGAAAGGGCCTTGGAGGAGGAGGGAGGAATCTCAGGGCAATTAGAAAAGGTGGCAGCCCAATGAGTTGTGCATAGACCGAATTCCCAGTTTATCATCCTGACACAGCACAATAAGGTCAGCAAAGTAGATAATGTCTCTTCGACTATCCAGCAGGTGATTCAGGGAAGAGGGCCCAGCACCATGTCACTGACCAGCCCTGCATGGAGCTCGGTCTGAGAACCAAAGAACCAGGAGAAAACTTTAGGTCCCTTTATGAGTAAAAATCTGGAGCAGCCTGTTCCGAATCTGTTTGGTCCTCACCCCGTAGATGATGGGGTTTAGCATGGGGGGCACCAGGATGTACATGTTGGCAGTGAGAATGTGGAAACGTTGGGGCACATTGTGGCCAAACCGGTGTGTGAGGAAGGAGAAGAGACCTGGGATGTAGAAGGCTAAGATGACACAGAGGTGGGAGCTGCAAGTCCCAAAAGTCTTGAGCCGGGTGTCCTTTGTGGGGAGGCGGAAGATGGCCCTGAGGATCTGGATATAGGACACGACAATAAAAAAAACATCCAGACCGATCACAGACAATGCCACGAAGAGACCATAGTAACTACTGATGCGGATGTCGGCACAGGCCGGATTCAACACGGCCATGTATTCGCAGTACGTGTGGGGGATGATGTTGGTTCTGCAATATGGCCACCATCTGGCTAGGATGGGATGGGGCAGTATGAGCATTATGCCACGCACCATCATGGCCAGGCCAATCTTTACCACCATGGTGTTTTTCAGGATGGTGGAATGTCTCAGAGGATTGCAGATGGCCACATAACGATCGAAAGCCATGGCCACGAAGATCCCAGACTCTATTGCTGAAAAGCAGTGAATGAAGTACATCTGGGTGAGGCAAGCACTAAAGTCAATCTCCCTGGAAATGAACCAGAAGATGCTCAGCATTTTGGGCAGGATAGATGTAGACAGGACCAGGTCGGTGACAGCCAGCATGCAGAGGAAATAGTACATTGGCCCATGGAGGCTTGGCTCCCTCTTCACGATAAACAGGATGGTGAAGTTCCCCAAGACGGCTATGGCGTACATGGTGCAGAAGGGGATGGAGATCCAGACATGGGCCGCCTCCAGGCCAGGAATGCCCAGCAGAATGAAGGTGGAGAAGTTGGTGAAGTTGGTTGTGTTGGAATCTGACATGGAGTAGGGGAGAAGGTGTCCAACTTGGAAGCAGAACGGTGTCTTCTTCATGTACCGTATGTTCTCCTGACTTCCTGTATGTGCCCAGGGTCTATGGTGATGGTTGCAGTATAAATGCCTGGATGGCGAGACAATGTTAATATGAGAAACTACATGCACAACCGGAGGCTGCTTTCATGGGTGAAGCAGATTAGTCTCTCTTCACACACTGAAAAATAACATTTTCATTATTTGGATAAATGAATTATCAACAACTGACCCTACTAATGCCAATTCCATATTTGATGGTGCCCCATGCATCAATAATTCCTACACATCATCTTATAGCAAACCTTAAGAGGCACCAGCAGGAAACATGAGTGTGGATATTGGTCATCTCTCATTGTTTGCTAATGCAAAGAAATCCATTCACCCAGTTACTCAAAATCTGGGAGTGGAAAAAAACCAAACCTTTTCCCAACAATGTGCCAGGGGGAAAGATTCCAACTGGAACACTCCTACGGGAAAAAGACCTGGGTGTGATTGATAGCAGCTGCACGGAAACACCTGCTCATTCAAAGCAGTGGCCAAAAACGAAGACAATGTTTGGATGCCTAATAAATTGGATGGAGAATAACCTGCCCTGGACATGCACTCAGTTTGGGTCATCCAGTCTCTATAAAGAATATAGCAGATAAAAAGGGGATATGCGAGACAGGCTGTGAGAATCATGGAGCCTGACATATGTAGAAGAGTGAAAAGTCTGGGACAGTTTAGTTTAGAGAAGAGACAAAGAAGGGAGTATATGATAGAGGAGAGGAAAATAAAGAATGGAACTGATTACAATCAAATGAACAAACAGAGAACAGCTCCCAACCAGTAATATCTATAGACACTTAATGCTTTCAAATGACTAATTCCCCAGAGCTGAGGCTAATTATTAGCAAAACCGACTGAGATGAAAAAAATTAGACAGCAAAATGTGAATTTAACTTGGGAGTGTTTTAAGCAGGGCCGGCTCCAGGCACCAGCTTTCCAAGCTGGTGCTTGGGGTGGCATCGAGAATGGGGCGGCAGTTTGAGTCCCGCGGCGGCAATTCGGCAGCGGGAAGAGCGGCGGACCTGCCACCGAATTAGCGCCGCGGCTGCGACTGCTTGGGGCGGCAAAATTGTTACAGCCGCCCCTGGTTTTAAGGAGAGTTTATCAGATAGCTAAAAACCCACAATTCCACAGTGAAGAAAGTGGACACCTTTAGCTGAAAACCAGGTTTAGTGGCAAAGTGAAGGCAGCAATTATGGAGAACAAAAGCAATATAGAACTAAGTGGGAAAAGAGAAAATCTCAAGGAATGCAAATTTGAAGTTATAAAAATTGATAAGGGATGTTAAAGACATCAAGGAAAAGTCCATGCTTGGAAAGGCTAAGGATCAAAAAAGGAGCTTATGATGTATATTAAAAACAAAAAAAAAATCCTAGAAAAGGTTAAGGTGAATTCTTACAGGCAGAAATGAAACTTGTTATTGTTGCAGAAAAGGTAGATGTGTTCAAGAAATAGTTTTGTTCTGCATTTGGAAAGAAGGACTATGAGATAATAATATCAAAGGGATGAGATACTTTTCACTACATTAGCAGTTAAGGAGGATGTTAAAAAGTAACCACCGTAGAACCTTAGAGTTATGAACCGACGGATCCACCATACATCTAATTTATAACCGCAAGTACAGAATCAGGCAGGAGCAGAGCTTAAAAATTTTGGTATGGGATTAGTAAAAAAAGGTCTAGGAATATAATTGCCGGTCAACGACACGGTTTACAGAAAAATGGTCTTTTCAAATACATCCAATTTCATTGCCGATTTAGATGAAATCTCAGGAAAAACTTCCTAACTAAGTATCGGAGGGGTAGCTGTGTTAGTCTGGATCTGTAGAAGCGACAAAGAGTCCAGTGGCACCTTATAGACTAACAGACATATTGGAGCATAAGCTTTCGTGGGTGAAGTGGGTATTGACCCACGAAAGCTTATGCTCCAATATATCTGTTAGTCTATAAGATGCCACAGGACTCTTTGTTGTTCCTAACTATAAGAATAGGAAGATAATGGAAAAGACACCTTGGGAAGTAGTGGATGATCCTTCGCTGGAGTTTTTCCAAAGAAGGCTTAATAGTCATCTGTCTTGGGTGGATTAGCTGCAACATATCCTACATCTTGACCCTTGCGATCCCGTCTCACACTGTAATTCTATGATTCAATGATGTGTATTCCTAGGGTACGTCTACACTACCCGTCCGATTCGGCGGGTAGAGATTGATCTTCTGGGATCGATTTATCGTGCCTCATGTAGACGCGATAAATCGATCCCAGAAGCGCTCCCCGTCGACTCCGGAACTCCAGCTCGGCGCGAGGAGTAAGCGGAGTCGACGGGGGAGCGAGCCTGCACCGCGTGGACCCGAAGTAAGTAATTTTAATTCGATCTAAGATACGTCGACTTCAGCTACGCTATTCTCATAGCTGAAGTTGCGTATCTGAGATCGACCCCCCCACCCTAGTGTGGACCAGGCCTTACTGTAGACCAGATCTTATTCAAACACAAGTTGGGCTCAATACCACGGTAAATGGCTGAAATTTAATGCCCTGTGTTATACAGGAGGTCAGACTGGATGATATAATGGTCCCTGCTGACCTTGAACCCTAAGAATCTATCGATAATTTAGCTAGAGAAGGCATTTATATTTATTCAGTCTCACAACACAGGAACAAGGGACCATTCAATCACATTGAGAGTCTGAAGATCTAACATCGAGAGAAGCAAACACCTTATATAATCAAGTTGGCTTGGGGAACGCCTTGCTATAGACATTACCGTAGCAAAGAGCTTAGTTGACTGGGATTCTGAAATGGACTGGCCCTTGTAAGTGGCACTGCGGGCATCTTATTCTCTTTGGGCTGACAACATCAGTAAGAAGACCTCATTTTTACAAGCTTGCTAAACTTTATAAGAAAATAAGAACATAAGAATGGCCAGATTGGGTCAGACCAGTCATCCATCTATCCCAGTAGCCTGTCCTCTGAAAGTGGCCAGTGCCAGGTGCCCCAGAGGGAATGAACAGAACAGGGAATCATCAAGTGATCCATCCCCTGTCGCCCATTCCCAGCTTCTGCAAACACAGGCTAGGGACACCATCCCTGCCTATCCTGGCTAATAGCCATCGATGGAACCTATCCTCCATGAGCGTATCTAGTTCTTTTTTGAACCCTGTTATGTTCTTGTCCTTCACAACATCCTCTGGCAAGGAGTTCCACAGGTTGACTGTACGTTGTGTGAAGAAATACTTGCTTTTATTTGTTTTACATCTGCTGCCTATTAATTTCATTTGGTGACCCCTAGTTCTTGTGTTATGAGAAGTAGTAAACAACACTTCCTTATTGTCTTTCTCTACACCAGCCATGATTTTAGAAAACTCAGTCATATCTCCCCTTAACTATCTCTTTTCCAAGCTGAAAAGTCCCAGATTTATTAATCTCTCCTCATACAGAAGCTGTTCCAGACCTCCTAATAATTTTTGTTGCCCCTTTCTGAACCTTTTCCAATTCTAATATATCTTTTTTGAGATGGGGCAACCACATCTGCACACAGTATTCAAGATGTGGGCATACCATATCATACAATATGATATTTTTTGTCCTATTATCTATCCCTTTCTTAATTATTCTCAAAATTCTGTTCGCTTTTTTGACTGCTACTGCACCTTGAGTGGATGTTTTCAGAGAACTATCCACAATGACTCCAAGATCTCTTTCTTGAGTGGTAACAGCTAATTTAGACCCCACCACCCCACAATTTTATATGTAGAGTTGGGATTATGTTTTCCAATGTGCATTACTTTGCATTTATCAACATTAAATTTCATCTGCCACTTTGTTGTCCAGTCACCCAGTTTTGAGAGATCCATTTCTAACTCTTTCCAGTCTGCCTTGGTCTTAACTATCTTTAGTAATTTTGTATCATCTGCATATTTTGCCACCTGACTGTTTATCCCTTTTTCCAGATCATTTATGAATATGTTCAATAGGACTGGTAACAGAACAGACCCCAGGGGGACACCACTATTTACCTCTCTCCATTCTGAAAACTGACCATTTATTCCTACCCTTTGTTTCCCATCTTTTAACCAGTTACTGATCCATGAGAGCACCTTCTCTCTTTCCCATGGCAGCTTACTTTGCTTAAGAACCTTTGGTGAGGGACCTTGTGAAAGGCTTTCTGAAAATCTAAGTACGCTATATCCACTGAAATGAAAATAAGAAAGAAAAACTTGTAGCACCTTAGAGACTAACAAATTTATTTCAGCATAAGCTTTCGTGGGTTAGTACCCACTTCATCGGATGCATGGAATGAAACATACAGTAGACAGATATTTATACAGTCAGAGAAACATGATAAGGTGGAGGTGCATAGACCAACCTTAAGAGGCTAATTAATTGAGAGGAACCATAACAGCAGGGGAAGAAAAACCTTTGAAGTGATAAACAAGATGGTCACACAGGTGTGAATGAGGATCGTTAACTTAAGGGAAATAGATTCAATTAACGTAATGGCCGAGCCATTCGAGGTCCTTATTTAATCCTGAGGTAATACAATCTAGTTTGCATATCAATTTGAGTTCAACAGTTTCTCTTTGAAGTCTGCTTTTCGAGTTAATCTGTCGCAACACTGCTACCCTCAAGTCTGTCAGTGAGTGATTAGGGAGGTTGAAGTGTTCTCCTACTGGTTTTTGAATGTTATGATTCCTGATATCAGATTTATGTCCATTTATTCTTTTGCATAGAGACTGTCCGGTTTGGCCAATGTACATGGCAGAGGGGCATTGCTGGCACATGATGGCATATATCACATTGGTAGATGTGCAGGTGAATGAGCCCCTGATGGTGTGGCGGATGTGATTAGGCCCTGTGATGGTATCACTTGAATCGATATGTGGACAGAGTTGGCATCGGGCTTTGTTGCAAGGATAGGTTCCTGGGTTAGTGTTTTTGTTGTATGGTGTGTGGTTGCTGGTGAGTATTTGCTTCAGGTTGGGGGGCTGTCTGTAAGCGAGGATTGGTCTGTCCTCCAAGATCTGTGAGAGTGAGGGATCATCTTTTAGGATAGGTTGTAGATCTTTGATGATGCGCTGGAGAGGTTTTAGTTGGGGGCTAAAGGTGACGGCTAGTGGGGTTCTGTTATTTTCTTTTTTGGGCCTGTCTTGTAGTAGGTGACTCCTGGGTACTCTTCTGGCTCTGTCAATCTGTTTTTTCACTTCAGCAGGTGGGTATTGTAGTTGTAAGAATGCTTGATAGAGATCTTGTAGGTGTTTGTCTCTGTCTGAGGGATTGGAGCAAATGCGGTTGTATCTTAGAGCTTGGCTGTAAACAATGGATCGTGTGGTGTGTCCAGGATGGAAGCTGGAAGCATGTAGGTAAGTATAGCGGTCAGCCTATACCGGAAACCTACTGACCGCTATACTTACCTACATGCTTCCAGCTTCCATCCTGGACACACCACACGATCCATTGTTTACAGCCAAGCTCTAAGATACAACCGCATTTGCTCCAATCCCTCAGACAGAGACAAACACCTACAAGATCTCTATCAAGCATTCTTACAACTACAATACCCACCTGCTGAAGTGAAAAAACAGATTGACAGAGCCAGAAGAGTACCCAGGAGTCACCTACTACAAGACAGGCCCAAAAAAGAAAATAACAGAACCCCACTAGCCGTCACCTTTAGCCCCCAACTAAAACCTCTCCAGCGCATCATCAAAGATCTACAACCTATCCTAAAAGATGATCCCTCACTCTCACAGATCTTGGAGGACAGACCAATCCTCGCTTACAGACAGCCCCCCAACCTGAAGCAAATACTCACCAGCAACCACACACCATACAACAAAAACACTAACCCAGGAACCTATCCTTGCAACAAAGCCCGATGCCAACTCTGTCCACATATCGATTCAAGTGATACCATCACAGGGCCTAATCACATCCGCCACACCATCAGGGGCTCATTCACCTGCACATCTACCAATGTGATATATGCCATCATGTGCCAGCAATGCCCCTCTGCCATGTACATTGGCCAAACCGGACAGTCTCTATGCAAAAGAATAAATGGACATAAATCTGATATCAGGAATCATAACATTCAAAAACCAGTAGGAGAACACTTCAACCTCCCTAATCACTCACTGACAGACTTGAGGGTAGCAGTGTTGCGACAGATTAACTCGAAAAGCAGACTTCAAAGAGAAACTGTTGAACTCAAATTGATATGCAAACTAGATTGTATTACCTCAGGATTAAATAAGGACCTCGAATGGCTCGGCCATTACGTTAATTGAATCTATTTCCCTTAAGTTAACGATCCTCATTCACACCTGTGTGACCATCTTGTTTATCACTTCAAAGGTTTTTCTTCCCCTGCTGTTATGGTTCCTCTCAATTAATTAGCCTCTTAAGGTTGGTCTATGCACCTCCACCTTATCATGTTTCTCTGACTGTATAAATATCTGTCTACTGTATGTTTCATTCCATGCATCCGATGAAGTGGGTACTAACCCACGAAAGCTTATGCTGAAATAAATTTGTTAGTCTCTAAGGTGCTACAAGTTTTTCTTTCTTATTTTCATTTTGCTGACACAGACTAACACGGCTACTACACTGAAATATATCCACTGAATCTCCTTGGTCCACATGCTTGTTGACCCCCTCAAAGATCTCTAGTAGATTGGTGAGGCATGATTTCCCTTTACTAAAACCATGTTAACTCTTCCTCAACAAATTATGTTCATCTCTGTGTCTGACAATTCTGTACTTTATTATAGTTTCAAGCAGTTTGCCTGATACAGGACCAGTATAGGCCTGTAATTGCTGGGATCACCTCTGGAGCCCTTTGTAAAAATTGGCATCACATTAGCTATCCTCCTGTTATCTGGTACAGAAGGTGATATAAATGATAGGTTACAGACTACAGTTAGTAGTTCTGCAATTTCATATTTGAGTGCCTTCAGAACTCTTGGGTGGATACCATCTGGTCCTGGTGACTTATTGCTGTTTAATTTATCAATTTGTTCTAAAACCTCCTCTAAAGACATCGCAATCTAGGACAGTTCCTCATATCTGTCACCTACAAAGAATGGCTCAGGTTTGGGAATCTTCCTCACATCCTCAACCAAGAAGACCGATGCAAAGAATTCATTTAGTTTCTCCGCAATGACCTTATCATCCTTGTATGCTCCTTTAGCATCTCGATTGTCCAGTGGCCCCACTGGTTGTTTAGCAGCTTCCTGCTTCTGATGTACTTAAAATTTTTTTTTGCTATTACTTCTTGAGTCTTTGGCTAACTGTTCCTCAAATTCTTTTTTGGCCTTCCTAATTGTATTTTACACTTCATTCGTTTATTCTCCTTTCTATTTTCCTCACTAGGATTTAACTTCCACTTTTTAAAGGATGCCTTTTGCCTCTCTCTGCTTCTTTTACTTTGTTGTTTAGCCACAGTGACTCTTTTTTGGTTCTCTTATTATGTTTTTTAATTTGGCGTGTACATTCAAGTTGAACCTCTATTATGGTGTCTTTAAAAAGTTTCCGTGCAGCTTGCAGAGATTTCACTTTTGGCTCTGTACCTTTTAATTTCTGTTTAACTAACCTCCTCATTTTTGTGTAGTTCCCCTTTCTGAAATTAAATGCTACAATGTTGGGCTGCTGTGGTGTTTTTCCTGCCACAGGGATATTACATTTAATTACATTATGGTCACTATAACAGAGCGGTTCAGCTATATTCACCTCTTGGACCAAATCCTGTGCTCCTCTTAGGACTAAATCAAGAATTGCCTCTCCTCTGGTGAGTTCCAGGACCAGCTGCTCCAAAAAGCAATCATTTAAGGTGTCAAGAAACTTTATCTCTGCATCCCATCCTGAGGTGACATGTACCCAGTCAATATGGAGATAGTTGAAATCCCCCATTATTATTGCGGTTTTTAAAATTTTTATAGGCTCTCTAATCTTCCTGAGCATTTCCTGGTCAGGTGGTTGGTAATATATCCCTACTGTTATATTCTTATTATTCGAGCATGGAATTACTATCCATAGAGATTCTATGGTACAGTTTGTTTCATTTAAGATTTTTCCTTCATTTGATTCTGTGCTTTCTTTCACATATAGCGCCACTCCCCCACCAGCACGACCTGTTTTGTCCTTCCCATATATTTTGTATCCTAGTATTACTGTGTCCCATTGATTATCCTCATTCCACAAAGTTTCCATGTTGCTTGTTACATCAATATCCTCATTTAATACGAGGCACTCTAGTTCGCCCATTTTATTTTTTAGACATCTAGCATTGGTATTGTGACGAACTAGGACTGTTGTTAAGGTTTCCCTGAGTACTGTGTGGGTGCCTCGGTTTCCCCTATGCAGTGCTTGAGTAGCTAGGTGGTGGGACGACGGTGCATGATTGTTACAAAGCCCTAGAAGGCAGGGGTGGGCAGAGGCGGGGACACAGAGAATGGCCCTGTCTCCTGGCAACAGATGACCCGGCCCCTCCCCTGCAAAGGTGAGAGCTGAAGGTATTGGAACAAAGGGATCAGGTGACCTCCTGGCCCGGGAAGGAGACAAAGGGGGAGGAGGGGCTGGAGAGTTTCGGTTTGGAACTGGCTGGAGAGGAGGGGAGAGAGGCAGACAGGGTCTGGCCTCCCTGCCCCGTTTGGAGCTGTGGGGTGAAATGCAGGGAGCCCCAAGCTGGGGTCTAAGCTCCCTGCCCCCTGGAAGGGCCCGACTGAGGGGTCCTGGATGTACTGACAAGCTCTGTTTGGACTGTGTTCCTGGCATCTCTAATAAACCTTCTGTTCTACTGGCTGGCTGAGACTCCCAGTGAATCCGGGGAAGAGGGGTGCAGGGCCGGACTCCCCCATACTCCGTGACAGGTATCGAAGCACTTTAAAAACTTGTCTCCTTTTAGCTGTCTGCCGTTAGAGATGATGTGATTGAATGGGTCTCTTTTTTATTTGACTGTTTCTCATCAGATCCTGCCTGTATTTTATCATGTTCCATCCTCTCGTCCGTACTAGGACATAGAGATTCTCTATTAATAGATCCTCCCCTAAGGGATATCCGAACGAAGTGCCCCTCAGCACTGGTCGGTTTCCCCCAAGCCCTTAGTTAAAAAACTGTAGGCTCCCCCCTTTCCCAAAAGTTTACCCCGTTCCTAATAAATCTAAACCCCTCCTCCCTACACCATCGTCTCATCCATGCATTGAGACTCTGCAGTTCTGCCTGTCTTACTGGCCATGCACATGGAATTGGGAGCATCTCAGAGAATGCCACCATGGAGGTCCTGGACTTCGATCTCTTACCTAGAAGCCTAAATTTGGCCCCCAGGACCTCTCTCCTATCCTTCCTTATGTCATGTACCACGATCACCGGCTCCTCCCCAGCACTACACATAAGTCTGTCTAGATGTCCCGAGAGATCCGCAACCTTCGCACCAGGCAGGCAATTCACCATGCGGATCTCCCGGTCATCAAACACCCAGCTATCTATAAAGACAATGAGGAGTCCGGTGGCACCTTAAAGACTAACAGATTTATTTGCCCAAATAAATCTGTTAGTCTTTTAGGTGCCACCGGACTCCTCATTGTTTTTGTAGATTCAGACTAACATGGCTACCTCGCTGATCCTTGTCACCAGCTATCTATGTTTCTAATGATCGAATCACCCATTACTAATACCTGTCTCTTCCTAATAACTGGAGTTCCCTCCCCCGGAGAGGTATCCTCGGTGTGAGAGGGTACCACAACATCATCTGGAAGGAGGGTCCCAACTATGGGATCGTTTCCCTCTGCTCCAGTTGGATGTTCTCCTTCCCTGAGACTTTCATCCTTCTGAACAGCACAGAGGCTGTCAGACCGGGGGTGGGACGATTCTACTGTGTCCCAGAAAGTCTCATCTATCTACCTCTCTGTTTCCCTTAGCTCCTCCGGTTCAGCCACTCTGGTCTCCAAAGCCTGTACACGGTCCCTGTTCCCCAAACAAACAGAGCACATGGTATATTTCAGCCAAGCAGCAAACACACCACAAACACAGATACACAGACGACTGACAACAAACTTACCCCCAGGGTCACGTCATCGCTCCTGCTTCACCTGGATAACTCCTTCGCAAAACTCCCCTGTTAGCCACTCCTGTTCGCTAGCTCTCAAACTTTAATAGTTTGGACTGAAATTTCCCACGCTGGGTGTCTGCTTCCAGCTGAATTGGTTTTTTGGAAGTTTCAGACATAATAGCAACAAAGAGTCCTGTGGCACCTTATAGACTAACAGACGAATTGGAGCAGAAGCTTTCGTGGGTTAATACCCACTTCTTCAGATGCATGCATCCACTGCATGTCCACTGCATGCATCTGAAGAAGTGGGTACTCACCCACGAAAGCTTATGCTCCAATACGTCTGTTAGTCTATAAGGTGCCACAGGACTCTTTGTCGCTTCTACAGATCCAGAGTAACACGGCTACCCCTCCGATATCAGACATAACAGTTCAGCCGACTTCTTGAGTGAAGCGAGGAGAGAAGATGTCTTCCCCATAGGAGGAGGTGATAGTGTTTGAGCATTAACTCACAGTTGGCTGCTGTGGTCTCTTACTCCAAGGGGAGTTTTGCCTGAGCAAACTATGGGCCACAGACTCACAATTTGGCTTTGTATGTCTACTAAATCCTGCTGAAGGATCCCCTGCGACACTTAAATGCAGTCACCTCAGGACTGGCAGCCAATAGCCAGGGAGGGCGGGAATGCACAAAAGAGGGACATTTTGGCCAGTGACACTGAAGCAAACTCATGACCTTTGGCAAGGCCCTGGGATGTTTAATGGCTGTGAAGAGCAGAAAGGAACCAGAGACTCTAACCCATCACCTGCAAATTGCACAGGGTTTGTCGAGCAGGTGAGCTTCTCAGCAAGAGTTGGGTACCTGTGAATCCTGAGATGGAAGCATCTTCCCTGGGAATCGCTCTCAGCTCCCTGTGTCCCACACCTGCCACACCCCAGCATCTGCAGCAACATCCCACGTCAAGAGCCGGCAGAGGGGTGTGCACCATTGATAATATAGCTCTGTGCAATCCCCGTGGGGTTCACTCAGCCTCTGTTGGAGAAGCTGCATCTGAATGAAAACAGGCAGGAGACAGGCCTGTCTGGGCTTCTGTGCTAGTTATCCATTAGGAGTAAACAGTAATTAAGTGACCTACCCAAAGGGAGATAAGAACACTTGGGCTCTGTGCTGAGTCAGAGAGGAATTGGATGCTCAGAAAACTAGGGATAATACCAAGGTCTCTGTAGGGTCGGATACCCTTTAAATGCCCCAGAGGGCATTTAAATCATAGACAGACCAATCTGGAGAAAGAAGCCTGAGAGGAGAAAGAAACACTATTTGCAGATGCACCGGGCTGTTTCTAAGAGATCAGTTATCTAATTAGTAGCTATCAACATACAGTTTAGCGCTTTTCATTGCAGGATCTTCAAAAAAACTTAGCAAAGGAAAGTCACTATGAATATGACTATATCCCCATCATATTGATAGGCAAACAGAGGCACAGAGAGTGATGACTTGGCTAAGGACTCAATGAGAATGACAGTCAGAACTGAGAGATCCTCTCTTTCCTGCTATAACCACAGTCTCTCCCTCAGTAGCTGAGAGCATGACGAGAGGGAAATGGAGACACAGTCTAGCAGGACCTGTTCGTTGCATGATTTTGATGGACTTCACTGGGATGCAACATGAAACTGGGGTTCTGCTAAGCATACCAGTCTGGGACCCTCTCACACTGAGGCTGTGACAAGCTGCAATCCTCTCCAGGTGTTACAACGTACACAGCCATACACAGACAGGGACGGTTACATGAATGCTCTGGGCTCAGCTTCACAGTTCATAGAATATCAGGTTTGGAAGGGACCTTAGGAGGTCATCTAGTCCAACCCCCTGCTCAAAGCAGGACCAAACCCAATTAGATCATCCCAGCCAGGGCTTTGTCAAGCCTGACCTTAAAAACCTCTAAGGAAGGAGATTCCACCACCTCCCTAGGTAATCCATTCCAGTGCTTCACCACCCTACTAGTGAAAAAGTTTTTCCTAATATCCAACCTAAACCTCCCCCTCTGCAACTTGAGACCATTACTCCTTGTTCTGTCATCTTCTACCACTGAGAACAGTCTAGATCCATCCTCTTTGGAACCCCCTTTCAGGTAGTTGAAAGCAGCTATCAAATCCCCCCTCATTCTTCTCTTCTGCAGGCTAAACAATCCCAGTTCCCTCAGCCTCTCCTCATAAGTCATGTGCTCCAGCCCCCTAATCATTTTGGTTGCCCTCCGTTGGACTCTTTCCAATTTATCCACATCCTTCTTGTAGCGTGGGGCCCAAAACTGGACACAGTACTCCAAATGAGGCCTCACCAGTGCCGAATAGAGGGGAATAATCACGTCCCTCGATCTGCTGGAAATGCCCCTACTTATACAGCCCAAAATGCCGTTAGCCTTCTTGGCAACAAGGGCACACTGTTGACTCATATTCAGCTTTTCGTCCACCGTAACCCCTAGGTCCTTTTCTGCAGAACTGCTGCCCAGCCATTCGGTCCCTAGTCTGTAGCAGTGCATGGGATTCTTCCGTCCTAAGTGCAGGACTCTGCACTTGTCCTTGTTGAACCTCAACAAGATGCAGGATTTGTTGCGTCTAAACCAGGGGTGTCAAACACGTGGCCCACGGATTTATTTTCTGCGGCCCGCCATAGGTGCCAACTCCATTGGCAGCCACGCTCCAAACATTACTGAGTGTTTATATTTTATTAAAACCCCTCTTTGCTTTACAGTTTTTAAAAAGTTAATACATTGACTTAATAGAATACACTATTACTCTTCATTTTTTTCATTTTTGACTATACTTTTGTATCATTGTATGAAAAGGTTTCAGTGATGCGGCCCTCGGGCCAATTTACTAGTTCTCATGTGGCCCTCGTGGTGATTTGGGTTTGAGATCCCTGATCTAAACCATCCATGAAACTTTCTTCCAAAGGTTAATCGCTCTCAGTGTTAAAAATTTGGTCTTATTTCACCTGTAATTTGTTTGGCTTTATCCTCCAGATATTGAGTCTTGCTCTGCCTCTCTCTGCTAGATTAGAGAGACGACAGTTTTCTCCCCTAAAAGTCTCACTTGATCTTCATTTTGACAAGATAAATAGATGAAACTCTTTAAGTCTCTCACTGTCCGGCATTTTCTCCAGCCTCATTTTTGTGGCTGCACCACAAAAATGCACCCTCTCCAATTTTTCAACATCGTTTTTGAAACGTGGACCCCGGGACTGGACGCAGTTGGTTTCTCCAATGCCGTGTGCCGTGATAAAATCCTTCCCATGCTGCAACTCACCACTTCCCTGTTTGTGTATCCAAGGATCACATCAGCCCTTTTGGCCACAGCATCACACTGGGAGCTCACGATGAGTTGCCCACAGTGACCCCTAAACCCTTTTCAGGGACCCTGTGTTCCATAATCCAGCGCCCTAGTCTGTGGGTTGGATTTCCTGTTCCGAGAGGATCACTTTGCATTTTGTTTTCATGGGCCCAGCTCACCAAATGCTCCAGATCAATCGGTGTGCCTGCCCTGGCCTCCTCACAGTAACCACTCTGCCAGTCTTTGGGCCATCCACAAATTTTATCTGCAGTGATTTTCTATTTGCTTCCAGATCATTGATGAAAATATTGAATAGCATCAGGCCTAGAACTGATCCTTACAGAACCCCACTATGAACAGCCCTGTCTACTGACATTGGCCCATTGACAACGGCTTTCTTAGATATGGCAGTTAGTCAGTTTTTAGTCCATTTTATGTGTGCTCTACTGATATTGTATAGTGTTCCTTTTTTTAATCCGAATGTTTTCTCCTATTAAATCAAATGCCTCAGAGAAATCAAAATCTATCGCAGCTCCATGGTTCCCTTGTTCAACCAAACGTGTACTCTCATTAAAGGCTGTAATCAATTTTGTTTGACAAGACCTGTTTTCCATAAACCATGTTGTTGACTGGCATTAATTATATTCCTAGACAGTTTTTTGAACTAATCCCATAGCAGCTTTTCCATTGTTTCCTAATTTCTAAAATCTATTTTTAAATTTCCCCTTTGTAAAAAAGACTTTATGTTTAACACAGAACTGTTCTGTATTCACTTTTTTTTTTGGTTCTGCTGCTGCTGCCTGATTGTGTCCTTCTGGTTCTGAATGAGATGTGTGGTGGATCGGCCAGTTTGTAACTCTGGTGTTCGTAACTCTATGGTTCTACCGCAGATGCTGTTTAACATGCTCCTTGGCAGCTAATGGACTGCAAAACCTGAACGCGATGATGAGCCCATGCCATCCAGCTGGAGTGCTCCACTCCCTCCTCCTGACAGCACAGCACGGCTGCACAGGTGCCGACTTTCCAAAGTGCTGAGGGAGGGGGGTGCGTGCGTGAGTGAGAGAGAGAGAGAGACCCGTGGGTTGCCCCTTTCAGTACACTGACCCCACTTCAAGTACGCTGCCCTTTTAATCAGATCAGCAAGTTCGGACAGGAAGCCGCTGCTTCCAGCAAGCGCCCTCCCTCCTGTCCCCAAGCTTTGTCCCCCTCCTCTGCTTCGTGGAGAGGGGGTACGGAGCGGGAGAGGGCAGGATCAGGGGGACATCCTGATATCAGAACCCTTCTCTGTCCTCTCCCCAGCAAGCAGGAGGCTCCCGGGAGCAGCTCCAAGGCAGAGGGCAGGAGCAGTGCAGCAGTGGGGGGAGGGACAGCTGAACTGCTGCTGGGCAGCTGCTGAGCCGCATTCCTTAAAGGGAATTTAGGGGAGCTGCTGGGGGGCTGCTGGCCCCCCCGGTTCTCATCCCCAAGAGGAGGGGCCGCTCTTCCAGAGAATCCTGCAAGCTGTGGACCAAGCAGGCAGACAAATGACTTTATAAGGGAGCATTGCACAACTTTAAATGAGCCTGTTCTCTAATAGATCAGCAACGTAACAAGGAAACAACATTAACCAGGACAAGGTTAAGTGATTAGTTACTGTATTTACCGCAGTGATATGAGTATGAGTTGTTTTATATAAAGTATGTCATGTATGGTTTCAATGGAAAAGTTTTGATTTGCTAAATGGGATTACTGTATTTGTAGGCATGTATCATTTTTGTACCTAAAGTTATGAATATTGCTTATAGACCAGTATTTCCAATGTGTTTGCTCCTAGGGAACATCCACAAGGTAGTTTACATCCAGTCTGGCCAGCACATTCTGGATGGACCAATCAAGGTAATGACCCATTAAGAAACACGATAGGCCTTTGAAGAAGATTATCCCCATCTCACAGACTCATAGACTTTAAGGTCGGAAGGGAACATCGTGATCATCTAGAGAGGGGTAACTAGTGGTGTTCCCCAAGGGTCAGTCCTAGAACCAATCCTATTCAACTTATTCATAAATGATTTGGAAGAAGGGGTAAACAGTGAGGTGGCAAAGTTTGCAGATGATACTAAGCTGCTCAAGATAGTTAAGACCAAAGCAGACTGTGAAGAACTACAAAAAGATCTCACAAAACTAAATGATTAGGCAATAAAATGGCAAATGAAATTTAATGTGGGTAAATGTAAAGTAATGCACATTGGAAAAAATAACCCCAACTATACATACAATATGATGGGGGCTAATTTAGCTACAACTAATCAGGAAAAAGATCTTGGAGTCATCGTGGATAGTTCTCTGAAGACGTCCATGCAGTGTGCAGCGGCAGTCAAAAAAGCAAACGGGATGTTAGGAATCATTAAAAAAGTGTTAGAGAATAAGATGGAGAATATCCTACTGCCCTTATACAAATCAATAGAGCTCCCACATCTTGAATACTGCGTACAATTGTGGTTTCCTCATCTCAAAAAGGATATACTGGCATTAGAAAAGGTTCAAAGAAGGGCAACTAAAATGATTAGGGGTCTGGAACGGGTCCCATATGAGGAGCGATTAAAGAGGCTAGGACTTTTCAGCTTGGAAAAGAGGAGACTAAGGGGGGGGGATATGATAGAGGTATATAAAATTATGAGTGGTGTGGAGGAAGTGAATAATGAAAAGTTATTTACTTGTTCTCATAATAAAAGAACTAGGGGCCACCCAATGAAATTAGTGGGCAGCAGGTTTAAAACAAATAAAAGGAAGTTCTTCTTCACAGAGTGCACAGTCAACCTGTGGAACTCCTTGCCTGAGGAGGCTGTGAAGGCTAGGACTATAACAGGGTTTAAAAGAGAACTGGATAAATTCATGGAGATGGAGTCCATTAATGGCTATTAACCAGGATGGGTAAGAAATGGTGTCCTTAGCCTCTGTTTGTCAGAGAGGGGTGATGGATGGCAGGAGACAGATCACTTGATCATTACCTGTTGGGTCCACTCACTCCGAGTCACCTGGCATTGGCCACTGTCAGTAGACAGGATACTGGGCTGGATGGACCTTTGGTCTGACCCAGTACGGCCTTTCTTATGTTCTTATCTAGTCTGACCTCCTGCACAATGCAGGGCACAGAATCTCACTCACCCACTCCTGGAATAATCCTCTCACCTATGTCTCAGCTATTGAAGTCCTCAAATCATGGTCAAATGATCGACTTTCCTGTGAATGTTCTAGCCAGGATATGGGTGCTGGCCCCTGCTATGACGTGTTGAAGCATGCACGGGCATGTGACCAGCTCATGTGACACTGGACTCCATCTTGTGCCTATATTTTTCCACTAACTGTGCTGGGGGCTTCTGCTTGGAAAAATGAAGTTCCCTCCACATGGCAGAAGATATAAAAGGGGAAGTGACATCATCCCTTGGCCTCACTCCCCCCACAACTCAACACCTGGAAACACCATAGGAACAAAGGACTGAACAGGGGCTGTGGTCCCAGGCTGCAGGGATTTCTAGCCTGTGGCCTGTGTATGGAAGACGGGTGGATGGTTTGTACCATCGGGGTGAGACACGGCTTGACTCAAATCCTCTACAGGGTATAGAACTTATATTGCAGGTTTGTTTATTTTTTTGTTTATAACCAACCTTCGCTATTACTTACAATCTCTTAAAATCTATCTTTCTGTACTTAAGAAATCTGTTTTATATTTAACACCTAATAGAGTATGTGGTTTGAAGTGCAAAACCTGCTCAGGAAATGGGGCTGGTGCATTCTTCTCCACCCCGAGGGAGAGATGGACTGGGGAATAAAATTACCCTGGTCAGGCTTTTCAGCAGGGCATCATGGTGCTGTTCTGGGGCCTAGCCTGGGGAGCTGGGGGGAATTTGCTGGAGCCTCTCTATTGTTGGTTCATGGGTGGCTGTTGAAAGCATTCATGTAACTGCAGCTGGGTGTGTCCCTGTCTGTGTATGGCTGTGTAAGTGCATGACGTGGAGAGGATTGCAGCTTGTCAAGCCTCACACTGTGAGAGGGGGCTCAGACTGGCATGCCAGAGGGCTCAGTGATCCCCAGTTCCAGGCTTCACCCTGGGAAAGTCCATCACACCTCCCCCCCGCCCAATGAACAGGTCCTGCTTGACAATTAGTCCATTTCCCTCCTGTCATGTAATGGGGGTAGGTTCATAGTGGCTTTCCTTTGATATGTGTTTTGAAGATCCTTCAATGAAAGGTGCTACACAGTCTGATGATACTTACTGATAAGAATGACTGATCTCCGATCCCTTTGCAACAGCCCAGTGTATATGGAGGAAGTGTCTCATGTCTCCCCTGCCATCTTTCTCCAGATCTGTCTGTCTAATGTCTTCCCATTCATCCTGGGAATTTCCAGGGGATGAATCCCTTTGGAGACCTAAGCATTATTGCTAGTTTTCTTAATCAACTACAATTTTTAAATATGCACAATTTCACAGAGCCCAAGAGTTCTCATCTCCCTTTGGGAAGGTCCCTTAATTACTGTTTACTACTAAAGCTGGATAAATAGCACAGAAGGGGAGATATGAAAATAGACATTGGATTGAATGTCTCCAGTGTCCAAACTGTTTGCATTCAGATGCCGTTTCTCTGCTAGAGGCTGAGCGAACCCCACTGGGACTGCACCGAGCTCTATTATAAACAGTGCACACCCCTGTGTCAGCTCTCGGCGTGGGATGTAGCTGCAGAGGTGGAGTGAGAGAGGTGTGGGATACAGCTACCTGAGAGGGAAGACACTCCGGTCTCAGGATTCACAGGTACCCATCTCTTGCTGAGGAGCTCACCTGCTCGACAAACCCAGTGCAACATGGACGTGATGGGATAGAGAGTAAGTCTGGGGCCTTTTCTGCTCTGCATGGCCACTAAATATCCCAGGGCCCTTGCCACAGGGGAGGAGTTTGCTCCAGTATCCTGGGCTAAAACGTGCCTCTTTCCTGTGCCTCCCCGGCTGAAGATCTCCAGCCCCAAGGTGGCTGCATTTCAGTGGCACAGTGTAACCTTCAGGTTGAAAGGTGTCAGTAGATGTACAATACAAGGCCAAATTCCGAGGCCCTGGCCTGTAGTTTGCTCAGGCATCACTAAGGCAAAACTCCCCTTGGTGTTATAACTGAGTAAAGGCCTCAGGAGCCAGCTGTGTGTAAATGCAGAGACACTTCCACCTCCTCCTCTTGCATTTCAGGGCTCTGGCTGTTAACAGGGGACGGGAGGGACAGGGACAGACTGTTACCCGACTTTTATCTGCTATAAGTCACGGCGGTGTTAGGGGTCCTCACTGGAACAATTCTAAGAATGTTTCAACATGGGCAAGACATGTTTTCTCCTGGCTTCATTCAAGAAGGTGGCTGAACTGTTATGCCTGAAACTTTCAAAAAACAATTCAGCTGGAAGCAGTCACCCAGCGTGGGAAATTTCAATCCAAATGGTTAAAGTTTGGCAAACTGAAAATGAGGTCTTATAATTGAAGGTGTGAGACAGCCGTAACTAACGGTGGTGCTACCAAAACCGCCTACAATGACCCATCCATTTGTGAATCCCAATAATGTCTTCAATGCTCTTTGCTCCAATAATGTCACTGGCAAGGAGTTCCACAGGCCAAATAAGTGTAGCTATATCAACCCAAACCCGTTGTAGCTCTTTTCTGAACCCTGTCCAATTTTCAATGTCCTTTTTGCTATCTGGACCACTGCTCCATTTCACCATTCTCCTGTTAATGTTAATGTCACGTGCAGAGGTAAAATCCTTCCCCTGCTCCAACTCACCACTACCCTTGTTATGCATCCAAGGATCACATCAGCCCTTTTGGCCACAGCATCACACTGGGAGCTCATGATGAGTTGGTTGTCCACTACGACCCCTAAATCCTTTACCAGGTCCCTGTATTCCATAATCCAGTGCCCTAGTCTGTGGGTTGGGCCTGCATTCCTTATTCTGAGAGGATCATTTTGCTTTTGGCTGCATTAAAACATTTTGTTTGCATTGGCCCAGCTCACCAAATGTTCCAGATCAATCGGTGTGCCTGCCCTTTTTGTCATCCTCAAATTTTATCTACAGTGATTTTCTATTTCCTTCCAGATCCTTGATGAAAATGTTGAATAGCATCGGGTCTGGAACTGATCCCTGGAGAACCCCACTAGGAAAAGCCCCATACACTGACAATGACCCATTGACAACTGCTTTCTGAGATCTGTCCGTTAGCCAGTTTTTAGTCCATTTAACATGTGCTCTATTGATATTGTATATTGTTCACTTTTTATCTGAATATTTTTCACTCCTAAATAAAATACCTCCGAAAAATCTAAGTTTGTTGCATCTGCATGATTCCCTTCATCAATCAAACGTGTACTCTCATTAAACGAAGAAATCAGGTTTATTTCACAAGATCTGTTTTCCATAAACCATGTGGTTGACTGGCATTAATTATATTCCTAGACTTTTTAAAACTAATTCCATATCAGCTTTTCCATTGCTTCCTAACCTTGCACATCTGTTTTTTAAACTTTCTCTTTATTTTTTTCATAGTTTATGTTTAACACAGAACTGCCCTGTATTTGCCATTTTATATTTTTTAACTCTGTTGCTGACGGATTGCCTACTGCTCGTTCCGAATGAGATGTGCGTTTGATTGGTCAGTTCATAACTCTGGTGTTTGAAACTATAAAGTTCTACTGTAGATACTGTTTAAAGCCTTCCTTGACTGTTCATGGACTCAAAGGTGTTTCAGCAGTTCAGGAGATATGAGTACTTCATACTGCTTCTTTCTGAATGAAGAATAGAAATATTTCTCGAACACATCTACTTGAACACATGCAAAATTAACAACTTTCCCTTCTCCCTCTAGTACTTGGTCTAAAGCTTGTATAGGATTTCTTTTGTTCTTAATATTCTTAATAAGCTCCTTTTTGTTATCCTTAGCCCTGCCCAGCATGGATTTTTCCCTGATGTTTTTAATGTCCCTTATCAATTTTCACAATTGCTTATTTGTATTATTTGCTATTTTCCCCATTTGTTATATGTTGCTGCTGGTGCCTATTAAAGCTTCCCACACCATGACGGGTAGGGATTATTGACACAAGGAGCACCATCAAATATAGAATTGGCATTAGTAGGGCCAGTTGTTCATAATTCATTTCTCTGAATAATGAAAATATCAATTTTCAGTGTGTGAAGAGCGACCAATCTGCTTCACCCATGAGAACAGCCTCCAGTAGTACATGTAGTGTCTCATATTAATATTGTCTCTCCATCCAGGCATTTGTATTGTGACCCTCACCCTAGACCCTGGGTACATACAGGAAGTCAAGGGAACGTACGGTACATGCAGAAGACACCGTTCTGCCTCACAGTTGGACACCTTCTTTCCTACTCCATGTCAGATTCCAACACAACCAACTTCACCAACCCCTCCACCTTCATCCTGCTGGGCATTCCTGGGCTGGAGATGGCCCATGTCTGGATCTCCATCCCCTTCTGCACCATGTACGCCATAGCCATCTTGGGGAACTTCACCATCCTGTTCATCGTGAAGACGGAGCCGAGCCTCCATGGCCCTATGTACTATTTCCTCTGCATGCTGGCCATCACTGACCTGGTCCTGTCCATGGCCACTGTGCCCAAAATGCTGAGCATCTTCTGGTTCAATTCTAGGTAGATCGATTTCAGTGCCTGCCTCACCCAGCTGTATGTCATTCACTGCTTCACAGGAATAGAGTCTGGGATCTTTGCGGCCATGGCTGTTGATCACTACATGGCCATCTGCCATCCCCTGAGACATTCCGCCATCCAGAAAAACCCTGTGGTGGCCAAGATCAGCCTGGCCATTTTGCTGCGTGGTGGCATGCTCTCATTGCCCTTCCCCTTCCTGGTGAGGCGATGGCCATACTGCAAAACCAACATTATCCCCCATACACATTGTGAGCACATGGCTGTGGTGAGGCTGGCCTGTGCCGACATCCGCATCAGTAGTTATTATGGTCTCCTTGTGGTACTCTGTGTGATGGGTCTGGATGTGTTTTTTATCGCCCTGTCCTATACCCAGATCCTCAGGGCCATCTTCAGCCTCCCCACAAAGGACGCCCGGCTCAAGACATTTGGGACTTGTTTCTCCCACCTCTGCGCCATCTTAGCCTTCTACATCCCAGGTCTCTTCTTATCCCTCATGTCCCGGTTTGGCCAGAATGTGGCCGTGCATTTCCATGTTCTCATTGGCAATGCGTACCTCCTGGTTTCCCCCATGCTAAACCCCATTATCTATGGTGTGAGGACCAAACAGATCGGGGACAGGCTGCTCCGGCTCTTTATTCATAAAGGGACCTAAATTTTCTCCTGGTGCTCTGGCTCTCAGACCCAGCTCCGTGAAGAGCTGGCTGGTGACATGGTGCCGGACCCTCTTCCCTGAATCACTGACTGGCCAGTCAAAGAGACATTAAACCCTTTCCTGGCCTTACTGGGCTGTGTCAAAGTGACAAACTGGAGAATCAGTCTGTGTACATCTCATTCACTCATAGGGCAGCCACCATTCTAATTGCAATTCTATTTGTAACTGGACACCTGAGGACTTCTCCTGGACTTTTCCCTTTGTCCAAGGACCCACCCCTGCGCCACATCTTACCTCAATACCCAACCCACTTATCTGCCTTTTTCTGCAACACCATGCCCCTGTCACTTGCTCCCCTGCTCCCCCATCCCCATCACTTGCTGCATCTTCACCTCCCTCCCATAGAGTCCTCCCCCGCTGGAAACTTTATGATTTGCTGAATATGTGTGTGTGTGTGTGTGTCATGGCTGTGAACAGTGACTATGTACCTGCATTTCAAAATGTAGTTACACCTGGGGAACCCCCACTAGACAAGATGCTTTCGGTCTAGATAGCTGAGTGGGGAAGAGCCTATAGAGGGCAATGAGCCATTAGGAAAAACAAGAGGCCTTAGAAAAAAACGTATTGCCCACCTGAGGAGCCTTCCTGAGGATGCTACAAACGGGCTCCAGGTAATGGCTGCCATGATCCTGCAAGAACATGTGACGTGACCACATGTCTCTAGACTCCATCTTGGGATGTCAGTGTTTTTCCACAGACCAGTCTGGGATCCTAGCTTTAAAATAAACGGCTCCCGCCATGCGCAAAAGCTATATAAGGCAGGGAGTGATATCGTCTGGTTTTCTTCGCTCCCAACCCAAGAGGACTCTGGAAACACCCGAGGAACAAAGACTGAACTGGGGGAAGTGCTGGACCCAGGCTAACAGGATTTTTAGCCTGTGAATGGAACACCTGGTGGTTCCAAGCTGGAAAGCAAGTGCAGCTGGCCCCATAAGAATCTGCTGCCTGCTTGTATCATCTCTTGGGGTGAGAATGTGTTATTCATTCCCAATCTGTTAAGTTTAGTTTGTGTATTTTGTTTATTTTCTAGGTAATCTGCTTTCATCTCTTTGCTATCCCTTATCATCACATAAAATCTATCTTTTGTAGTTAATAAATTTGTTTTACTTTATCTAAACCAGTGTGGGAGTCATAATTCAGGGGCAAAAGGCTGCTGTATATTCCTCTCCATATTGAGAGTGGGGGCAAATTGTGTGAGCTTGCGATGTACAGTTCCCTGTGCGATGCAAGATGGTATAATTTTGGGTTTATACCCCAGAGGGGGTTTGTGCCTGAGAAGCTGGAAGGTGCCCTAGGCTCAGCCTTCCCAGGCAGGGGCTGGTCAGAGCGCCTGTCTACGCGAAACAGCTCGGTGTGTCCCTACCCGTAAGTGTGCTGGTGAAAGTGCAGGCTGAAGCCTGGAGGACTTTGCACCTTGCCACAGCAGTACAGTCAGAGGGGGCTCAGGCTGGTGGGTTGGGGGGCTGAGTGGTACCCCAGTTCCAGGTGACACTCTGGGGGAATCCGTCACAGCTGTATAAAAGCAGCTGAGGATTGGGAGGAGGGTTGTGAGGCAGGCGGGTGATACAGCTTGTGGGCCCTAAAGCTCAGTTGCAAAATCCCAACATAAAAGACCATTGCGTAGTTTATTTCTTTAGCTTTCAGCTCCCTTTGGCTCCTCCCAGCTGGGGGGGTCTGCAATGGGGATGGGCTGGGAGCCCTTTGCCCTGAGCCAGGCCTCGGGGGTATGACAAGGGATCAGCTATGAAGATAGGAGGACAACAGCTGAGAGAGGGGGAAGGATAATCTCCTGTGTTAGCTGGAAAAGAGGGATTCTAGACAGAGGCTGGGCTGGCTTTAGTAGCCGACAGGGAAGGAGATAGGGGAGCCTATTCTGGAAGGATGGGCTCCCCCTAAACTAAAATGGACCCAGATAGCTGGCACTTAAAATTAACAACTTGATAGAGCAGTTTTAAAGTAAGCGCTGGGAGAAAGCCAAAAGGCATGGACGAGCACGTAATTCACACAGAGACATCCCTCAGGGGAGGATCTATTAATGGAGACTCTCTATGTCCTAGGAAGGAGGGGAGGATGGAAGATAAAATACGGGTAGGACCTGATGAGAAACAATCAAATGAAAAAGTGTCCTATTCAATTACATCCGGTAATGGCAGACAGTTAAAAAGTGACAATATTGACTGGGTACATGTCACCTCAGGACGGAGCTATACTAAAATGAGGACGTTAGTTAAACAGAAATTAAAAGGTACAGTGTCAAAAGTGAAACACCATAATAGCGGCTCAAAATAAATGTATGCCCCAAATTAAAAAACATAGTGAAAGGACCAAAAAAGTGCCAGCGTGGCTAAACAACAAAGTAAAAGAAGCAGTGAGAGACAAAACAGCATCCTTTAAAAAGTTGAAGTTAAATCCTATTGAGGAAAATATAAAGGAGCATAAATTTTGGCAAGTGAAGTGTAAAAATATAATTAGGAAGGCCAAAAAAGAATGTGAAAAACAGCTAGCCAAAGACTCCAAAAGTAGCAGCAAAATTTTATTTAAGTGCATCAAAAGCAGGAAGCTGCTAAACAAACAGTGGACGATCGAGATGTAAAAGGGACACTCAGGAAAAAAAAGGCCATTGTGGAGAAACTGAATAGATTCTTTGCATCGGTCTTCTTGGTTGAGGATGTGAGGGAGATTCCCAAACCTGAGCCATTCTTTTTAGGTGACAGATCGAAGGAACTGTCCGAGGAGGCTCTGAACAAATTGATAAACTAAACAGCAATAAGTCACAGGACCAGATGGTATTCACCCAAGACTTCTGAAGAAACTCAAATGTGAAATTGCAGAACGGGTAGGTGTAGTCTATAGCCTATCATTTCAATCAGTTTCTGTACCAAAGCACAGCTATTGTGATGCCAATTTGCAAAAGGAGCTCCAGAGGTGATTCAAGCAATTACAGGCTAGTAAGACTGACTTCAGTACCGGGCAAACTGGTTGAAACTATACTAAAGAACAAAATTGTCAGACACATAAATTAACATAATTTGTTGGAGAAATCCACGTACACAAGAACACACACGGATGCACGTGCAGACACACATTCCCAACCTGCCAGGCCCCACCCAGGAGGCGGGGTCTGAGAACCCCTAACCAATCAGGCCAGCTGGGGAGATGGGTGAGGGACACCTCGTTGGGGAATCCCACCAGAACTGAAGCCTGAGAGAAGACTCCGAGCAGCTCATTAGCGGTGGCATAAGCGCTCAGTTCCTCTCTTTCCGGGGGGTGCACAATCCCCACTCCACCCCAAGCCCTGCCCCCACTCCACCCTTAACTCCAAGCCCCCACCCTTGCCCCACCTCTTCCCACCCCTGCTCCACCCCAGGCCCCGTCCCCACTCCACCCCTTCTCTTACACTGGATTTGAGGGGTGTGCAGACCCCAGAATGTAATCAAGTCAATTGCAAGCATATTATGTGGATTCAGCCACCCTGAATTAATGAACCAGAACAGCACCTCGTTAAGGATTAATTTAGAGACAGACTTTCAGAAGCAAGGTCATATCTAGCTGGCAGTTTCTGCTAATCCGAATGAGAGGAGGGGACAGACACATAAACAACGGAGACTGAAAATGTTGGTCGTTGGAAAACCTTGAGTCTAGACCCCTCTGACAGTAAAAGTTTATGGAGAGTTAGAAAGGTGATGATCCAGTCGGGGTCATGATGTGTTTTGTAGAAGTTAGTTGTAGAAGATTGGCTAGTAGATGCACTTGGGAGCCGTCCTCTGGAGCCATCTGGAGAGACGTTTTTCCTGACACCCTTTCTCCCCGGTGGGTGAGCAACTGGCAGCTGGGAACCTGCTGTTAGTTACTCG
The DNA here is from genome assembly GCA_033296515.1 of Macrochelys suwanniensis. Lineage (NCBI taxonomy): Eukaryota > Metazoa > Chordata > Testudines > Chelydridae > Macrochelys > Macrochelys suwanniensis. The sequence continues at coordinate 411,192 of CM065775.1, forward strand.
ATACCGCCCCAGATGACAGGGCAATAGCTGGGATGTTCTAACCCTATTGCTCATGCTTCTGGGAGCGTCACTCGAATACACTGCAGTGGGAGACCAGAGCACGCTGACGTGCATTACCCCTCGGTCAGCCAGAATCGCTGAGTTCCTGCCGATTTATTCCTAACACCGCCTGGAGTGAAATAACCAAGTTCCCCTGTTGGGGGTTCTGAGACCAGCGGGTAACACTTCCCCCAGGCCCCACCCCTGCCCCGCCTCTTCCTGCCCCCTCCCTCAAGCCTAGCCCATCTCCGCTCCTCCCCCTCCCTCCCAGCAGCTCCTGCACGCTGCAGGACAGCTGATCTGTGGCGGGTGGGAGGCACAGGGAGGAGTTGATCCCCGGGGCCACGGGTGAGTGAGAGGGGCTGGGGGGAGGGGGGGGAGCTGGGCTGCCAGGAGGGGCAAAGCACCCATGCATTTCATTCCATGGGTGCCCCCCTGATCAAAAGTCTCATGCAGAGCATATGTCAGACTCAGCTTCACTGGTCAGCTTCAGCCCCTGGGCAACGGGGGCCCTGTAGTTCCAGATAAGGGGCCATGCACGTGTGTGAATAGCCGGCTAATGGAAGCTGGGCTGTTTGTCTCCCTCCCTGTCAGCTTCTCTTCCCAGCTAATGTAGGGGCTTGTCCTTCCCCCTCTTTCAGCTGTTGTGCTCCTAGCTCCGAAGCTGATCCCTTGCCCTCCCCCGAGGCCTGGCCCAGGGCAAAGGGCTCCCAGCCCACACCCATTCCAGGGACCCTGCCTGCTACGGACTCCCAGCCCAGAGTTGAAGAATGGAGCTGAAAGCTAAAGAAATAAGTCACACGATGGTCTCTGCCCTCAGGACTTTGTAATCCCACAAGCTGTATGAGGCACAATCTTGTCCGCCTGCCACATGACCCTGCTCCCGAGCTTCAGCCGATTTTATACAGCTTCCCTGTCCGCTCCTGACTGGCCTGTCAGCCCCAGGGCTGTGTCCTCGCTGCCCGCACTGCAGGCTGCTTGTCAGGCTGCAGCCCCGGTCCCAGCCCCGGAGCAGAGGGAACCCAGCTGGTGGGGGAGGGAGGTGGAGCTGATCCAGGGAGTGATGGGGGGAGGAGACAGGGGCAGAGCGTTGGGGGAACAGGCACAGAAGGGGGAAAGGCCTTGAGGGAAGAGGCAGGGAAAGGGGGGTCAGGGGTCCAGTGATCAGCAATTAGAAAGGTGGCAACTCTATGAGTTAATGAGTTGTACATAGTCCGATTCTCCGGTTTATCATGCTTACACAGTACAGTGTAAGGGTAAGTGTAAGGCTAAGTAAGGGTGTAATGTCTCTTTGACAGTCCAGTCTATGATTCAGGGGAAAGGGCCCAGCACCATGTCACCAGCCAGCTCTGCACGGAGCTCGGTCTGAGAGCCAGAGCACGAGGAGAAAACTTTAAGTTCATTTATAAGTGAAGAGACGGAGCAGCCGGTCCCGGATCTGTTTGGTCCTCACCCCGTAGATGATGGGGTTTAGCATGGGGGGCACCAGGAGGTACTCATTGGCCATGAGAATATGGAAATGCAGGGGCACATTGTGGCCAAACCGGTGCGTGATGAAGGAGAAGAGACCTGGGATGTAAAAGGCTAAGATGACAAAGAGGTGGGAGCTGCAGGTCCCCAAAGTCTTGAGCCGGGCGTCCTTTGTGGGGAGGCTGAAGATGGCCCTGAGGATCTGGGTATAGGACACAGCGATAAAAAACACGTCCAGACCAGTTACCAACAATGCCATAGACAGGCTGTAGTAACTACTGATGCGGATGTCGGCGCAGGCCAGTTTCACCATGGCCATGTGCTCGCAGTACGAGTGGTGGATGATGTTGGTTCTGCAATATGGCCACCGCCTCGCCAGGAAAGGATATGGCAATACAAGTATGCTACTGCGCAGCACCACAGCCAGGCCGATCTTCCCCACCATGGGGTTTGTCAGGATGCTGGAATGTCTCAGGGGATCACAGATGGCCACGAAGCGATCAAAAGCCATGGCCACGAAGATCCCAGACTCCATCAATGTAAAGCAGTGAATGACGTACATCTGGGTGAGGCAGGCACTGAAATCGATCTCCCTGGAATTGAACCAGAAGATGCTCAGCATTTTGGGCACAACGGATGTAGATATGACCAGGTCGGTGACAGCCAGCATGCAGAGGAAATCGTACATGGGAACATGGAGGCTCAGCTCCATATTCACGATGAACAGGATGGTGAAGTTCCCCAAGATGACTATGACATACATGGCGCAGAAGGGTATGGAGATCCAGACATGGGCCGCCTCCAGGCCAGGAACACCCAGAAGGATGAAGGTGGAGGGGTTGGTGAAGTCAGTTGTGTTGGAATCTGACATGGAGCAGAGAAGAAGATATCCAACTCTGAAGCAGAACAGTGCCTCCTGCCTGTAACAAACGTCCCCCTGACTTCCCGTATGTGCCCAGGCTCTAGGGTGATGGTCACAGTACAAATACCTGGTGGAGAGACAATGTTAATATGAGACACTACATACACTACTGGAGGCTGCTCTCATGGGTGAAGCAGATTGGTTGCTCTTCACAAACTGAAAAATGACATTTTCATTACTCAGATAAATGAACTATATGGAGATATGCCTATCTCATAGAACTGGAAAGACCTTTAAAGGTCATCAAGTCAAGTTCAGTCCCCTGCCTTTACTAGCAGGACCAAGAAGTGTCCCCTGACAGATTTTTGCCTCAGATCCCCAAATGGCCCCCTCAAGGATTGAACTCACAACCCTGGGTTTAGCATGCTAACACTCAAACCACTGAGCTATCCCTCCCCCCATGAACAACAGCCCTTACTGCTGTCAATTCCATATTTTATGGTGCTCCATGCATCAATAATTCTTACATATCGTGGTGTGGGAAACCTTAATAGAAACCAGCAGGAAACATGAGTGTTGATATTGGTTACCCATCATTGTTCCTTAGGCCTTGTGTATGAAGTTTTTACAACAAAAGGCTGCTTTTGGTGAAGAAACAGTGGAGGTGTATACTCTGCAGAGCCACTTTCAATGACGGAACTCCTCAGTTTCAGTGAGATTATAAAACCACCTCGACGAAAGTTGTAAAGTTTTTAATCAAAAGTTTTATTGTCCAAGTGCCAATGTAGACACTTGCGCTTGATTTTATCACAGTAATAGGCCTCCCGAAGGCATCCCACGATTCCTGTCCTGACTACTCTGGTCAGAAGTTTCAACTCCGCTGCCCTGCATCCAGGTAAACACCTCCCCCCCCGCCTACACCAACACCCACACACACCTCTTTAAAGTCCCGGGAATTTTGAAATTCCTCTTCCTGTTTGCTCGGCTTCAAGAGCCCACATCATAGAATCATAGAATCTCAGGTTGGAAGGGACCTCAGGAGGTTCTAGTCCAACGCCCTGCTCAAAGCAGGACCAACCCCAACTAAATCATCCCAGCCAGGGCTTTGTCAAGCCTGACCTTAAAAACCTCTAAGGAAGGAGATTCCACCACCTCCCTAGGTAACCCATTCCAGTGCTTCACCACCCTCCTAGTGAAATAGTGTTTCCTAATATCCAACCTAGACCTCCCCCACTGCAACTTGAGACCATTACTCCTTGTTCTGTCATCTTCTACCACTGAGAACAGTCTAGATCCATCCTCTTTGGAACCCCCTTTCAGGTAGTTGAAAGCAGCTATCAAATCCCCCCTCATTCTTCTCTTCTGCAGGCTAAACAATCCTAGTTCCCTCAGGCTCCAGCCCCCTAATCATTTTTGTTGCCCTCCGTTGGACTCTTTCCAATTTATCCACATCCTTCTTGTAGTGTGGGGCCCAAGACTGGACACAGTACTCCAGATGAGGCCTCACCAGTGCCAAATAGAGGGGAATGATCACGTCCCTCGATCTGCTGGAAATGCCCCCATTTATACAACCCAAAATGCCATTAGCCTTCTTGGCAGCAAGGGCACACTGTTGACTCATATCCAGCTTCTCATCCACTGTAACCCCCTAGGTCCTTTTCTGCAGAACTGCTGCCTAGTCACTCAGTCCCTAGTCTGTATCAGTGCATGGGATTCTTCTGTCCTAAGTGCAGGACTCTGCACTTGTCCTTAAGAACTTAAGAAAGGCCATAGGGGAAGAACGAATCATAGAAGATTATGTTTGGAAGGGACCTCAGAAGGTCTAGTCCAACCCCATGCTCAAAACAGGATGAACACCAACTAAATCATCCCAGCCAGGGATTTGTCAAGCTGGCCCTTAAAAAACCTCCAAGGATGGAGATTCCACCACATAAGAACATAAGAACGGCCATAATGGGTCAGACCAAAGGTCCATCAAGCCCAGTATCCTGACTTCTGACATTGGCCAATGGCAGGTGCCCCAAAGGGAATGAACAGAGAGGTTATTATCAAGTGAATCATCCCGTCACCCAATCCCAGCTTCTTGCAAACAGAGGCTGGGGACACCATTCCTGCCCATCCTGGCTAACAGCCATGAATGAACCTGTCTTCTATGAATCTATCTAGCTCCCTTTTGAACCCTGTTATAGTATTGGCCTTTACAACATCCTCTGGCAAAGAGTTCCAGAGGTTGACAGTGTGTTGCATGAAAAAATACTTTCTTGTGTTTGTTTTAAACCTGCTACCTATTAATTTCATTTGGTGGCCCCTTGGTCTTGTATTATGAGAAGGAGTAAGTAACACTTCCTTATTTACTGTCTCTATACCACTTATGATTTTATAGACCTCATTCATATCCCCCCTTAGTCGCCTCTTTTCCAAGTTGAAAAGTCCACGTCTTATTAATCTCTCCTCATACGGAAGCTGTTCTCTACCCCTAATCATTTTTGTTGCCCTTCTCTGAATCTTTTGCAATTCCAATCCTTGTTGAACCTCATCAGATTTCTTTTGGCCCAATCCTCTAATTTGTCTAGGTCCCTCTGTATCCTATCCCTACCCTCCAGCGTATCTACCACTCCTCCCAGTTTAGTGTCATCTGCAAAATTGCTAAGGGTGCAGTCCACACCATCCTCCAGATCGTTGATGAAGATATTGAACAAAACCGGCCCCAGCACCGACCCTTGGGGCACTCCACTTGATACCGGCTGCCAACATCACATGTTCCCAGGTAGCCACAGTGAATCCACGGAGGAAATGCTTTCCCAAATGGACCTCTGCGGAGCTGCTGGATCTGCTCAGTATTTGGGGAGAGGAGGCTGTGCAGTCCCAGCTGTGCTCCAGTTGTAGGAATTTCGATACCTACGGTCAGATTTCGCCCAGCTTGTGGGGAAACGGCTGTGATCGGAACACACTGCATTGCAGAGCAAAGATGAAGGAGCTGAGGTCCGCATACCAGAAGGAAATGGTCGCTCCAGTGCTGTGCCCCAGACCTGCCATTTTTATAAGGAGTTGGACACTGTCATTGGCAGTGATACAGCCTCCATGGCCAAGAACCCTGTGGATACTTCGCCAGGGCTGGAACTGACAGAAACTTGACCTAATCCAACGGAGGAGAAGGAAGTCATCAATGAAGAGGTGGAGGTAGAAGAAGATAGGGAGACCGTGCCGGGATTGCCCAGTGCTGCGTCCAGTCAGGAGCTGTTCTCCGCTCTGGAGGTGTCCAGCCAGTCTCGGAAGTTACAATCAGGAGATCCAGAAGCAGGAGAGGAGACCCCTGGTAAGTGATTTTGCTTTGTGAAGTGTGGAGATGCATTGAGGGCAGAGAAATGTACAATCTGGCTGTGTTTCCGTGTGCTGGGTATTTTCCCGTGCAGCTAGGCAGTACGGTTGATGCACACCGAGATGTCACTGGAATCCTCCAGAGAGACCTCTAGGAAACTTTCCTGCAGGTACTCCACAATCCTGTGCTGGAGGGTCCTTAGCAGAGCTGCTTTGTTCCTTCCCCCACTGAGGGACACTTTCCTGCGACATTCTGCAATTACTTGGGCAAGGACCAAAGCGGCACACAGGCGAGCAGCATAGGGATGGGGGAGGAAGCCACAAAACTGCTGTAGATGCAAACTTGCTTCCTTGCTAACCATTAGGAGAGAGATCTCTGCTAGAATGACCCCCACCTGAGGAAAAGGGTGGGAAACTTTAGAACGTTGTCTGCTGAGAACTGCCCCGTGACCCCTTTCACGGTGTTTTTCTCCCACACGCAATGTCCCCTACTCCTGGGAACACTCACAATGCTTGCGGTGTTCACTTGTTAAGGGTCAGTCAGAAAGTGATTTGTGTGTGACCAGTGGAGTATTTTAATGTAGCGTTTCAATGCTGTACATGTAGGTAACAATAATGCTTCTGTTTATTGTTACTTGGGCTTCACCAGATATGTCCTTGAAAAGAGGCACCCCCTCCACTCCAGCCGAGCATCTCCAACAGGCAAGTAAGAACCCAATACGGAGCAAGGGAGGTTCCGGGAGGTGCTTCAGCACTCAGATGCAGAAAAGACGGAATGCAGGAAGTGGATGGAATACTTTGAGCAGGAAAGAAAAGGAAATGAGGCGTACACTAGTGACGCAACAGAGAGGCTGATAAAAGTTTTGGAGCAGGAAACGAACGTGCTGCAGTCCTTTGTAACCCTCCAGACTGAGTAGATGCGTGTCTGCCCTTCCCTTCAGCACATTCAGAGGTTTTCCCATGCCCTCCCCAGACTCCACCCGCACACTCCTTTCCGATTTCTGGGACTTCATGCTTTCCCCTTCACTCCACCCCTGCAGACACCTTTTGAAATTACAGCTAGACTAACGCTGAAGTCTAAAAGTCAGCCCTCCCCTAGTACCCTCCCCTCCCAAGAATGTGAGTCTGTCTGTGTGTGAGTGCATAGTGTTGTGTTTTTTTGGCAATAAAAACAATGCTATGTGAATCATAAGCACTCTATATTGGTTTCCATGGCAGTTAAGACAGCAGGTGGAAGCAGTAAACAAGCAAGCAGTTTTATCATTTCCTTACATTGAATCTTGGGCTTGAACAATACTGGACTTCTTTATGCTTTACAATCCCAAGCAGAGCAACCAACATTACTGGATCTCAACTTCAAAGTGTTGCCTCAAAGCCTCCCTGATTCGAATTGGCCCTGGTTGTGCCCCTCTAATAGCCTTGGAGCAACCACCATTACTGGTTCTCAACTTCAAAGTGTTGCCTCAAAGCCTCCCTGATTTGAATTGACCCCAGTTGGGCCCCTCTAATAGCCTTGGTGTCTGGCTGCTCAAAATCGGCAGCCAAGCATTCTGTCTCAGCAGTCTACTTCTAAGCAAACTTTTTGTCATTTCCTTCACAAATATTATGTAATAAGCAACACATGGCTACGACCATGGGAATATTTTCGTCGTTAAGGTCTAACCTGCCATAAAGGCCTCGCCAGCGTGCCTTTAATCTGCCAAATGCACATTCCACAGTCCTCCCAAACCTAGTCAGCGTATTAGACTCATAGACTCATAGACTTTAAGGTCAGAAGGGCCCATTATGATCATCTAGTCTCACCTCCTGCACAATGCAGGCCACAGAATCTCACCCACCCACTCCTGCAATAATCCTCTCACCTATGTCTCAGCTATTGAAGTCCTCAAATCATGGTTTAAAGACTTCAAGATGCAGAGAATCCTCCGGTAAGTGACCCGTGCCCCATGCTGCAGAGGAAGGCAAAAAACCTCCAGGGCCTCTGCCAATCTACCCTGGAGGAAAATTCCTTCCCGACCCCAAATATGGCGATCAGCTGAACCCCGAGCATGTGGGCAAGACCCACCAGCCAGACACCCAGGAAAAAGTTCTCTGTAGTAACTTCTAACATCCCATCATTGACCATTGGTCCTATTTACCACTGATGGCAATTAATTGACCTTTGACTAAGATCATGTTATCCCATCAAACCATCCCCTCCATAAACGTATCTAGCTTAATCTTGAAGCCAGTTAGGTCTTTTGCCCCCACTGCTTCCCTTGGAAGGCTGTTCCAGAACTTCACTCCTCTGATGGTTAGAAACCTTCGTCTAATTTCAAGTCTAAACTTCCTGATGGCCAGTTTGTATCCATTTGTTCTTGTGTCCACATTGGTACTGAGCTGAAATAATTCCTCTCCCTCCCTGGTATTTATCCCTCTGATATATTTAAAGAGAGCAATCATATCTCCCCTCAGCCTTCTTTTGGTTAAGGTAAACAAACCAAGCTCCTTGAGTCTCCTTTCATACGACAGGTTTTCCATTCCTCGGATCATCCTAGTGGCCCTTCTTTGTACCTGTTCCAGTTTGAATTCATCCTTCTTAAACATGGGAGACCAGAACTGCACACAGTATTCCAAATGAGGTCTCACCAATGCCTTGTATAACGGTACTAACACCTCCTTATCTCTACTAGAAATACCTCGCCTAATGCATCCCAAGACCGCATTAGCTTTTTTCACGGCCACATCACATTGGCGACTCATAGTCATCCTGTGATCAACCAGGACTCCGAGGTCCTTCTCCTCTTCCGTTACTTCCAACTGATGCGTCCCCAGCTTATAACTAAAATTCTTGTTATTAATCCCTAAATGCATAACCTTACACTTCTCACTATGAAATGTCATCCTATTACTATTACTCCAGTTTACAAGGTCATCCAGATCTTCCTGTAGGATATCCCAATCCTTTTCTGAATTGGTAATACCTCCCAACTTTGTGTCATCTGCAAACTTTATTAGCACACTCCCACTTTTGGTTCCGAGGTCAGTAATAAAAAGATTAAATAAAATTGGTCCCTTACTGCTCCTTACTGCTATTCAGGTTTCCCATGTGCGGCTTCATAAGCCCTGGCATTGAGGTGTACATCGGGTCTCCTACAGGGATCTTCGGGGATCTTCTGGTCTGAAAAGAAAGTCCCCGTTTGCAGCTTTCTGTAAAGGCCGGTGTTCCTAAAGATTTGTGCATCATGAAATTCTCTGGACCACCCTGCAGTGATGTCAATTAAATGCCCACAATGATCCACAAGCACCCGTAACACCATGGAGAAGTACCTCTTCTGATTGATATACAATATCGCAAGGTACTTCGGTGCCAAAATTGGAATATGCATGCCATCTATCGCCCCTCCACAGTTAAGGAAACCTATTTCTGAAAAGCCATCCACAATATCACACAGCCCCAAAGGTTGATTTCCCGACTGCAAACTGATTGTGACCAACCGGTACCAGCCTGGAGTCGCCAGGATCCACACTGCAATCGCCAAGTGCTTCTCCACCAAGAGGGCAGCTCTCCTTTGGGTGTCCTTGTGCCGAAGGGCTGGGGCGAGCTCAGCACACAGCTCCAGGAAGGTGGCTTTCCTCACCCGAAAGATCTGCAGCCACTGCTCGTCATCCCACACCCGCATAACGATGCGATTCCACCACTCAGTGCTAGTTTCCCGAGCCCAGAAGCCATGTTCCACCGTGTTCAGCTGTTCCGTGAATGCCAAAAGCAACCTAATGCTGCTGCTATCCATGTCCGACAGCGTGTCAGGCAACTGTGACTCCTGCTGCCTTCGCAACTTCAAGATTGATTCCACTGCCATTTGCGATGTGCTACTGACAGCTAGCAGAGCAGTGAGGAATCCATTCCTGCTGATAGAAGTGGCAGGATGAGCAGAAAACAAGGGTCATTGGAAAGTGATGTGAACTGGAGATGGGAAAATATGGAATGCTGTGATGGAAAACAAGGCATCATGGAACATTGAGCCTGAGCCAATGATGCGCTGTGATCCACCCCACCTTCCCACAACACCTATTGGCACAAGGAGGAGAGCTGAAGTGTGGGATAGCTACCCACAGTGCGTTGCTCTCACTGTCACTGCGACCACGCCACATCTGGATGTGCTATGCCGAAAGAGAAAGACAGTGTGAACTTGCAACAATGATTTTATTTAAAGGCTTTTTGGTCGTTGACCAAACTTTTGGCAAAAATATCTGCCAATGTGCATATTGCCCTAATGCAATGAAAGCCTGGCTAGAGAGTCCATGCTGTAGGGAGTTCCCCATTCACCTAGTTATTGAAAATCTGAGAGTGGAAAAAACCCAAACCTTTGCCAAGACATGTGCCAGGGGAAAACATCCCAACTAGAACACAGCTCAGGGTAAAGTCTTGGGCATCATTCATAGCAGCTCCATGGAAACACTTGCTCATTTGCCTTAGTGGCCAAAACAAAGACAATGTTCGGATGCCTAAGGAAGGGGATGGATAATAACCTGCTCTGGACACACGCTCAGTGTTTGTCACCCAGTCTCTAACAGATAAAGCAGATAGAAAGGGAATTTCTGACACAGTCTCTGAGAATGGGGGAGGCTACCATATGCGGACTGAAAAGTCTGGGACTGTATCTGTCCATTAAGACACAGCTGGTTCCTGAGATATTTACTCCATTCCTACTCCAAAGGGGTTTTGCCTCAGTGGGGCCTGAGCAATATACGTGCCATGGGCTCAGAATTTGTCCTTGTATTGCACATCTACTGACACCTTTTATCCTGAAGGATCCACTGTCCCTCTGAAATGCAGCCACCTTGGGGCTGGAGACCATCAGTCGGGGTGGGAGGGAGTGCACAGAAAGAGGGACAATTTGGCCAGTGATACAGGAAGAAATTCATCACCTGTGGCAAGGGCCTTGGGATTTTTACTGGTTGTGCAGATTGGAAAGGACCCCAGACATACTCTCCATTCCATCACGCCCACGTCGCACTGGGTTTTTTGAGCAGGTGAGCTCCTCAGCAAGAGATGGGTACCTGTGAATCCTGAGATGGAAGTGTCCTCCCTGGGAATCCCCCTCAGGTAGCCGTGTCCAGCACCTCTCTGACCCCAGCATCTGCACAAGCATCCGACGATGAGAGCTGACACAGGGGTGTGCACCATTTATAATATAGCTCTGTGCAATCCCAGGGGGGTTCGCTCAACCTCTAGGGGAGAAGCAGCATCTGGATGCAAACAGGCTGGAGACCGGAGACACTCTAGGCAATGTCTCTGTTTCCATGTCTGCGCTTCTGTGCTCTTTAGCCATCTTTAGGAGTAAACAGTCATTAAGGGACCTTCCCAAAGGGAGATGAGAACTCTTGGGCTCTGGGCTGAGTCAGAGAGGAATTGGCTGCTCTGTGCATTTGTGTATTTTTTAAAATTATAGTTGATTAGTAAGAAAACTCGGGATAATGCCTAGATCTCCCAAGGGTCTGATACCCTGAAAATACCCAGGATAGCTGGCTAGATTGTAGACAGGCAGATCTGGAGATAGACGACTGAGGGGAGACACAAGCACTCTCTGCAGGCACACGGGGCTGTCGCTAAGGGATCAGAGATCAGGAATTCTCATCTGTAACTATGACCATACTGGGCAGCTCCTTTCTCTGAAGGATGATCAAAACACCTAGAAAAGGAAAGTCCTTATGAACATATCCCCATTATGCAGATAGGTCAATTGAGGCACGGGGCAAGGTGAAGTGGCCAAGGTCTCACAGAGATTGAGTGGCAGGATGACAGAAAGAACCCAGGAGTCCTGACGTCCCTGCCATAAGCAAGGTCTCTCTGTCACGCCAAGAGGGAAATGGAGTCCGGCTCTGGCAGGGGCTGTTCATTGGGTGGGATGCAGAGGAAAGGCTGGAAGAGGGAGCCTGAGCCTTCGCCATCCTCTCAAGGTGAATCTGAGGTTCTCAGAACTAGCTGGGGTTTGTGAGCTCCCCGCTCCTGTGAGGTGTGAACTGCGGGACTCCACTTCCGCTGCCCCTCAGAAACCTGCCAACGCATCACAGTCACTGGGGTCACTTCGGGGAACAGACTCAGTGAAACCAACACCAACAGACTGTTCCTGTGGACAGAGGGCAGCCGGGGGGGCTTTTCTTGGGGACAGAGACCTCGTCTCCTCCCAAAGCTTCCCTGGAACAAGGGGGCCCGTAGTGGGGCGGCTGCCCCGCTCCAGTAGGCAAAGGGTTAAGCGCAGCTCCGGAGAGGTCAGTGGCTGGGGAAAGAACTGAGAGCGCCGGAATGAGCAGCGGATCACAGCTGGGGCCAGCTTACTCGGGGCCCAGCTGGCCCTGCTCAGAGGACTGGGGGCCAGGAGCTGGGGGAGTCTCACTCTAGCCCTGGAGCGGGAAGGGCCAAGCTGCCTGGGAGCAGGGTACCTGAACTGGAGCAGGGCTGGGGAATAGGGCCAGGGATTTGGGGAGCTCCAGCCTGGGAAACCCCCAGGCTGCAGGCCTTGGTGAAGGCCTACACAAGTACTGGGGCTGCAGGGATACAGCCTGGGGATAGGCAGAGGCAGCGGGTCCCACCCCCTTGCCAGTGATGAGTGGCCAATACAGACTGCGTCTGCCCCAGGGAAAGGGGGCTGGATGGTGCCTGGCAGTTGCCACTGAGGCAAGGTGGGTTTAGAGGGTTGGGGGGACTCCTGGGAGGGGAGACCCAGAGTGAGGGGTACTGCTGGGGCAGAACGCCGAGGTAAAGGGGTCCGGAAGGGACACGGGGCCAGCGGCAGGTGAGACACCGGCCTACAGAGGGCGCTCCGTCTGCTGGAAAAGAGCTAATTCCCAGACAGCCAGCAGGAGGCGCCGCACCGGTGAGTCGTCGCTTTGCTACGGGGCCCTGTAGGCAGGATAGAGACTGGATTAGTGATTGCATTGGGTTTGTTCTCTCCCTCTAGCTTCATTTCCTCCCAGTTTCTCCCAGGTGCAATTGAAATCGAATGTTCCCAGTTGAATCGAATGTTCCCGGCAATCCTCCACAATCCTGTGCCGGAGAGTCCTTAGCAGAGCTGCTTTGTTCCTTCCCCCACTGAGGAACACTTTCCTGTGACATTCTGCAATTACTTGGGCGAGGAGAAAAGTGGCACAGAGCCAAGCAGCATAGGGATGGGGGAGGAAGCCACAAAACTGCAGTAGATGCACCGTTGTTTCCTTGCTAACCCTCAGGAGAGAGAGATCTGCTACAGTGACCCCCACCTGTGGAAAAGGTCAGGAAACGTTAAAATATTGCCCACTGAGAACTGTCCCGTGACCCCTTTCAAGGTGTTTTTCTCCCACATGCAATGTCCCCTTCTCCTGGGAACACTCACGATGCTTGCGGTGTTCGCTTGTCAAAGTTCAGTCAGAAAGTGATTGGTGTGTTACCAGCGGTGTATTTTAATGTAGCATTCCAATGCTGTACGTGTACTTAACAATAATGCTTCTGTTTATTGTTACTTGTGCTTCACCAGATATGTCCTTGAAAAGAGGCAACCCCTCCTCTCCAGCCAAGCATCTCCACCAGCTAAGAAAGAGCCCAGTACGGAGCAAGGGAGGTTCCGGGAGGTGCTTCAGCACTCAGATGCAGAGAAGGCGGAATGCAGGAAGTGGGTGGAATAAGTTGAGCAGGAAAGAAAAGGAAATAAGGAATAAATTAGGGACTCAACGGAGAGGCTGATAAAAGTTTTGGAGCAGCAAACCTACATGCTGCAGTCCCTCGTAACCCTCCAGACTGAGCAGATGCGTGTCTGCCCTTCCCTTCAGCATATTCAGAGGTTTTCCCATGCCCTCCCCAGACTCCACCCGCACACTCCTTTCTGATTTCTGGGACTTCATGCTTTCACCTCCATTCCACCCCTCCAGACAACTTTTCAAATGACACCTGGACTGATGTTCAGCTCTAAAAGTTGGCCCTCCCCTGGTACCTTCCCCTCCCCCAAGAATGTGAGTTTGTCTGTGTGTGTGTGCATGGTGTTGCGATTTTTTTTGCAATAAAAGCAAAGTTATTTGAATAATAAGCACTCTATATTTGTTTCTATGGATGTTTTGACAGCAGGTGGCAGCAGTAAACAAGCAAACAGTTTTATCGTTTCCTTACATTGATTCCTGGGCTTAAACAAAACTTGACTTCTTTATGCATTACAATCCCAAGCATAGCAACCACCATTACTGGTTCTCAACTTCAAAGTGTTGCCTCAAAGCCTCCCTGATTTGAATTGACCCCAGTTGGGCCCCTCTAATAGCCTTGGTGTCTGGCTGCTCAAAATCGGCAGCCAAGCATTCTGTCTCAGCCCTCCACCTCTGAGCAAACTTTTTGCCCGTTCCTTCACAAATATGCAACATGTAATATATGGTTACAACCATGGGTATATTTTCCTCGTTGAGGTATAACCTCCCATAAAGGCCTCGCCAGCGTGCCTTTAATCTGCCAAATGCACATTCTACAGTCCTCCCGCACCTAGTCAGTGTATTGTTGAAACGCTTCTTACCGCTCTCCAAGTTTCCCATGTACAGTTTCATGAGCCATGGAATTAAAGGCTGGTGTTCCTAACAATTTGTGCATCGTATAATTTTCCGGACCACCCTGCAATGATGTCAATTAAATGTCCACAATGATCCACAAACGCCTGTAACACCATGAAGAAGTATCCCTTCCGACTGATATACAATATCACCAGGTACTTCGGTGCCAGAATTGGAATATGCATGCCATCTATCGCCCCTCCACAGTTAGGGAAACTCATTTCTGCAAAGCCAGCCACAATATCACACAGTCCAAAGGTCGATTTCCCAACCGCAAACTGATTTGTGATTGACCGGTACCAGCCTGGAGTCGCCAGATAGAGGTGACGGGATGAGTAGAAAACAAGAGACAGAAATTAAACAGAAATTAAAAGGTAAAGTGACTAAAATGAAATCCCAGCAACATGCATGGACACTTTTCAAAGACACCATAATAGAGGCCCAGCTTAAATGTATACCCCAAATTAAACACAGTAAAAGAACTAAAAATGAGCCACCATGGATTAACAACCATGTAAAATATGCAGTGAGAGATAAAAAGGCATCTTTTAAAAAGTGGAAGTCAAATCCTAGTGAGGTATATAGAAGGGAGCATAAACACTGCCAAATTCAGTGTAAAAATGTAATAAGAAAAGCCAAAAAGGAGTCTGAAGAACAGCTAGCCAAAAACTCTAAAGGTAATAACAAAATGTTTTTAAGTACATCAGAATCAGGAAGCCTGCTACACAACCAGTGGGGCCCCTGGACAATAGAGATACAAAAGGAGCATTTAAAGAGGATAAAGTCATTGAGGAGAATCTAAATGAATTCTTTGCTTCAGTCTTCACGGCTGAGGATGTTAGGGAGATTCCCAAACCTGAGCCGTCTTTTATAAGTGACAAATCTGAGGAATTGTCACAGACTGAAGTGTCACTAGAGGAGGTTTTGGAATTAATTGATAAACTTAACAGTAACAAGTTACCGGGACCAGATGGCGTTCACCCAAGAGTTCTAACAGAACTCAAATATGAAATTGCAGAACTATTAACTATGGTTTGTAACCTGTCCTTTAAATCCACTTCTGTACCCAATGACTGGAAGATAGCTAATGTAACGCCAATATTTAAAAGGGGCTCTAGAGGTGATCCCGGCAATTACATACCAGTAAGTCTAAAGTCAGTACCGGGCAAATTAGTTGAAACAATAGTAAAAAATAAAATTGTCAGACACGTAGAAGAACATAAATTGTTGGGCAAAAGTCAGCATGGTTTCTGTAAAGGGAAATCATGTCTTACTAATCTATTAGAGTTCTTTGAAGGGGTCAACTAGCATGTGGACAAGGGGGATCCAGTGGTATAGTTTACTTAGATTTCCAGAAAGCCTTTGACAAGGTCCCTCACCTGCGATCTGCTCCACCTTCCCGCAACACCTATCGGCACAAGATGGAGAGCTGAACTGTGGGATAGCTACCCATAGTGCATTGCTCTCACTGTCACTGCGACTACCCCATATGTGGATGCGCTATGCCGAAAGAGAAAGACAGTGTTAATCTGCAACAATGATTTTCTTTAAAGGCCTTTTTGGTCATTGACCAAACTTTTGGCAAAAGTATCTGCCAATGTCCACATTGCCTTAATGCAATGAAAGCCAGGCTAGAGAGTCCATGTTCTAGGGAGTTTCCCGATCACCTAGTTACTGAAAATCTGAGAGTGGAAAAAACCCAAACCTTTGCCAAGACATGTGCCAAGGGAAAATATCCCAACTAGAACACAGCTCAGGGAAAAGTCTTGGGCATCATTCATAGTAGCTCAACGGAAACACCTGCTTATTTGCACTAGTGGCCAAAACAAAGACAATGTTTGGATGCCTAAGGAAAGGGATGGACAATAACCTACTCTGGATATGCACTTAATTTTTGTCACACAGTCTCTAACTGGGGGGGAGGTGGGGAGGCTACCATATGTGAACTGAAATGTCTGGGGCTGTTTAGTTTAGAGAAGAGACCAGTTCCGAACCATTAATAGCTATCTACAGATACCAATCAAAAGGGCTTATTCCCCACAACTGAGGAAATCTACCAGCACAACTGATTGGAAGGAAAATATTAAACAGGAAAACAGGAATGAAAATTGGGAGTTCGTTAAGAAGAGTTTATTGGGTAGCTAAAAAGTCACAATTCCACAGTCAAGAAAGTGGAGAACTTTGGCTAAAAACCTGGTTCAGTGACATAGTGAAGGCAGCAATTATGTGGGAAAAAGCAATACATACAAATGGGAAAAAAGGGATAATAGATGTCAAGCAATACAAATTGCAAGATATGAAAATTGATAAGGGATGTTAAAGACATCAAGGAAAAATCCATGCTTGGCGGGGCAAAGGATAACAAAAAGGAGGTTATTAAGTATATTAAGAACAAAAGAAATGCTAGAAAAAGTTTAGGCCAATTCCCGGGGGTGGGGGGGGTGGGGAGGAGAAAGGAAACTTGTTAATGTTGCAGAAAACGTAGCTGTGTTGAAGAAATAGTTTTGTTCTGTATTTGGAAAGAAGCAGTATGAGGTACTCATATCACATGAGGTGATGAAATAGTCCCCAGTCCATTAGCTGACAAGGAGAATGTTAAACAGCATCTCCAGTAGAACTGTAGAGTTACAAACACCAGAGTTACAAACTGACTGATCCACCACACCTCTCATTTGAAACTAGAAGTACGCAATCTGTCAGCTGTAGAGACAAAAAAAAAAAACCAAAACAAAAAACAAAAAGAACTCTGTGTTAAATGAAAAGTATTAAAAAAAAAGGGAAATTAAAAAAAAGATTTTACAAATTAGGAAACAATGGAAAAGGTGCTATGGGATTAGTTAAAAAAAAGTCTAGGAATATAATTAATGCAAATAAACAACATGGTTTATTGAAAACAGGTCTTGTCAAATAAAACTGATTTCATCCTTTAATGAAAGTGCACGTTGATTAAGGGTACAGCACAGATGCAATAAACTTCAATTTCTCTGAGACATTTGATTCTGTAGGGGAAACATTCAGATAAAAAATGAACAGCCTACAATATCAGTAGAGCACATGTAGAGTGGATTAAAAACTGGCTAACTGACAGATCTCAGAAAGCCGTTGTCAATGGGGTGAATGGGGCTGCTTCTAGTGGGGTTCTGCAGGAATCTGTTCTAGGCCAGATGCTATTCAACATTTTCATCAATGATCTTGAAGCAAATAGAAAATCAGTGCAGAAAAACTCTGGGTTTGTCTTGCAGGTGAGCTCCCCCTCAAGACATGGGTATCTGTGAATCCTGAGACAGACGTGTCTTCCCTTGAAATCCCCCTCAGGTAGCTGTGTCACTGTGTTATATGGGAGGTCAGACAGGATCATCTAATGATGCCTTCTGATATTCAACCCGACGAATCCATGGATGAAGAAAAGATAGACATCAGACGTTTATATTTACTCTGTCTCACAACACATGAACAAGTGATACTGGAGCAAATTCATCCCCTGTGGCAAGGGCCCTGGGATTTTTACTGGCTGTGCAGATCAGAAAGGACACCAGATCTATTCGCCATCCCATCATGTCCACATTGCACTGGGTTTGTCGAGCAGGTGAGCATCTCAGCAAGAGATGGTGCCTGTGAATGCTGAGATAGAAGCGTCTTCCCTGGGAATCCCCCTCAGGTAGCCGTGTCCCACACCTCTCTCACCCCAGCATCTGCAGCAGCATCCCACGCTGAGAGCCGACACAGGGGTGTGCACCATTTATAATAGAGCTCTGTGTAATCCCGGGGGGGGGGGGGGGGGTTCGCTCAGCCTCTAGCGGAAAAGCTGCATCTGGATGTAAACAGGTTGGAGACAGGCCTGGCTGCACTTCTGTACTAATTATCCAGCTTTAGAAGTATACAGTAATTAAGGGACGTTCCCAAAGGGAGATTAGAACTCTTGGGCTCTGGGCTGAGTCAGAGAGGAATTGGCTGCTCTGTGCATTTGTGTATATTTAAAAATTATAGTCGATTAGTAAGAAAACTAGGGATAATGCCTAACTCTCCACAGGGTCTGGTACACTGTAAATGCCCAGGATGGATGAGTAGACAGTAGACAGACAGATCTGGAGACAGATGACTTAGGGGAGATACAAAACTTTCTGCAGCCATACTGGACAGTCGTTAAGGGATCAGAAATCAGTAATTCTCATCAGTAACTATCATCATACTCTGCAGCACCTTTCACTGAAGGATCTTCAAAATACCTAGCAAAGGAAAATCACCATGAACATATCCCCATTATACAGATAGGAAAGTGAGGCACAGGGAGAGGTGACTTGGCCAAGGTCTTACAGAGACTGAGTGTCAGGATGCCAGACAGAACCCAGGATTCCTGACTTCCCTTCCATAAGGACGGTCTCTCCATCACGCCAAGAAGGAAATGGGCCTGTCAGTTGTGTGGGATGCAGAGGAAACGCTGGCAAAGGGAGCCTGAGCCTTCGCCATCCTTTCAAGGTGAATCGGAGGTTTTCAGAGCTAGCTGGGGTTTGTGAGCTCCCCGCTCCTGTGAGGTGTGAACTCCGGGACTCCACTTCCCCTCCCACTCAGAAACCTACCAACGCATCACAGTCACTGGGGTCACTTTGAGGGAACAGACTCAGTAAAAGCAACACCACAGACTGTTCCTGTGGACAGAGGGCAGCCGGCGGCCTGTCCTGGGGAGAGAGGCCTCACCTCACCCCTCGTAAAGCTGCCTTGGAAGAGGGGGGGCTGTCAAGGCTGAATCCCCACTCTGGCACTTTGAGTACAGAAGTGGGGCCCACAAGGATTTTAAAAATTAATACTGGCCACTCCAGTCTTGGATTAAACTCCCAAGGTTACAGCTTCTCTCTAACCTTGGATTGGTAAATGCTGCCACCACCCAAAGGCAAAAAAAAAAATCCCTTGGACCCAGAAAGGAGCACTTGGGAACTCCTCCCTGTGGGGTACCCTCAAGCCCTTTCACTTCCCTCTGGGGAGAGCTGAGAAAGAAAACAAAGGAAATTAACTGTGCTATCAGCTAATCAGCAACATGGACAAACCGCTTAGGACACCGAAAATCCAACCCTGGTCTTAAAAGAGGTGAATTTTATTAAAAACAATAAAGGAAAAAAATACATTTGGAACTTCGGCTTTTGCTAGATTTTAAAAGAAACAATTACAACAATCAAGCACCCAAACTAGCTTTCTTGGGGGTTCAGCTTATACGTTACAAGCAAACAAAAGCATCTGGGGTTAGCACAGAGGAATCCACAAGCCAGATAAAGAAATAAACCTGATCACATCTAGCTAAACATTCCTAATTTACTTCCATATGTGGGGGGTTGAAAGAAGTAATTCTAGGTATGATCTGATGAATGTTCATACCTGGTTCAAGCCATCCACAGCATTCCTGCTTATAGCATGGCTGCTCCGTGTCCCTGCAGCCCAGAGAACAACAGAGAAAGGGAAAGTTTCTTTCCCAATTTTAAAAAGTTCCACCATCCTGTGACGGTGTACCCCATAAGACTTTATGGGGAGATGCTTATAAATGTATATATGTAACTGGAATATGTTTTATGCTACAAGTGCCATGTAACATATCTCTGTGAAAGTTATGACCTACTGAATTTATTCCTCCTGTTTGTATGCATGTATCATTGTTGTAGTTGAAGTTATGAATATTGGTTGTATATTTGCTGGTTTTATACATAGCCTTTGTAAGAGCCTGGGATCAGGTCTGGAGAAAAGAATGTGCAAGTTAAGTGCAAGCACTTAACAGACAAAAGAAGGTGCAGACCCCAATCCACATCACGGCCTGGTCAGGAATGCAACTGGCTGGACTGGTTAGGGTGCATGGACAGGTGACTTGCCCATGTGATCCCAAAATTCCAGGGCAACATGATGCTACACAGGGAGTGGGGGAAAGGGTATAAAAGCCCTTGGAAGATGCCTCCATGTTGTCTTCAGCTGGCTAAAGAGAGAGACTCTCCACCCCCAAGGACATACCGGAAAGAGACTGAACAAAGGACAAAGACAATATGGGGGGTGAGCGATTGCTGGACCCAGTCTAGTTCTACAGCCTGTAAAAGGAAAAGACTGAAACTGGTGAAGCTTTTATCTGTGTTGAGTTGAATTAGACCTAGACGTGGTAGTTTTATTTTACTTTACATAGTTATTCACTTTGTTCTGTCTGTCACTACTTGGAATCACTTAAATCCTACTTTCTGTACTTATTAAAATCACTTTTTACTTATTACATTACCTGGAGTACGAGTTGTTACCCAGGGAGGCAAACAGCTGTGCATATCTTTCTATCTTTGAAATAGAAGGCGAACTATTTATGAGTTTACCCTGTATAAGCTTTATACAGGGTAAAACGGATTTATTCAGGGTTTGAACCTCACTGGGAGTTGGGCACCTGGGTGTCAAAGGCAAGAGCGCTTCCAGGAGGCTTACAGTTGTTAGGGGACGTGGTTCGGACCTGGGTCTGTGTTTGCAGCAGATCAGTGGAATCTGGCTCAAAACAGACAGGATTCGGGATTCCGAAGCTGGAAAGGGCCTGGAAGCAGGGGCAGAAGTAGCCTTGGCACACCAGGTGACAGAACTAAGCAGGTTTCTGTGACCCCCAACCCGTCACCTCTTTTGTATAGGTGCCCACTTCCTTTCCTTTACCTGTGGGCTTGTTAACCCTTTACAGGTAAAGCAAGCAGAGAACAGACACCAAGAGGGATTTTACAGCTAACTGGCTGGCTGGGTGTCCATAAGGGAGATACGCTCCCTCCCCACCGCCGCCTTCAGTTATCACAGGGGCCCTGTAGGCAGGATAGAGACTGGTTCAATGTTTGCATTGGGTTTGTTCTCTCCCTCTCGGTTCATTTCCTCCCAGGTGGAATTGAAATTGAATGTTCCAGGCTGAGTCAGACTTTCCAGCACGGCCCCGGCTGGAGGGCGCTTGGATTCCCACAGCTGAACTCTCTGCCTGCTCGTCTGGCTTATCAGGGGTATTTCTCTGGGGGTATTTGTCCAAAGTGAACCAGGGCGAATCTGTATTCAAGTTACTAACAGTCTATCGGGGGGAGGGATAGCTCAGTGGTTTGAGCATTGGCCTGCTAAACCCAGGGTTGTGAGTTCAATCCTTGAGGGGGCCATTTAGGGATCTGGGGCAAAAATCTGTCAGGGGACAGTACTTGGTCCTGCTAGTGAAGGCAGCGGACTGGACTCAATGACCTTTCAAGGTCCTTCCAGTTCTAGGAGATAGGCATATAGCTGGAAAGCATGGTTTGGCCTTTGTCTGTAGCTAATGGCAAAGGGGGTCCAGGCCCTGATTTGGCTGGATTGTTGTGTTTATCATTTATGATCATGAATTGTATTGCGGAAGCCTCATAAGAACAGCCGTACTGGGTCAGACCAAAGGTTCATCAAGCCCAATATCCTGTCTGCTGATAGTGGCCAATGCCAGCTGCCCCAGAGGGGGAGAACAGAACAGGTAAGAATCAAGTGATCTCTCTCCTGCCATCCATCTCCATCCTCTGACAAACAGAGGCTAGGGACGCCATTCCTTACCCATCCTGGCTAATAGCCATTAATGGACTTAACCTCCATGAATGCATCCATTTCTCTTTTAAACCCTGTTATAGTCCTAGCCTTCACAACCTCCTCAGGCAAGGAGTTCCACAGGTTGACTGTGCGCTGTGTGAAGAACTTCCTTTTATTTGTGTTAAACTTGCTGCCCATTAATTTCATTGGGTGCCCCCTAGTTTTTCTATTGTGGGAACAAGTAAATAACTTTTCCTTATTCACTTCCTCCACACCACTCATAATTTTATAGACCTCTATCATATCCCCTCTTAGTCTCCTCTTTTCCAAGCTGAAAAGTCCTAGCCTCTTTAATCTCTCCTCATACGAGAATCGTTCCAGACCCCTAATCATTTTAGTTGCCCTTCTCTGAACCTTTTCTAATGCCAGTATATCCTTTTTGAGATGAGGAGACCACAATTGTACGCAGTATTCAAGATGTGGGCATACCATGGATTTATATAAGGGCAATAAGATATTCTCTGTCTTATTCTCTATCCCCTTTTTAATGATTCCTAACACCCTGTTTGCTTTTTTGACTGCCGCTGCACACTGCATGGATGTCTTCAGACAACTATCCATGATGATGCCAAGATCTTTTTCCTGATTAGTTGTAGATAAATTAGCCCCCATCATATTGTCTGTATAGTTGGGGTTATTTTTTCCAATGTGCATTACTTTACATTTATCCACATTACATTGCATTTGCCATTTTGTTGCCCAATAACTTAGTTTTGGGAGATTTTTTTTGTAGTTCTTCACAGTCTGCTTTGGTCTTAACTAACTTGAGCAGTTTAGAATCATCTGCAGACTTTGCCACCTCACTGTTACCCCTTCCTCCAGATCATTTATGAATAAGTTGAATAGGATTGGTCCTAGGACTGACCCTTGGGGAACACCACTAGTTACCCCTCTCCATTGTGAAAATTTACCATTTATTCCTACCCTTTGTTCCCGGTCTTTTAACCAGTTCTTGATCCATGAAAGGATCTTCCCTCTTATCCCATGGCTACTTAATTTACGTAAGAGCCTTTGGTGAGGGACCTTGTCAAAGGCTTTCTGGAAATCTAAGTACACTATGTCCACTGGATCGCCCTTGTCCACATGTTTGTTGACCCCTTCCAAGAACTCAAATAGATTAGTAAGACTTGACAGAGCCCCACCTGCAGCTGTGGACATTCACAGAAGCCTTCAGTGATCAGGCCAGTGGGGTTGGAGCAGGAGATGGCACCCATCCCATTCTCCAGCCACACCCTGGAGTTCAGCCCATATTCAGTGCACCTGGAATTATAGATACAAAGCACCAGACACACAACGGTTTAACTTAAAATTAAAGCTACTAAACAAACTGAGAATAAAGGTTTTAGGGGGAACCAAGCTTAGCCTAGTTCCCTTTTGAACTTAAAGTCTGAAAAGAAAATGAGTGCGGACTATTAATAATTAACAGCCGTTGTAGATAGCATCGATAGTCAGTTGAAGATGAAGAGCGAGCGCTACAGTAGCCAGGAGAGGTCACCTCTTTTATAGGCCACAAGTGCTGGAAATCCTCCCTCTTATGCCCAAATATCATTACTCCCCCACAGAAATGTTAGGGTACGCTTACCCCACAGGCTATGTATGTTTGTGCGTATAATGACAGGTCAATGCGCACTTGTGATGTGCTTGTGAAGTCTGGGGGTACACTTTGAAACCCCCCCCTACGCCTTTCCTCATTGTCTATTGGTGGGTAACAAGATGAAGGTCAACTTTACTTTCTGAGGAAAGGTCTTAAAATAGAGGTGTTAACTTTGCCTTAGCTTAACATACAGATTTTTGGTCCGTAGGCCTCTTGCATTAAAGCCAAACTTAATTTTAATATAAATCTATTACAATACATCAAATACTTAAACTTATAAGAAAAGATATATCTATGCAAGCAAGCAGATTAATCCTTAGGGCTACAGATCTCCTGCTCCAACCCCGCCGGCCTGAGCACTGAAGTCTTCTGTGGCTGTCCACAGTTTGAAGGTTGGGCTCATTAGCTCTGTGTACGGCGACTGTTGGCCGTTAATTAAACTCAGTGAGGATTTTTGGTTGGCCCTTTCCGAGTACCCAGAGTAAGGGGGAGGGTCGACAAGAATCCAGAACCCTGAGACTGACAGCCCCCAGGAGCAATGGAGAGAGGACAAGGGTCTCTGTTTGATTGACAGGGCAGACAGGCCAATGAGGGCGTCAGGAGGGTGGGGCTGCCTAGACCAGAGCAGGGCTGAGTTAAGGGGAGAGAAGGGGCCGGGCTGAGCTGGGGGCAGAGCCGCCGCCGGAGGCAGAGAAGCAGCCCAGGGAGCTGGAGCAGGTCTCGGTTTGGAGTAGTCTGGAGCTGGGTGCAGTGAGCAGCTGGGGACAGGTAGATGCATCCGGGCCAAGAGGCCTTGCAGGCCAGACTTGGAAAGGGATGCTAAACCCAATGGGGCTCGGCGGGGCGGGGGGGAATGCTGCAGGGAAGGGCCCTGCCATGAGACCTGAGGGCGTGTGGCCACCGCCAGAGCAAGTGTCCGACCTCTGGCATCCCCGCAGCACGGCCAGGGCCAGGGTAGGGCCGGGGCTGGGTGAGGAACAGACTGTGACCTGCCCTGACATCCAGCCACGGTTGTTTGGGATCCCCCGGGCCACGGAGCGGGGTGGCGGCTTTTCCTTCCCAGTTTCTCCTTTTTCTTTTTAATTTTGTAAGTGGTCTCCCGCTGACAAACACTGTCAACACCGGTTAGGAGGGGCTGTTTTTTTCACACCCGTGCCCGACAAAAGTTTTACTGACAAAAGTGCCAGTGCAGACAAAGCGTGAGTTGCATGATAGGAAAGACGCCCACTGCCTCAAGTCCTGTTTAAGAAAATTGCAATTTTCTGCTGGTTTCTCTCACCAAAATCCAGCTGCTTGCATAGACACACCCCAAAACTCTGCCTGAATCTCTTCCCGGAGTCTGCTGCATTACCCGAGAGTTTCATCTCTTTGGGGGCTTTCAGTTGTTCCATCTCTGGGGTGGTTCCTTCGTTCCTTCCCCACAGCTCTGTTACCTCTGCCCTCTCCTCTGGTCTCCCCTCTGTACCGGGGGTTGTCCTGGGAACTCATCAGAAGGAGGCTCAATCTGCACTCGAAGGAGGGAGGTGTGATTAGAACTAAAGCAGAGTTACAGAAGCTAACGGAGAGCCCCGCGCTCCCAGGTGTGTGTCTGGTGCAGCCGCCGCTCAATGGCCAGTTCTCACTCACCGCAATCTAGCTCCCCCGAACACGTGCTCTGCTCTTAATGGCCCAGGACACACTTCTCACAGCCAGGGCAGGGCTGTGCATTTCCTCTGTCTCACACCCACCCAGCAGCCTGTGTAACCACCCATTCTTAGTGCTGTTCCTCCCCCATCTCCCCACCTGCCCCCTCTCTGGTTTGTTACACACAGCAGCTGGGTCTTGTCTGAATTTGATTTCTAAGCTCCCTGGGACAGGGGCTGTTTCTCCTTCTGTGTCTGCAAAGGGCCCGGCACAAGGGGCCCTGAACTGGAGCGGGGCCTCTGGAGGCTTCCACAATTCAGATAATAATAATAAATTATAAACAGAATAATCTAGCCAAATCAGGGCCTAGCCCCCACCCCCCTTTGCCTTTAGCTACAGATGAAGGCCAAACCGTGCTTGCCAGCTACAGAGAGTTAGTGACTTGAATACAGGTGGACACGGCGCTCCGGTTCAGTTTGGACAAATACCCCTAGAGAAATACCCACAATTAGCCAGGTGAGCAGGCAGAGAGTTCAGCTGTGGGAAACCAAGCGCCCTCCAGCCGGGGCAGTGCTGGAAAGTCTGACTCAGCCTGGAACATTTGATTTCAATTCCACCTGGGAGAGACTGGGAGGAAATGAACTGAGAGGGAGAGAACAAATCCAATGCAAACACTAATGCAGTCTCTATCCTGCCTATAGGGTCCCCCTTGTTCCACAGCAGCTATGGGGGGAGGGCCAGGCCTCTGTCCCAAGGTCAGGCCCCCAACTGCCCTCTGTCCACAGGAACATTCTGTGGTGTTGGTTTTACTGAGTTTGTTCCCCCGAAGCGACCCCAGTGACTGTGATGCGTTGGCAGGTTTATGAGTGGGTGGCAAAGTGGGGTCCCGGACTTCACACCTCACAGGAGCAGGGAGCTCACAAACCCCAGGTAGTTCTGAAAACCTCAGATTTACCTCTCCCCGTGCCTCAGTTTACCTATCTGCATAATGGGGATATGTTCATAGGGACTTTCCTTTGCCAGGTGTTTTGAACATCCTTCAATGAAAGGTGCTGCACAGTATGAGGATAGTAACAGATGAGAATTACTGATCTCTGATCCCTTAGCGAAAGACCCTTGTGCCTGCAGAGAGTGCTTCTGTCTCTCCTAAGTCATCTATCTCCAGATCTGCCTGTCTACAATCTACCCAGCCATTCTGGGCATTTACAGGTATCAGACCCTATGGAGATCTAGGCATTATCCCGAGTTTTCTTACCAATCAACTATAATTTTTAAAAATACACAAATGTACAGAGCCGCCAATTCCTCTCTGACTCAGCCCAGAGCCCAGGAGTTCTCATCTCCCTTTGGGAAGGTCCCTTAATTACTGTTTACTCCTAAAGCTTCACAAATAGCTCTGAAGTGCAGCCAGGCCTGTCTCCAGCCTGTTTACATCCAGATGCAGCTTCTCCCGTAGAGGCTGAGTGAACCCCTCTGGGATTGCACAGAGCTATATTATAAACTGTGCACATCCCGGTGTCGGCTCTCGGCGTGGGATGCTGCTGCAGATGCTGGGCTGAGAGAGGTGTGGGACGCGGCTTCCTGAGGGGGATTCCCAGAGAAGACACTTCCATCTCAGAATTCACAGGTACCCATCTCTTAGTCAGTGTAATGTGGAAGTGATGGGATAGAGAATAAGTCTCTGGTCCTTTCCACTCTGTGCAGCCATTAAACAACACAGGGTCCTTTCCACAGGGGATGAGTTTGTCCCTCTTTCTGTGCACCCCCGCCCTCCCTGGTCAGTAAATGGACTTTCCTGGGCCTCCCCACCTGATGGCCTCCAGCCTCAAGGTGGCTGCATTTCAGTGGCACAGGGGATCCTTCAGGATGAAAGGTGTCAGTAGATGGACAATACGAGGCCAAATTCTGAGGCCATGGCCTGTAATTTGCTCAGGCCCCACTGAGGCAAAACCCCTTTGGAGTAAGAACTAAGTAAAGACCTTAGGAGCCAGCTGTGTGTTAATGCACAGAGACTGTCACCTCCTGCTGGGTGACCAGATGTACCAATTTTATAGAGACAGTCCCGATTTTGGGGTCTTTTTCTTATATAGGCTCCTATTATCCCCCACCCCCTGTCCTGAGTTTTCACATTTGCTGTCTGGTCACCCTACCACCTGCTCTTGCATTTCAGGGCCCTGGCTGTTAATGGGTGGGGCTGTTACCTGATTTTTAATTTCAGGAACAACTGTAAGAATTTTTCAACATGGGCAAGACATCTCCTCTCCTAGCTTCATTACAGAGTCGGCTGAACTGTTATGTCTTAAACTTTGGAAAAATTCAGCTGGAAGCAGACACCCAGTGTGGGAAATTTCAGTCCAAATGTTTAAAGATTGGCAAACTTACAAGCAACTGAAAATCTGGTCTCCTAATGGAAGGTGTCAGACAGACTTAACTAACCGTGGTGCCACCGGCACCACCCACAATGGCCAGTCCATTTGTGAATCCCAGTCAGCTAAGCTCTTTGCTCCAGTAACGTCAGTAGTAAGGAGTTCCACAGGCCAACTATGAATTATGTAAAGTATTTTCTTTCAGCAGTGTTATACGTTCCGACTTTTGATGTAATTGAATGTTCCCTTGTTCGTGTGTTGTGAGACAGAGTAAATAGAAATGCCTGATCTATTTACTTTATGGTCAGAAGGGACCGTTAGCTCATCCAGTCTGACCTTTTGTATAAGACAGGCCATTAAATTTCACCCAGTTGCCCCTGTATTGAGCCCAATGACTTGTGTTTGACTAAGGCTTGGTCTATGGTAGGATTTCACGTCATAGAATCATAGAGCCACAGGGTGAGAAGGGACCGCAAAGGTCAGCTAGTCGAATCCCTGCTGGGATGCAGGATTTGTTGGGTCTAAACCATCCCAAACAGACAACTATCCAGCCTCCTTTGAAAACCTCCACATCCTGCCTAGGCGACTGTTCCATTGTTCTCCTGTTCTTACAGTTAGAGAGTTTTTCCTGAGATTTCATCTAAATCTGCTCTGCTGTATTTTCAACCCATCGCCTCTTCTCCTGCCCTCAGTGGCAAGTGAGAACAACTTTTTCTGTCTCTTTTATGGCTTCCTTGCAAGGATCTGAAGACCACTGGTATGTCCCCCCACAATCTCCTCTTTTCCAGACTAAACATATCCAGTACCTTCAGTCTTCGCTCGTATGGCTTGTATTCCATCCCTTGAATCCTCTTTGTCTCTCAACTCTGGATCCTTTCCAGTTTCTCTACATCCTTCCTACACCTTAGTGACCCAAACTGGACACAGTACTTCAACTGAGGCTTAACCTGCACTCAGTAGATTGGTAGTATCACCTACCATGACTTGCATGCTATGTCTCTGTTAATGCAACCCAAAATTGCATTTGCTTTGTTTGCAAGAGCAAAATAATCCACCCCCCTGAAGGATGTTGGTTAATCACCCTCAGTGCTAAACATTTGGTCCTTATTTCCAGCTGGAATTTGTCTGGCTTCAGCAGCTATTGGGTCTTGCTCTGCCTTTCTCCGCTAGATTACAGAGCCCGTTATTACCCATGGTTTTCTCCCCACAAAAGTCTCCGATTGTATCAGCCCTTTTGGCCACAGCACCACACTGAGAGCTCACAATGAATTGATTGTTCACAGTGACCCCTAAATCCTTTTCAGGGTCCCTGCGTTCCGTAATACAGTGCCCTAGTCTGGGGGACAGGCCTGCGTTCCCTGTTCTGAAAGGATCATTTTGCATTTGACTGTATTAAAACATTTTGTTTTCATGGGCCCCACTTTCCAAATGCTCCATATCAATCGGTGTGCCTGCCTTAGCCTCCTCATTATATCCACTCTGCCAATCTTTGGGTCATCCACAAATTTTAGCTGCAGTGATTTTCTATTTGCTTCCAGACCCTTGATGAAAATATTGAATAGCATCAGACCTAGAACTGATCCCTGCAGAACCTCACTAGAAAAAGTCCCATTTGCTGACATTGGCCCCTTGACAATGGCTTTCTGAGATCTGTCAGTTAGCCAGTTTTTAGTACATTTTAAATGTGCTCTACTGATACTGTAAAGTATTCAACTGAATGTTTTTCCCTACTAAATCAAATACCTCAGAGAAATTGAAGTTTATTGTATCTGCGCAGTACCCTTGATCAACCAAACGTGTACTCTCATTAAAGGATGAAATCAGGTTTATTTGACAAGACCTCTTTTCCGTAAACCATGTGTTTACTGGCTTTAATTATATTGCTAGACTTTTTATTAACTAATCCCATTCCAGCTTTTCCACTGTTTCCTAATCTTGTCAAATCATTTTTTCTTAAACTTTCCCTTCATTTTTAAAGAGTTTACGTTTAACACAGAACTGTCCTGTATTTGCTTTTTGCTTTTTTTGGCTCTGCTGCTGACAGATTGCGTACTTTTGGTTCCAAGTGAGATGTGTGGTGGATCGGTCAGTTTGTAACTCTGGTGTTTGTAACTCCGCGGTTCTACTGCAGATGCTGTTTAACATTCTCCTTGGCAGCTAATGGACTGGAGACTATTTCATCGCCTCATGTGATATGAGTACCTCATACTGCTTCTTTCCAAATACAGAACAAAACTATTTCTGCAACACATCTACATTATCTGCAACATTAAGGAGTTTCCTTTCTCCCTCTAGGAATTTGCCTAAACCTTTTCTAGGGTTTGTTTGTTTGTTTGTTCTTAATGGACTTAATAACCTCCTTTGCTTAACCTTAGCCCCACCGACCATGGATTTTTCCCTGATGTCTTTAACATCCCTTATCAATTTTCATAACTTCCGATCTGTATTGCTTGCTCTCTATTTTTCCTTTTTTCCCATTTGTATATATTGCTTTTTTCCCACATAATTGCTGCCTTCACTATGTCACTGAACTGTGTTTTTAACCAAAGTTCTCCACTTCTTTGACAGGGGAATCTTGACATTTTAGCTATCCAATAAACTCTTCATAACGAACTCCCAATTTTCATTCCCGTTTGCCTGTCTAGTATTTCCCTCCCAATCAGTTTTGCTGATAATTTTCATCAGCTTTGGGGAATTACCCCGGGGATCTGTAGATAGCTATTAACGGTTGGGAACTGTTCTCTGTTTGTCCATTTTAATGTAATCAGGTCCATTCTTTTATTTTGTTCTCCTTTATCATATGTCTCTTCTCTAAACTAAGCAGTCCCAGACTATTGAGTCCGCATATGGCAGCCTCCCCCATTCTCAGAGACAGTCTCGGAAATCTCCTTTCTATCGGCTTTATCTGTTGGAGACTGGGTGACAAACACTGAGCGCATATCCAGAGCTTGTTGTTCTCCATCCTATTCCTTAGGCTACCGAACATTGTCTTTGTTTTGGCCACTAGTGCGAATAAGCAGGTGTTTCCGTGAAGCTGCTATCAGTGACGCCCAGGTCTTTTTCCTGAGGTGTGGTCTAGCTGGGATGTCTTGGCAAAAGTTTGGGTTTTTTCCATTCTCAGATTTTAAGCAACTAGGTGAATGGGAAACTCCCTATAGCATGGATTCTCTAGCCTGGTATTCATTGCGTCAAGGATAGCATCCAACTCCTTATGAAAACGGCAGGTCTAGGGCACAGCACCAGAGTGACCGTTTGCCTCCCTTGCCTTCTGTATGCATGACTCAGCTCCTTCATGGTTGCCCTGCAATGCAGTGTGATCCGATCACAGCCCTTTCCCCATAAGCTCGGCGAAATCTGACCATAGGTATCGAAATTGCTAGAGCTGGAGCACAGCGGGGACTGCACAGCCTCCTCTCCCCAAATACTGAGCAGGTCCAGTAGCTCTCCAGTGGTCCAAGTGGGAGAGCATTTGCTGTGTGGATTTTCCACGGTTACCTGGGAACATGTGATGTGAGCTCCCGGGACGTTACAGGGGGTGTGGGTACAAAGTGTTTACCTCGATCCAGGGTAGCAGAGTTGAAACTTCTGACCAGACTGGTCACGATGGGCATTGTGGGATGCCTTCTGGAGGCCTATTACTGCGATAAAATCAAGCGCAAGTGTCTACACTGGCACTTCGGCAACAAAACTTTTGATTAAAAACCTTACAACTTTCGTCGAAGTGGTTTTATAATCTCACTGAAACTGAGGAGTTCCGTCACCAAAAGTGGCTCTGCAGAGTATACACCTCCACTGTTTCTTCACCAAAAGCAGCCTTTTGGTGAAAAACCTTTTCAGTGTAGACAAGGCCTAAGGAACAATGATAGATAACCAGTATCTACACTCATGTTTCCTTTCGGTTCCTATTAAGGTTTTCCACACCATGATGTGTAGGAATTATAGACGCAAGGAGCACCATCAACTATGGAATTGAAAAAGGCGTTTTTCAGGGTGTGAAGAATGACCAGTTTGCTTCCCAGATGAGAACTGCCTCCTGTAGTGCATGTAATGTAATGTAGTGTCTCATGTTAACATTGTCTCTCCACTAGGCATTAGTACTGCGACCATCACCCTAGACCCTGGGCACATACAGGAAGTCAGGGGAACATATGGTACAGGCAGGAGACACTGTTCTGCCTCAGAGTTGGACACCTTCTCCCCTACTCTATGTCAGATTCTAACACAACCGACTTCACCAACCCCTCCACCTTCATCCTGCTGGGCATTCCTGGCCTGGAGGCGGCCCATGTCTGGATCTCCATCCCCTTCTCCACCATGTACATCATAGCCCTCTTGGGGAACTTCACCATCCTGTTCATCGTGAATATGGAGCTGAGCCTCCATGTCCCCATGTACTATTTCCTCTGCATGCTGGCCGTCACGGACCTGGTCATATCTACATCCATCCTGCCCAAAATGCTGAGCATCTTCTGGTTCAATTCCAGGGAAATCGATTTCAGTGCCTGCCTCACCCAGATGTACTTCATTCATTGCGTCGCAGTGATGGAGTCTGGGATCTTCGCGGCCATGGCTTTTGATCGTTATGTGGCCATCTGCCATCCCCTGAGACATTCCACCATCCTGACAAACCCCGTGGTGGCCAAGATCGGCCTGGCCGTGGTGCTGCGGGGCGGCATAGTTACGCTGCCACATATCTTCCTGGCGAGGCGGTGGCCATATTGCAGAACCAACATCATCCCCCACTCGTACTGTGAGCACATGGCCGTGGTGAAACTGGCCTGCGCAGATATCCGCATCAGTAGTTACTACAGCCTTTCTATGGCATTGTTGGTAACTTGTGTGGATGTGTTTTTTATCGCCGTGTCCTATACCCAGATCCTTAGGGCCATCTTCCGCCTCCCCACAAAGGACGCCCGGCACAAGACTTTTGGGACTTGTAGCTCTCATCTCTGTGCCATCTTAGTGTTTTACATCCCAGCTCTCTTCTCCTTCCTCACGTACCGGTTTGGCCACAATGTTCCCCTGTATTTCCATGTTCTCATGGCAAACATGTACCTTTTGGTGCCCCCCGGGCTAAACCCCGTCATCTACGGGGTGAGGACCAAACAGATCCGGGTCAGGCTGCTCCAGCTTTTTATTTATAAAGGAACTAAAGTTTTCTCCTGGTGTTCTGGCTCTCAGACCGAGCTCCGTGCAGAGCTGGATGGTGATGTGGTGCTGGGCCCCCTTCCCTGAATCATAGACTGGACAGTCAAAGAGATATTACACCCTTTCCAGGTCTTACTGTGCTGTGTAAGCATGACAAACCGGGGAATCGGTCTGTGTAGAACTCATTAACTCATAGAGTTGCCACCTTTCTAATTGCTGATCACTGGACCCCTGACCCTCCGTTTCCCTGCCTCTTCCCTCAAGTCCTTTCCCCCTTCTCTGTCTGTTCCCCCAACACCCTGCCCCTGTCTCCTCCCACCATCTCTCCCTGGATCATCTCCACCTCCCTCCCCCACCAGCTGGGTTCCCTCTGCTCCGGGGCTGGGACCGGAGCGGCTGCAGCCTGACAAGCAGCCTGCAGTGAGGGCAGCGAGGACACAGCGCTGGGGCGGAGGCAAATCAGGAGCGGACGGGGAAGTCGTATAAAAGCAGGTGAGGGTTGGGAGCCGGGTTGTGTGGCAGGTAGGTGATATTGTTCCTCATACAGCTTGTGGGCCCCAAAGCTCAGCTACAAAGTCCTGAGGGCAGAGACCATCGTGTGGCTTATTTCTTTAGGTTTCAGCTCCCCCTTGTTCCTCCCAGCTGGGGGCTGTAGCGGGCAGGGTCCCTGCAATGGGGATGGGCTGGGAGCCCTTTGCCCTGAGCCAGGCCTCGGGGGAAGGGCAAGGGATCAGCTTTGGAGCTAGGAGGACACCAGCTGAGAGAGGGGGAAGGAGAAGCCCCGTGTTAGCTGGGAAGGCGGGATGCTCTGCAGAGGCCGGGGTCGGTTTGGTAGCTCATGGGGAGGGGGATAGCCAGCACACCTGCCATTAGCCAGCTATTCACAAACGGACAAGGCCCCTTATCTGGAAGTACAGGGCCCCCATTGCCCAGGGGCTGAAGCTGAACAGTGAAGCTGAGTCTGATGTACACTCTGCATCAGACGTTTGATCACTGCATAGAGGGGCACCCATGGAATGAAATGCGCGGGCGCTTTGCCCCTCCCGGCAGTCCAGCTCCCCCTCTCCCCCCAGCCCCTCTCACTCACCGGTGGCCCCGGGGATCAGCTCCTCCCTGTGCCTCCCACCCGCCACAGATCAGCTGTCCTGCAGCATGCAGGAGCTGCTGGGAGGGAGGGGGAGGCGCAGAGATGGGGCAGGCTCGTGGGAGGGGGCAGGAAGAGGCGGGGCAGGGGTGGGGCCTGGGGGAAGTGTTACCCGCTGGTCTCAGAACCCCCAACAGGGGAACTTGGTTATTTCACTCCAGGCGGTGTTAGGAATAAATCGGCAGGAACTCAGCGATTCTGGCTGACCGAGGGGTAATGCACGTCAGCGTGCTCTGGTCTCCCACTGCAGTGTATTCGAGTGATGCTCCCAGAAGCATGAGCAATAGGGTTAGAACATCCCAGCTATTGCCCTGTCATCTGGGGTGGTATCGAGTAACTAACAGCAGGTTCCCAGCTGCCAGTTGCTCACCCACCGGGGAGAAAGGGTGTCAGGAAAAACGTCTCTCTAGATGGCTCCAGAGGACGGCTCCCAAGTGCATCTACTAGCCAATCTTCTACAACTAACTTCTACAGAACACATCATGACCCCGACTGGATCATCACCTTTCTAACTCTCCATAAACTTTTACTGTCAGAGGGGTCTAGACTCAAGGTTTTCCAACAACCAACATTTTCAGTCTCCGTTGTTTACTTGTTTGTCCCCTCCTCCCATTCGGATTAGCAGAAACTGCCAGCTAGATATGATCTTGCTCCTGTCTCCAAATTAACCCTTAACTAGGTGGTGTTCTGGTTCATTAATTCAGGGTGGGTGAATGCACATAATATGCTTGCAATTTGTTTGATCACTGCGACATTGCCCCCCAATGCTTTATATAAATATGCTTTTGAGTGTATATATGACATAACTGGAATAGGCTTAATGCTAGATATGCCATGTAACATCTTTGCAAAGGTTATGATCTATTGAATGTTTTCAGCCTATGTGTATGCATGTATCATTTTTGTATCTGAAGTTATGAGTGTTGGCTCTATGCTTGTATTTAAAGTGTTTGCTGTAGGAAGCACATAAGGCTGATTTCATCAACATAGTGCGAAGGGGTTATTCAAGTAGTTGGCAGTACTTAGCTAACAGTGGACTTTGGGAGACGCCAATCAACATCTAAGCTTTCCTTTATTGGAACATCTCTGAGGGTGAGATTTGCCTGCATTTTCTTTCCTACTGTATTAGGCTCAGACTTGGGTTTTTTAGTTTATTTTGCTTGGAAGCGTACTTCGTTCTGTCTGTTATTACTTGGAACCACTTAAATCCTACTTTTTGTATTTAATAAAATCACTTGATAGGTATTAATTAACCCAGAGCAAGTAATCAATTCCTGGGGGAGCAAACAGCTGTGCACATCTCTCTATCAGTGTTATAGAGGGTGAACAATTCATGAGTTTACCCTGTATAAGCTTTATACAGAGTAAAACGGATTTATTTGGGGTTTGGACCCCATTGGGAACTGGGCATCCGAGTGTTCGAGACAGGAGCATTTCTTAAACTGTTTCCAGTTAAGCCTGCAGCTTGGGGCACGTGGTTCAGACCAATGGTTTACCTCCCTCGCCTGGAATGTGGGAGACCCAAATTCAAATCCCTGCTCCACTGAAGGTTTGTTTGTACAAGTGGAAGAGCTCCAGACAGACAGGCTGAGGGCCCCGCCCAGAATAGCCATTTGCCTGGTGCTCAGGGCACTCACATGGGACATGGGAAACCTGTGTATAACTGTCTGCTCCAAATCAGGTAGAGCAGAGATTTTGGATCTGGGTCTCTCATGTCTCTCTCGGGTCTCTCATGAGAAAGCGCTGACCTGTCCTAGGCACCTTGCTCCAGGAGGGGCTCACAGGTGGCAATCCCTTGGGGAAATGGGCTCTTCTCTCCAGCCCATCAGCTGAGCTCCTAGAGACCTAAATCAGTGTTACTCAGGTGCTTAAGACCCATGAGTATGGGCTTTGGAGACCAGAGAGGCTGCACAGGAGGAGTTAAGGGAGACAAAGAGAGGTAGATAGATGAGACTTCCCAGGACAGAGTAGAACGTTGCCACCCCCGATCTGACAGCCTCTGTGCTGGTGAGGAGGATGAAAGTCTCAGGGAAGGAGAACATCAAACTGGAGCAGAGGGAAACGATCCCATAGTTCAGACTCTCTTTGAAGATGACGTTGTGTTCTCCTCTTACACTGAGGATACTACTCTGGGAAGAATGGGCTCCACCTAAACCAAAATGGAACCAGGCTGCTGGCACTTAATGTAAACAAGAGCATAGATCTGTTGATAAGGGCTGGGGGAAAGAAGACAGGTGCAGAGGAGCATGTGTTTCAAACAGAGACATCCCTCGGGGAGGATCTATTGATGGAGATTCTCTATGTCCTGGTAAGGAGGAGAGGATGGACGATGATAAAATATGGATAGGATCTGATGAAAAACAGTCAAGTGAAAAAGAGTCCCATTCAGTTACATCATGAAATGGCAGACAGTCAAAAAGTAACATTTTAAAGTGATTATAGCCAAATGCCAGAAGTCTAAATAATAAGAGGGGTGAACTCGAGCGCCTCGTATTAAGTGAGGATACTGATATAACAGGCATCACAGAACCTTGGTGGAATGTAGATAATCAATGGGACATAGAAATACGAGCATACCTACCCTCCAGTGTATCTACCTCTCCCCCCAGCTTAGTGTCATCTGCGAACTTGCTGAGGGTACAATCCATCCCATCATCCAGATTATTAATTAAGATATTGAATGAAAACAGCCCCAGGACTGACCCCAGGGGCACTCCGCTTGATACCGGCTGCCAACTAGACATGGAACCATTGATCACTACCTGTTGAGCCCGACAATCTAGCCAGCTTTCTATCCACCTTATAGTCCATTCATCCAGCTCATACTTCTTTAACTTGCTGGCAAGAATACTGTCAGAGACTGTATCAAAAGCTTTGCTAAAGTCAAGGAATAACTCATCCACTGCTTTCCCCATATCCTTTTGTTTTTTAAACTTGCTGCCTATTAATTTCATTTGGTGACCCCGAGTTCATGTGTAATGAGAAGGAATATAAAACACTCCCTTATTTATTTTCTGCACACCAGTCATGATTTTATACACCTATGTCATAGCCCCCTTTAGTCATCTCTTTTCCAACCTGAAAGGTACCAGGTTTATTGATCTCTCCTCATACGGAATCCATTCTATATCCCCAATCATTTTAGTTGCCCTTTTCTGAACCTTTTCCAATTCCAGCATATCTTTTTAGAGATGGGGCGACCACATCTGTTTGCAGTGTTCAAGATGTGGGCGTGCCGTAGGTTTATACTCTGCCTGCTACAGGCTCCCAGCCAGGAGGAACAAAAGGGAACGGAAAGCTAAAGAAATAAGCCACACAATGATCTCTTCCCCCCAGGACTTCCTAGCTGAGCTGTAGGGCTCACAAGACGTATGACACACAGAATCACCCGCCTGCCTCGGAACGCTGCTCCCAACCCTCAGCTGCTTTTATACGGCTCCTGGCTTCCCTCTCTGCCCCTGAGAGGCCTGTCAGTCCTAGCGCTGTGTCCTCACTGCACCCAATGCAGGATCCTCATCAAAGAATATTAAAGGAACTGGCACATGAAATTGCAAGCCCATTAGCAAAAATTTTTAATGAATCTCTAAACTCAGGGGTTGTACCGTTTGACTGGAGAATAGCTAATATAGTTCCTATTTTTAAGAAAGGGAAAAAAAGTGACCCGGGTAACTACAGGCCTGTTAGTTTGACATCTGTAGTATGCAAGGTCTTGGAAAAATTTTTGAAGGAGAAAGTAGTTAAGGACCTTGAGGTCAATGGCAATTGGGAGAAATTACAACATGGTTTTACAAAAGGTAGATCGTGCCAAACCAACTTGAGCTCCTTCTTTGAGAAAGTAACAGTTTTTTTAGATAAAGGAAACGCAGTGGATCTAATCTACCTCGATTTCAGTAAGGCATTTGATACAGTACCACATGAGGAATTATTGGTTAAATTGGAAAAAGGGGGTCAATATGAAAATTGAGAGGTGGATAAGAACTGGTTAAAGGGGAGACTACAGCGGGTCATACTGAAAGGTGAACTGTCAGGTTGGAGGGAGGTTACTAGTGGAGTTCCTCAAGGTTCAGTTTTGGGATCAATTTTATTTAATCTTTTTATTACTGACCTCGGCACCAAAAGTGGGAGTGTGCTAATAAAGTTTGCAGATGACACAAAGTTGGGAGGTATTGCCAATTCAGAAAAGGATCAGGATATCCTACAGGAAGATCTGGATGACCTTGTAAACTGGAGTAATAGTAATAGGATGAAATTTAATAGTGAGAAGTGTAGGTTATGCATTTAGGGATTAATAACAAGAATTTTAGTTATAAGCTGGGGACGCATCAGTTGGAAGTAACGGAAGAGGAGAAGGACCTCGGAGTCCTGGTTGATCACAGGATGACTATGAGTCGCCAATGTGATGTGGCCGTGAAAAAAGCTAATGCGGTCTTGGGATGTATTAGGTGAGGTATTTCTAGTAGAGATAAGGAGGTGTTAGTACCGTTATACAAGGCATTGGTGAGACCTCATCTGGAATACTGTGTGCAGTTCTGGTCTCCCATGTTTAAGAAGGATGAATTCAAACTGGAACAGGTACAAAGAAGGGCCACTAGGATGATCCGAGAAATGGAAAACCTGTCGTATGAAAGGAGACTCAAGGAGCTTGGTTTGTTTACCTTAACCAAATGAAGGCTGAGGGGAGATATGATTGCTCTCTTTAAATATATCAGAGGGATAAATACCAGGGAGGGAGAGGAATTATTTCAGCTCAGTTCCAATGTGGACACAAGAACAAATGGATATAAACTGGCCATCAGGAAGTTTAGACTTGAAATTAGATGAAGGTTTCTAACCATCAGAGGAGTGAAGTTCTGGAACAGCCTTCCAAGGGAAGCAGTGGGGGCAAAAGACCTATCTGGCTTCAAGATTAAGCTAGATACTTTTATGGAGGAGATGGTTTGATGGGATAACATGATCTTAGTCAAAGGTCAATTAATTACCATCAGTGGTAAATAGGACCAATGGTCAATGATGGGATGTTAGAAGTTACTCCAGATAACTTTTTCCTGGGTGTCTGGCTGGTGAGTCTTGCCCACGTGCTCGGGGTTCAGCTGTTCACCATATTTGGGGTCGGGAAGGAATTTTCCTCCAGGGTAGATTGGCAGAGGCCCTGGAGGTTTTTTGCCTTCCTCTGCAGCATGGGGCACGGGTCACTTACTGGAGGATTCTCTGCATCTTGAAGTCTTTAAACCATGATTTGAGGACTTCAATAGCTGAGACATAGGTGAGAGGATTATTCCAGGAGTGGGTGGGTGAGATTCTGTGGCCTGCATTGTGCTGGAGGTCAGACTAGATGATCATAATGATCCCTTCTGACCTTAAAGTCTATGAGTCTATGAGTCTATAAGCTACAGCATCTCCTGTCCCAGGCCCAGAGCAGAGGGAGCCCAGATGGGGCAGGGAGGGAGGTGGATATTGTCACACCCTGGCACCCCCATATTCACCCCTGTCATATAATGATGGTATGTTTTGTACAAAGGATGCCTTGTGAGGTATCGTTCAAATGGTATTCATCTGTCGAACATGAAAATCCTCTTAAATTGAATGTGTTGCCATTGTGTGTGAAGTGATGATGTTTGGCTGTGTGTGTGCTACTGAAACATGGGGTGAGGCTGAGAACTCCCTCGAGCTGCCAATTCAGTACAACAATTAACAGGTCAAAGAATGTTGAGAATTTATTGAGGAAACACACACAAGCAGGAGGATTATTCCAGGAACTGTGTACCATAGAAACCTCTCAGAGATAGCACTACACAATGGGGACTGTTTGTGCCAGGTCACAGCAAAAGGGCTTTCCAAAAGTTGGAAGAAGATATAAAAGGGGGAAATAACATGATGATGAAGTTCTCATTTTTCCTACAACACACCTGAAAGTACCAGAGGGAAAAGACTGACCTGGCAGGAAAGTGCTGGTCCCAGGCAGGAAAGAAGGAAGCCTGCCTGAAAAAAATGTACCTCTTTGTGCTAGCTAACTGGGTGAGATACTGCTTGATTCAAATATGAACTAGAGCATTAGGCTTAGATTTAAATCACTGTGCGTTGTTTGAAGTGCAAAGGGGGAAAATCTCAGCTGATGAACAAGAGTTGGTCCATGTCCACTTTCCTCTGTGGACGTGGCAGACGGGGTAATAAATTCATACTGGTCGGGTTTTGACAGGGCAGGACGGTAGAGCTCTGGGGTCTTAGGCTGGGGAGCTGGGAGTATTTTGGATGTAGCGTCTCTATTGTGCGTTTATGAGTGGCTGGCCAAAGCATTCATGAACACAGCTGGGTGTGGTCCCTGCCTGTGGATGTCGGTGTGAGTTGATACTTGGAGTGTTTTGCATCTTGTCACAACATCACCGTGCAAGAGGGAACCCATATTGGAGAGACAGAGGACTCAGCTGTACCCCAGTTCCAGGGGGCATCCCAGGGGGGACCAGTCACAGAGATGATGCAGAGAGTGATGGGGGGGGGGAGGTGAGGTGAGAGCAACAGGGGCGGGGCCTTGGGGGAAAGCAGAAGAGAAGTGGGTGGGGCCTTGAGGGAAGAGGTTGGGCAGGGGGCACGGCCCTAGGGGTCCAGTTACAGTTACAATTAGAAAGGTGGCAACTCTATGAGTTAATGAGCTGTACACAGACCAGTTCCCCAGTGTGTCAGGCTGACACAGCACAGTAAGGCCAGGAAAGGGTTTAATGTCTCTTAGACTGGCTAGTCAGTGATTCAGGGAAGAGGGCCCAGCACCATGTCACCAGCCAGCTCTGCATGGAGCTCAGTCTGAGACTCAGAGCACCAGAGGAAAAAGTTAGGTCCCTGTAGGGGTAAAGAGCCGGAGCAGCCTGTCCCGGATCTGTTTGGTCTTTACCCCGTAGATGACGGGGTTTAGCATGGGGGGCACCAGGAGATACACGTTGGCAATCAGAACACGGAAATGCAGGGCCACACTGTGACCAAACCGGTACGTGAGGGAGGAGAAGAGATCAGGGATGTAAAAGGCTAAGATGGCGCAGAGGTGGGAGCCACAGGTCCCAAATGTCTTGAGCCGGGCGTCCTTTGTGGGGAGGCGAAAGATGGCCCTGAGGATCTGGGTATAGGACACGGCGATAAAAAACATATCCAGAACCATCCCACAGAACAGCACAAAGAGGCCGTAGTAACTACTGATGCGGATGTCAGCGCAGGCCAGTGTCACCACGTAGATGTGCTCACAATGCGTGTGGGGGATGATGTTGGTTCTGCAATATGGCCACCGCCGCACCAGGAAGGGATAGGGCAGTACAAGTATGATGCCGCGCAGCACCACAGCCAGGCCGATCTTGGCCAGCATGGGGTTTGTCAGGATGGTGGAATGTCTCAGGGGATGGCAGATGGCCACGTAGCGATCAAAAGCCATGGCCACGAAGATCCCAGACTCCATCAATGTGAAGCAGTGAATGACGTACATCTGGGTGAGGCAGGCACTGAAACTGATCTCCCTGGAATTGAACCAGAAGATACTCAGCATTTTGGGCAGGGTGGACGTGGACAGGACCAGGTCGGTGATGGCCAGCATGCAGAGGAAATAGTACATGGGGACATGGAGGCTCAGCTCCATCTTCACGACGAACAGGATGGTGAAGTTCCCCAAGATGGCTATGGCGTACATGGTGCAGAAGGGGATGGAGATCCAGACATGGGCCGCCTCCAGGCCAGGAATGCCCAGCAGGATGAAGGTGGAGGGGTTGGTGAAGTTGGTTGTGTTGGAATGTGACATGGAGCAAGGGAGATGGTGTCCAAATCTGAAGCAAAAAGGTGTCGTCTGCATGTACCGTACGTTCACCTGACTTCCTGTATGTGCCCAGGCTCTAGGGTGATGGTCGCAGTACAAAGGCCTGGATGGAGAGACAATGTTAGTGTGAGACACTACATGCAGTATTGGAGGCTCTTCTCATGGGTGAATCAGATTGGTTTTCTTTCTTTGACACTTTCTTTATTCAGAGAAATGAATTATGAACAACTGACCCCACTAATGCCAAATCCATATTGGATGGTGCTCCATTAGTCAATAATTAATAAACATCGTTGTGTGGGAAACGTTATTAGGCTCCTCGAGGTAACACAAGAATGGATAGTGCAGATCCCGGTTCAGTGGCAAAAGGAAGGCAGCAATGGGGGCGGGGGGGGGGGGGGAGGACAATATATAACAAGTGGGCAAATGGGCAAATATATAGCAAACAATACAATCAGTCGTTATGAAAACTGATATGTGATGTTAAAGACATCAGGAAAAAATCCGTGCTTGGCAGGGCTACAGATAACAAAAGGGAGGATATTACATATATTAACAACAAAAGAAGTCTGTACAAAGGTTTAGGCCAATTGCTAGAAGGAGAATGGAAACTTGTTAATGCTGCAGAAAAGGTAGATGTGTTCAAGAAACATTTTTCATCTGCATTCCGAAAGAAGCACTAAGAGGTGCACATATCACCTGAGGTGATGAAAACCTTTCAAGTCTATTAGCAGTCAAGGAGGGTGTTAACCAGCATCTACAGTAAAACCTTAGAGTTTTGAACACCAGAGTTATGAAGTGACCGATCAACCACACATCTCATTCGGAACCAGAAGTACGCAATCAGGAAAATAGAGGAATTTTCTGTGTTAAACGTAAACTGATAAAACATTAAGAGAAAGTTTAAAATATGATGTAAGAAGTT
Organism: Macrochelys suwanniensis; assembly: GCA_033296515.1. Classification (NCBI taxonomy): domain Eukaryota; kingdom Metazoa; phylum Chordata; order Testudines; family Chelydridae; genus Macrochelys; species Macrochelys suwanniensis. The sequence goes on from CM065775.1 coordinate 453,592, forward strand.
TATAAAACAACCGAAAAGCTGGTATGAAATTAGTTAAAAGAAAGTCTTGGAATATAATTTATGCTCATAGACTCATAGACTTTAAGGTCAGAAGGGACCATTATGATAATCTAGTCTGACCTCCTGCACAATGCAGGCCACAGAATCTCACCCACCCACTCCTGGAATAATCCTCTCATCTATGTCTAAGCTATTGAAGTCCTCAAATACTGGTTTAAAGACTTCAAGGTGCAGAGAATCCTCCAGCGAGTGACCTGTGCCTCATGCTGCAGAGGAAGGCAAAAAACCTCCAGGGCCTCTGCCAATCTACCCTGGAGGAAAATTCCTTCCCGACCCCAAATATGGCAATCAGCTGAACCCTGAGCATGTGGGCAAGACTCACCAGCCAGACACCCAGGAAATAATTCCTTGTAGTAACTTCTAACATCCCATCACCGGCCATTGGGCCTATTTACCACTGTTAGTCAATGACATGGTTTATGGAAAACAGGTCTTCTAAAAAAAACAGATTTCATTCTTTAATGAGAGTACAATTTAGTTGATCAAGGAAACCGTGCAGATGCAATACATTTTGATTTCTCTGAGGCATTTGCTTTATTAGGGGAAAATATTCAGTAGAACATACTTTCAATGGACTAAAAACTGGCCAACTGACAGTTCGCAGAAATCAGCTTTTAATAGGCCATTGTAAGCGAATAGGGGTGTTTCTAGTAGGGTTTTGCAGGGATCAGTTCTAGGCCTGATGCTATTCAATATTTTAATCAATAATCTGGAAGCAAATAGAAAATTACTGCAGATAAAATTTGCGGACGACCCAAAGATTGGCAGAGTGGTTACAATTAGGAGGCCATGTTAGGCATAAGAACATATAACCACATGTGAACGGCCATACTGGGTGAGACCAAAGGTCCATCTAGGCCAGTGTCCTGTCTTCTGACAGTGGCCTTTTCCATGTGCCCCAGAGGGAATGAACAGAACAGGGAATCATCCAGTGATCCCTCCCCTGATGCCCATTCCCAGCTTCTGGCAAACAAAGGCTAAACCCCTCCTCCCTACACCATAGTCTCATCCACACATTGATACCCTGCATGTCTGCCTGTTTAACTGGTTCTGCACATGGAACTGGAAGCATTTGTGACAATGCTACCATGGAGGTCTTGGACTTCAATATCTTACCTAACAGCCGAAATTTGGCCTTCAGGACCTCTCTCCTATCCTTCCTATGTCACCTACATTTACCAAGGCCACAGGCTCCTCCCCAGAACTACCGATAACTCTATCTAGATGTCTCAAGAGATCCACAACCTTTGTACCTGTCAGGCTAGTCACCATGCAGTTCTCCTGGTCAGCACACACCCAGCTGTCTCTGTTTCTAATGATCGAGTCCCACCAAATAATTACCTGTCTCTTCCAAATAACTGGAGATCCCTCCCCCGGAGAGGTATCCACAGTGCAAGGGGAGACCACGACATCATCTGGAAGGAGGGTCCAAACAGCTCCAGGTGGATGTTCTCCTTCCCTGAGACTTTCATCCTTCTGAACAGCACAGAGGCTGTCAGACCAGGGGTGGGACCATTCTACTGTGGTCCCAGAAAGTCTCATCTGTGTACCTCTCCGTCTCCGTTAGCTCCTCCAGTTCAGCCACTCTGGCTTCTAAACCCTGAGCACAGTCTCTGAGGTCCAGAAAATCCTTACACTAATTGTACACATACGCACCCTGCCCATAGAGCAGGTATTCAGACACGCTGCATTGAGTGCAATAAACTGGATATCCCCGTTCTTTTTGCTGGACTTCTGCCTGCATTCTCTTTTTTATATCCTGCAGCTTGTTCCTTTGTTGTTGTTTTGTTTTTAACAGGGGGTGTTTTTAGCCTTAAGTTTAAAGAATATTAAATGCATCTAGCCCCCGCTCTCCCCCTCCCAAATCCCTCACACAACTCTCCTGCTTGCTTGCTCTTCTGGTTGCTTAGGAGTGGGCATTTTAAAGCCCTGGTTTCCTGAGTACCCCCGGCTGTTGATGGGTTTAGGGATCAGAGTCTCATTAAGAAGTTCTCAGTCTTGCCTAGCAGGCCGCTAGGCTCAGCACACGGCCCCCGCACACAAACAGACCACACGGTATAGGTCAGTCAAGCACCAAGCACACTACAAACACAAACACTGCAGGTAACAAACTTACCTCAAGGTAATCTTGATGTGGACCATCTGGTGAGCTGGGCCCATGCAAACACCATGTTCTAATACAGTTCAAATACAAAGTGATCCTCTTGGAACAGGGAATGCAGGCCTGACCCACTGATTAGGGCACTGCATTGTGGAATGCTGTAACCCACAAAAGGATTTCAGGGTCACTGTGCACAACCGACACATTGTGAGATCCTAATGCGATGCTGTGGCCAAAAGGGATGTTGTGATCCTTGGATACACAAACAGGGGAGTGGTGAGTTGGAGCAGGGGAAGGATTTTACCTCTGCACATGGCATTGGTGAAACCGACCGCATGCAGTGAGAGGGCCCACATTTCAGAAAGGATGCTGAAAAATTGGAGATTGTGCAGAAAAGATCAACAAAAATGATTGGGGGGCTGGAGAAAATGTCGGACAGTGAGAGACTCAAAGAGCTTCATCTTTTTATCCTAAATCTGAATACCGGGCTCTGTAATCTATCAGAGAAAGGCAGAGCAAGGCCCAATGGCTGGAAGCTGAAGCCAGAAGAATTCCAGCCGGAAATATGGGCCAAATGTTTAGCTCTGAGGGTGATTAACTGTTGGGACAAACTGCGAAGGGATGTGGTGGATTCTCCAACTCCGCGTGTCGGCAGATCCAGATCGGATGCTTTCCTGGGAGATCTGCTTGACGGCTTGTCTACACTTAACACACTACCGTGGCACTGCCATACCACTTCAGAGTAGACACGACTTGCACTGACCGCAGGGGTTCTCCCATCAGCGTAGGTTGGTAGTGAGGTCAATGGAAGAATTCTTCCCTCGCCCGCATCCTGTACACACTGGGGTTAGGTTGATGTAACTACAACTCTCAGGGGTGTGGATTTTTTTCCTCTTTCAAAAAAGGTAAATGCAGCGTTAGGTGAATGGGACTCACAAATGGACCGGCCATGGCAGGTGGCCATTGTAGGTGGTGCTGGTGGCACCACCTTTTTGTAAATCTGTCTGACACCTTCAATTAGAAGACCTCATTTTCTGTTGCTTATAAGTTTGCCAGATGTTAACCACTGGGTCTGAAATTTCCTACGCTGGGTGTCTGCTTCCTGGGGAATTGTTTTTTTTTTTTTTTAAAGTTTTAGCCATAACAGTTCAGCCGACTTCTCAAATGAAGCTGGAAAAAATATGACTTGCCCACGTTGAAAAATTCTTAGAATTCTTCCAGTGAGGAGCCCTAGCACCTCCATGCTTTCCAGCAGAGAAAAGTCAGGTAACAGCCCCCCCACCCCCCATTAACAGCCAGAGCTCTGAGGTGCAAGAGGAGGAGGTGACACTGGGGCCTGAGGAAACGATGGGCCATAACCAGTTGTGGTTGATCGGTCAGCTTTTCGACTGGTACATCTACTAACACTTTTCATCCTGAAGGATCCACCGTGCCATTGAAATGCAGCCACCTCAGGGCTGGAGGCCATCAGCCGGGGCGGGCAGGGGTGACACAGAAAAGAGGGACATTTTGGCCACTGATACTGGAGCAAATTCATCCCCTGTGGTAAGGGCCCTGGGATGTTTACTGGCTGTGCAGAGCGGAAAGGACCCCAGACTTACCCTCCACCTGATCTCTTTGTTCTCCAACACCTTCAGCTGACACCTAGCAGGGGAAGGGCCCAGGCCAGCAGTAGCCAGGAGACAGGGTGTCAGCCAGTCTCTGTGCAGACAGCCTCACACCTGCCCTGTTGGGCTCCACAACGATCACACCCCCTTATCCCACCACCTAGAGACTTAAGAAATGCATAGGGGAAACTGAGGCACCCACACAGTATTCAGAGAAAGGATAAAGAACTTCCCCACTTTGTCACAGTGAGCGCCTCAGTAAGAGATGGGTACCTGAGATGGAAGTGTCTTCCCACACCTCTCTCACCCCAGCATCTGCAGCAGCATCCCACGCTGAGAGCCGACCCAGGGGTGTGCACTGTTTATAATATAGCTCTGTGTAATCCCAGTGGGGTTTGCTCAGACTGTAGCTGAGATGCAGCATCTGGATGCAAACAGGCTGGAGACTGGAGGCACTCTAGCCAATGTGTCTGTTTCCATGTCTGCGCTTCTGTGATCTTTTTCCAGCTTTAGGAGTAAACAGTAATTAAGGGACCTTCCCAAAGGGAGATGAGAACTCCTGGGCTCTGCGTTGAGTCCCAGAGTAATTGGCTGCTCTGTGCATTTGTGTATATTTAAAAATTATAGTAAATTAGTAAGAAAACTAGGGATAATGCCTAGGTCTCTATAGGGTCTGATACCCAGTAAATGCCCAGGATGTGTATGTAGATAGTAGACAGACAGACCTGGAAGGAGATGACTGAAGGGAGATAGGAACACTCTCTGCAGGCACACGGGGCTGTCACTAAGGGATCAGAGATCAGTAATTCTTATCAGTAACTATCATCATACTGAATAGCACCTTTCAATGAAGGATCTTGAATACAACTAGTAAAGGAAAGTCATTATGAACGAATCCCCATTATATAGAAGGGCAAACTGAGTCAAAGGGAGATGTGACATCGTGAGGGTCACACAAAGAATGACAGACAGCACCCAGGAGATCTGACATCTCTGCCGGAATCACGATCTCTCCGTCACTAACTGAGAGCATGACAAAAGGGAAAGAGACCCACGGTGTAGCAGGGACTGTTCGTTGGCTGGATGTGACGAACTTTCCTGGGGTGAAACATGGAACTGCGGTACCACCGAGCCTCCTGGCATACCAGTCTGGGCCCCTTCTCACTTGGTGAGGCTGTTAAAAGCTGCAGTCCTCTCGGGTGTTGCATTTACACAACCATACAAAGACAGGGACACACCCTGCTGCAGTTACATCTATGCTTTCACTAGCCACTCATGAACTAACAATAGAGAGACTCCAGCCAGTTCCCTGCATCTCCCCAGCCTAGGACTCCAGAGCTGTACCGTCTTGCCCTAGTCAAAAGCCTGACCAGCGTAAATGTATTACCCAGTCCACCCCTCCCTCAATGTAGGGAGGACAATGCACCAGCCCCTGTTCCTGAGCAGATTTCCCTTTAATATCAAACAACATGCTGTTTTAGGTAAAATCTATAAAAAACAAGATTTATTAAGTAGAGAAGGATAGATTTTAAGTGACTATAAGTAATGGCATACAGATGACAGCTGGTTACCTAAGAAATAAAGGAAACCACCATCTAAGTTCGCTACCCCAGACAGTATTTGAATCAAGCAGTGACTCACCCGGATGGTACAAACAGTCTGCCAATCTTCCATACACAGGCTAGAAATCCCTTCACTCTAGGACCACAGCCCCAGTTCAGTCCTTGTTAGGGACCTTTATTTTTCCAAGCTAAAGTCCCCAGCACAGTGAGTGGGAAAGTACAGGCACATCCCTGTCTGGGATGATTTAGTTGTTGTTGGTCCTGCTTTGAGCAGGGGTGTGATGGTGTCCCCAATGAAACTTTATGGGGAGATGCTTATAAATGTATATATGATGTAACTGGAATATGTTTTATGCTATATGTGCCATGTAACATATCTCTGAAAAAGTTATGATCTACTGAATCTATTCCTCCTGTTTGTATGCATGTAGCATTGTTGTAGTTGAAGTTATGAATATTGGTTTTATATTTGCTTGTTTTATACATAGCCTTTGTAAGAGCCTGGAATCATGTCTTGAGAAACGTATGTGCATGTAAAGAGACCAATCAAGAAACCCTTACACAGACAATAGGAGGTGCAGACCCCAATCCACATCTGGGCCTGGCCATGAATGCAACTGGCTGGACTGGTTAGGGTGCATGGACATGTGACTTGTCCATGTGATCCCAAAACTCCAGGGTAACATGATGCTACACTGGGAGTGGGAAAAAGTCTATTTCAACCCTTGGAATACGGCTCTATGTTGTCTTCAGCTGGCTAAAGAGAGAGGCTCTCCACCCCTCAAGGACATACCTGGAAGAAACTGAACAAAGGACAAGGACAATAGGGGGTGTGAGAGATTGCTGGACCAAGGCTAGGAGTTCTACAGCCTGTAAAAGAAAGAGACTGGAGCTGGTGAGGCTTTTATCTGTGTTGAGTTTGATTAGACCTAGACGTGCGTGTTTTATTTTATTTTACTTAGTAATTCACTTTGTTCTGTCTGTTACTACTTGGGATCACTTAAATCCTACTTTCTGTACTTATTAAAATCACTTTTTACTCATTAAGTTACCTGGAGTACGTGTTAGTACCTGGGAGTGGGGGCGGGAAACAGCTGAAATAGAAGGCGAACTATTTATGAGTTTACCCTGTATAAGCTTTATACAGGGTAAAACGGATTTATTCAGGGTTTGAACCTCATTGGGAGTTGGGCACCTGGGTGTCAAAGGCAAGCGCACTCTCTGAGCTGCTTCCAGGCAGGCCTACGGCTGTTAGGGGACGTGGTTCGGACCTGGGTCTGTGTTTGCAGCAGATCAGTGGATCTGGTTCAAACCAGACAGGATTCCGGAGTCCCAAGCTGGAAAGGGCAGGGAAGCACGGTCAGAAGTAGCCTTGGCACACCAGGTGGCAGCTCCAAGGTGTTTTTTGTGATACCAACCCGGCACAAGGGGATTCTACTAGATGACGTCCTGTGGTCTCTTACAACCCTGATATTCTATGATTCTATGAAAAGATGGAGTCCAGTGTCCCAGGAGCTGGTCACATGCCCTTGAACACTTTCACGGCTCATAGCAGGGGCCATTACCCGTCTCCTGGCTAGAATGTTCACAGGAAAGTCCATCAGGTGGGGATAAGCTTCTTCTAAGGCCATTGTGTTTCTTAGTGGGCCATTCCAAGGAGAAGGAGTGCTAGGCAGAGACGGGCTCCACCTAACGAAGAGAGGGAAGAGTATCTTTGGAAGCAGGCTGGCTAACCTAGTGAGGAGGGCTTTAAACTAGGTTCACCAGGGGAAGGAGACCAAAGCCCCGAGGTAAGTGGGGAAGTGGGATACCGGGAGGAAGCACAAGTAGGTGAGTGCAAGAGGGGAGGGCTCCTGCCCCATTCTGGGACAGCAGGACAATCGGTGAGTTATCTTAAATGCCTATACACAAATGCAAGAAGCCTGGGGAACAAGCAGGGAGAACTGGAAGTCCTGGCACAGTCAAGGAATTATGATGTAATTGGAATAACAGAGACTTGGTGGGATAACTCATACGATTGGAGTACTGTCATGGATGGATATAAACTGTTCAGGAAGGATAGGCAGGGCAGAAAAGGTGTGGGAATTGCGTTGTATGTAGGAGAGCAGTATGACTGCTCAGAGCTCCAGTATGAAACTGTAGAAAAACCTGAGAGCCTCTGGACTAAATTTAGAAGTGTGAGCAACAAGGGTAATGTCGTGGTGGGAGTCTGCTACAGACCACCAGACCAGGGGGATGAGGTGGACGAGGCTTTCTTCCAGCAACTAACAGAAGTTACTAGATCACAGGCCCTGGTTCTCATGGGTGACTTTAATCACCCCGATATCTGCTGGGAGAGCAATACAGCGGTCCACAGACAATCCAGGAACTTTCTGGAAAGTGTAGGGGACAATTTCCTGGTGCAAGTGCTGGAGGAACCAACTAGGGTAAAAGCTCTTCTTGACCTGCTGCTCACAAACAGGGAAGAAATAGTAGAGGAAGCAATAGTGGATGGGAACCTGGGAGACAGTGACCATGAGATGGTCGAGTTCAGAATCCTGACACAAGGAAGAAAGGAGAGCAGTAGAACAGAGACCCTGGACTTCAGAAAAGCAGACTTTGACTCCCTCAGGGAACTGATGGGCAAGGTCCCCTGGGAGAATAACATCACGGGGAAAGGAGTCGAGGAAAGCTGGCTGTATTTTAAAGAATCCTTATTGAGGTTGCAGGAACAAACCATCCCGATGTGTAGAAAGAAAAGTAAATGTGGCAGGCGACCAGCCTGGCTTAACAGTGAAATCCTTGCTAGTCTTAAGCACAAAAAAGCAGCTTACAAGAAGTGGAAGATTGGACAAATGACCAGGGAGGAGTATAAAAATATTGTTCAGGCATGCAGGAGTGAAATTACGAAGGCCAAATCACACTTGGAGTTGCAGCTAGCCGGAGATGTTAGGAGTAACAAGAAGGGTTTCTTCAGGTATGTGAGCAAGAAGAAGAAAGTCAAGGAAAGTGTGGGCCCCTTGCTGAATGAGGGAGGGAACCTAGTGACAGAGGATGTGGAGAAAGCTAGTGTACTCAATGCTTTTTTTGCCTCTGTCTTCACAGACAAGGTCAGCTCCCAGGTGGCTGCACTCCGCAGCACGGTATGGGGAGGAGGTGACCAGCCCTCTGTGGAGAAAGAAGTAGTTCGGGACTATTTAGAAAAGCTGGACGAACACAAGTCCATGGGGCCGGATGCACTGCATCTGAGGGTGCTAAAGGAGTTGGCCGATGTGATTGCAGAGCCATTGGCCATTATCTTTGACAAATCATGGTGATTGCGGGAGGTCCCGGATGACTGGAAAAAAGCTAATGTAGTGCCCATCTTTAAAAAAGGGAAGAAGGAAGATCCGGGGAACTACAGGCCAGTCAGTCTCACCTCAGTCCCTGGAAAAATCATGGAACAAAGGTCCTCAAGGAATCAATTCTGAAGCACTTAAAGGAGAGGAAAGTGATCAGGAACAGTCAGCATGGATTCACCAAGGGCAAGTCATGCCTGACTAACCTAATTGCCTTCTATGATGAGATAACTGGCTCTGTGGATGTGGGGAAAACAGTGGATGTGCTATTTCTTGACTTTAGCAATTTTTTGATACAGTCTCCCACAGTATTCTTGCCAGCAAGTTAAAGAAGTATGGGCTGGATGAATGGATGGTAAGGTGGATTGAAAACTGGCTGGATGGTCGTGCTCAACGGGTAGTGATCAATGGCTCCATGTCTAGTTGGCAGCCGGTATCAAGTGGAGTGCCCCAAGGGTCGGTGCTGGGGCCGGTTTTGTTCAATATCTTCATCAACGATCTGGAGGATGGTGTGAACTGCACCCTTAGCAAGTTTGCAGATGACACTAAACTGGGAGGAGTGGCTGATACGCTGGAGGGTAGGGATAGGATACAGAGGGACCTAGACAAATTAGAGGATTGGGCCAAAAGAAATCTGATGAGGTTCAACAAGGACAAGTGCAGAGTCCTGCACTTAGGACGGAAGAATCCCATGCACTGCTACTGACTAGGAACCGAATGGCTGGGCAGAAGTTCAGCAGAAAAGGACCTAGGGGTTACGGTGGACGAAAAGCTGAATATGAGTCAACAGTGTGCCCTTGTTGCCAAGAAAGCTAATGGCATTTTGGGTTGTATAAGTAGGCGCATTTCCAGCAGATTGAGGGACGTGATTATTCCCCTCTATTCGGCACTGGTGAGGCCTCATTTGGAGTACTGTGTCCAGTTTTGGGCCCCACACTACAAGAAGGATATGGATAAATTGGAAAGAGTCCAGCGGAGGGCAACAAAAATGATGAGGGGGTTGGAGCACATGACTTATGAGGAGAGGCTGAGGGAACTGGGATTGTTTAGCCTGCAGAAGAGAAGAATGAGGGGGGATTTGATAGCTGCTTTCAACTACCTGAAAGGGGGTTCCAAAGAGGATGGATCTAGACTGTTCTCAGAGGTAGAAGATGACAGAACAAGGAGTAATGGTCTCAAGTTGCAGAGGGGGAGGTTTAGGTTGGATATTAGGAAAAACTTTTTCACTAGTAGGGTGGTGAAGCACTGGAATGGGTTACCTAGGGAGGTGGTGGAATCTTCTTCCTTAGAGGTTTTTAAGGTCAGGCTTGACAAAGCCCTGGCTGGGATGATTTAGTTGGGGTTGGTCCTGCTTTGAGCAGGGGGTTGGACTAGATGACCTCCTGAGGTCCCTTCCAACCCTGAGATTCTGTGATTCTATGATTCTAAGTCATGTGTCCCAATCCAATGATCATTTTCGTTGCCCTCCGCTGGACTCTCTCCAATTAGTCCACATCCTTTCTGTAGTGTGGGCCCCAAACTGGACGCAATATCACAGATGAGGCCTCACCAGTGCCAAATAGAGGGGAATAATCACTTCCCTTGATCTGCTGGCAATGCTTCTACTAATGAAGCCCAATATTCCATTAGTCTTCTTGGCAACAAGGGCACACTGCTGACTCATATCCAGCTTCTCGTCCACTGTTATCGCCAGGTCCTTTTCTGCAGAACTGCTACTTAACGAGTTGGTCCCCAGCCTGCAGCCTTGCATGGGATTTTTCCATCCTAAGTGCAGGACTCTGCAGTTGTCCTTGTTGAACCTCATCAGATTTCTTTTGGCCCAATCGTCCAACTATATGTGAAAGAAAGCATAGAATCAAATGAAATAAAAATCTTAAATAAACTAAACTGTTCCATAGACTCTCAATGGATAGTAATTCCATGCTCGTGTAACCCTTCTGCCAGGACGAGTTGACAACAGCAAGGGCCAGGTTCAGTATATAGGGGTTCCCTTCTCAGCAACGCAATGCAAAACCGGCTCGAGCCCCCACCCAGTAACCTGGGAAAATCTTATACACACCCCTGGGCACCTCAAAGAGGCAATACTTCCCCTCTCGCAAGCACAGAGCCTCAGTGTAACAGAAATCTTTAATAGCAGCAGGTAAACGACACCAGCCTTAAATTGGGAAAATACTACTAGTAGGATCCATAAACCAAACTGTGAGCAAGACCCACCCCAGCCAATTGGGCCATGCCCTGTCCCTTGGGTTCTTGATTCCAGCAACCCAAAAGTCACCCAAAGTCCCCAAAAGTCCAAGAACCCAAAAGTCCAGTCCCAGAGTTCAAAAGTTTATCTGCAGGGTGCTACACACCACCCGCCTGTGCAGCAATGGGGAGGGGAGAGGTAAGGGGCACCTTACATGGCATGAAGATGATTGCCTCACCCCTCCGTGGGGCTTCGCTCTGCTCCGCCAGCCGTCTCACGGGCTGCTCTGCTCCGCCGGCTGTCCCGCAAGCCGCTACAGATGTCCCCACGAACCGCTCCACCAGCCGTCCTGCAAGCTGCTCCACTCTGCCGGCAGCACCGCACCATCAGCTGTCTTGCCAACTGCTCCACCAGCCACTCAGCAATTTATCTTCAGGCTCCCCCACTACTCAACACAGTGCTCAGCCATTTCAGCTCATTAGACTTTTAGCTCTGTAGTGATTTCAGCTTGTAGCTAGGGGAGCCCTCATGCTCATTTGCACTATTAGCCCAGAGTGATTTCAATTCAGCAGCCTGAAACCAGACTCTCAAGGAACTCAACATTAGCTCCGATATTCCACAGTAGAGAGAGGAAGAGGTGCAATTGGTGTCTCAAATGCTCACAAGGGGCCCACACCACCAGGCACTAATACCTGTCCCCAACTTCTCTCAATTCACTGGGCTTTGGAACCCATGTCCCTTGGCTGGCGAGTGCTGCTTAGATAAGGGTGAGTTCCCCTTTATCATGACAAAAGGCCAAGTATAGTTCCACTGTCCATGATTTACATAAGCAGTATAACAACAGTTTATTCTTCCTGCCCCAATACAGAAAACTGGGGATCCTACAGCAGCCCAAAGTGCCCATTTGGGCCACTATCGTTCGTACCAGGCAGGGTGGTTGTGCCTATGCAAATGGCTCAGCCCCTGGAGTGCTTTGCCACGACTCACCACCAGATGTCAGGGTGGAGCTCATCCTGACTCTGCTTACACTCGAATAATAATACAGCTGTACGGATATTCTACCAACCACCTGACCAGGATGGTGATAGTGACTGTGAAATGTTCATGGAGATTAGCGAGGCTAGAAAAATTAAAAGCTCAATAATAATGGGGGATTTCAACTATCTCCATGTTGACTGGGTACATGCCACCTCAGGACGGGATGCAGAGATTAAAGTTTCTTGACACCATAAATGACTGGTTCTAGTTGCAGCTAGTCCTGGAACCAATACTTGATATAGTCCTAAGTGGAGCACAGGATCTGCTCCAAGAGGTGAATATAGCTGGACCGCTTGGTGATAGTGACCAGAATATAATTAAATTTCACATCCCTGTGGCTGGGAAAACACCACAGCAGCCCAACTCTGTAGCATTTAATTTCCAAAGAGGGGGACTACACAAAAATGAAGAAGTTAGTTGAACAGAAATTAAAAGGTACAGTGCCAAAAGTGAAATTCCTGCAAGCTACGTGGGAAGTTTTTAAAGACACCATAATAGAGGCTCAAACTAAATGCATACCCCAAATTAAAAAACATAGTAAGAGAACAAAAAGCGTGCCACCCATGGCTAAACAACAAAATAAAAGAAGCAGTGAGAGGCAAAAAGGCAGCCTTTAAACAGGGGAAGTTAAATCCTATTGAGGAAAATAGAAAGGAGCATGAACACTGGCAAGTGAAGTGTAAAAATATAATTACAGAGGTCAAAAAAGAATGTGAAGAACAGCTAGCCAAAGACTCAAAAAGTATCAGCAAAAGGTTGCCAGGAGGAGGAAACAGAAGGATGGACCATCACGGGCTCTCTAAGAAGAATGCTGTGCTGAGTAGAGTGTTGGCTCAAGCAGAGAGACAGAGTCATTCCCGGGGTCCTGCAGGGCAGATTGGAAATGTTAAAGTGGGCAGAAGACAGAAGACCGTTATTCCTCCTTGGAGAGGGAAGATCCTTGATGAATGTTGCTGAGTACCAGGAAATACCAATGGATCTCGAGTCCTGGTAGAGCCTACATCTGGGGCAAGCCTACCTAATGGGCTCCAGCCAGCCAATGTACTGACCAATGCCATGAAAGAGAGGGTACCAATGAGTCTTCTAAACTCAAGTGTGAAAGCTGTGGGGTTGTGTGCTAGGAACAGAACTGCAGAGGTGCACCAGCCTTATCAGGGGGTTCCTAAGGTGAAGGTAACATTTGAAGAGAATGGAAATGAGCTGCGGGTAACAAGGAGGGAGAAGGTAGGTCGAGTTACCGTTCGTCCAGAAAGATGTGGTGGGAGACTGCCAATTCCAGTTCAAGCGGCTCTCCAAGGGCTGTTTCCTGCACAGGTGGCTAACTTAAGGGCGTTGCCAGAGAAGCATCAAGATGTCTTTTCTAAGGATGAGGTGATCAATTTTGATGAGTGGCTCAAAGGTGTGTGTGGCAGGCCAAAGACATCCGGCAACGTTGTGCTCAGTACAACTAAAGACACAGCCCAAAATAGGAAAAGTGCTTATTATCGCAAGTCCAGTGAGGGTCTCATCAGATCTGGTAACTGTAACACTTCATAACCACAGATGCCAGGAACAAGTGGGAGTCAAATCCCCACACGGTGGTCGCTCACAACAATCCTGAACTTCCGGTTTACACTCTCCAGCCTGAACAAGGAGATCCTGAGAGAAGAGAGTTGTACATAGGGGCCAGATAAAACATTGGACTTTTAGTCTGACCAGGACTCATAGGACAAATAGACCAGTATGTCCCGAGGAGACTGAAACCAATGGGGCAAAGCAAAACCCTGACGAAAATGGACAGATCCCTCAAATTGACCTGATGTTACCTGGGGAGAGGGGAATAGAAAATAGGGGTAACAAACCATCAGTCTCAAGAAGGTCCCAGAGACCTACCAGGGGTTACTGCCTGTTAAACTCAGAGATGATTCTGTGATTGGTTCTAAGCGGCGTTTTAAGGAATATTATCATGTACAGTATAAAGAAGGTGACATGGAATGTTAAATGTTTGTTAATTGTGAGCGGTTATTTTTATATAACATGATGTTGGTAAATGTTGTTAATATGGGGCCCAGATGTGCTGGGGTGAATCTTCTTGTGGCTGTGGCAGTATTTTAGCCAGGGGGGATGTCGGGGGGGAGGGGGGGTTGATTGGCTCTTTCCCAGTACCAAAGGAAGGGGAAGCGTGAATGGGAAACCAGGATTCTGGGACTGACAGGCACCGGGGGCACCGGGGAGGAGCCAACAGTCCCGGTCAGCCTGATTGACAGGGTGGGGGGGCCAATGAGGGAGTCAGGGGGTCCCATCCTCTCTGGGAGCTGAGGCTGCCTGGGCCAGAACGGGGCTGAGCTAAGGAGGGAGCAGTGGCCAAAACAAAGACAGTGTTCGGTAGCCTAAGGAATAGGATGGAGAACAACAAGCTCTGGATATGTGCTCAGTGTTTGTCACCCAGTCTCCAACAGATAAAGCAGATAGAAAGGAGATTTCCGAGACTGTCTCTGAGAATGGGGGAGGCTGCCATATGTGGACTCAATAGTCTGGGACTGCTTAGTTTAGAGAGCAGAGCCGCGCCGGCCGGAGTGATCAGAGCAGCTCGGAGAGCTGAGCTGGGAGCAGAGCCGCGCCGGCCGGAGCCAGAGAGGCAGCCCGGAGAGCTGAGCTGGGAGCAGAGCCGCGCCGGCCGGAGCCAGAGAGGCAGCCCGGAGAGCTGAGCTGGGAGCAGAGCCGCGCCGGCCGGAGCCAGAGAAGCAGCCCGGAGAGCTGAGCTGGGAGCAGAGCCGCGCCGGCCGGAGCCAGAGAGGCAGCCCGGAGAGCTGAGCTGGGAGCAGAGCCGCGCCGGCCGGAGCCAGAGAAGCAGCCCAGAGAGCTGAGCTGGGAGCAGAGCCGCGCCGGCCGGAGCCAGAGAGGCAGCCCGGAGAGCTGAGCTGGGAGCAGAGCCGCGCCGGCCGGAGCCAGAGAAGCAGCCCGGAGAGCTGAGCTGGGAGCAGACCTGTGGCAGCCGTAACCAGAGGGGCCAGAGAAGCACCCCAGGGACCTGTCAGCAGAGCAGCAGCAGCCCGAGGGCTGGAGTCGGAGCTGGAGCTGAGGTTGGAGCTGTCCGGAGCCGGGTGCGGCGAGCCGCTGAGGAGAGTGAGGGGGACTCTGGGCAGAGGCCCCAGCACAGGGAGACGCCCCCAGCCAAGAGGGCCTGCAGGCCCGGCTTGAAGGGGGATCATAACTCGGAGAGGGGGAGCTGACGCTGGGAAGAGGGTCCTGCCACCTAGAGCCTGCGGCATGTGGCCACCGCCAGAGCGAGTGTCCGACCCGCAGCACAGCCAGGGCGTGGACAGAAAGCCTGGGCCGGGTGAGGGACAGATCGTGAGCTGCCCTGACATCCCAGAGACGCTGGCGGTGACGTCCCCAGGCCACAGAGCGGGGTGACAGGCTTTCCTTTCGCCTCTCCCATTTTATCCTTGTTTTTTGTAATTGATTGCGGTTTAATGAATTCTATTTGCTTGAACTATATGTAATGCTCAGTGGGTCAGGGAAGCGCCCGGAGAGGAGAGAGGACCCTGGAGTGGGGACACCCGGGCCCCTGTCCTAAGTGACCCCGGCAACATTGGGACTTTGCCCTGTCCACAGCGGCCCTTTTGTCACTCAGGGGGGTGTTTTTTCACACCCTGATCGACAAACATTGTACTGACAAAAGTGCCAATGGAGACAAAGCCTGAGTTGCACTGGAGAGATTCCCCCGATGAGCCGGACGAGCAGGCAGAGTTCAGCTGTGGGAATCCAAGCGCCCTCCAGCTGGGGCAGGGCTGCAAAGTCTGACTCAGCCTGAAACATTCGATTTCAATTCCACCTGGGAGACCCGGGCCGGCGCAGAGCGGAGGTGAGCTGGGGTGAGCGGCCGGCTGGGGCACATTTCTAGGGGCGGCATGACCGGTGCCAGAATGCCGCCCCTAGAAATGTGCCGCCCCAGGCACCAGCTTGTTTTGCTGGTGCCTGGAGTCGGCCCTGATGCAAACACTAATCCAGTCTCTATCCTGCCTACAGGGCCCCGTAGCAAAGCGACGACTCACCGGTGCGGCGCCTCCTGCTGGCTGTCTGGGAATTAGCTCTTTTCCAGCAGACGGAGCGCCCTCTGTAGGCCAGTGTCTCGCCTGCTGCTGGCCCCGTGTCCCTTCCGGACCCCTTTACCTCGGCGTTCTGCCCCAGCAGTACCCCTCACTCTGGGTCTCCCCTCCCAGGAGTCCCCCCAACCCTCTAAACCCACCTTGCCTCAGTGGCAACTGCCAGGCACCATCCAGCCCCCTTTCCCTGGGGCAGACGCAGTCTGTATTGGCCACTCATCACTGGCAAGGGGCTGGGACCCGCTGCCTCTGCCTATCCCCAGGCTGTATCTCTGCAGCCCCAGTACTTGTGTAGGCCTTCACCAAGGCCTGCAGCCTGGGGGTTTCCCAGGCTGCAGCTCCCCAAATCCCTGGCCCTATTCCCCAGCCCTGCTCCAGTTCAGGTACCCTGCTCCCAGGCAGCTCGGCCCTTCCCGCTCCAGGGCTAGAGTGAGACTCCCCCAGCTCCTGGCCCCCAGCCCTCTGAGCAGGGCCAGCTGGGCCCCGAGTGAGCTGGCCCCAGCTGTGATCCGCTGCTCATTCCGGCGCTCTCAGTTCTTTCCCCAGCCACTGACCTCTCCGGAGATGCTTTTAACCCCTTGCCTACTGGAGCGGGGCAGCCGCCCCACTACGGGCCCCCTTGTTCCAGGGAAGCTTTGGGAGGAGGGGGAGTCCTCTGTCCCCAGGACAGGCCCCGGCTGCCCTCTGCCCACAGGAACAGTCTGTGGGTGTTGGTTTCACTGAGTCTGTTCCCCCGAAGTGACCCCGGTGACTGTGATGTGTTGGCAGGTTTCTGAGGGGCAGCGGAAGTGGAGTCCTGGAGTTCACACCTCACAGGAGCGGGGAGCTCACAAACCCCAGCTAGTTCTGAAAACCCCAGATTTACCTTGAGAGGATGGCGAAGGCTCAGACTCCCTCTTCCAGCCTTTCCTCTGCATCCCACCCAATGAACAGCCCCTGCCAGAGCCGGACTCCATTTCCCTCTTGGTGTTACGGAGAGATTGTGGTTATGGCAGGGACGTCAGGACTCCTGGGTTCTTTCTGTCATCCTGCCACTCAATCTCTTTGAGACCTTGGCCACTTCACCTTGCCCCGTGCCTCAATTGACCTATCTGCATAATGGGGATATGTTCATAGGGACTTTCCTTTGCTAGGTGTTTTGATCATCCTTCAGTGAAAGGTGCTGCCCAGTATGGTCATAGTTACAGATGAGAATTCCTGATCTCTGATCCCTTAGCGACAGCCCCGTGTGCCTGCAGAGAGTGCTTGTGTCTCCCCTCAGTCATCTATCTCCAGATCTGCCTGTCTACAATCTAGCCAGCTATCCTGGGTATTTTCAGGGTATCAGACCCTTGGGAGATCTAGGCATTATCCCGAGTTTTCTTACTAATCAACTATAATTTTAAAAAATACACAAATGCACAGAGCAGCCAATTCCTCTCTGACTCAGCCCAGAGCCCAAGAGTTCTCATCTCCCTTTGGGAAGGTCCCTTAATTACTGTTTACTGCTAAATATGGATAAAGAGCAGAGAAGCGCAGACACGGAAACAGAGACATTGTCTAGAATGTGTCCTGTCTCCAGCCTGTTTGCATCCACATGCTGCTTCTCCCCTAGAGGCTGAGCGAACCCCCCTGGGATTGCACAGAGCTATATTATAATCGGTGCACATCCCCTGTGTCAGCTCTTGGCGTGGGATGCTGCTGCAGATGCTCTGGTCAGAGAGGTGTGGGATACGGCTACCTGAGGTGGATTCGCAGGGAAGACGCTTCTATCTCAGGATTCACAGGTACCATCTCTTGTTCAGGAGCTCACCTGCTCGACAAACCCAGTGCAACGTGGGTGTGATGGGATGGAGAGTAAGTCTGGGGTCCTTTCTGCCCTGCACGGCCATTAAATATCCCAGGGCCCTTGCCACAGGGGATGAATTTCTTCCAGTATCACTGGCCAAAATGTCCCTCTTTCTACGTAGTCCCTCCCACCCCGGCTGATGGTCTCCAGCCCGAAGGTGGCTGCCTTTTAGTGGCACAGTGGATCCTTCAGGATGAAAGGTGTTAGTAGATGTGCAATACAAGGGCAAATTCAGAGGCCATGGCCTGTACATTGCTCAGGCCCCACTGAGGCAAAATCCCCATGGAGTAAGAACGGAGTAAATATCTCAGGAACCAGCTGTGTGTTAATGCACAGACACAGTCCCTCACTTTTCAGTCCGCATATGGCAGCCTCCCCCATTCTCAGAGCCTGTGTCGGAAATCCCCTTTCTATCGGCTTTATCTGTTAGAGACTGGGTGACAAACACTGAGCGCGTGTCCAGAGCAGGTTATTGTCCATCCTTTTCCTTAGACATCCGAACATTGCCTTTGTTTTGGCCACTACGGCAAATGAGCAGGTGTTTTCATGGAGCTGCTATCAATGATGCCCAGGACTTTACCCTGAGCTGTGTTCTGGTTGGGATGTTTTCCCCAGGCACATGTCTTGGCAAAGGTTTGGGTTTTTTCCACTCTCAGATTTTCAATAACTAGGTGAATGGGGAACTCCCTACAGCATGGACTCTCTAGCCAGGCTTTCATTGCATCAGGGCAATGTGCACATTGGCAGGTATTTTTGCCAAAAGTTTGGACAACGACCAAAAAGACTTTAAAGAAAATCATTGTTGCACGTTCACACTGTCTTTCTCTTTCGGCATAGCGCCTCCAGATGTGGGGTGGTCGCAGCGACGGTGAGAGCAATGCACTATGGGTAGCTATCCCACAGTTCAGCTCTCCTCCTTGTGCCAATAGGTGTTGTGGGAAGGTGGAGTGGATCACAGCGCATCATTGGCTCAGGCTCAATGTTCCATGATGCCTTGTTTTCCATCACAGCATTCCATGTTTTCCCATCTCCAGTTCACATCACTTTCCAATGACCCTTGTTTTCTGCTCATCCTGCCACCTCTATCAGCAGGAATGGATCCCTCACTGCTCTGCTAGCTGTCAGTAGCACATCACAAATGGCAGTGGAATCAATCTTGAAGTTGCGAAGGCAGCAGGAGTCACAGTTGCCTGACACGCTGTCGGACATGGATAGCAGCAGCATTAGGTTGCTTTTGGCATTCACGGAACAGCTGAACACGGTGGAACATGGCTTCTGGGCTCGGGAAACTAGCACTGAGTGGTGGAATCGCATCGTTATGCGGGTGTGGGATGACGAGTAGTGGCTGTAGATCTGTAAACTGCAGCAAGGGAGGTTTAGGTTGGACATTAGGAAAAAGTTCCTAACTGTCAGGGTGGTTAAACACTGGAATCAACTGCCCAGGGAGGTTGTGGAATCTCCATCTCTGGAGATATTTAAGAGCAGGTTAGATAAATGTCTATCAGGGATGGTCTAGACAGTAATTGGTCCTGCCATGAGGGCAGGGGGCTGGACTCAATGACCTCTCGAGGTCCCTTCCAGCCCTAGAATCTATGAATCTATGAATCTTTCGGGTGAGGAAAGCCACCTTCCTGGAGCTGTGTGCTGAGCTCGCCCCAGCCCTTCGGCACAAGGACACCCAAAGGAGAGCTGCCCTCTTGGTGGAGAAGCACTTGGCGACTGCAGTGTGGAACCTGACGACTCCAGGCTGCTACCGGTCTGTCGCAATCAGTTTGCAGTCGGGAAATCAACCTTTGGGGCTGTGTGATATTGTGCATGGCTTTTCAGAAATGAGTTTCCCTAACTGTGGAGGGGCGAAATTAGAGGATTGGGCAAAAAGAAATCTGATGAGGTTCAACAAGGACAAGTGCAGGGTCCTGCACTTAGGATGGAAGAATCCCATGCACTGCTACAGACTAGGGACCGAATGGCTGGGCAGCAGTTCTGCAGAAAAGGACCTAGGGGTTACAGTGGACGAAAAGCTGAATATGAGTCAACAGTGTGCCCTTGATGCCAAGAAGGCTAACGGCATTTTGGGCTGTATAAGTAGGGGCATTGCCAGCAGATCGAGGGACGTGACTATTCCCCTCTATTCGGCACTGGTGAGGCCTCATTTGGAGTCCTGTGTCCAGTTTTGGGCCCCACGCTACAAGAAGGATGTGGATAAATTGGAAAGAGTCCAACGGAGGGCAACAAAAATGATGAGGGGGCTGGAGCACATGACTTATGAGGAGAGGCTGAGGGAACTGGGATTGTTTAGCCTGCAGAAGAGAAGAGGGAGGGGGGATTTGATAGCTGCTTTCAACTACCTGAAAGGGGGTTCCAAAGAGGATGGATCTAGACTGTTCTCAGTGGTAGAAGATGACAGAACAAGGAGTAATGGTCTCAAGTTGCAGAGGGGGAGGTTTAGGTTGGATATTAGGAAAAACTTTTTCACTAGTAGGGTGGTGAAGCACTGGAATGGGTTACCTAGGGAGGTGGTGGAATCTCCTTCCTTAGAGGTTTTTAAGGTCAGGCTTGACAAAGCCCTGGCTGGGATGATTTAGTTGGGGTTGGTTTGTTCAGAGGTGGAGGGCTGAGGCAGAACGCTTGGCTGCCGATTTTCAGCAGCCAGACTCCAAGGCTATTAGAGGGGCACAACCAGGGCCAATTCAAATCAGGGAGGCTTTGAGGCAACACTTTGAAGTTGAGAACCAGTAATGGTGGTTGCTATGCTTGGGATTGTAATGCATAAAGAAGTCCAGTATTGTTCAAGCCCAGGAATCAGTGTAAGGAAATGATAAAATTCCTTGCTTGTTTACTGCTGCCATCTGCTGTCAAAACATCCATAGAAACACATATAGAGTGCTTATTATTCACAAAGCATTGCTTTTATTACCAAAAAACCACAACACTATGCACACTCACAGACAAATTCACATTCTTGGGAGGGGAAGGTACCAGGGGAGGGCCGACTTTTAGAGCTGAGCATCAGTCCAGCTGTCATTTCAAAAGCTGTCTGCAGGGGTGGAGTGTAGGGGAAAGCATGAAGTCCCAGAAATCGGAAAGAAGTGTGCGGGTGGAGTCTGGGAAGCGCGTGGGAAAGAGTTGTGAATGTGCTGAAGGGGAGGCAGACACACATCTGCTCAGACTGGAGGGTTACAAGGGACTGCAGTATATTGGTTTGCTGCTCCAAAACTTTCATCAGCCTCTCCATTGCATCCCTAGTGTACGCCTCATTTCCTTTTCTTTCCTGCTCACCGTATTCCATCCAATTCTCTGCATCTGAGTGCTGAAGCACTTCCCAGAACTTTCCTTGCTCTGTACTGGGCTCTTTCTTACCTGGCGGAGATGCTCGGCTGGAGTGGAGGGGGTGTCTCCTTTCAAGGACATATCTGGTGAAGCCCAAGTAACAATAAACAGAAGCATTATTGTTACCTACACGTACAGCATTGAAACGCTACATTAAAATACACTGCTGGTCACACACCAATCACTTTCTGGCTGACCCTTGACAAGCACACATGCCAGCGAACACCGCAAGCATCGTGAGTGTACCCAGGAATAGGGGACATTGTGTGTGGGAGAAAAGCACCGTGAAAAGGGTCACGGGGCAGTTTTCACTGGGCAACATTCTAAAGTTTCCCACCCTTTTCCACAGGTGGGGGTCACTGTAGCAGATATCTCTCTCCTAAGGGTTAGCAAGGAAGCAAGTGTGTATCTACTACAGATTTGTGGCTTCCTCCACCATCTCTATGCTGCTTGCCTGTGTGCCACTTTTGTCCTCGCCCAAATAATTGCAGAATGTCACAGGAAAGTGTCCCTCAGAGGGGGAAGGAACAAAGCAGCTCTGCTAAGGACCCTCCGGCACAGGATTACGGAGTACCTGCAGGAACGTTTCCTAGAGATCTCTCTGGAGGATTCCCGTGACATCTCGGTGAGCATCAAGAACCTCTTCCACCTTACTGCCTAGCTGCATGGGAAAATACCCAGCACACGGAAACACAGCCAGATTGTACATTTCTCTGCCCTCAATGCATCTCCACACTTCACAAAGCAAAATCACTTACCAGGGGTCTCCTCTCCTGCTTCTGGATCTCCTGATTGTAACTGCCGAGACTGGCTGGACACCTCCAGAGCGGAGAGCAGCTCCTGGCTGGACGCAGCACTGGGCAAACCCGGCACGGGCTCCCCATCTTCTTCTACCTCCACCTCTTCATTGATGACTTCCTTCTCCTCCGCTGGATTAGGTCAAGTTTCTGTCAGTTCCAACCCTGGCGAAGTATCCACAGGTTTCTTGGCCATGGAGGCTGTATCACTGCCAATGACAGTGTCCAACTCCTTATAAAAACAGCAGGTCTGGGGCACAGCACTGGAGCGACCATTTCCTTCTGGTACGCGGACCTCAGCTCCTTCATCTTTGCTCTGCAATGCAGTGTGTTCCGATCACAGCCGTTTTCCCACAAGCTGAGCAAAATCTGCTTGTAGGTTTCGAAATTCCTACAACTGGAGCACAGCGGGGACTGCACAGCCTCCTCTCCCCAAACACTGAGCAGATCCAGCAGATCCAGAGTGGTCCAAGTGGGAGAGCATTTGCTCCGTGGATTCACCACTGTTACCTGGGAACATGTGATGTGAGCTCTCCTCGCCGAGCAAACAGGAAGAGGAATTTCAAAATTCCTGGAAGTTTACAGGGGGGTGGGTGGGTGGAAGGTGTTTACTTTGGTGCAGGGCAGTGGAACCGAAACTTATGACCAGACTAGTCAGGATGGGAATTGTGGGATGCCTTCGGGAGGCCTATTACTTGTATAGAATCAAGTGCAAGTGTCTACACTGGCACTTCGGCAATAAAACCTTTGATTTAAAAGCCTTACAACTTTCATCAAGGTGGTTTTATAATCTCACTGAAACTCAGGAGTTCCGTCATTGAAAGGGGCTCTGCAGAATATACACCTCCACTGTTTCTTCATCAAAAGCAACCTTTTGGTGAAAAAAATTCGCAGTGTAGACAAGGCCTAAGGAACAATGATGGATAACCAGTATCCACACTCATGTTTCCTGATGGTTCCTATTAAGGTTTCCCACACCATGATGTGTAGGAATTATTGACGCATGGAGCGCCATAAAACATGGTATTGAGATTAGTCAGGTCAATTCTTCATACTTCATTTATCTGAGTAACGATAATTTAATTTTCCAGTGTGTGAAGAGCAACCAATCTGCTTCACCCATGAGAACAACCTCCAGTAGTGCATGTAGTGTCTCATATTAACATTGTCTCTCCACCAGATATTTGTACTGTGACCATCACCCTAAATCCCTTGGCACATACAGGAAGTCAGGAGAACATACGGTGCATGCAAGAGAAACTGTTCTGCCTCAGAGTTGGACACCTTCTCCCCTACTCCATGTCAGACTCCAACACAACCGACCTCACCAACCCCTCCACCTTCATCCTGCTGGGCATTCCTGGCCTGGAGGCGGCCCATGTCTGGATCTCCATCCCCTTCTGCACCATGTATGTCATAGCCCTCTTGGGGAACTTCATCATCCTGTTCATTGTGAAGAGGGAGCCGAACCTCCATGAGCCCATGTACTATTTCCTCTGCATGCTGGCTGTCACCGACCTGGTCCTGTCCACATCCATCCTGCCCAAAATGCTGAGCATCTTCTGGTTTAATTCCAGGGAGATCAGTTTCAGTGCCTGCCTCACCCAGATGTACTTCATTCACTGCTTCACAGCGATAGAGTCTGGGATCCTCGTGGCCATGGCTTTTGATCGCTACGTGGCCATCTGCCATCCCCTGAGACATTCCACCATCCTGACAAACCCTGTGGTGGCCAAGATCGGCCTGGCCGTGGTGCTGCGGGGAGGTATGCTGGTATTACCCAATCCCATCCTGGCGTGGGGGTGGCCATATTGCAGAACCAATATTATTCCCCACTCATACTGTGAGCACATGGCCCTGGTGAAACTGGCCTGCACAGAGATCCATGTCAGTAGTTACTACAGTTTCTCTGTGACATTCTTGGTGATTGCTCTGGATGTGTTTTTTATCACCGTGTCCTATACCCAGATCCTCAGGGCCATCTTCCGCCTCCCCACAAAGGATGCCCGGCTCAAGACATTTGGGACCTGCAGCTCCCACCTCTCCGCCATCTTAGCCCTTTTCATCCCAGGTCTCTTCTCTTCCCTCACGCACCGGTTTGGCCACAATGTGCCCCTGCATTTCCATGTTCTCACGGCCAACGCATACCTCCTGGTGCCCCCCATGTTCAACCCCGTCATCTACGGGGTGAGGACCAAACAGATCCGGGACAGGCTGCTCCGGCTCTTTACTTATAAAGGAACTAAAGTTTTCTCCTGGTGCTCTGGCTCTCAGACTGAGCTCCGTGCAGAGCTGGCTGGTGACATGGTGCTGGGCCCTTTCCGCTGAATCACTGACTGGACAGTCAAAGAGACATTAAACCCTTTCCCGGCCTTACTGAGCTGTGTAAGCCTGACAAACTGGGGAATCGGTCTGTGTAGAACTCATTAACTCATAGAGTTGCCACCTTTCTAATTGCTGATCACTGGACCCCTGACCCCCGTTTCCCTGCCTCTTCCCTCAAGGCCTTTCCCCCTTCTGTGCCTGTTCCCCCAACACCCCGCCCCTGTCTCCTCCCCCCATCACTCCCTGGATCATAGAACCATAGAATATCAGGGTTGGAAGGGACCTTAGTAGGTCATCTAGTCCAACCCCCTGCTCAAAGCAGGACCAATCCCCAATTTTTGCCCCAGATCCCCAAATGGCCCCCTCAATTATTGAACTCACAACCCTGGGTTTAGCAGGCCAATGCTCAAACCACTGAGCTATCCTCTCCACCTCCCTCCCCCACCAGCTGGGTTCCCTCTGCTCCGGGGCTGGGACCGGAGCGGCTGCAACCTGACAAGCAGCCTGCAGTGAGTCCATCGAGCGCTGAGGCCGACAGGCAAATCAGGCGCAGGTCATGTGTCAGGTGGGCGAGATTGTGCCTCATGCAGTTTGTGGGATCTGGAGCTCAGCTACAAAGTCCTGAGGGCAGAACCATCCTGTGGCTTATTTCTTTAGTTTTCAGCTTCATTTTGTTCCTCCCGGTTGGGGGCCTGTAGCGGGCAGGGTCCCTGCAATGGAGATGGGCTGAGAGACCTTTGCCCTGAGCCAGGCCTCGGGGGAGGGCAAGGGATCAGCTTCGGAGCTAGGAGGACACCAGCTGAGAGAGGCAGAAAGATAGTCCCCTGTGTAGCTGGGAAGGCGGGACGCTGGGCAGAGGCCGAGGTGGCTTCGGTAGCTCACAGGGAGGCAGATGAACGGCACACCTGTCATTAGCCGGCTATTTACACACATACACGGCACCGTATCTGGAACTACAGGGGCCACATTTCCCAGGGGCTGAGGCTGACCAGTGAAAATGAGTCTGATATATGCTCCGCATGATGCTTTTGATCACTGCGTGCGCTGTGAGTAGACCTCAGGTATGAAACTGAGGTGGAGCTAGAGGCCCCTCATGCCCCATATAAGGTGTCCCCCTGAAGCTGGGATACCTCTGCTCTGGGGCTGGGACAGGAAGTGCTGGAGCCTGACAAGGAGCCAGCCTGCAGGCAGTCGATGGTACGGCCGAGTAGGGGCTGGTGTGTGTTAATGAATGCTCCAGGGCGGTGTGGACACAGAGGCAGGGAATGATGTGCAGGGGCTGTATTGTGTTTACCTAGATCTAGGTATCTCTTGTACTGTCTAAAGTAGAGGAATAGTTTTAGCAGCTCCTTTTGCCAGGCCTGGGTCTGGCTTGAATGATCATGTGGCCCGAAAGAGAGAAACTGGAAACAGAGCATGCCCAAGCGGGAGCTCTGGATAGTGTGTGCTGAAGGAATTGGAGAGTCTGGGGGAGCCGAGGTGAAACTAGTCTCAGGGCCTTGGTGCACAGGTCTCCGCTCCCAGAGGAGCAGCACAAGATCAGGAGGGAGCATATTCAAAGCTTAACCCGGCACTAACCCCCATCACTGCTGGGTCAGTGTTGGCTGCTTTCTTGCTGGGGACGCATTGCTGGAGTGAAAGACCCTCCTGTGACGGTGTACCCCATAAAACTTTATGGGGAGACGCTTATAAATGTATACATGATGTAACTGGACTATGTTTTATGCTACATGTGCCATGTAACATATCTCTGTGAAAGTTATGACCTACTGAATCTATTCCTCCCCTTTATATGCATGTATCATTGTTGTAGTTGAAGTTATGAATATTGGTTGTATTTCTTGAGAGAGGAATGTGCAGGTTAAGTGCCCAGTCAAGAAGCACTTAACAGACAATAGAACTTGCAGACACCAATCCACATCTGAACTTTGCCAGGAATGTGGCTGGTCTGAGAAGGAACTGAGTGGTGCATGGACAGGTGACTTGTCCATGTTACCCCAACTCCATTTGGTAACTGGATGCTACACAGGGAGAGGGAGGGGTGTCCACCCAGAGGAGAAAATCTATTTAAACCCATAGGAAACCCTTCCATTTTGTCTTCAGCTGGCTAAAGAGAGAGACTCTCCACCCCCAAGGACATTCCTGAGGGGAACTGAACAAAGGACAAAGACACTAGGGGGTGTGAGCGACTGCTGGACCCAGGCTAGTTCTACAGCCTGTAAAAAGGAAAATATCCGAATCTGGTGAGGCTTTTATCTGTGTTACCTTTGAATAGACATAGATGTGCGTGTTTTATTTTATTTTACTTAGTAATTCGCTTTGTTCTGTCTGTCACTACTTGAAATCACTTAAATCCTATTTTCTGTACTTATTAAAATCACTTTTTACTTATTAAGTTTCCTGGAGTACGCGTTGGTACCTGGGGAAGGCAAACAGCTGTGCAGATCTTTCTATCTTTGAAATAGAAGGCGAACTATTTATGAGTTTACCCTGTATAAGCTTTATACAGGGTAAAACGGATTTATTAAGGGTTTGAACCTCCTTGGAGTTGGATACCTGGGTGTCAAAGGCAAGAGCGCTTCCAGGAGCCTTACAGTGGTGAGTGGACTTGGTTTGGACCTGGGTCTGTGTTTGCAGCAGATCAGTGGAATCTGGCTCTAAACAGACAGGATTCGGGAGTCCCAAGCTGGAAAAGGCCTGGAAACAGGGGCAGAAGTAGCCTTGGCACACCGGGTGGCAGCACCAAGCAGGTCTCTGTGGCCCCAACCCGTCACACCTCCAATTCCGAAGTGGGCATCCTGAGGAATGGCACTACGCGGCCAGCGACCACTTGGGTGCAAACAGCGTCGGTGGTGAGACACGTGTGCCGCTGTGTGAATATACAACCAGACCCCCCGTGAGCACCGTCCCAGAGCTCGATCGGGGCAGCGCTCGGTTTGCAAGGAGGCCACGTTCCTTTGGGATTTGCCATGAAGATGTTGATACTGACTGATGGGAGGAATGGCTCCCCACATACTGCGGGAAAAGGTCTGTTGATCCAGTAATGTGTGTGAGGCTGAGCTCTGACAAACAGAAAGTGCAGGTGACCCTCGCTGAACAAGGAAAGTGAGAGCGACATTTTCAGGGGGACCACGTATTGTGCGTGTGACGAGTAGCAGGGGAAAAAAACTGGTCATAGAAATAAAGGGAAGGGTGACAACCTTCCTGTATCCAGTACTATAAAATCCCTGTAAAGGGTTAAGAAGCTCAGGTAACGTGGCTGGCATCTAACCAAGAGGACCAATGAGTAAAGAAGATACTTTCAAATCTGCGGGTGTGGGGAAGGCTTTTGTCTGTCTGTTCTGTGTGCTTGCCGGAGACAGATGAAGAAACAATTAATCCAGCTCCATTAGAAGTAGTAAATACTGGTGAGGGAATGTGTTAGCTTATCTTTTGTTTTGGCTTGTGATTTTCTCTGTGCTGAGAGGAAGGTGTATTCCTGGGTTTTCTTTTTGCCTAGAGGGAAATCCTCTGTGTTGTGAATCTGATTGCCCTGTGAGATTATCTTCCATTCTAATTTTACAGAGGTGTTTCTTTTACATTTTTTCTTTCTAATAAGGTTCTGTTTTTTTTAAGAATCTGATTGGGTTTTTTAGTGTCCTAAAAAACCCAAGGCTGGTCTGTGTTCATCTTGTTTATTCTCAAGCCTCCCCAGGAAAGGGGGTGTAAGGGCTTGGGGGGAGATTTTGGGGGAAGGGAACTCCAAGTGGTCCTTTTCCCTGATTCTTTGTTTAAATCACTTGGCGGTGGCAGCATTTACCTAATCCAAGGTACTAGGGAAAATTTGTGTCTTGGGAAAGTTTTTAACCTAAGCTGGTAGAAATAAGCTTAGGGGGTCTTTCATGCGGGTCCCCACGTCTGTACCCTAGAGTTCAGAGTGGGGAGGGAACCCGACAACACTCTTTCATTTTCCTTTGCTCTGGACCTCGGCTTGCTTTTCTCCTGTGGTATAGAGCAGAATGCCGTCTTTTGAGGACATGGATGAATGTCTTATATCAAAATAAAAAATTAGATCTCAGAGAGGTCTAGTTCTCTGCATATATTGCTTTGACATTCTGTATCCAAAAGCAACATCCCGGCACCCCCATATTCAACCCTGTTATATAATTGGAACACATTTTGTACAAACGATGTCATGTGAGGTATCAATGAGTTATGGATATTGACTATGTCCCTGTATTTCAAATGTGTTTGCTCCTGTGGTAACTCCCGCAAGGTACTTCACATCCAGTCGAGTCAGCACACTGTGAATGGACTATTGAAGTTGATGGCCCATCCATAAGCACAATCGGCCATAGAAAAATATTATCCCCACCTGGTGGACTTTCATGTAGATGTTCTAGCCAGAATATGGGTGATGGCCCCTGCTATGACTCATCGAAGCATGCAAGGGCATGTACCAGCTCATGTGACACTGAACTCCATCTTGTACCTGTTCTTTCCCACTAACTGTGCTGGAGGCTTGGTTTAGGACAATGACATTCCCTCCACATGGCAGAAGCTATAAGAGGGGGAAGTGACATCACTAGGTGGCCTCACTCCCCCCACAACTGAACACCTGGGAACACCTTAGGAACAAAGGCCTGAACTGGCTGGTGCCTCACCTGCCGCTGACCCCCGTTTCCCTCCCGGACCCCGGTGCCCTTCACCTTAGGGTGCTGCCCCAGCAATACCCCACCATGCTCTGGGTCTCCCCTGAGCTGGGATGTGGTCCCAGGCTGAAGGGATTTCTAGCCTGTGTATGGAAGATTAGTGAACTGTTTGTCCCATCAGAGTGAGACACGGCTTGATTCAAATCCTGTCCGGTGTATAGAACTTAGATTGCAGTTTTGTTCATTTCTTAGGCTACGTCTACACTGCCCACCTGATTCGGCGGGTAGCTATCAATGTTCTGGGATCGATTTATCACGTCTCGTCTAGACGCGATAAATCGATCCCAGAGCCGCTCCCCGTCGACACCAGAACTCCAGCTCCACGAGCGGAGGAAGCGCTGTCGACGGGGGAGCCTGCCTGCTGCCGTGTGGACCGGGGTAAGTACTTTTAAAAATCGATCTAAGATAATTGACGTCAGCTACGTTAGTCACGTAGCTGAAGTTGCTTATCTTAGATCGATCCCCCCCTAGTGTAGACCAGCACTAAATAACCAACTATAATCTGTTCGCTATTACGTATAATCACTACAAATTTATATTTCTGTACTTAATAAATCTGTTTTATATATTCCTTTTACCCAGAATAAGTGATTGATACCTGGGGGAGGAAACAGCTGTGCATATCTCTCTATCAGTGATATAGAGGGCGGACAATTTATGAATTTACCCTGTATAAGCTTTATGCAGAGTAAAACAGATTCATTTGGGGTTTGGACCCCATTGGGAACTGGGTGTCTGGGTGCTGGAGCCAGGCAACCTGCGGAGCTCTTTTCATTTAAAGTCTGTAGCTTTTGGGGCATGGATCAGACCCTCAGTCTGTGTTGCAGCAGGCTAGTGTGTCTGGCTCAACAAGGCAGGGCTCTGGAGTCCCAAGCTGGCAGGGAAAACGGGCTCAGAGGTAGTTTCAGCACATCAGGTGACAGTGGCAAGGGGATCTCTTTGACCGAACCCATCACAGGTGTGTTACCCAACATGTGTAAGATACCAGTACGTCACCAACATTAATAACTTCAGACCCAAAGATGACACATGCCTATAAAGAGGATGGTATGAATAACCACATCGTCCAGGTAGGCGGCCGCATAACTGGCGTGGGGGTGTCACAGCTTATCCACGGGGCGCTGAAAGGTAGCTGGGCCCTAGGCAGACTGAGGACTGTACATTGAAAAAGACCCTCCGGCGTGGAGAAAGCGATCTTCTCCTTTCCGTCTTCAGCAAGGGGGATCTGCACACAGCACTGCCCGGGACCTAGCAGGGCAAGCAGCTTGGACACTGGTGCCACTGGAGGACGGGAAGACCAGATACAAACCTGTTTCGTGGTGGGGACCTGCTCCTTGTACAAAAAACGGAGGAAAGAGTTCTTTAAAAGTGAGAGGTGGACGTCCGTTTCTATAAAAGTGAGTTCTATAGAAGTGAGGGGTGGCTGTTTCCTCCAAGCATCACCAGCCAGCCACCTTGCCTAGCCAGGGGCTCTTTTGAGAGTCCCTGTGTTTTCTGGGACTAGCCTTCCGGGACGGGGTACCCATGTTGCAACCGGGACTGTGAGACCACTGAGTCCTCTGACCCCACCAACCTGGGGTGTCCCTCTCCCACTGTGATGCTGAGTCCAGCCCCAAACCTCTGGCAGGTACTGCGCTTACACAGTCGTCCACAGGCAGGGTCACACCCAGCTGAGTTACGTGAATAGAATCATAGAATCATAGAATCTCAGGGTTGGAAGGGACCTCAGGAGGTTCTAGTCCAACCCCCTGCTCAAAGCAGGACCAAACCCCAACTAAATCATCCCAGCCAGGAATAGTCTCCCAGCCACTCACAACTAACACTAGAGAGGCTCAAGCCAATTCCCCCCCAGCTCCCCAGCCTTGCACCCCAGAATTGCACCATCCTGCCATGGTCTGAAGCCTGGCTAGTGTAAGTTCTGAGATTTCACAAGCACTTCAGCCAAAATGCACGGTTTCAGGTAAAATATAAAACATGTGTATTAACTACAGAAGAGAGATTTGAAGTGATTACAAGCAGCAGGCATCGAGATCGGAGCTGGTGATGTAAGAAACAAACATAAAATTAAAATACGAAATAAAAAATGAAGTGCATTTGTACAAAGTGGAACAGCTCCAGCTGGAGAGACTGTGATCCCCACGCAAAATAGCCATTTTCCTGCTGCTCAGGGCACCCATGTGGGACGTGGAAGACCTGTGTTTAAGTCCCTTCTCCATATCAGGTAGAGAAGAGATTTTGGATCTGGTCTCCCACGTCTCTATTGGGCCTGGAAGTCTAAATATTAACATGGGTGAACTAGAGCGCCTCGTATTAAAGGAGGATATTGACATAACAGGCATCACAGAAATTTGGTGGAATGAGGATAATCAATGGGACACAGTAATACCAGGGCACAAAATCTATCAGAAGGACAGAACAGGTCATGCTGGTGGGGAAGTGGCACTATATGTGAAAGAAAGAATAGAACCAAATGAAATAAAAATCTTAAATGAACCAAACTGTACCACAGAATCTCTATGGATACAAATTCCATTCTCGAATAATAAGATAATAGCAGTAGTGATGTATTACCTATCACCTGACCAGGATGGTGATAGTGTCCGTGAAATGCTCAGGGAGATTACAGAGGATATTAAAATAATAATAGTAATAATGATAATAATACTAATTATTATTATTTAATTAATTACTAATGGGGGATTTCAGCTATCCACATATTGATTGGGTCACCTCAGGATGGGATGCAGAGATAAAAGTTTCTTGACACCTTCAATAGCAGCTATTTGGAGCAATTAGTCCGGGAACCCACAAGAGGAGAGGCAATTCTTGTTTTAGATCTTAGTGGAGCAACAGGATCTGGTCCAAGTGGTGAATATAGCTGCACTGCTGGTAATAATGACCATAAAATAATTAAATTTAACATCCCAGTGATTAGGGAAAACACCACATCAGCCCAACACTAGCATTTAATTTCAGAAAGGGGAACCACACAAAAATGAGGAAGTAAGTTAAACAGAAATTAAAAGGTACATGCCAAAAGTTACAATCCCTGCAAGCTTCAGGGAAACTTTGTAAAGACACCATAATAGAGTCTAAATTTAAAGGTATACCCCAAACTGAAAAAGATAGTGAGAGAATCAAAAAGTGCCACCGTGGCTAAACAACTAAGTAAAAGAAGCAGAGTGAGGCAAAAAGGCATCCTTTAAAAAGTGGAAGTTAAATCCACTTGAGGAAAATAGAAAGGAGCATAAACTCTGGCAAATACAGTGTAAAAATATAATTAGGAAGGCTAAAAAAGAATTTGAAGAACAGCTAGCCAAAGATTCAAAAAGTAATAGCAATTTTTTTTAAAGTACATAAGAAGCAGGAAGCTGGCTAAACACTTGACGATCGAGATGGGAAAGGAGCACTCAAGGATGATAAGGCCATTGCAGAGAAACTAAATTAATTCTTTGCATCGATGTTCACAGCTGAGGATGTGAGGGAGATTCCCAAATCTGAGCCATTCTTTTTAGGTGACAAATAGAGTCATAGACTTTAAGGTCAGAAGGGACCATTATGATAATCTAGTCTGACCTCCTGCACAATGCAGGCCACAGAATCTCACCCACCCACTCCTGTAATAAACCCCTAACCTATGTCTGAGCTATTGAAGTCCTCAAATCATGGTTTAAAGACTTCAAGGTGCAGAGAATCCTCCAGCAAGTGACCCGTGCCCCATGCTGCAGAGGAAGGCAAAAAACCCCCAGGGCCTCTGCCAATCTGTCCTGGAGGAAAATTCCTTCCCGACCCCAAATATGGCGATCAGCTAAACCCTGGGCATGTGGGCAAGACTCACCAGCCAGACACCCAGGAAAGAATTCGCTGCAGTAACCCAGATCCCATCCCATCTAACCTTCCATAACCCGCCATTGGGCCTATTTACCGCTAATAGTCAAAGATCAATTAATTGCCCAAATTAGGCTATCCCATCATACCATCCCCTCCATAAATTTAGAAGCCATATAGGTCTTTTGCCCCCCACTGCTCCCCTTGGAAGGCTGTTCCAGAACTTCACTCCACTGATAGTTAGAAACCTTCATCTAATTTCAAGTCTAAAGTTCCTGATGGCTAGTTTATATTGATTTGTTCTTGTGTCCACAAATCTGAGGAACTGTCCCAGATTGAGGTGTCATTAGAGGAGGTTTTGGAACAAATTGATAAAATAAACAGTAATAAGTCACCAGGAGCAGATGGTATTCACCCAAGAATTCTGAAGGAACTCAAATGTGAAACTGCAGAACTACTTACTGTAGTCTGTAACCTATCATTTAAATCAGCTTCTGTACCAGATGACTGGAGGATAGCTAACGTGTCACCAATTTTTTTTAAAGGGCTCCAGAAGTGATCCTGGCAATTACAGGCCTGACTTCAGTTCTGGGCAAACTGGTTGAAATTATAGTAAAGAAGAAAATTGTCAGGCACATAGGTTAACATAATTTGTTGGAGAAGACTCAGCATAGTTTTTGTAAAGGGAAATCATGCCTCACCAATCTACTAGAATTCTTTGAGGGGGTCAATGAGCATGTGGACAAGGGAGATCCAGTTGATATAGTGTACTTAGATTTTCAGAAAGCCTTTGACAAGGTACCTCGCCAAAGGCTCTTAAGCAAAGTAAGAGGTCATGGGATAAAAGGAAAGGTTCTCTCATGGACTGGTAACTGGTTAAAAGATAGGGAACAAAGGGGAGGTATACATGGTCAGTTTTCATAATGGAGAGAGGTAAATAGTGGTATCCCCCAGGGGTCTGGATTGGGCCCACTCCTACTCAATATATTCATAAATGATCTGGAAAAGGGGTAAACCGTGATGTGGCAAAATGTGCAGATGATACAAAACTACTCAAGATAGTTAAGTCCCAGGCTGACTGCAAAGAGTTACAAAAGGATCTCACAAAACAGGGTGACTGGCCAAGAAAATGGCAGATGAAATTCAATGTTGATAAATGCAAATTAATGTATATTGGAAAACACAATCCCAACTCTACCTATAAAACGATGAGGAGTCTTGTGGCATCTTAAAGACTAACACCTTTATTAGAGCATAAGCTTTCGGGTCTTTAAGGTGCCACAAGACTCCTCATTGTTTCTGCTGAAACAGACTAACACGGCTACCCCTCTGAAACATACGAAATGAGGGGCTCTGGATTAGCTGTTACCACTCAAGAGGTGGAGCTGGGGCTGGGACAGTCTGGAGCCGGGTGCAGGAGGAGCTGGGGAGAGCGAGGGGGACCTGGGCAGAGAGCCCAGTGCAGGAAGACACCCCCAGGCCAAGAGGCCTTGCAGCCCAGGCTGGGAGGGGGATCATAACCCCCATGGGAGGGGGGTGACGCTGGCGGGAAGGGCCCTGCCAGGTATAGTTCAGGGCGTGTGGCCACCGCCAGAGCGAGTGTCTGACCTGAGGCATCCACGCAGCATGGCCAGGGCCTGGCCAGGTGAGGAATAGACTGTGACCTGCCCTGACATCCAACCACGGCTGTTTGTGACGTACCACTGACGCTGCCCCACTGTAAGGTCTCCCGTGTAGCTGCTCTATGCCGATGGGACAGAGCTCACCTGCTCAGAATTAAACCACCGCCAGGGAGCGTCTCCTGCTGACTGGTGCCTTTGTTGGTCAGAGGGGTGTTTTTTTCACAGCCCTGACTGACAAAAGTTTTACTGATAAAAGCACCAGTGAAGACAAAGCCTGAGTTGCATGATAGTAAAAACGTCCACTGCAATTTTCTGCTGGTCTTTCTCTCCAAACCCAGCTGCTTGCATAGATACATCTCAAAACTCTGCCTGAATCTCTTCCCGGAGTCTGCTGCATTACCCGAGAGTCTCAACTCCTTGGGGGCTTTCACTTGTTCCAGCTCCAGGTTGGCTCCTTCACTCTTCACCACAGCCCTGTTACCTCTGCCCTCTTCTCTGGTCTCTCCTCTGGTACCAGGGGTTGTCCTGGGAACTCATGAGAAGGAGGCACAGTCTGCACTTGAAGAAAAGAGGCCTGATAAGAACTAAAGCAAAGTTACAAAAGCTAACAGAACGAGGAGTACTTGTGGAACCTTAGAGACTAACAAATTTATTTGGGCATAAGCTTTTGTGGGCTAGAACCCACTTCATCAGATGCATAGAGAGGAAAATACAGTAGGAAGATTTATATATATATATATATAAAGA
This sequence comes from Macrochelys suwanniensis, assembly GCA_033296515.1. Lineage (NCBI taxonomy): Eukaryota > Metazoa > Chordata > Testudines > Chelydridae > Macrochelys > Macrochelys suwanniensis. Next base: position 488,718 of record CM065775.1, read on the forward strand.
AAACAAGAAAAGATGGGGGTTTCCATACCAACTCTAAGAGACTAATCAATTAAGGTAAGCTATTATCAGCAGGAGAAAAAAAAAACTTTTGTTGTGATAATCAGGATGGCCCATTTCAAAAAGTTGATAATAAGGTGTGAGTAACAGTAGGGGGGAAATTAGCATGGGGAAATAGTTTTAATATATATATATATACACACACAGAATAAGTTTTAAACAAATAATTTAATACTGGTATACAGCAATGATGATTGTGAAGCTTGGTTGAGGTGGCGAAGTCAAAGGGTGGGATATTTCCCAAGGAATGCCTTACTGCTAAATAATGAACTAGCAATTGGCTGAGCCCTCAAGGGTTAACTCTCACACTCTACAAGGCATCAGGAACGGAGGGAGGGAAGACAGAGACACACACTGTGTGTGTTTGTGTGATATCTATCTATCTATCTATCTATCTATCTATCTATCTATCTATCTATCTATCTATCTATCTATCTATCTATAATGCATATTTCCCCTTTAAGTACACTGCCTTGTTAATTAGATCAGCAAGTTGAGACCAGGAAGCTCCCTCTGGGACTGTCGTGTGTCCTCCCTGCTCAGGGGCAGCAGGTTTGTAGAAATTTTGGTGGTGCCCAAATTCCGCCTCCGCCCAAACCCCATCCCCCACCTGCCCAAGTCTCTGGGAGGGAGTTTGGCTGTGGGAGGAGTAGGGGGACCAGATGTCCCGATTTTTTAGGGACAGTCCCGATATGCAGGTTTTTTCTTATATAGTTGCCTATTACCCCCCACCCCTGTCCCAATTTTTCACATTCGCTATCTGGTCAACCTACGGGGCAGGGGTGGGGCGGCTGTACTGGTGGAGGGTCCTGCTGGAAAATGAAAGGGTCTGAGGGGGAAGGGCAAGGTCAGTCCGGGTGGAGGGCACTAGGACCCTGCGGCAGCAGTTGATGCAGGGAGGCCGGGATCCAGAGAGGTGCAGGGGGGTGGGGGAAGCAAGAGGGGGCCAGGGGATACTTGGGGGTGGCGGGGGGGAGCAGGTGGGGCATGACATTAGACCCCCCTCTCCCCTTTCACTCCCCCCGCACAGCTAGCAGGAGGCTCGGCAGGGCCGGCTCTGGCTTTTTTGCCGCCGAAGGCAAAAAAGCCGCCCGCGGCCCCCACTCCCCGGGCCAGGGCGCCGGCGGGGAGCGCGGCAGGCCGCTCTCCCGGGCGGCTGGAGCGCTGCGGGGAGGGCAGCGAGCCCGGGCGCGGCCCTGTTCTCCTGTCCGGAGTGCTGCGGGGTGCCCCAAGAACCCGCCGCAGTATGTTTTTTTTCAAAAAAACCAAAAACCCTGAGCGCCGCCCCCCTCCAGGTGCTGCCCCAAGCACGTGATTGGTAGGCCGGTGCCTGGAGCCAGCCCTGAGGCTCGGGGAGCAGCTCCAAGGCAGAGGGCAGGAGCAGCACATGGCAGTGGGGGGAGGGACAGCTGAACTGCTGGCAACTGATAGCCTGCTGAGCAGCTGCAGCACAGGGAACTTAGGGGAGCAGGGAGCTGATAGGGGGGCTGACGGTCCACCCAGGTTCCAAGCCCCCACCAGCCAGCTCCAACGGGCTGCTCTTCCTGCAAACAGTGGACAAAGCAGGCTGGTGCCAAATGACGTTAGAAGGGAGCATTGCACAAATTTAAACGAGAATGTTCCCTAATTCATCAGGAATGTAACAACGAAACAACGTTAACCGGGACGCCTTTAAGTGAGGAGTTACTGTACAGTGCCCTAGTCTGTGGGTTGGGTCTCCATTCCGCATTCCAAGAGGATCACTTTGCATGTGACTGTATTAAAACATTTGGTTTGCATGGGCCCCGCTCACTAAATGCTCCAGATCAATCGGTGTGCCTGCCCTGACCTCCTCATTGTAACCCCTCTGCCAATCTTTGGATCGTCCACAAATTTTATCTGAAGTGATTTTCTATTTCCTTTCACATCATTGATGAAAATAGTGAACAGCATGAGGCCCACAACTGATCCTTGCAGAAACCTACTAGAAACTGCTCCTTCAATCAAAGTGTTCATTATCTCCACTCAGTCATCCTTCTCTATTTCTGTCTGTCTACTATCTATCCATCCATCCTGGGCATTTACAGGGTATCAGAACCTCTGCAGATCTAGGCATTATCCTTAGTTTTCTTCCTAATTGACTATAATTTTTAAATATACACAAATACACAGAGCAGCCAATTTATCTCTGTCTCAGTGGAGAGCCCAAGAGTTTTCATCTTCCTTTGGGAGGGTCCCTTAATTAACGTTTACTCTAAACCTGGATAAAGAGGACTGAAGCACAGACAGCTTGACTCCATTGTTTGCATACAAATATAGCTTCTCCCCTAGAGGCTGAGCGAACCCCCCTGGGATTGCTCAGAGCTATATTATAAACGGTACACACCCCAGTGTTGGCTCTCAGCGTGGGATGCTGCTGCAGATGCTGGGGTGAGAGAGGTGTGGGACGCGGCTGCCTGAGGGGGATTCCCAGGGAAGACACTTCCGTCGCAGAATTCACAGGTACCCATCGTTTGCTGAGGAGCTCCCCTGCTCGACAAACCCAGTGCAATGGGGGTGTGATGGGATAGAGAATAGGTCTGGGGTCCTTTCTGCTCTGCACAGCCACTAAGCATCCCAGGGCCCTTGCCACAGGGGATGAGTTTGCTCCAGTATCACTGGCCAAAATGTCTCTTTTTGCTGTGCCCCACCTGCAGATGATGGCTTCCAGCCCCGAGGTAGCTGCATTTCAGAGGGACAGGGGAACATTCATGATGAAAGTTGTTAGTAGGTGGACAAGACAAGGGCCAAATTCGGAGGCTGTGGCCCATACTTTGCTCAGTCCCTGCTGAGGCAAAACTCTCCTTGGAGTAAAAACTGAGTAAAGGCTTCAGGAGCCAGCTGTGTGCTAATGCACAGAGACTGTCACCTCCTCCTCTTGTGTTTCAGGGCTCTGGCTGTTAACGGGGGTGGGGGTGGTGGGGTGTTACCGAACTTTATCTTCTGGGAAGCATTGAGGTGCTAGGACTCCTCACTGGAACATTTATAAGAATTTTTCAACATGGGCAAGAGAAAGAATCATAGGATTCGAAGGAACCCCGTAAGGTCAACTAGTTTAGTCAGGGCAGGGCTAAGTATTGTCTAGACCACCCTGACAGGTGTTTGTCTAACTTGCTCTTAAAAATCGCCAATGATGGAGATGCCCCAACCTTCCCGGTCAATTTATTCCAGTGTTTAACCACCCTGACAGTTAGGAAGTGTTTTCCTAATGTCCAACCTAAACCTCCCTTGCTGCAGTTTAAGCCCATTGCTTCTTATCCTATCCTTAGAGGTTAAGAAGAACAATTCTTCTCCCTCCTGATTCTAACAACTTTTTATGTACTTGAAAATTGTTATCATGTCCCCTCTCGGTCTTCTCTTTTCCAGACTAAACAAACCCATTTTTTTCAATCTTCCCTCATAGTTCATGTTTCCTACACCTTTAACCATTTTTGTTGCTCTTCTCTGGACTTTCTCCATTTTGTCCACATCTTTCCTGAAATGTGGCACCCAGAACTGGGCCCAGTACTCCAGGTGTGGCCTAACCAGTACCGAGTAGAGGAACACTGTCACCTCCCGTGACTTGCATGCTGTGCCTCTATTAATGCAACACAAAACTGCATTTGCTTTTCTGCAATGGCAAAAAAATCCGCACCCCAGAGAGATGTTGCTGTATCAACCTAACCCCGGTGTAGACAGCATGAGGTCGACAGAAGAATTCTTCCATCGATCTTTCTACCACCTCTCAAGGAAGTGGATTACCTACACTGCCGGGAGAACCCCTGCCACTGGTGTAAGTAGTGTCTACACCGAAGCACTAAGGCAGCACCGCGGTAGAGTTCTCAGTGTACACAAGCCCTCAATCAGATCACATCTCCGGGGGGTGGGTTACCTACGCTGATGGGAGAACCCCTGCCGTCGGTGTAAGTACTGTCTACACTGAAGCGCTATGGCAGCTCCACTGTAGCATTTGAAACTTAGACAAGCCCTCAAGGAGAACTTCCAGGAAAGCATCCAGCCTGGGTCTGCAGACGCGACGAGTTGGAGAATCCACCACTTCCCTTCTCAGTTTGTACGAACAGTTAATCACCCTCAGTGCTAAACTCTTGGCCCTTATTTCCAACTGGAATTTGTCCGGCTTCAGCTTCCAGCCATTGGGTCTTGCTCTGCCTTTCTCCACTACATTACAGAGCCCGTTATTACTCATGGTTTTCTCCCCAGGAAAGTCTCCACTTGATTGTCCTTTCGATAAGTTAAATAGCTGAAGCTCTTTAAGTCTCTCACTCTCCAGGATTGTCTCCAGGGTCCAATCATTTTTGTGGCTCTTTTCTGCACCCTTCCCAATTTTTCTACATCCCTTTTGAAATGTGGACCCCAGAAATGGATACAGTTGATATCACCAATGCCCTGTGCAGAGGTGAAATCCTTCATCTGCTCCAGCTGACCACTCCCCTGCTTATGCATCCAAGGATCGCATCAGCTCTTTCAGCCAGAGCATCACATTGGGAGTTCAGGGTGAGTTGGGTGTCCACAGGGACCTCTAAATCCTTTTGCAGATCCCTATATTCCATAATACAGCACCCTAGTCTGTGGGTTGGGTCTCCATTCCCCATTCCCCGTTGCATTTGACTGTATTAAGACATTTGGTTTGCATGGGCCCCGCTCACCAAATGCTCCAGATCAATTGGTGTGCCTGCCCTGACCTCGTCAAGTCTTTGGATCATCCATAAATTTGATCTGAAATGATTTTCTATTTCCTTCCACATCATTGATGGAAATAGTGAATAGCACGAGGTCCACAACTGATCCCTGCAGAAACCTATTAGAAACAGCTCCATTTGCTGACAATGGCCCATTGACAACTACTTTCTGAGATCTATCAGTTAGCCAGTTATTAGTCCATTTTACGTGTGCCCTCCTGATATTCAATAGTATTAATATTTTTCCCTACTAAACCAAATGCCTGAGAGAAATTGAAGTCTATTACATCTGCGCGGTTCCCTTGACCAGCCAAACGTGCACTCTCATTAAAGGATGAAATCATGTTTATTTCACAAGACCTGTTTTCCATAAACCATGTTATTGACTGGCATTAATTATATTCCTAGATGCTTTTTGAACTAATCCCATACCAGCTTTTCCATTGTTTCCTAACTTTGTCATATCATTTTTTAAAATTTCCCTTTATTTTTTAATACTTTACATTTAACACAGAATTGTCCTTTATTTGCCTTTGTTTTTTGTTTCTGTTTCTGCCTGATTGCATGCATCTGGTTCTCAATGGGATGTGTGGCTGATTGATCAGTTTGTAACTCTGGTGTTTGTAACTCAAAGGTTCTACTGTAGATGCTGTTTAACATTCTCCTTGGCAGCTAATGGACTGGAGACTATTTCATCATACTGCTTCTTTCCAAATTCAGAAGAATAATATTTCAGGAACACATCTACCTTTCCTGCAACATTAACAAGCTTCCTTCTTCCCTCTAGGAACCAGCATAAAACTTTCCTAGGTTTCTTTTGTTCTTAATATACTTAAGAGACCTCCTTTTTGTGACCCTTAGCCCTGCCAAGCATGGATTTTTTCCCTGATGTCTGTAACATCCCTTATAAATGTTCATAACTTCCCATTTGTATTGCTTGACATCCATATTCCCTTTCCATTTTGTTATATATTGCTTCACTCGCCCCCTGCAATTGCTGCCTTCACCTTGCAGCTGAATCAGCTTTTTAGCCAAAGTTGGCCACTTCTTGACTGTGAAATCATGGCTTTTTAGCTCTCCAAGAAACTCTTCTTGAATAACTCCCAATTTTCATTCCCATTTTTCCATCTAATATTTTTCCTTTTGAAACACTGTCTGTAGATATTATTGGTTGGGAACTTTTCTCACTTTGTCCATTTCAATGTAATCAGTTCCATTATTTTATTTTGTTCTCCTCTATAATATGCCCCGTTCTTTGTTTCTTCTCTAAACTAAACAGTCCCAGACGTGTAGGAATTATTGACGCATGAAGCCCCAAAGAATATGGAATTGGCATTAGTAAGGTAAGTTATTCATAATCCACTTCTCTGAACAATGAAAATGTCATTTTTCAGTGTGTAAAGAGTGACCAATCTGCTTCACCCATGAGAACAGCCCCAAGTAGTGCATGTAGTGTCTCATATTTACATTGTCTTTCCACCCAGGCATTGTTCTGCAACCATCACCCTAGACCCTGGGCACCTACAGGAAGTCAGGGGAACGTATGGTACACGCAAGAGGCACTGTTCTGCTTCAGAGTTGGACAGCTTCTTCCCTGCTCCATGTCACATTCCAACACAACCGACTTCACCAACCCCTCCACCTTCATCCTCCTGGGCATTCCTGGCCTGGAGGCGGCCCATCTCTGGATCTCCATCCCCTTCTGCGCTATGTACATCATAGGCATCTTGGGGAACTTCACCATCTTGTTCATTGTGAAGAGGGAGCCGACCCTCCATGAGCCCATGTACTATTTCCTCTGCATGCTGGCCGTCGCCGACCTGGTCCTGTCCACGTCCATCCTGCCCAAAACACTGAGCATCTTCTGGTTCAATTCCAGGGAGATCAGTTTCAGTGCCTGCCTCACCCAGATGTACGTCATTCTCTCCTTCTCAGCGGTGGAGTCTGGGATCTTCGTGGCCATGGCTTTGGATCGCTACGTGGCCATCTGTGATCCACTGAGACATTCCACCACCCTGGCAAACCCCGTGGTGGCCAAGATCGGTCTGGCTCTTTTGCTGCGTGGCGTCATAATAGTACTGCCCCACCCCCTGCTGGCCAGACAGTTGCTATATTGCAGAACCAACATCATCCCCCACACGTACTGTGAGCACATCGCTGTGATTCAACTCGCCTGTACCGACATCCGTGTCAGTAGTTACTACAGCCTCTCTATGGCATTCGTCGTGATCACTCTGGATGTGTTTTTTATTGCAGTGTCCTATATCCAGATCCTCAGGGCCATCTTCAGCCTCCCCACAAAGGACGCCCGGCTCAAGACTTTTGGGACCTGCGGCTCTCACATCTCTGCCATCTTAGCTTTTTACATCCCAGGTCTCTTCTCCTTCCTCACACACCGGTTTCTTCACTATGTGCCCCGACATTTCCACATTCTCATTGCCAACGTGTACCTTCTGATGCCGCCCATGCTAAACCCCATCATCTACGGGGTGAGGACCAAACAGATCCGGGACAGGCTGCTCCGGCTCTTTACTCATAAAGGGACCTAAAGTTTTCTCCTTGTCCTCTGGCTCTCAGACCTAGCTCCGTGCAGAGCTGGCTGGTGACCTGATGCTGGGTCCTCTACCTTGAATCACTGACTGGACAGTCAAAGAGAGATTTAAACCTTCCCTGGCCTTATTGTGCTGTATCAGCGTGATGAACAGGGGAATCGGTCTGTGTCCAACTCACAGGGTTGCCACCTTTCTAATTGCTGGTAACTGGACCCCTGCGGCCCCTCACTGTACCCTGCCTCTTCCCCACAAAACCCATGCCCCTGTCTCACCTCTTTCACCACGGCCCCGCCTCTCTTACTTGCTCCTCTCCTGCCCTCCCTCAAACCTCACTGCATCCTGAGCCTTTTGAAGACACACAACATGACAAACTCTGTTACTTCTTCTGGGGTGTTTCTATTCCTTCCATGCCCACCCCGCTCCAGAGAAGCTAGAGAAGACTGGCTTTTATCTAGAATGCAGTTACTCCCTTCTTCTCTCCTGGTCAGATCTCATTAGGTTCTGGCAGTCTTTAATGACCAACATATTTCTAGACAGATGCCTGCACCCCAGCCTCCTGCCCTTTGCAGGAAGAGCGTGAGTGAAGAGTACAGGAAAACCCAAAGACGTAAGGCTACAGATGGTTCATACAATCTAACGGGAGTTAATAGGGTTTCCACTCATCTGGGTTATTGGCTTCTGTGTCCAGGTGCCATTTAGGGCTGCTAGGTAACCGGCGTTCTAGCGGAAAGTCCAGTCAAAAAGGGGACCTGGCAGTGTCCAGTTACTGCAGGGCAGGGGGAGACATCGGGTTATTAATTCATGCCACCCCTTGCTCATCCGGGGATGCTCCCTACCAGCAGGCAGATTCCTTGTCAGGCTTGCAGTGTCCAGTTTTGCCTGGGCTTGTTTTAAGAACACATTTTCAGCCTCAAAACTATATGCAGGAAATTACAACCTATAACAATGCTCAGTGCATCATGAGCCTTCCAAAGGCACCTGACATGACAAACTGTGCATTGGACACCACACAATCATATTACAAAGATGAATATGAGTGTGCAGGGTGTTCTTCGGAGGTACACAGCGTCACGGGACGGGGGTGGATTTTTTGCATGGTGATAGACCTGGGGTTGGGAAGCAGCTCCATAGAGGGGTTGCAAACATGGAAAGTCCCCTGACATTCTTATCTCACCTGACCCTGGAATACCAACACCCCAAAATGACCTTAGACTAGGATTCCTACTGAAGGGGACACTGAGGGGAAAGAGAAACCGGTAACTAAACACATGGTAAAGTTCAGGGAGGTGTTGAAAGACTCAAGGTATTGAAGAAACCAAACTATCCAAACAGAAGGCGTGATGTAATAAAAATCCTTGGAAACACCTACCTGTGAGAAAAGATTTGGTGTTATTGTTAAATCTCATGAGGCAAAGTTTGTTGCGAATGGTAAAGGTTGTAACAAAGAATTTGGTACTGATGGCAAATCCTATGAAAAAGAGTAATCTGCATGATTTTTGAGAAAAGCTTTTGGACATGCTTGGAGTAGTAAACAAGAAGCCCTGTGGGGATACTGCTTCTCAGCTAACACCTGTGAACAGGCTCAAAGCTGGCCACAGCAGGGAAACGATAGTAAACCTGGTCTGCTGTGTGGCAGGGGAAACTGAGGCACACCACCTCCTGGCATTGTTGAAAATCTGTACTGAGTATTCACCAGCTGGAAAAACACAATGGTTAACAATGCTGCAGAGATACAAAGAGAGGTTTTCTAGCAACCCAGAGAAGGCACACTTGCTGACTCTGGAGATAACAGGGGTGATCTACAAAGTCGTAAAAGGTACATGGAACGTTGGAAGATAATGTGTGGGTAACACTACAATGTTTGCAACACTTAGGAGTTGTTTGGTCAAAACCAAAAGAGGGCTTTGGACACACTGCATCCACATCACTCAGTGACTAACACTCCTGCAGTAAACTAAGGGGCAAGGTGTGACTTCAAACCTTAAAGACATATGGGGAGATAATGTTTGTGTTTTTGTGTATTTACATATATAGGGGGCGTGGTCAACATGTAATCAGCAGTCCCAGTCTATGCTGTATTCTGTTAAACCAGAAATCAAAAGAACATTCTAGCATTGAAATGAATTGTAAACATGGGATATCTCTGTATTCATCTCTTTGAAATGTGAATGGTGGAAAAACAGGCCATTGCCTTATGTTAATCTGTGTGAATAAATAACGACGGTGCTTAGGAAATGAGTGTCTATTGTTCCCCAAGGGACTCCTCCAACCTGTCAAAGAAGGCTTGACATTGTATAAAAGAGCCATGGGTCCCAATCCTGTTTATCTCAGAACTGCTTAAGTTTAATCAGGGGAAGTTTGAGTCCCCTGAATGTGATATTGGACATTGGACTATAACCTATGGACTAAATTCCAAAAGAACTCTTGGCAGCTGCAAAAGCTCCCCATCTCTGCTATGAATCTGAACCTCAAGAATTGAACTCATGTCTGCCTGTATATTGATCTTTTAACTGTACTCTCTCATATTTTTAATTTTTTTTTTAGTTTAGTTAATAAGAGTTGGCTGTAGCGTGTATTTGAGTAAGATCTGAAACATTCATTAACCCGGGAGGTAAGGTGTCCGATCCTTAGGGATTGGTAGAACCCCCTTGGGGCTGCCACCTGATGTGCCAAGACTACTTCTGCCCCTGCTTTCCTACCTTTTCCAGCTTGGGACTCCAGAATCCTGTCTGGTTTGAGCCAGACCCGCTAGCCTGCTGCAAACCCAGACCCAGGTCTGAACCACGTCCCCTAACAGATGTAGGCCTGCCTGGAAGCAGATTAGGAAGTGCTCTGGCCTTTGACACCCAGGTGCCCAACTCCCAATGGGGTTCAAACCCTGAATAAATCCATTTTACCCTGTATAAAGCTTATACAGGGTAAACTCATAAATAGTTCGCCCTCTATTTCACAGATAGAGAGATATGCACAGCTGTTTGCCCCCTCCAGGTACTAACACGTACTCCAGGTTACTAAATAAGCAAGAAGTTATTTTAATAAGTACAGAAAGTAGGATTTAAGTGGTTCCAAGTAGTAACAGACAGAACAAGTAAAATAAAATAAAACACGCAAGTCTATGTCTAATCACACTGAATAAAAACCTCACCAGTTCCAGTAAACTTCCTTTTACAGGCTATGGTCCTCCTAGCCTGGGTCCAGCAATCACTCACACCCCCTATAGTTATTGTCCCTTGTTCCAGTTTCTTTCAGGTATGTTGTTGGGGGGTGGAGAGGCTCTCTCTTTAGCCATCTGAAGACAAAATGGAGGGGTCTCCCAGGGGTTTAAATAGACTTTCTCCTCTGGGTGGACACCCCTCCCTCTCCCTGTGTAGCATCCAGTTACAAAATGGAGTTTTGGGGTCACATGGGCAAGTCACATGTCCATGCAGAACTCAGTTCCTTACCAGCCAAGCCACATTCCTAGCAAAGCTCAGATGTGGATTGGTGTCTGCATGTTCTTTCATCTGTTAAGTGTTTCTTGATTGGGCACTTAACCTGCACATTCCTTTCTAAAAAAATACAACCAGTATTCATAACTTCAACTACCAAAGTGATACCTGCATACAAACAGGAGGAATAGATTTAGTAGATCATAACTTTTACAGAGATATGTTACATGGCACACGTAGGATAAAACACATTCCAGTTATATCATATATACATTTATAAACATCTCCCCAGAAAGCCTTATGGGGTACACCGTCACACTCATCATATGTAACTTGGGTATCGAGGTGGAGGCCCGAGGTTGGGTTACTTTAAAGGAACTGTGTTGTTGGCTTCTGAGTAACCAGTGAGGTATAACAGAAGCTGGCGTGCGATGACTTGGTAAATCTAACGATTGGAATATCCACCAGCTTGTTGGGGATTGCCTGCCCCATTCTTTGCAGTTCACCCTAATTGACTGGCCTCAGCTGGCTCCCCTGGGACCGTGGTCACAGCCCATTAAGAAACACACTTGGCCTTAGAAGAAGATTATCCCCAACTGATGGACTTTCCTGTGAACGTTCTAGCCAGGAGATGGGTAATGGCCCTGCTATGACTCATCGAAGCATTGAAGGGCACGTGAGCAGCTCATGCGACACTGGACTCCATCTTGTGCCTGTTCTTTCCCACTAACTTCACTGAGGGCTTGTTTGGGACAATGACGTTCCCTCCACATGGCAGAAGCTGTAACAGGAGGAAGAGACATCATCACTTGGCCTCCCTCCCCCCACTACTCAACACCTGGAAACAAGTCATTAAAACGGACTGAACTGGGGCTGTGGTCCCAGGCTGACAGGATTTCTAGCCGGTGTATAGAAGACTGGTGGACTGTTTGTCCCATCAGGGTGAGACACGGCTTGATTCAAGTCCTGTTTAGTGTATAGAACTGAGATTGCAGTTCTGTTTCTGTCTTAAGTTACCAAGTTTGACCTGTACGCTATTACTTGCAGCCACGTAAAATCTCTCTTTCTCTAGTTAATAAATTACCCAATACAGTGTGCAGTTTGAAATGTAAAGGGGAAATCTGCTCAGGATCAGGGGCTGGTGCGTTGTCCTCTCCACATTGACGGGGGCTGGACTGGGTAATAAACTTACACTCCTCAGCCTTTTGACCAGGAGAAGACGGTACAGCTCTGTGGTCCTAGGCTGGGGAGCTGGGGAGGAAGTGGCTGGAGTCTCTCTATTGTTAGTTCATGAGCGGTGACTGAAAGCATTCACTAATCCAATCTAATTGGGGTTGGTCCTGCTTTGAGCAGGGGGTTGGACTAGATGACCTCCTGAGGTCCCTTCCAACCCTGAGATTCTATGATTCTATGATTCTATGTAACTGCATGTGTCCCTGTCTGTGTATGGCTGTGTAAGTGCAAGACCTGGGAAGAATTGGAGCCTCACAGTTTGAGAGGGGGCCCAGACTGGCATGCCAGAGGGTTTAGCGGTATCCCAGTTCCAGGGTGCACCCTGAGGAAGTCTGTCACACCTACCCAACGGACAGGCCCTGCTAGACTCAATTTCCCTCTTCTCATGTGCTCAGTTACTGACAAAGAGACCATGGTTACAGCCGAGAAGACAGGACTGATGGATTCTGTCTATCATTCTCTGTGTGGCTGTGGCAAATTCACGTCTCTTTGTGCATCAGTTTTCTTACCTGTATAATGGGGATATGCTCATAGTGATTTTCCTTTTTTAGGTGTTTTGGGAATCCTTCAATGAAAGTTACTGCATGGTACTGATCTCTTATCCCTTAGCGAGAGCCCCGTGCACCTGCAGAAAGTTATCGTATCTCCCCTGAGTCATCTGTCCCCAGATCTGTTCGTTTACTATCTACCCAGCCATCCTGGGCATTTACAGTGTATCAAACTCTTTGGAGATCTCAGCATTATCCCCAGTTTTCTTACTAATCAACTATATATTTTTTAAATATACACAAATGCACAGAGCAGCCATTTCCTCTCTGACTCAGGAGAGCACCCAAGAGTTCTCATCTCCCTTTGGGAAGGTCCCTTCATTACTGTTTACTCCTAAAGCTGGATAAAGAGCACAGAAGTGCAGACATGGAAAGAGACAATGGCTAGAGTGTCTCCGGTCTCTATCCTGTACCCATCCATATGCTGCTTCTCCTCTAGAGGCTGGACAAATCCCACAGGGATTGCACAGAGCTATATTATCAATGGTGCACACCCTTCTGTCAGCTCTCGGTGTGGGATGCTGCTGCAGATGCTGGACTGAGAGAGGTGTGGGACACGGCTACCTGAGGGGGATTCTCGGAGAAGACACTCCTGTCTCAGGATTCACAGGTACCCATCTCTTGCTGAGGAGCTCACCTGCTCGACAAACCCAGTGTGATGGGACATAGAATAAGTCTTTTGTCCCTTTCTGCTCTGCACAGCCAGTAAACATGTTGAGGCACTTGCCAGAGGGGATGAGTTTGCTCTAGTATCACTGTCCAAAATGTCATTCCTTCCTCTGCACCTCTGCCTGCCCCGGCTGATGGCCTCCTCCCCCGAGGTAGCTGCATTTCAGGGGCACAAGGGTTCCTTGAGGATGAAAGGTGTTTGTGGATGGACAATACAAAGCCAAATTCTGTGTCCATGGCCCATAATTTTCTCAGGCCCCACTGAGGCAAAAACTCCCCTTGGAGTAAGAACTGAGTAAAGACCTCAGGAGCCAGCTGTGTGTTAATGCACACACAAGGTCACCTCCTCCTCTTGCAATTCAGAGCTCTGACTGTTAAAGGGGGAAGGGGGATTGGGGAGTCTGTTACCTGACTTTTATCTGCTGGAAAGCATGGAAGGGCTACAGCTCCTCACTGGAACAATTCTAAGAATTTTTCAAAACGGGCAAGACAGCTTTTCTCCTGGCTTCATTCAAGAAGTCGTCTGAACTGTTATGCCTGAAATGTTCACAGAATTATTCAGCTGGAAGGAAACACACAGTGTAGGAAATTTCAGTCCAACGATTTAAAGTTTGGCAAACTTATAGGCCACTGAAAATGAGATCTCCTAAATGAAGGTGTTAGACAGACTTGTCCATTGTTGATAACAGTCGGCTGCGTGCGTGTGTTCTCTCTGTGTGCTGCCCCGGCTCCGCGCAGGTGGCTGGCCCAGCAGACCCCAAGAGAACCCCCAAGGACCACAGACTCTGGTAAGGTATGACGACACCCGGCCAGGTTTCTTGCCAAACTAAACACCCTCTCTAGCTCTCCGGATCAGACGTGTACAGTTCTGCTAGGACATATGTGCTCCCTGACAATGAACCTGATCAGTCAGTGGTGGGATTTACAACTGCCCCCTGGGCCAGACAAAGACAACTCCTCAGGGGTGCATTCTTATACACAGGTACAAACAAGTTACACATCACTCCTGGCGCATTCACGGACAACCCTTCTGCCTCTTAGGGTGCCGCCTCTCACCTGCTACATGTTGGTTTAAACAAAACAACTCTATCCACCGTATTACCCTTTTGCCCCATTTTTTGGATGGGTCAGTGTGTTCCTCATTATCTCTGTGGAATGTGTTCATACCAGGATGTTCTGGTACCATCCTAGCATATGTTTATATCTCTAGGATCCAGGACCTTTTAGGTATGTATATTTTGCAACATCAGCAAACCGGGCCTCTGATACAAGGGTTTGTGTTTCAGGGCCTCTTCTAACTACATCCCTTTCTATTTGCTATATCCTTTATAGAAACTGGGAGACTGAAAAATGGCGCATATCCAGAGCAGGTTATTCTCCATCCCATTCCTTACACATTCGAACATTGTCTTTGTTTTGGCCACTATTGCAAATGAGCCATTGTTTCCATAGAGCTGCTTTCAATGACGCCTAGTTTTTTCCCCCTGAGTTATGTTCTAATTGGGACGTTTTCCCCTGGCACATGTATTGGCAAAGGTTTTGTTATTTTCCACTCTCAGATTTTGAGCAACCAGATAAATGGTGAACCGTCCCCGACATGAAGGAGTGATAGATGCATGGAGCACCATGAAATATGGAATTGGCATTAATAGGGACAGTTGTTCATAATTCATTTATCTAAATAATGAAAATGTCATTTGTGAGGAGTGACCAATTTGCTTCTCCCATGAAAACAGCCTCCAGTAGTGCATGTAGTGTCTCATATTAACATTGTCTCTCCATCCAGGAATTTGTACTGCGACCATCACCCTAGAGCCTGGGCACATACGGGAAGTCAGGGGAAGAAAATGTACATACAGGAGACACTGTTCTGCCCCAGACTTGGACACTTTCTCCCCTACTCCATGTCAGATTCCAACACAACCGACTTTACCAACCCCTCCACCTTCATTCTTCTGGACATTCCTGGCCTTGAGGCGGCCCATGTCTGGATCTCCATCCCCTTCTGCACCATGTATGCCATAGCTGTGTTGGGGAACTTCACCATCCTGTTCATTGTGAAAATGGAGCCAAGCCTACATGGACCCATGTACTATTTCCTCTGCATGCTGGCCATCACCGACCTGGTCCTGTCCACATCCATCCTGCCCAAAACACTGAGCATCTTCTGCTTCAATTCCAGGGAGATTTATTTCAGTGCTTGCCTCACCCAGATGTACTTCATTCACTGCTTCTTACTGATGGACTCTGGGATTCTCGTGACCATGGCTTTTGACCGCTATGTGGCCATCTGTGATCCCCTGAGACATTCCACCATCCTGACAAACCCAGTAGTGGCCAAGATCGGTCTGACCATGGTGCTGCGCAGCGGCATCCTTGTTCTTCCCCTGTTTAATGCATGGACAGGCTGTTCCAAAAGTCACCCAGCAAATCTGGGGGAGACCTGGGCCTCTTTGGTCCCAGTTCCCTGGACTCTGCTGATGCTTTATCTCTAGTTAAATGACTTGGGCCAATTCCTCATCTGGTGTAAGTGGGTACAGCCCCACTGAAATCAGAGGAGATCCCCTGGACTGGAGAAGCCAATGGAGAGAGAGCGCAAGGCCTCTATGCTGCTGCATGGACTATGTGAGCCAGGTCTGAGAGAGCCTAAGCCCTTCCCTCTGCCTCAGTTTTCCCATCTGTAAAAGGGGGATACGTCCTGGGAGTAGTGAGCAATAGTCTGCAAAGTTCTTATCAACAGTCAACTCTGTATTCATATTTCACTGTGCGTCAGTGGGAGACAGCTGAGGATGCCACATTTTTTGACAAACTGCTGGGAAATAGAGCAGACTGAACCCAGACTGATGGTTATTTCATTAGATTATACCAAGCCAGGAACAAAAGTAAACTTCTCTCTCACCACACTGATTAACAAGAAGCCAAACATGCAGTCTCCTGAGGTATTCCAATGCTTGGGTCACCACCCAGACATGGGACTCCATGATGAGTGATTACTGAAAACCAGTTTAATCAGAAATAGGGTCCTTCCAGTCCCAAGAAATGAACCTTCTTAAAGAGGAGGAATTTTGACTTTGACTTTGACTTTAGCAAAGATACAGACTCCCACAGTATGGGCTGGATGAATGGACGGTAAGGTGGATAGAAAACTGGCTAGATGGTCGGGCTCAACGGGTAGTGATCAATGGCTCCATGTCCAGTTGGCAGCCGGTATCAAGTGGAGTGCCTCAAGGGTCGGTGCTGGGGCCGGTTTTGTTCAATATTTTCATTAACGATCTGGAGGATGGTGTGGACTGCACCCTTAGCAAGTTTGCAGATGACACTAAACTGGGAGGAGTGGTTGATACGCTGGAGGGTAGGGATAGGATACAGAGGGACCTAGACAAATTAGAGGATTGGGCCAAAAGAAATCTGATGAGGTTCAAGGACAAGTGCAGAGTCCTGCACTTAGGACGGAAGAATCCCATGCACTGCTACAGACTAGGGACCGAATGGCTCGGCAGCAGTTCTGCAGAAAAGGACATAGGGGTTATGGTGGATGAAAAGCTGAATATGAGTCAACAGTGTGCCCTTGTTGCCAAGAAGGCTAATGGCATTTTGGGTTGTATAAGTAGGGGCATTGCCAGCAGATGGAGGGACGTGATCATTCCCCTCTATTCGGCACTGGTGAGGCCTCATTTGGAGTACTGTGTCCAGTTTTGGGCCCCACACTACAAGAAGGATGTGGATAAATTGGAAAGAGTCCAGCGGAGGGCAACAAAAATGATTAGGGGACTGGAGCACATGACTTATGAGGAGAGGCTGAGGGAACTGGGATTGTTTAGCCTGCAGAAGAGAAGAATGAGGGGGGATTTGATAGCTGCTTTCAACTACCTGAAAGGGGGTTCCAAAGAGGATGGATCTAGACTGTTCTCAGTGGTAGAAGATGACAGAACAAGGAGTAATGGTCTCAAGTTGCAGAGGGGGAGGTTTAGGTTGGATATTAGGAAAAGCTTTTTCACTAGTAGGGTGGCGAGGAACTGGAACGGGTTACCTAGGGAGGTGGTGGAATCTCCTTCCTTAGAGGTTTTTAAGGTCAGGCTTGACAAAGCCCTGGCTGGGATGATTTAGTTGGGGTTGGTCCTGCTTTGAGCAGGGGGTTTGACTAGATGACCTCCTGAGGTCCCTTCCAACCCTGAAATTCTATGATTCTATGATTCTATGAACCATTTAGACAGTGTGACACACTGCACCTTGTGGGAACACCCTGCACCCCCATGTTCATCCTTATAATATGCTTTTGTGGTACCCATTGCAAAGTTTGTCATGTCAGGTGTCTTCGGAAGGCTCATGATACACTGAGCAGGGTTGGTATAAAAATGTTATAGATTGTAAAATTTCAGGTATATAGTTATGAGGCTGAAAATATGTCCTCATGGCTTAAAACAAACCCAGGTAAACTCTCCAGGAGTTTATCATCTCAGGCATTGGCACCCTAACAGCAGGATTGTCTGGCTATGTAGACTCTCTCCTGAGGCCCTATGCTACCAGCACTCCCAGCTATCTTCGCGACACCACTGACTTCCTGAGGAAACTACAATCCATCGGTGATCTTCCAGACAACACCATCCTGGCCACTATGGATGTAGAAGCCCTCTACACTAACATCCCACACAACGATGGACTACAAGCTGTCAGGAACAGTATCCCCGATACTACCACGGCTAACCTGGTGGCCGAACTTTGTGATTTTGTCCTCACCCACAACTATTTCACATTTGGGGACAATATTTACCTTCAAGTCAGTGGCACTGCTATGGGTACCCGTATGGCCCCACAGTATGCCAACATTTTTATGGCTGACTTAGAACAACGCTTCCTCAGCTCTCGTCACCTAACACCCCTACTCTACTTGCGCTACATTGATGATATCTTCATCATTTGGACCCATGGAAAAGAAGCCCTTGAGGAATTCCACCATGATTTCAACAATTTCCATCCCACCATCAACCTCAGCCTAGACCAGTCCACACAAGCGGTCCATTTCCTAGACACCACTGTGCTAATAAGTGATGGTCACATAAACACCACCCTATACCGGAAACCTACTGACCACTATACTTACCTTCATGCTTCCAGCTTCCATCCTGGACAGACCACATGATCCATTGTTTACAGCCAAGCTCTAAGATACAACCGCATTTGCTCCAATCCCTCAGACAGAGACAAACACCTACAAGATCTCTATCAAGCATTCTTACAACTACAATACCCACCTGCTGAAGTGAAAAAACAGATTGACAGAGCCAAAAGAGTACCCAGGAGTCACCTACTACAAGACAGGCCCAAAAAAGAAAATAACAGAACACCACTAGCCGTCACCTTTAGCCCCCAACTAAAACCTCTCCAGCGCATCATCAAAGATCTACAACCTATCCTAAAAGATGATCCCTCACTCTCACAGATCTTGGAGGACAGACCAATCCTTGCTTACAGACAGCCCCCCAACCTGAAGCAAATACTCACCAGCAACCACACACCATACAACAAAAACACCAACCCAGGAACCTATCCTTGCAACAAAGCCCGATGCCAACTCTGTCAACATATCAATTCAAGTGATACCATCACAGGGCCTAATCACATCCGCCACGCCATCAGGGGCTCATTCACCTGCACATCTACCAATGTGATATATGCCATCATGTGCCAGCAATGCCCCTCTGCCGTGTACATTGGCCAAACCGGACAGTCTCTATGCAAAAGAATAAATGGACATAAATCTGACATCAGGAATCATAACATTCAAAAACCAGTAGGAGAACACTTCAACCTCCCTAATCACTCAGTGACAGACTTGAGGGTAGCAGTGTTGCGACAGATTAACTCGAAAAGCAGACTTCAAAGAGAAACTATTGAAATCGAATTGATATGCAAACTAGGTTGCATTGCGTCCGGATTAAATAGAGATTTGGAATGGCTCGGCCATTGCGTTAATTGAATCTATTTCCCTTAAGTTAACGATCCTCATTCACACCTGTGTGACCATCTTGTTTATCACTTCAAAGGTTTTTCTTCCCCTGCTGTTATGGTTCCTCTCAACTAATTAGCCTCTTAAGGTTGGTCTATGCACCTCGACCTTATCATGTTTCTCTGACTGTATAAATATCTGTCTACTGTACGTTTCATTCCATGCATCCGATGAAGTGGGTATTAACCCACGAAAGCTTATGCTGAAATAAATTTGTTAGTCTCTAAGGTGCTACAAGTTTTTCTTTCTTATTTTCGTTTTGCTGACACAGACTAACACGGCTACTACACTGAAACCTCTCCAGGAGGAGATGCCCAGGCAAAACTCTCAAGGAACAGAGAGGCAGTTCACACCTCATGAGGACATGTAAGGACATTGAAAGTGTTAAGATCAGCTTAGAATGTTTTTGCTTTTAGTTCATTTGACCAAGTCTGACTTGCTGGCCTTTGACTTATAATCACTTAAAATCTATCTTTGTAGTTAATTAATGTTTATTCTACCTGAAGCAGTGCGTTTGGTTTGAAGCATGTCAGAGATTCCCCTTGGGATAACAAGCCTGGTACATATCACTTTCTTTGTTAAATTGATGAACTCATATCAGCTTGCACCATCCAGCGGGCATAACTGGACACTGCAAGATGGCGGTTCCTAGGCAAAATATGGACCCTGGACTTCAGAAAAGCAGACTTTGACTCTCTCAGAGAACTGATGGGCAGGATTCCCTGGGAGGCTAATATGAGGGGGAAAGGAGTCCAGGAGAGCTGGCTGTATTTTAAAGAAGGCTTATTGAGGGTGCAGGAAGAAACCATCCTGATGTGCAGAAAGAATCCTAAAATGGCATTTAACCAGCATTGCTTAACAGACAAATCTTTGGTTGGCTTAAACACAAAAAGGAAGTCTAAATAATAAGATGGGTGAACTAGAGTGCCTTTTATTAAAGGAGGATATTGATATAATAGGCATCACAGAAACTTGGCGGAATGAGGATAAGCAATGGGACAAAGTAATACCAGGATACAAAATGTATCAGAAGGACAGAACAGGTTGTGCTGGTGTTGATAGTGTCTGTGAAATGCTTGGGCAGATTAGAGAGGCTATAAAAATAAAAAACTCACTAGTAATGGGTGATTTTGACTATCCCCATATTGACTGGGTACATGTCACCTCAGAACGAGATGCAGAGATACACATTTCTTGACACCTTCAATAACAGCTTCTTGGAGCAACTAGTCCTGGAACCCACAAGGGGAGAGGCAATTCTTGATTTAGATCTTAGTGGAGCACAGGATCTGGTCCAAGAGGTGAATATAGCTGGACTACTTGGTAATAGTGACCATACCATAATTAAATTTAACATTCCTGTGGCGGAGAAAACACCACAGCAGCCAAACACTGTAGAATTTAATTTCCGAAAAGGGGGACTACACAAAATGAGGAGGTTAGTTAAACAGAAATTAAAAGGTGCAGTGCCAGAAGTGAAATCCCTCCAAGGTTCATGGAAACTTTTCAAAAACACCATAATAGAGGCTCAACTTAAATGTATAGCCCAAACTTAAAAACATAGTAAGAGAGACCAAAAAGTGCCACAGTGGCTAAACAACAAAGTAAAAGAATCACTGAGAGGTAAAAAGTCATCTTTTAAAAAGTGGAAGTTAAATCCTACTGAGGAAAATAGAAATGAGCATAAACTCTAGCAAATGAAGTGTAAAAATATAATTAGGAAGGCCAAAAAAGAATTTGAAGAACAGCTAGCCAAAGACTCAAAAAGTAATAGCAATTAAAAAAAAAACCATCAGAAGAAAGAAGCCTGTTAAAACATAGTGAGGCCACTGGATGATTGAGATGCTAAAGGAGAACTCAAAGACGATAAGGCCATTTCTGGAGAAAGTAAAGGAATTCTTTCCATCAGTCTTCACAGCTGAGGATGTGAGGGGAAATTCTCAAACCTGAGCCCTTCTTTTATTGTGACAAGTCGAAGAAACTCTCCCTGATTGAGGTGTTATTAGAGAAGGTTTTGGAACAAATTGAGAAACTAAACAGTGATAAGTCACTAGGACCAGATGGACCAAGACTTCTGAAGGAATTCAATTCTGAAATTACAGAACTACTAACTTGCAAAATTTGCAGCCGATGCAAAACTGCACAAGATAATATAGTCCTAAACAGACTGTGAAGAGCTACAAAAGGGATCTCACAAAACTGGGTGACTGGGCAACAAAATGGCAGATGTAGCCCTAAGGATTAATCTGCTTGCTTGCATAGATATATCTTTTCTTATAAGTTTAAGTATTGGATATATTGTAATAGATTTATATTATAATTAAGTTTGACTGTAATACAAGGGGCCTATGGACCAAAAATCTGTATGTTAAGCTAAGGCAAAATTAGCACCTCTATTTCAAGATTTTTACCCAGAAAGTAAAGTTGACCTCCATCTTGTTACCCAAATAGAGAAAGCACTCATGCCAATATCTAGGACATTTACCTAAACCAATAGACAAGAAGAATGGCATAGGGGTTTTTTTCAAAGTTGTGCTCACAGACTTCACAAGTAAACCACATGTGCACATTCACCTGTCATCAAATGAAATTAAATTGAACTGATAAATTAAATCAATATTATTAACACATCCTCGATCAGGCTACTTACTGGCGAGTCAGCCAGGAGACTGCAGGAGGTGAGAGCAGGGTCTCTTCTGGCCATATAATCTACAAATGTGTCTAGAGTTCCCTGCGAGGATAATATTGGTGTGGCCCTCATTCTGAGTCTTTGTCACACCCTGGGTGCCACATTTCAAGTCTGGTTGAAAGGAACACAGGACTTGGAAAGCTCAATGATGTTTGCTACTCAGTGCTGCCGGTAGCAAATGAACCAGACTCCCTGTGATTCTTTGTGCACCCCTAAATCTCTATCTATAACACTCCAAGTATCCTTTAATGCATGAACCAAACTGTTGAGTGTCTGGTGCTTTGTATCTCTATTTCAGGTGCAGTGAATATTGGCTGAAATCTCGCGTGTGACTGAAGAATGGAAAGGGTGCATGGGATGTTCCACTCTGGTGTTATCCGGACTGGTGAGCTGCTAGGCGTCTCCAATCCTTCGCTCGGGGAGCCAGCCTTACCCTGCTCTGCTGTGAGAACCCCCACTCCTGGGCTGTTCACACACAGCCTCTGGCCTGTGAGCTGCTCCCAGCTACTTGCAACCGAATGACACTAGCCAATATTGCTGGTCCCAGACACAACCCTTGGAATCTCTGTCTTGCACCGCCCAGTTATGCCCACTGGATGCTGAAATCTTATATGAGTTCCTCAATTTAACAAAGACATTGATATGTACCAGGCTTGTTATCCCAAGGAGAGTCTCTGAGATGCTTCAAACCAAACACACTGCTTCAGGTAGAATAAACAAACAGATTTATTTACTATAAAGATAGGTTTTAAGTGATTATAAGTCAAAACATAACAAGTCGGATTTGGTCAAATGAAATAAAAGCAATACTCATTCTAAGCTGATCTTAACACTTTTAATGCCCTTAAAACACTGTACAGTGTGTAGTGTAGACATGGCCTCAGTCAGGCAGAGAGAGACGGTTATTTGAAGAGCTTTGTGTGCCGCAAATAAGCGAAACGTTCCAAGGGGAAAAGTTCCAGCTTAGAGGATAAAATAAGGCGAGTCCCTTGAATAATTCCTAAAAGGTGTAAGTGGGGGAACGGTCCCTGCTCTCACCACAGGCTTGCACCTCCTCCGGGCAGGTACAGGACACACCCAGCCCAGCCTCACAGGAACAAAGGGTGCTGGCCGAAGCAGCAACAAAAGAATCTGTTAGACTCTCAAGGGAGTCACCCCCCTTCCTTGGGTCAGTTTGGAACTACGATGAGGTAATGCTCACCTGACTCTGAAGGGGAGTGGGGGCAAAGCCAAGAGGGAAGAAAGGACATGATAAAAGGGAGAGACGTTTGCCATGCTGGCTCTCTCTTTAAGCCACGAGGACACATTTTCAGCCTCATAACTATATACATGGAATTATAACCTAGAACATCACTGTAACATGACTCTAACAATTACTATAACATCACTATAGCAACCATGCTCAGTGCATCAGGAGCCGTCTTCAGACACCCGACATGACAAACTTTGCATTGGACACCACACAGTCATTTTATAAAGATGAACATGGGTGTGTAGGGCATTCCCCCGAGGTACAGAGTATCACGGTGCCATCTCCTGCTCCAACCCCACCGGCCTGAGCACTGAAGGGTTCTGTTAACTCTCCACAGCTGCAGATTGGGCTCATTAGGTTCAGCTCTGTGTAAGGGGACTGTTGGTCCCTTAGTACCACTTAGTGAGGATTTTGGTTGACCATTTCCCAGTACAAAAGGGGAAGGGGAGGAGTCGATGGAAAACCAGGCCTCTGAGACTGACAGGCTGCAGGAGCAATGGGGAGAGGCCAGTGTTCCAGATAAGCCTGATTGACAGGGCGGGCAGGCTAATGAGGGAGTCGGGAGCTCAGGGCATCCCATCCTCCATGTGAGCTGGGGCTGCCTGGGCCAGAGCGGGGCTGAGCTAAGGGGAGAGCAGGGGCCTGGGCTGAGCTGGGAGCAGAGCCGCACTGGCCAGAGGGGTCAGGGAACCGTCCCAGGGAGCAGGTCAGTGCTGGGAGCAGCGCCACAGCAGCCGGAGCCAGAGAAGCAGCAAAGAGAGCTGGAGCAGCGCGGGGGCTGGACATGGGGCTGGGGCTGGAGCTGGGGCTGGAGCTGGAACAGTCTGGAGCAGGGAGACACCCCCAGCCAAGAGGCCTTGCAGGCCACACTGGGAGGGGGATCGTAACCCCAACAGGGGGACTGATGTTGGGGAGAAGGGTCCTACCACCTAGAGCCTGAGGTGTGTGGCCACCACCAGGTAGCACAGCCAGGGCCTGGGCAGGGGTCTGGGATGGGTGAGGAACAGACTGTGACCTGCCCTGACATCCAGCCATGGCTGTTCGGGGTTCCCCCGTGCCGCAGGGTGGGGTGACGGGTTTTCCTTCCACCTTTCACATTTTCTCCTTCTTTTTTTTTATTGGTTGGTGTTTAATAAATTGTATTTGCTGGAATTATATGTAATGATTAGTGAGTCTGGGAAGTGTCTAGAGTGGAGAGCACCTCAGTCCCTGCCTGAAGTAGCCATGGCAAGGTGGGGCTCAACCCCCCCAGCAGGGCCGGCTCTAGGCACCCGCAAAACAAGCAGGTGCTTGGGGCAGCACATTTCTAGGGGCGGCATTCTGGCGCCGGCCATGCCGCCCCTAGAAATGTGCCCCCGCCGCCCCAGCTCACCTCCGCTCTGCCTCCGCCTGCTTCCCTGAGCGGGCAGCCGCCGCTCAGCTTCTCCCCCTCCCTCCCAGGCTTGCCGCGCGTGAGAGCCTGGGAGAGAGGGGGAGAAGCCGAGAGGCGGGGGCCCGCTCAGGGGAGCAGGTGGAGGCAGAACGGAGGTGAGCTAGGACAGGGGGTTACGGGTGGGGCCACAGGAAGCAATGGGGTGGGGGAAATGCAGCACATGCGGGGGATGAGGCGGGGCTGAGGATTTGGGGAAGGGGTTGGGAAGAGGTTGAGTTGAGGCGGGGCCAGGGGTGGGGGGAGCAACAAAAAACCGGGGAGGGGGGGGGCCGCCACATTTTTTTTTGCTTGGGGCGGCAAAAATCCTAGAGCCGTCCCTGGCCCCCGGGAACCTTGGCCCCAGCCTTTTTGGGGTTACGGGGACTCTGCCACCCAGGGGAGTGGAAGGGGAGCCCTCAGGTCAGGCAGGGCTCTGGGTAAGGAGTGGGTGCGAGGACTCAGCTCCTTTCACTAGCCTGACTAAGGCCACGTCTACACTACACACCGTACAGAGGCACAGCTTTACCGCTGAAGCTGGCCACTCCCAGGTCTGCCACGTACCCGCTCTGTGTCGATGGGAGGGAGCTCACCCAACCCAACCATAGGCGCCGACTCCGTGGCGGGAGCACTCCTGGGGAAAAATTAGCGGGTGCTCTGCAACCTCGCTGATGGTGCACCCCAGAAGGCTTTCTGGGGAGAGGCTTATAAACGTATACATGATGTAACTGGACTATGTTTTCTGCTACATGTGCCATGTAACATATCTCTGAAAAAGTTATGATCTACTGAATCTATTCCTCCTGTTTGTATGCATGTAGCATTGTTGTAGTTGGAGTTATGAATATTGGTTTTATATTTGCTGGTTTTGTACATAGCCTTTGTAAGAGCCTGGCATAACGTCTTGAGAAAGGTATGTGCATGGAAAGAGACCAACCAAGAAACCCTTACACAGACAATAGGAGGTGCAGACCCCAATCCACATCTGGACCTGGTCAGGAATGCGACTGGCTGGACTGGTTAGGGTGCATGGACAGGTGACTTGCCCATGTCATCCCAAAACTCCAGGGTAAGATGATGCTACACAGGGAGTGGGGGAAAGGCTATAAAAGCCCTTGGAAGACCCCTCCATGTTGTCTTCAGCTGGCTAAAGAGAGAGGCTCTCCACCCCCCAAGGACACACCTGAGAGAGACTGAACTAAGGACAAAGACACTAGGGGGTGTGAGCGACTGCTGGACCCAGGCTAGGAGTTTTACAGCCTGTGAAAGAAAAAGAGTTAAATCTGGTGAGGCTTTTATCTGGGTTAAGTTTGATTAGACATAGAAGTGCGTGTTTTATTTTATTTTACCTAGTAATTCACTTTGTTCTGTCTGTCACTACTTGGAATCACTTAAATCCTACTTTCTGTACTTATTAAAATCACTTTTTAATTATTAAGTTACTTGGAGTGCGTGTTAGTACCTGGGCGGGGGTTGGGGGGGAAACAGCTGTGCATATCTTTCTATCTTTGAAATAGAAAGCGAACGATTTATGAGTTTACCCTGTATAAGCTTTATACAGGGTAAAACGGATTTATTCAGCGTTTGAACCCCATTGGGAGTCGGGCACCTGGGTGTCAAAGGCAAGAGCACTTCCTGAGCTGCTTCCAGGCAGGCCTGTGGCTGTTAGGGGACGTGGTTCGGACCTGGGTCTGTGTTTGCAGCAGATCAGTGGAATCTGGCTCAAACCAGACAGGATACTGGAGTCCCAAGCTGGAAAGGGCCTGGAAGCAGGGGCAGAAGTATCTTTGGCACACCAGGTGGCAGCACCAAGGTGGTTTCTGTGATCCCAACCTGTCACACTCCCCTCCCCTCACTCCACATCCTCCCCCCTGGAGCGCGCTGCCTCCCTGCTCCTCCGCCTACCTGTCAGCGCTTCCCGCCGCCAAACAGGAGGGAGGGGGGAGAAGCGGGGATGTGGCACACTCAGGGGAGGAGGTGGAGAAGAGGCGGGGGAGGGGCGGGTACTTGGGGGAGGGGGGTGGAATGGGGGCAGGGTAAGGGCAGTGCAGGGGCGGGGCCAGGGTGGGGTGAAGCACCCACTGGGAACAGTGGAAGTGGGTGCCTATGCCCCCAGTGAGCGTTTCCCGCTAACGTAGCGCTGTATGCACCGGCGCTTTTGTAGGTTGAGCAGGTGTTTTTTCACACCCCTAACCAAAAATCTTTTACCGACAAAAGTGCTAGTGTTGACAAAGCCTGAATTGCATGCAAGGAAACATGTCCACTGCCTCAAGTCCTGCAGTGTTTAAGAAAATTGCAATTTTCTGCTGGTCTTTCACACCAAACCGAGCTACTTCCATAGATATATCTTAAAACTCTCTCTGAGTCTCTTCCTGGAGTCTGCTGCATTACCCAAGAGTTTCAACTCCTTAGGGGCTTTCAGTTGTTCCATCTTCAGGTTGGCTCCTTCATTCCTTCCCCACAGCCCTGTTACCTCTGACCTCCCCTCTGGTCTCCCCTCTGGTACCGGGGGTTGTCCTGGGAACTCATGAGAAGGAGGCTCAGTCTGCACTCGAAGGAGGGAGGTGTGATTAGAACTAACGCAGAGTTACAAAAGCTAACGGAGAGCCCCGCGCTCCCAGCTGTGTGTCTGGTGCAGCCGCCGCTCAATGGCCGGTTCTCGCTCGCCCCAGTCTAGCTCCCCCGAACACGTGATCTGCTCTTAACGGCCCAGGACACACTTCTCACAGCCAGGGGAGGGCTGTGCATTTCCGCTGTCTCACACCCACCCAGCAGCCTGTGTACCCACCCATTCTTAGTGCTGTTCCTTCCCCCGTCCCTGGTTTGACACAAACAGTAGCTGCATCTTGTCTTAATTTAATTTCTAAGCACCTTGGGGCAGGGTCTGTTTCCTCCTTCTCTGTTTGCGAAGGGACCAGCACATGGGGCCCTGAACTGGGGCGGGGGCTCTGGAGGTTTACACATACAAATAATGATCATAAATTATAAACACAATAATCCAGCCAAATCAGGGTCTAGAGCCACCTCCCCTTTGCCTTTAGCTACAAACAACGATCAAACCGTGCTGGTCAGCTACAGAGTTAGTAACTTGAATACTGGTGGACACAGCGTCCATGTTCACCTTGGACAGGATCATTTGTTCAGTCTCATTCTAGGGCTTAAAAACCCAGATGCTTCGCACCGGAGAAATACCCCGATGAGCCAGAGGAGCAGGCCACGAGTTCAGCTGTGGGAATCCAAGCGCCCTCCAGCCGGGGCAGGGCTGGAAAGTCTGACTCAGCCGGGAACATTCGATTTCAATTCCACCTGGGAGACACTGGGAGGAAATGAACCGAGAGGGAGAGAACAAAGCCAATGCAAACACTAAACCAGTCTCTATCCTGCCTATAGGGCCCCCACTTGTTAAAGGGAAGCTTTGGGAGGAGTGTGAGGCCTCAGTCCCCAGGACAGGCCCCCAGCTGCCCTCAGTCCACAGGAAAAATCTGCAGGTCTTGGTTTTACTGAGTCTGTTCCCCCCAAGTGACCCCCAGTGACTGTCATGTGTTGGCAGGTTGCTGAGCGGCAGCGGAAATGGAGTCCTGGAGTTCACACCTCACAGGAGCGGGGAGCTCACAAACCCCAGCTAGTTCTGAAAACCTCAGATTCACCTTGAGAGGATGGCGAAGGCTCAGGCTCCTTCTTCCAGCCTTTCCTCTGCATCCCACCCAACCAACAGCCCCTGCCAGAGCGGAAGTCAGTTCCCTTTTGCTGTGATGGAGGGACTGTGCCTATGGCAGGGAAGTCAGGACTCCTGGGTTCTGTCTATAATTCTGCTAGTCATTCTCTGTGAGACCTTGGCTAAGTCATAGTGACTTTCCTTTGCTAGGTGTTTTGAAGATCTTTCAATTAAAGTGTTCATATCTCCACTCAGTCATCCTTGTCCATTTCTGTCTGTCTACTATCTATCCATCCATGCTGGGCATTTACAGCGTATCAGAACCTCTGCAGATCTAGGCATTACCTCTAGTTTTCTTCCTAATCGACTATATTTTTTTAAATATACACAAATAAACAGAGCAGCCAATTCCTCTCTGTCTCAGCCCAGAGCCCAAGAGTTTTCATCTCCCTTTGGGAGGGTCCCTTAATTAATGTTTACTCCTAAACCAGGATAAAGAGGACTGAAGCACAGACAGCTAGACACCATTGTTTGCATACAAATATAGCTTATCCCCTAGAGGCTGAGCGAACCCCCCTGGGATCACACGGAGCTATATTATAAACGGTGCACACCCCGTGTCATCTCTCAGCGTGGGATGCTGCTGCAGATGCTGGTGTGAGAGAGGTGTGGGACACGGCTACCGGAGGGGGATTCCCAGGGAAGACGCTTCCATCTCAGGATTCACAGGTACC
Source organism: Macrochelys suwanniensis (assembly GCA_033296515.1). NCBI lineage: Eukaryota > Metazoa > Chordata > Testudines > Chelydridae > Macrochelys > Macrochelys suwanniensis. The sequence continues at coordinate 517,647 of CM065775.1, forward strand.
ATCTCTTGCAGGGGAGCTCACCTGCTCGACAAACCCACTGTAACGTGGGCATGATGGGACAGAGAGTAAGACTGTGCTCCTTTCTCCTCTGAACACCCATTAAACATCCCGGGGCCCTTGCCACAGGGGATGAGTTTGCTCCAGTATCACTGGCCAAAATGTCTCTTTTTGCTGTGCCCTACCTGCAGATGATGGCCTCCAGCCCCGAGGTGGCTGCATTTCAGTGGCTCAGGGGAACGTTCATGATGAAAGTTGTTCGTAGGTGGACAAGACAAGGCCAAATTCTGAGGCTGTGGCCCATACTTTGCTCAGTCCCTGCTGAGGCAGAACTTTCCTTGGAGTAAAAACTGAGTAAAGACCTCAGGAGCCAGTGGTGTGTTCATGCAGAGAGACTGTCACCTCCTGCTCTTGCGTTTCAGGGCTCTGGCTGTTAACGGGGGGATGTTACCAAACTTATTCCTCTAGGACTTTTTCAACATGGGCAAGACATAGAATCACAGGATTCAAAGGAACCTTCTACAGTCAACTAGTTCAGCCCCCTACACTTATGACAGGACATTTTCTAGACCACCCCTGACAGGTGTTTGTCTGACCTGCTCTTAAAAATCTCCAATGATGGAGATTCCACAACCTCCCCAGGCAATTTATTCCAGGGCTTAACCACCCTGACAGTTAGGAAGTTTTTCCTAATGTCCATCCTAAACCTCCCGTGTTACAATTTAAGCCCAATGCTTCTTGTCCTATCCTCAGAGGTTAAGAAAAACAATTCTTCTCCCTACTGCTTGTAGCAACCTTTTATCTTTTATGTACTTGAAAACTGTTATCATGTCCCCTCTCAGTCTTCTCTTCTCCAGACTAAACAAAGCCAATTTTTTCAATCTTAGAATCATAGAATCATAGAATCTCAGGGTTGGAAGGGACCTCAGGAGGTCATCTAGTCCAACCCCCTGCTCAAAGCAGGACCAAACCCAATTAGATCATCCCAGCCAGGGCTTTGTCAAGCCTGACCTTAAAAACCTCCAAGGAAGGAGATTCCACCACCTCCCTAGGTAACCCATTCCAGTGCTTCACCACCCTACTAGTGAAAAAGTTTTTCCTAATATCCAACCTAAACCTCCCCCTCTGCAACTTGAGACCATTACTCCTTGTTCTGTCATCTTCTACCACTGAGAACAGTCTAGATCCATCCTCTTTGGAACCCCCTTTTAGGTAGCTGAAAGCAGCTATCAAATCCCCCCTCATTCTTCTCTTCTGCAAGCTAAACTATCCCAGTTCCCTCAGCCTCTCCTCATAAGTCATGTGCTCGAGTCCCCTAATCATTTTTGTTGCCCTCCGTTGGAGTCTTTCCAATTTATCCACATCCTTCTTGTAGCGTGGGGCCCAAAACTGGACACAGTACTCCAAATGAGGCCTCACCAGTGCCGAATAGAGGGGAATAATCACGTCCCTCGATCTGCTGGAAATGCCCCTACTTATACAGCCCAAAATGCCGTTAGCCTTCTTGGCAACAAGGGCACACTGTTGACTCATATTCAGCTTTTCGTCCACCGTAACCCCTAGGTCCTTTTCTGCAGAACTGCTGCCCAGCCATTCGGTCCCTAGTCTGTAGCAGTGCATGGGATTCTTCCGTCCTAAGTGCAGGACTCTGCACTTGTCCTTGTTGAACCTCATCAGATTTCTTTTGGCCCAATCCTCTAATTTGTCCAGGTCCCTCTGTATCCTGTCCCTACCCTCCAGCGTATCAACCACTCCTCCCAGTTTAGTGTCATCTGCAAACTTGCTAAGGGTGCAGTCCACACCATCCTCCAGATCGTTGATGAAGATATTGAACAAAACCGGCCCCAGCACCGACCCTTGGGGCACTCCACTTGATACCGGCTGCCAACTAGACATGGAGCCATTGATCACTACCCGTTGAGCACGACCATCCAGCCAGTTTTCTATCCACCTTACCGTCCATTCATCCAGCCCATACTTCCTTAACTTGCTGGCAAGAACACTGTGGGAGACTGTATCAAAAGCTTTGCTAAAGTCAAGAAATAGCACATCCACTGCTTTCCCCTCATCCACAGAGCCAGTTATCTCATCATAGAAGGCAATTCTTCTCTCATAGGTCATGTTTTCTGGAACTTTAATCATTTTTGTTGCTCTTCCCTTGACTCCCTCCAATTTGTCCACATCTTTCCTGAAATGTGGTGCCCAGAACTGAGCCCGGTACTCCAGCTGTGGAACACTATCACCTCTTGTGACTTGCATGCTGTGCCTCTATTAATGCAAGACAAAACTGCTTTCGCTTTTTTGCAACAGCAAAAAAATCCACATCTTGGAGAGATGTTGCTGTATTAACATAACCCCAGTGTAGACAGCTACCACGTCTCAAGGAGGTGGATTACCTATGCTGCCGGGAGAAGCCCTGCCATTGGTGGAAGTAGTGTCTACACTGAAGTGCTATGGAGAACTTCCAGAAAAGCATCCAGCCTGGGTCTGCAGACACGGGGAGTTGGAGAATCCACCACTTCCTTGCCAGTTTTCCAACAGTTAGTCACCCTCAATGCTAAACATTTGGCCCTTATTTCCAACTGGAATATGTCCGGCTTCAGCTTCCAGCCATTGAACTAATCCCATATCAGCTTTTCCATGGTTTCCTAACCTTGTCATATCGTTATTTTAAATTTCCCTTTATTTTTTTAATACTTTACATTTAACACAGAATTGTCCTGTATTTGTCTTTGTTTTTTGTTTCTGTTGCTGCCTGATTGCGTACTCCTGATTCTGAATGGGATGTGTGGTGGATCGGTCAGTTTGTAACTCTGGTGTTTGTAATTCTACGGTTCTACTGTAGATGCTGTTTAACATTCTCCTTGGCAGCTAATGGACTGGGGACTATTTCTTTACCTCATGTGATATGAGTACCTCATACTGCTTCTTTCCAAAAGCAGAAGAAAGATATTTCATGGCCACGTCTGCCTTTTCTACAGCATTAACACATATCCTTCCTCCCTCTAGGAAATGGCATAAACCTTTTGTAGGATTTCTTTTGTTCTTAAAATACTTAAGTGACCTCCTATTTGTGACCCTTAGCCCTGCCAAGCATGGATTTTTCCCTGATGTCTTTAACATTCCTTATCAATTTTCATAACTTCCATTTTGTATTGCTTAATATTTGTATTCCCTTTTGTTATGTATTCCTGTACCTCCACCCCCCACCCCCGCGAATTGGGGCCTTCACCTTGCCGCTGAAACAGCTTTTTAGCCAAAGTTGGCCACTTCTTGACTGAAATCATGGCTTTTTAGCTCTCCAAGAAACTCTTCGTGAATAACTCCCAATTTTCATTTCTATTTTTCCATCTAATATTTTTCCTTTGGAAGCAGTGTGTGTGGATATTACTGGTTGGGAACTTTTCTCAGATTGTCCATTTGAATGTAATCAGTGCCATTATTTTATTTTGTTCTCCTCCATAATATGCCCGTTCTTTGTTTCTTCTCTAAACTAAACAATCCCAGACGTGTAGGAATTATTGACGCATGAAACACCATAAAATATGGAATTGGCATTAGTAAGGTACGTTATTCATAATCAACACCCCTGAATAACAAAAATGTCATTTTTCAGTGTCTGAAGAGTGAAAGATCTGGTTCATCATAAGAACAGTCTCCAGTAGCGTATGTAGTGTCTCATATTCACAATGTCTTTCCACACAGGCATTTGTACGCGACCATCACCCTCAATCCCTGGGCACATAAGGGAAGTCAGGGGAACGTACGGTACACGCAAGAGGCACTGTTCTGCTTCAGAGTTGGACACCTTCTCCCTTACTCCATGTCAGATTCCAACACAACCGACTTCACCAACCCCTCCACCTTCATCCTCCTGGGCATTCCTGGCCTGCAGGCGGCCCATGTCTGGATCTCCATTCCCTTCTGCACCATTTACGTCATAGCTGTCTTGGGGAACTTCACTATCCTGTTCATTGTGAAGAGGGAGCCGAGTCTCCATGAGCCCATGTACTATTTCCTATGCATGCTGGCTGTGACCGACTTGGTCCTGTCCACATCCATTCTGCCCAAAACACTGAGCATCTTCTGGTTCAATTCCAGGGAGATCGATTTCAGTGCCTGCCTCACCCAGATGTACTTCATTCTCAGCTTCTCAGCGGTGGAGTCTGGGATCTTCGTGGCCATGGCTTTGGATCGCTACGTGGCCATCTGTGATCCACTGAGACATTCCACCATCCTGACAAACCCCGTGGTGGCCAAGATCGGTCTGGCTGTGGTGCTGCGTGGCGGCATGCTCATATTGCCCCATCCCTTCCTGGCGAGGCAGTGGCCATATTGCAGAACCAACATCATCCCCCACTCGTACTGTGAGCACATCGCCGTGATTCAACTCGCCTGTGCCGACATCCGTGTCAGTAGTTACTACAGCCTCTCTGTGGCATTCTTCGTGATTGCTCTGGATGTGTTTTTTATCGCTGTGTCCTATACCCAGATCCTCAGGGCAATCTTCAGCCTCCCCACAAAGGACGCCCGACTCAAGACCTTTGGGACCTGCAGCTCCCACATCTGTGTCATTTTAGCCTTTTACATCCCAGGTCTTTTCTCCTTCCTCACACACAGGTTTATCCACAATGTTCCCCGACATTTCCACATTCTCATTGCCAACTTGTACCTCCTGGTGCCCCCCATGCTAAACCCCATCATCTATGGGGTGAGGACCAAGCAGATCCGGGTCAGGCTGCTCCGGCTCTTTACTCATAAAGGGACCTAAAGTTTTCTCCTCGTCCTCTGGCTCTCAGACCGAGCTCCGTGCAGAGCTGGCTAGTGACATGGTGCTGGGTCCTCTACCTTGAATCACTCACTGGACAGTCAAAGTGACATTAAAACCTTTCCTGGCCTTATTGTGCTGTGTCAGCGTGAAGAACAGGGGAATCGGTCTGTGTCCAACTCAGAGGGTTTCCACCTTTCTAATTGCTGGTAACTGGACCCCTGCAGCCCCTCACTGTACCTTGATCTTCCCTCCAAAACCCATGCCCCTGTCTCACCTCTTTCCCCACAGCCCCGCCTCTCTTGCTTGCTCCTCTCCTCCCTTCCCTTAAACCTGGATTCCCTCTGCTCAGGGGCTGGCACAGGAGCTCCTGAAGCCTGACAAGGAATCTGCCTGCTGGTAGGGAGCATCCATGGATGAGCAAGGGGTGGCATGAATTAATAACCCGATGTCTCCCCCTGCCCTGCAGTAACAGGACACTGCCAGGTCCCCTTTTTGACTGGACTTTCCGCTTGAACGCTGGTTACCTAGTAACCCTAAATGGCACCTGGACACAGAAGCCAATAACCCAATTGTCTGGGTGAAACCCAGATGAGTGGAAATCCTATTAACTTCCGTTAGATTGTGTGAACCAACTGTATCCTTACATCCTTGGGTTTTTCCTGTACTCTTCACTCACGCTCTTCCTGCCAAAGGGCAGAAGCCTGGGGTGGAGGCATCTGTCTATAAATATGTTGGCCATTAAATACTGTCAGAAGCTAACGAGATCAGACCAGGAGAGAAGAAGGGAGTAACTGCATTCTAGATAACAGCCAGTCTTCTCTAGCTTCTCTGGAGTGGGGTGGGCATGGAAGGAATAGAAACACCCCAGAAGAGGTAACGGAGAGAGGAGGGTGTAACACTCTGTACCTGGGGGGACACCTTTCACCCCCTTGTTCATCTTTATAAAATGACTATGTGGTATCCAATGCTAGATTGTCTTCAGAAGGCTCATGATGCACTGAGCATGATTGTTATAGTGATTGTTACAGTAATGTTACAGTAATGTTAAAGTGTATAATTTCATGTATATTGTTATGAGGCTAAAAATGTATCCTCGTGGCTTAAAGCAAGCTCAGGGGTAAACTCTCCAAGAGCAGAGGGGCAGTTCACACCTCATCAGGGCAGGTATGGAATAAAAACCTAGCCGAGCCTCACAGGAACAAAGGGTGTTGGCCTAGGCAGCAACAAAAGAATCTGTTAGACTCTCAGGGGAGTCACCCCCTTCCTTTGGAGGGGTTTGGAACTACGATGAGGTAATGCTCACCTGACTCTGAAGAGAGGGTGGGGCAAAGCCAAGAGGGAAGAAAGGACATGCTAAAAGGGAGAGACATTTGTCATCCTGGATCTCTCTTCCACCTAATCTAGAGACACCACCACCAAGTGACTGAAGCGCTGATCTAAGGGGAGAGCCTGACTGCAGAGAAACTACGGCCTGTAAGGACATTGAAAGTGTTAAGATAAGAAGAGAATGAGTTTTGTTTTTATTTTTTTGACCAAATCCAACTTGTTGTGCTTTGACTTATAACCACTTAAAATCTATCTTTCGTAATTAATAAATCTGTTTGTTTATTCTACCCGAACCAGTGCATTTAATTTGAAGCATGTCGGAGAATCCCCTTCGGATAACAAGCCTGGTACATATCAATTTCAATGTTAAATTGATGAGCTCATATAAGCTTGCAGTGTCCAGCGGGCATAATTGGGTATTGCAAGATGGAGGTTCCTAGGGTTGTGTCTGGGATCGGAGATATTGGCTAGAGTCATTCAGTTGCACAATCCAAGGAGCAGCTTACATGCCAGAGGCTGAGCGTGAACAGCCCGGGAATGGGGGTTCTCACAGAAGAGCAGGGTACAGCTGGCTCCCAGAGTCAAAGATTGGAGTGACCAAGGGGAGTCTCTGACATGCTTCAAACCAAACACACTGCTTCAGGTAGAATAAACAAACTCATTTATTAACTACAACGTATAGATTTTAAGTGATTAGATGTCAAAACAAGTTGGATTTGGTCAAATTAAATACAAGCAAAAGGTATTCTAAGCCGATCTTAATACTTTCAATGCCCTTACAAACGTAGATGCTTCTCACCACAGACTGGCTGGTTGCCCTTCAGCCAGGCTCTCCCCTTTGATCAGCGCTTCAGTCATTTGGAGGTGGTGATATCTGTAGATGTAGGTGGAAGTTGCAGAGGGGAAGAGCATGGCAAACATCTCTCCCTTTTATCATGTCCTTTCTTCCCTCTTGGCTTTGCCCCACTCCCTTCTCAGAGTCAGGTGAGCATTATCTCATCTCAGTCCCAAACTGACCAAAGGATGGGGGGATGACACATTTGAGAGTCCAACAGATCCTTTGTTGTTGCCTAGACCAGTGTCCTTTGTTCCTGTGAGGCTGGGCTGCCTTTGTCCCATACATGCCTTGATGAGGTGTGAACTACACCTCTGTTCTTGGAGAGTTTTTGTCTGGGCATGCTTTAAGCCACGAGGACACATTTTCAGCCTCATAACTATATATATGAAATTACAACCTATTACATTACTGTAACAACAATTACTATAACATCACTATAACAATAATGCTCAGTACATCATGAGCCTTCCGAAGACACCCGACATGACAAACTTTGCATTGGGTACCACTCAATCATATTATAAGGATGAACATGGGGGTGTGAGTCTTCCCCCGAGGTACAGAGCATCACACCTCCCCCCTTAATTTACTGCAAGAGGGTTAGTCACTGACTATCTCAAAGGCAGTTTGTGTTATAGTTCTTTTAGCATCCAGCCATTACGGCCATGGGACGGTGTGCCTCATTTTCCCCATTGACACACAGCAAGTCAGGTTTTTATGGTTTCTCTGCCGTGATAAGCTTTAAACATGTTTACAGGTATTAACTGAAAAGTAGTATTATCATAAGGTTTAACATCAGAAAATCCAGCTCCCGTTTTGGGGTTACCCTGTGTTTCCGGCTCCCAGTTCTTCCCTGCCCCCTCAATGGCTGTGATCTGTGCTCTATGGGCTAGGTGTGTTTACCCTTCGATCAGATTCACCTTTTCCCAGCAGCTTTCCCACACCTTCTCTCTGTGTCTCACCAGCCTGGGGGAAAACACCCCTTCTCTGTCGGTCGGGTTATTTGTATTCTGCCAAACCACCTCCTTGCAATTCCCTGGTCCCAACTCCTCTGTTATCACAGACACTGGAGCTGCATCCTGATTGAAGGAGACACGGTTACTTTCCAAAAATGTATCAGAAATAGCATCCTGACAAACTGGGACCTGGATTGGGGTACCCTCCGCCACCCCTTTCTCTGTCCTTGAGAAGTCAGCGGTGTGACTGCTCCCCTCCAGGAGGTCAGTTAGACAGTTCCTTCTCAAAACCTGGGTCACAGGCTGAGTGGGGCCCAAGAAATTACTCTGCCTCTCTTCTGGAGCCAGTGCTCTACTCAGCACTCCATTAATCTTCGAGTGCCTATCACACTTCACCCCATATTCTTCATAGAGATATTTTTATGGTATGATTACAGCATACTTAGGGTGTATTTTATACAAGCAGGGGCATGTGAGATATCATTGGAAAGGTTATGATTTACTGAATATGATTATCCTATTTGTATGCCTCTATGATATTTGTATCTGAAGTTAGGAATATTAACTCTGTAGCTGGGTCCTCCTAGTGTCCTGGGCATCCTGCCCCAAGTGACTAGTGAGGAGACATTCCTGTACCCCCACTATTCCTTTCCCAGTTTCCTCCTCTGGGCCCCCTCCTCAGACACATTTCTCTGTGCTCCCTAGGTAGGGATCTATCTCTTGTTCAGCTGCAAAATGAATAGCAGATCCTCACCCTAAGTGATGATACCAGCAGGCAGCAGATTATTAAGGGGAAAGTCACTGCACTGGTTTACAGCTTGGAATCCCCAGGTGTTCCATTCACAGGCTAAAAATCCCTTTAGCCTGGGTCCAGCACTTCCCCCAGTTCAGTCTTTGTTCCTCTGGTGTTTCCAGGAGTCTCTTTGGGTGGGGAGTCAGTGAAGACCCTCAATGATGTCAATCCCCTTCCTTAAATAGCTTTTGCATATAGCGGGAACCCTTTGTTTCAAAGCTTGGTTTCCACACCAGTCAGTGGAAAAATACTGAGATCCCAAGAGGGAGACCAGCACCAGGTGACCTGGCCACATGTCCCAGTAGTGTCACAGCAGCCATTACTCAGACGGTGTCTGCAGCGTCCTCAGGAAGGGGCCCTTCCCCACCCAGCTTTTCAGAATGAAAGCATTGTGTCTAGTGGGTATTACCCAGGTGTAAAAACAATTGTAATACAGATACAGAGTTAATATTCCTAACTTCAGATACAAATATCATCGGGGCATACAAATAGGCAAATAGGATAATCGTATTCAGTAAACCATAACCTTTCCCATGATATCTCACATGACCCTTCCTGTATAAAATACATCCTAATTATGCTGTAATCATATCATAAAATATCTCCATGAAGAATATGGGGTGAAGTGTCATAGGCACTCTAAGATAAATGGAGGGCTGTGTAGAGCACTGGCTCCAGCAGAGAGGCAGAACAATTTCTTGGGCCCCACGGGGCAGATTTGAAACGTTAAAGTGGACTGAACAAGACGACCATTATTCCTTCCTGGAGAGGGAAGATCCTTGGTGAACTCTGCTAGGTACCAGGAAATACCAATGGATATTGCGAATTTGTAGAGCCTATATCTGGGGTAAGCCGACCTAACGGGCTCCAGCCAGCCAATGTACTGACTAATGCCATCAAAGAAGAGTACCAGTGAGTCTTCTAAACTCAAGGGTGAAGGCTGTGGATTTGCATCCTCAGAACAGACCTGCAGAGGTAGAGTGGCCAGAGAAGGTGGTTCCTCAGGTGAAGGTAACATTTGAAGAGAAGGGAAATGAGCTGTGGGTGACAAGGAGAGAGAAGGGAGGACAAGTTATCTTTCCTCCAGAAAGGTGTGGTGGGAGACTGCCAGTTCCACTTCAAGCGGCGATCAAACTGGCTCAAAGGTGTCCAGGACGGGGCCGAGAGAGCCGGCGAAGTTGCTCTCATCAGTACAACTAAAGACGCAGCCCAAAGTAGGAAAAGGGCTTATAATCGCATGACCAGTGCAGCTCTCATCAGACCTGGTAACTACGTAAGAGTTTGCAACCACAGATGCCAGCTACGTCATAAAATACAGGACAAGTGGGAGTCAAATTCCCACATTGTAGTCTCTCTCAACAATCCCGAACTGCCAGTTTACACTATCCAGCCTGAACAAGGAGATCCCGAGAGAGTAGTACATTGGGACCAGATAAAACATTGGACTTTTGTCTGATCAGGGCAAATAGGAAGCAAAGAGCAGCATGTCCCGAGGAGGCTGAAACCAATGGGTCAAACCCAAACCCCGCTACAAATGCACAGATCCCTCAAATTGAGCTGGTGTTACCCGGGCACAGGGGAATAAAAAATATGGGTCACAAACCACCAGTCTTAAGAAGGTCCCAGAGGACTATTCCTCAGAGGGACTGAGTCATCTATCTGCCGCCGTGACCGGGAAAACCGAGAGGTGTGCTGCTTGCCAGGGGCTAGGATTCATGATGTGACGGAGAGACTGCCAAGACTCATCAAGCCCTCAGATCGCTACCCCTTCCTGCTTCTCCACGTGGGCACCAATGATACTGCCAAGAATCACCTTGAGTGTATCACTGCAGACTACCTGGCTCTGGGGAGAAGGATAAAGGAGTTTGAGGAGCAAGTGGTGTTCTTGTCCATCCTCCCTGTGGCAGGAAAAGGCCGGGGTAGAGACCATCGAATCGTGGAAGTCAACGAATGGCTACGCAGATGGTGTCGGAGAGAAGGGTTTGGATACTTTGACCATGGGATGGTGTTCCAAGAAGAAGGAGTGCTAGGCAGAGACGGGCTACACCTAGTGATGAGAGGGAAGGGCATCTTTGCAAGCAGGCTGGCTAACCTAGTGAGGAGGGCTTTAAACTAGGTTCACCAGGGAAGGAGACCAAAGCCCCGAGGTAAGTGGGGAAGTGGGATACCGGGAGGAAGCACAAGTAGGTGAGTGCAAGAGGGGAGGGCTCCTGCCCCATACTGGGACAGCAGGACGATCGGTGAGTTATCTTAAATGCCTATACACAAATGCAAGAAGCCTGGGGAACAAGCAGGGAGAACTGGAAGTCCTGGCACAGTCAAGGAATTATGATGTAATTGGAATAACAGAGACTTAGTGGGATAACTTACATGATTGGAGTACTGTCATGGATGGATATAAACTGTTCAGGAAGGACAGGCAGGGCAGAAAAGGTGGGGTAGTGTTGCACTGTATGTAAGAGAGCAGTATGACTGCTCAGAGCTCCAGTATGAAACTGCAGAAAAACCTGGGAGTCTCTGGATTAAATTTAGAATTGTGAGCAACAAGTGTAATGTCGTGGTGGGAGTCTGCTACAGACCACCAGACCAGGGGGATGAGGTGGACGAGGCTTTCTTCCAGCAACTAACAGAAGTTGCTAGATCACAGGCCCTGGTTCTCATGGGTGACTTGAATCACCCCGATATCTGCTGGGAGAGCAATACAGCGGTGCACAGACAATCCAGGAAGTTTCTGGAAAGTGTAGGGGACAATTTCCTGGTGCAAGTGCTGGAGGAACCAACTAGGGGAAAAGCTTTTCTTGACCTGCTGCTCACAAACAGGGAAGAAATAGTAGAGGAAGCAATAGTGGATGGGAACCTGGGAGGCAGTGACCATGAGATGGTCGAGTTCAGGATCCGGACACAAGGAAGAAAGGAGAGCAGTAGAACAGAGACCCTGGACTTCAGAAAAGCAGACTTCGACTCCCTCAGGGAACTGATGGGCAAGGTCCCCATGGAGAATAACATGACGGGGAAAGGATTCGAGGAAAGCTGGCTGTATTTTAAAGAATCCTTATTGAGGTTGCAGGAACAAACCATCCCGATGTGTAGAAAGAAAAGTAAATATGGCAGGCGACCAGCTTGGCTTAACAGTGAAATCCTTGCTCGTCTTAAACACAAAAAAGCAGCTTACAAGAAGTGGAAGATTGGACAAATGACCAGGGAGGAGTATAAAAGTATTGTTCAGGCATGCAGGAGTGAAATTAGGAAGGCCAAATCACACTTGGAGTTGCAGCTAGCCGGAGATGTTAGGAGTAACAAGAAGGGTTTCTTCAGGTATGTGAGCAAGAAGAAGAAAGTCAAGGAAAGTGTGGGCCCCTTGCTGAATGAGGGAGGGAACCTAGTGACAGAGGATGTGGAGAAAGCTAGTGTACTCAATGCTTTTTTTGCCTCTGTCTTCACAGACAAGGTCAGCTCCCAGGCGGCTGCACTCCGCAGCACGGTATGGGGAGGAGGTGACCAGCCCTCTGTGGAGAAAGAAGTAGTTCGGGACTATTTAGAAAAGCTGGACGAACACAAGTCCATGGGGCCGGAAGCACTGCATCCGAGGGTGCTAAAGGAGTTGGCCGATGTGATTGCAGAGCCATTGGCCATTATCTTTGACAAATCATGGCAATCGGGGGAGGTCCCGGATGACTGGAAAAAAGCTAATGTAGTGCCCATCTTTAAAAAAGGGAAGAAGGAAGATCCGGGGAACTACAGGCCAGTCAGTCTCACCTCAGTCCCTGGAAAAATCATGGAGCAGGTCCTCAAGGAATCAATTCTGAACCACTTAAAGGAGGGGAAAGTGATCAGGAACAGTCAGCATGGATTCACCAAGGGCAAGTCATGCCTGACTAACCTAATTGCCTTCTATGATGAGATAACCGGCTCTGTGGATGAGGGGAAAGCAGTGGATGTGCTATTTCTTGACTTTAGCAAAACTTTTGATACAGTCTCCCACAGTGTTCTTGCCAGCAAGTTAAGGAAGTATGGGCTGGATGAATGCACGGTAAGGTGGATAGAAAACTGGCTGGATGGTCGTGCTCAACGGGTAGTGATCAATGGCTCCATGTCTAGTTGGCAGCCGGTATCAAGTGGAGTGCCCCAAGGGTCGGTGCTGGGGCCGGTTTTGTTCAATATCTTCATCAATGATCTGGAGGATGGTGTGGACTGCACCCTTAGCAAGTTTGCAGATGACACTAAACTGGGAGGAGTGGTTGATACGCTGGAGGGTAGGGACAGGATACAGAGGGACCTAGACAAATTAGAGGATTGGGCCAAAAGAAATCTGATGAGGTTCAACAAGGACAAGTGCAGAGTCCTGCACTTAGGACGGAAGAATCCCATGCACTGCTACAGACTAGGGACCGAATGGCTGGGCAGCAGTTCTGCAGAAAAGGAACTAGGGGTTACAGTGGACTAAAAGCTGAATATGAGTCAACAGTGTGCCCTTGTTGCCAAGAAGGCTAACGGCATTTTGGGCTGTATAAGTAGAGGCATTTCCAGCAGATCGAGGGAAGTGATCATCCCCCTCTATTCGGCACTGGTGAGGCCTCATTTGGAGTACTGTGTCCAGTTTTGGGCCCCACACTACAAGAAGGATGTGGATAAATTGGAAAGACTCCAACGGAGGGCAACAAAAATGATTAGGGGGCTGGAGCACATGACTTATGAGGAGAGGCTGAGGGAACTGGGATTGTTTAGCCTGCAGAAGAGAAGAATGAGGGGGGATTTGATAGCTGCTTTCAACTACCTGAAAGGGGGTTCCAAAGAGGATGGATCTAGACTGTTCTCAGTGGTAGAAGATGACAGAACAAGGAGTAATGGTCTCAAGTTGCAGAGGGGGAGGTTTAGGTTGGATATTTGGAAAAACTTTTTCACTAGTAGGGTGGTGAAGCACTGGAATGGGTTACCTAGGGAGGTGGTGGAATCTCCTTCCTGAGAGGTTTTTAAGGTCAGGCTTGACAAAGCCCTGGCTGGGATGATTTAGTTGGGGAATGGTCCTGCTTTGAGCAGGGGGTTGGACTAGATGACCTCCTGAGGTCCCTTCCAACCCTGAGATTCTGTGATTCCATGACAGATGCAAGGGAGGCAGGAGGTTGCAACATGCCCCTACTGAAATATCAAAAAGGGCAAATTAACGACCCTGAAAATAAAACAGGCACCTGTCAATCAAAACAAAATAGCTGTAATCAAAACCAGCATAAAATAATTCCATACAAAAATTAATAAAAAAACACAATAAAAAAATTAAAAAACAATTTAAAAAAACAAGCACTCGTCAAACAACAATTGATTACAGCATAAGGGTGCAAAACTCATTGGCCCAAATTAAAAAAACACGTATAAACAAAGTGCCTGGCCATAAAAATTTGGGTTCATCCTGCCAAGACTTCCTCAAAGCATCATGTCGCAACCAATAAAACCCAGCTCCTCCCTTCCCATACTCAACCTAGCTGGACACTAAATTAATCCGGACTCTAAACTGGTAACTATAACATCAACTGGCAAAACAGTGTGTGTGTGTGTGTGTGTGTGTGTGTGTGTAATTAAATGCATATGCTAATAGTTGTATTTCCAATAAAGATTGCAAATTGCTAATGATGCAACGGACTGCTCTATAAATAGTCACCTCATGTATCTGAAATTTGGAGTCAGACATCGATCCAGAGCCCTGAAAAAGAAGAGGCGTGAGGTGTGGGGCTCCCCAGGCCTTATGGTTAAGGCTACATTTTAGTCATAGGTATTTTTAGTAAAAGTCATGGACAGGTCATGCACAGTAAACAAAAATTCACGGCCCGTGACCTGTCCATGACTTTTACTATATACCCCTAACTAAACCTTGGGCAGGGGGCCGCGGGTGCTGGGGGAGGTGGCCCAGGACCCCGCTGGTGTTGGGGCAGCATGGTCCGCGGCCCGAGACCCCCGCTAGTGCTGGGGAGAGGGGCGAGGGTCACAGCGTGCGGCCTGAAACCCTCTCTGGTGTTTGGGGGGGGGCATGGCCCGGGACCACACTTGTGCTGGGAGGGTGAGGACCATGATCTGTGGCGAGGGACCCCCACTGGCATTGGGCCTGTGGTCAAGGACCCATCCAGGAAGTGGGGTCTGAGAACCCCTAACCGATTGGGCCTGCTGGGGAGATGGTGGGGAGACACCTCGTTGGAGAATCCCACCAGAATTGAGGGCTGAGCGAAGGCTCTGAGCAGCTCGTTAGCTGAGGAGCAGCGTCAGCGCCCAGGTTGTTTGTACAGGCCACTGACCGAACCCTAGGCTCCTGCAGGGCCAGGCAGCAGATGAGCCGGGGTCTGAGAAAGGCAGCGGCGTCTAAGTTCAGTATTTACCTGAGAGCCTTTGTGGATCTAGCCCTGGGCGTGTTTCTGGAAGATGCTTTAGTCAAACACAAGAAAAGGCTGTTGAACGCCAAGGGGGCTGGCTGGTGACACTTGGAGGAAGCAGCCAAGTTCGTGGACGTCCAGCTCTCACTTTTAAAGAACTCTGTCCTCCTGTCTTTGACCAACGAGCAGGCTCCCTGCAGCAAAACAGGTTTTTATCTGCTCTTCCCGTCCTCCAGTGGCTCTAGAGTCCCAGCTGCTTGCCCGGCTAGAACCCGGGCAATGCCCCTTCCTTAGGTGGCTAGCAGCTGTAGCACCGCCGTGGGACAAGAACATGGTGCGATGCTGTGTGATGGAATGTGACCATTTTTATCATTGTTGCTACCGCTGTTGTACAATCGCAACGAATCTTGTACAAAGTATGTGCTGTCAGGTGTCAAGGGGAGAGCTATGATTTGCTAAGTATGATTCTCCTGTTCATATGCATGTATCCTCTTTGTATCTGAAATTATGATTATTGGCGATGTACTGGTGTCTTACACATGTGCTGGGTTCCCGGGTAATGCCTCCGAGGTAGATAAGGCCAGAGGGCGATGTGTTGATGGCCCATCAGGACACTCAGCTCTCACAATGAGCCATCGAGGAAACATGCCCCAGGAAGAATATGGGCAGTGCCTGCCCCTATGAGTCATCAAAGCATGTAAGGACATGTGACATGCTCACGTGACACTTCACTCCATCTTGGGCCAATCATTTCCCACAAACAGAGGCTGTGGGCTTTGTTTGGGACAGTAAAATGTCATGCACAGAGCAGAGGATCTAGATCAGGGGTCTCAAACTCAAATGACCACAAGGGC
The DNA here is from genome assembly GCA_033296515.1 of Macrochelys suwanniensis. Lineage (NCBI taxonomy): Eukaryota > Metazoa > Chordata > Testudines > Chelydridae > Macrochelys > Macrochelys suwanniensis. Next base: position 533,538 of record CM065775.1, read on the forward strand.
CACGTGACGACTAGTGCATTGGCCCGAGGGCCGCATCACTGACCCCGCCCCCTCGCTGCCCTCAGCCACACCCCCACTCCGCCCCTTCCACAAGGCCCCGCCCCTGCCCCACCTCTTCCCACCCCTTCCCCGCCCTCATTCCAACCCCTTCCCCAAATCCCCACCCCTGCCCCGCCTCTTCTCTGCCTCCTCCCCTGAGTGCGTGGCTCCCCGCTCCTCCCCCGTCCCTCCTGGAAAGCTCTAAGAGCCGCCAAACAACTGTTTGATGGTGCGAAGCGCCTGGAGGTAGACAGAGGAGCGGGGATGTGGCACACTGGGGGGGCGGTGGGGAAGGGGAGCTTGGCGGCCGCAGGAAATAATGCGGGGGGACAGGGGGAAGCTTGGCAGGCCACAGGAAATAACCCTGCAGGCCGCATGTGGCTTGCGGGCCCCGTGTTTGAGACCTCTGATGTAGAAGGACCCCTGAGACATCCCCATCTTGTCTTCATTTCTCTGGACTGGGTTTCCAGTCAGGAAGCTCTGAACAAGGACAGATGAGCCCCGATTTGCTTCGGTAGTTTCCAGAGAGAATTTTGCAAGCTAGCAGTGCATTCCATCACTGCTGTGATCCTGAACTCTGAACACTGAAAAATCGTCTGCATGGATATGAGCTAGTCACCATTTATAACTCCTCTTCTTTTCTTTTGGTATTAACCCTTTAGTTTTTGATTGCTGAAGAATTGGCAATTATTTGGCAGACAATTATTGGGTTAGATGTGAGTTGTATATTGACCTGGCTAAGTGCCTGATCTACTGAGATTAGAATGACCTTATATGTGGTGAATTTGGTTTTCACTAACCACTCATCATACACTTCAGTGTCTGAATGGCGAGCCAAGGGCTGGGATACCTAAGGACACTGCATTTTTGGCTTCTTGTTAACCAGTATGGTCAGATATAAGTTTACTTTTGTTGCCGGCCCAAAAAATAATGATCTAATGATATAACAACCAGCAGTCTGGGTGAGTCTGCCCGATTTCTCAGCAGTTTGTTCTGAATTTGGCATCCTCAGCTGTGTCCTACTGAGGCACGGTGACACATGGACACCACTGACAGGTGTTTCACAGACTATTGCTCACTGCTTCCAGGAGGCATCCCCCTTTTACAGATGGGAAAACTGAGGCAGCAGGAAGGGCAGAGTCTTGAGCCAGGAACATAGCCCACGAGTCCCTAGCTACCAGTCTCTTTCATACTCACTCTCAGACTTTGCTCATATGGTCCATGCAGCAGCACAGAGGCCTGGTGCTCTCTCACCATTGGTTTCTCTAGTGAGGGGATCTCCCCTGATTTCAGTGGGGCTGCAACCACTTACACCAGCTGAGGATTTTTCCCAAGTCATTTAACTAGAGATAAAACATCAGGAGAGACCAGTGAGCTGGGAGTAAAGAGTCCCAAATCTGCCACGGATTCGCTGGGTGACCTTGGACACGGCCTCTCCGTGCAATAACTAGAGATGATTGTTTATTATTTCTAGTGTGTTGCAAGTGAAAAGCCATAATCAGGGACATAAAGTCGCACACTGCACTGATTTCGTTCCTCGCAGCACACCGTTCAGCTCTGTGCACTGTGTAGAGTTCCAGGCAGTGTGTGGAAACCTGCTTTTGTGACTGTAGTTTTTAGCTGTTTCTTTACTAAATTCCTCCTCTTTAACAAGGACGGCAGCTCCACTGATCAAAACACACAACTAGCCTCACTGCATCTAACACAACCCAGAAGATAAATGCCACACACACACACACAAAGGAGCAATACCCGTTCATGGCCAGAGCAATGGTGCTGGGGGTTCAGGACTCTCAGCTCTGATTCTCACCTTTTGCACTGACTCATTGTGTGGCTTTGGGGAAATCACTTTATCACTGTCTGGCTCAGTCCTTCCATGACATGTGCATAATGCTGCCTAGCAACCTAGTTAATGAGCTTCTAGATGGAGTGATGAAAAGAATCATGCAGAGCGTACATTAGACTGAGATTCACTGTTCAGCTTCAGCCCGTGGGCAATGGGGGCCCTGTAGTTCCACATAAGGTGCCGTGTCCATGCGTAAATAGCCGGGTAATGGCAGCTGGGCTGTTTATCTCCCTCCCTGTGCTCTACCGCAGCTGCCCCGGCCTCTGCCCAGCGTCCCGCCTTCCCAGCTAACACGGGGCTTCTCCTTCCGCCTCTCTCAGCTGGTGTCCTCCTAACTCCAATGCTAATCCTTTGCCCTGCCCCCAGGCCTGGCTCAGGGCAAAGGGCTCCCAGCCCATCCCCATTGCAGGGACCCTGCCCACTACATCCCCCCAACCTGGAGGAGACAAAGGGAGCCAAAAGCTAAAGAAATAAGCCACACGATGGTCTCTGCCCTCAGGACTCTGTCACTGAGCTTTGGGGCCCACAAGCTGCATGAGGCACAAGCTCACCCGCCTGCCACACAACCCGGCTCCCAACCCTCAGCTGCTCTTCTAAACCTTCCTGGCTTCCCTCTCTGCTCCTGACTGGCCTGTCGGCCCCAGCGCTGCGTCCTCGCTGCTCTCACGGGCTGCAGCAGCTCCCGTCCCAGTCCCCAGAGCAGGGGAAGCCTAGCTGGGGCAGGGCGGGGAAGGTGGAGATGACCCATAGACTGACGGGACGAGGAGAGGAGTGAGTAACAGGGGTTGGTCCTTGGGAGAATAAGCGGAGAAGTGGCTGGGGACTAGAGCGAAGAGGCAGGGTAGGGACACGGCCTGAGGGGTCCAGCTACCAGCAATTAGAGAGGTGGCAACTCACTGAATCGTACAAAGACCAATTCCCTGGGTTGCCAAGCTGACAGAGCACAGTGAGATCAGGAAAGGGTTTAATTTCTCCTTGCCTGCTCAGTCAGGGATTCAGGGAAGAGGGCCCAGCCCCATGTCACCAGCCAGCTCTGCACAGAGCTCGGTCTGAGAGCCAGAGCACCAGGAGAAAACTTTAGGTTCCTTTATGAGTAAAGAGCCGGAGCAGCCTGTCCCGGATCTGTTTGGTCCTCACCCCATAGATGATGGGGTTTACCATGGGGGGCACCAAGAGATACACATTGGCCATGAGAACATGGAAATGTGGGGCCACATTCTCACCAAACCGGTATGTGAGAGAGGAGAAGATAGCTGAGATGTAAAAGGCTAAGATGGCACAGAGGTGGGAGCTACAGGTCCCAAAAGTCTTGAGCCGGGCGTCCTTTGTGGGGAGGCTGAAGATGGCCCTGAGGATCTGGGTATATGACAGGGCGATAAAAAACACATCCAGACCGAGCACACAGAATACCACAAAGAGGCCATAGTAATTACTGACGCGGATGTCGGTGCAGGCCAGCTTCACCACGGCCATGTGCTCACAGTGCGTATGGGGGATGATGTTGGTTCTGCAATATGGTCGCCGCCTCGCCAGCAAGGGATGGGGCAGTACGAGCATGCTACCGCGCAGCACCACGGTCAGGCCAATCTTGGCAATCACGGGGTTCGTCAGGATGGTGGAATGTCTCAGGGGATGGCAGATGGCCACGTAGCGATCTAAAGCCATGGCCACAAAGATCCCAGACTCCATCACCGAGAAGCAATGAATGAAGTACAGCTGGGTGAGGCAGGCACTGAAATCGATCTCCCTGGAATTGAACCAGAAGATGCTCAGTGTTTTGGGCAAGATGGACGTGGACAAGACCAGGTCGGTCACAGCCAGCATGCAGAGGAAATAGTACATGGGCCCATGGAGGCTCGGCTCCCTCTTCACGATGAACAGGATGGTGAAGTTCCCCAGGATGGCAATGGTGTACATGGTGCAGAAGGGGATGGAGATCCAGAGATGAGCCGCCTGCAGGCCAGGAATGCCCAGCAGGATGAAGGTGGAGGGGTTGGTGAAGTCGGTTGTGTTGAAATCTGACATGGAGTAGGGGAGAAGGTGTCCAACGCTGAGGCAGAACGGTGTCTCCTGCATGTACCGTACGTTCCCCTGACTTCCTGTATGTGCCCAGGCTGTAGGGTGATGGTCTCAGTACTAATGGCTGGATGGAGAGACAATGTTAATATGAGACACTACATGCACCATTGGAGGCAGTTCTCATGGGTGAAGCAGATTGGTCTCTCTTCACACACTGAAAAATGACATTTTTATTATTGAGAGCAATGAATTATGAACAACTGACCCTACTAATGCCAATTGCATATTTGAACATACTGGAACAAACTCATCCTCTGTGGCAAGGGCCCTGGGATGTTTACCGGCTGTGCAAATTGGAAAGGACTACAGACATATTCTCTGTCCCATCACACCCACACTGCCCTGGGTTTATCAAGCAGGTGAGCTCCTCAGCAAGCGATGGTACCTGTGAATCTTGAGATGGAAGCGTCTTCCCTGGGAATCCCCCTCAGGTAGCCATGTCCCACAACTCTCTCAGCCCAGCATCTGCAGCAGCATCCCACACCGAGAGCCGACACACGGTTGTGTACCGTTTATAATATAGCTCTGGGAAATCCCAGTGGGGTTCGCTCAGCCTCTAGAGGTGTAGCGGCATCTGAATGTAAACAGGCTGGTGAGAGGCTGGTCTGCACTTCTGCGTTTTTTATACAGAGTTAGGAGTAAACAGTAATTAAGGGACCTTCCCAAAGGGAGATGAGAACTCTTGGGCTCTGGGCTGAGTCAGAGAGGAATTGGCTGCTCTGTGTATTGGTGTATATTTTAAAATTATATTTGATTATTAAGAAAATTGCAGATAATGCCTAGATCTCCATAGGGTCTGACACCCTGTAAATACCCAGGATGGCTGGGTAGACAGTAGACAGACGGATGTGGAGATAGATGACTGAGGGGAGACATGAGCACTTTCTGCAGACAGAGAGGGTTGTTCCTTTGGGATCAGAGATCAGTGATTCTCATCAGTAACTATCATCATCCTGTGTAGCACCTTTCATTGAAGATCTTCAAAACACTGAGCAATGAAAGTCACTATAAACATATCCCCATAATACAGATAGGTAAAATGAGGCACAGGGTAATGTGACTTTGCTAAGGTCAAACAGAGACTGAGTGTCAGGATTAGAGACAGAACCCAGGAGTCCTGATTTCCCTGCCATGACCAAAAGGGAAATGGAGTCCGGCTCTGGCAGGGGCTGTTTGTTGGGTGGGATGCAGAGGAAAGGCTGGAAGAGGGAGTCTGAGCCTTCGCCATCCTCTCAAGGTGAATCTGAGGTTCTCAGAACTAGCTGGGGTTTGTGAGCTCCCCGCTCCTGTGAGGTGTGAACTCCGGGACTCCACTTCCGCTGCCCCTCAGAAACCTGCCAACGCATCACAGTCACTGGGGTCGCTTCGGGGGAACAGACTCAGTAAAACCAACACCAACAGACTGTTCCTGTGGACAGAGGGCAGCCAGGGGCCTGTCCTGGGGACAGAGGCCTCCCCCTCCCCACACATCTGCCTTGGAAGAAGGGGGCCCTATAGGCAGGATAGAGACTGGTTCAATGTTTGCACTGGATTTGCACTGGATGTTTCCCTCTCGGTTCATTTCCTCCCCGTGTCTCCCAGGTGGAATTGAAATCGAATGTTCCAGGCTGAGTCAGACTTTGCAGCCCTGCCCCGGCTGGGGGAGCTTGGATTCCCACAGCTGAACTCTCGGCCTGCTCGTCTGTCTAATCGGGGTATTTCTCTGGTGTGGAGCACCTGGGCTTTATGCACTGAAATGAAACTGAACGATTTTTCCTGTCCAAGCCGAGCAGAGGCCCCGTGTCCACCTGTATTCAAGTTACTAACACTCTGTAGCTGGCCAGCACGGTTTGACCTTCTTTGTAGCTAAAGGCAAAGGGAGTAGGGGGGCTAGGCCCTGATTTGGGTGAATTATTGTGTTCACAATTTATTATAATTATTTGTATTGTAGAAGCCTCCAGAGGCCCCGCTCCAGTCCAGGGCCCCTTGTGCTGGGCCCTTCACAGACACAGAAGGAGAAAGAGACCCTGACACAAGGAGCTTAGAAATCAAATTCAGACAAGACCCAGCTGCTGTGTGCAACAAACCAGAGAGGGGGCAGGCGGGGAGAGGGGGGAGGAACAGCACTAAGAATGGGTGGGTACACAAGCACGTGCTTGGGGCGGCACCTGGAGGGGGCATTACTCAGGTTTTTTATTTTTTTTTCCTCCCTCTGGCCGCCGGGGAGAGCGGAGCCATGGCCGGGCTCGCCGCCCTCCCCTTCCGCTCTCCCCGCGGGGGCAGCGGGGCCTGCCGCGCTCCCCTCCGGGGCCCCAGCGGGGTGCGGGGGGCGGGTGTGGGGGAAATGCGGGCCGGGGAGTTTGCTGGTGTCCCCTGACTGATTGTAACCCAGGCTGGTGGGAGCCAGACAGGTGCTGCAGACAGGCTTCTGGGGTCTGAGCTGCTGACTCATGGCTGCCTAGCACCACAGACACTCAGGGTATCATAGAATCTCAGGGCTGGAAGGGACCTCAGGAGGTTCTAGTCCAAGCCCCTGCTCAAAGCAGGACCAACCCCAACTAAGTCATCCCAACCAGGGCTTTGTCAAGACGGGCCTTAAAAACCTCTAAGGAAGGAGATTCCACCACCTCCCTAGGTAACCCATTCCAGTGCTTCACTACCCTCCTAGTGACATAGTGTTTCCTAATATTCAACCTAAACCTCACCCTCTGCAACTTGAGACCATTACTCCTTGTTCTGTCATCTTCTACCACTGAGAACAGTCTAGATCCACCCTCTTTGGAACCCCCTTTCAGGTAGTTGAAAGCAGCTATCAAATCCCCCCTCATTCTTCTCTTCTGCAGGCTAAACAATCCCAGTTCCCTCAGCTTCTCCTCATAAGTCATGTGCTCCAGCCCCCTCATCATTTTTGTTGCCCTCCGCTGGACTCTTTCCAATTTATGAGATGGTTGGGAGCAAGGTGTGCTGCTTGCCAGGGGCTAGGATTCGTGATGTGACGGAGAGACTGCCGAGACTCATCAAGCCCTCAGATCGCTACCCCTTCCTGCTTCTCCACGTGGGCACCAATGATACTGCCAAGAATGACCTTGAGCGTATTACTGCAGACTACGTGGCTCTGGGAAGAAGGATAAAGGAGTTTGAGGCGCAAGTGGTGTTCTCGTCCATTCTCCCTGTGGAAGGAAAAGGCCGGGGTAGAGACCGTCAAATCGTGGAAGTCAACGAATGGCTACGCAGATGGTGTCAGAGAGAAGGGTTCGGATTCTTTGACCATGGGATGGTGTTCCAAGAAGGAGTGCTAGGCAGAGATGGGCTCCACCTGACGAAGAGAGGGAAGAGCATCTTTGGAAGCAGGCTGGCTAACCTAGTGAGGAGGGCTTTAAACTAGGTTCACCGGGGGAAGGAGACCAAAGCCCCGAGGTAAGTGGGGAAGTGGGATACCGGGAGGAAGCACAAGTAGGTGAGTGCAAGAGGGGAGGGCTCCTGCCCCACACTGGGACAGCAGGACGATCGGTGAGTTATCTTAAATGCCTATACACAAATGCAAGAAGCCTGGGGAACAAGCAGGGAGAACTGGAAGTCCTGGCACAGTCAAGGAATTATGATGTAATTGGAATAACAGAGACTTGGTGGAATAACTCACATGATTGGAGTACTGTCATGGATGGATATAAACTGTTCAGGAAGGATAGGCAGGGCAGAAAAGGTGGGGGAGTTGCGTTGTATGTAAGAGAGCAGTATGACTGCTCAGAGCTCCAGTATGAAACTGCAGAAAAACCTGAGAGTCTCTGGATTCAATTTAGAAGTGGGAGCAACATGGGTAATGTCGTGGTGGGAGTCTGCTACAGACCACCAGACCAGGGGGATGAGGTGGACGAGGCTTTCTTCCAGCAACTAACAGAAGTTACTAGATCACAGGCCCTGGTTCTCATGGGTGACTTTAATCACCCCGATATCTGCTGGGAGAGCAATACAGCGGTGCACAGACAATCCAGGAAGTTTTTGGAAAGTATAGGGGACAATTTCCTGGTGCAAGTGCTGGAGGAACCAACTAGGGGAAAAGCTCTTCTTGACCTGCTGCTCACAAACAGGGAGGAAATAGTAGAGGAAGCAATAGTGGATGGGAACCTGGGAGGCAGTGACCATGAGATGGTCGAGTTCAGGATCCTGTCACAAGGAAGAAAGGAGAGCAGTAGAACAGAGACCCTGGACTTCAGAAAAGCAGACTTTGACTCCCTCAGGGAACTGATGGGCAAGGTCCCCTGGGAGAATAACATGAGGGGGAAAGGAGTCGAGGAAAGCTGGCTGTATTTTAAAGACTCCTTATTGAGGTTGCAGGAACAAACCATCCCGAGGTGTAGAAAGAAAAGTAAATATGGCAGGCGACCAGCTTGGCTTAACAGTGAAATCCTTGCTCGTCTTAAACACAAAAAAGCAGCTTACAAGAAGTGGAAGATTGGACAAATGACCAGGGAGGAGTATATAAATATTGTTCAGGCATGCAGGAGTGAAATTAGGAAGGCCAAATCACACTTGGAGTTGCAGCTAGCCGGAGATGTTAGGAGTAACAAGAAGGGTTTCTTCAGGTATGTGAGCAAGAAGAAGAAAGTCAAGGAAAGTGTGGGCCCCTTGCTGAATGAGGGAGGGAACCTAGTGACAGAGGATGTGGAGAAAGCTAGTGTACTCAATGCTTTTTTTGCCTCTGTCTTCACAGACAAGGTCAGCTCCCAGGCGGCTGCACTCCGCAGCACGGTATGGGGAGGAGGTGACCAGCCCTCTGTGGAGAAAGAAGTAGTTCAGGACTATTTAGAAAAACTGGACGAACACAAGTCCATGGGGCCGGAAGCACTGCATCCGAGGGTGCTAAAGGAGTTGGCCGATGTGATTGCAGAGCCATTGGCCATTATCTTTGACAAATCATGGCAATCGGGGGAGGTCCCGGATGACTGGAAAAAAGCTAATGTAGTGCCCATCTTTAAAAAAGGGAAGAAGGAAGATCCGGGGAACTACAGGCCAGTCAGTCTCACCTCAGTCCCTGGAAAAATCATGGAGCAGGTCCTCAAGGAATCAATTCTGAACCACTTAAAGGAGGGGAAAGTGATCAGGAACAGTCAGCATGGATTCACCAAGGGCAAGTCATGCCTGACTAACCTAATTGCCTTCTATGATGAGATAACCAGCTCTGTGGATGAGGGGAAAGCAGTGGATGTGCTATTTCTTGACTTTAGCAAAACTTTTGATACAGTCTCCCACAGTGTTCTTGCCAGCAAGTTAAGGAAGTATGGGCTGGATGAATGCACGGTAAGGTGGATAGAAAACTGGCTGGATGGTCGTGCTCAATGGGTAGTGATCAATGGCTCCATGTCTAGTTGGCAGCCGGTATCAAGTGGAGTGCCCCAAGGGTCCGTGCTGGGGCCGGTTTTGTTCAATATCTTCATCAACGATCTGGAGGATGGTGTGGACTGCACCCTTAGCAAGTTTGCAGATGACACTAAACTGGGAGGAGTGGTTGATACGCTGGAGGGTAGGGACAGGATACAGAGGGACCTAGACAAATTAGAGGATTGGGCCAAAAGAAATCTGATGAGGTTCAACAAGGACAAGTGCAGAGTCCTGCACTTAGGACGGAAGAATCCCATGCACTGCTACAGACTAGGGACCGAATGGCTGGGCAGCAGTTCTGCAGAAAAGGACCTAGGGGTTACGGTGGACGAAAAGCTGAATATGAGTCAACAGTGTGCCCTTGTTGCCAAGAAGGCTAACGGCATTTTGGGCTGTATAAGTAGGGGCATTTCCAGCAGATCGAGGGACGTGATTATTCCCCTCTATTCGGCACTGGTGAGGCCTCATTTGGAGTACTGTGTTCAGTTTTGGGCCCCACGCTACAAGAAGGATGTGGATAAATTGGAAAGAGTCCAACGGAGGGCAACAAAAATGATTAGCGGGCTGGAGCACATGACTTATGAGGAGAGGCTGAGGGAACTGGGATTGTTTAGCCTGCAGAAGAGAAGAATGAGGGGGGATTTGATAGCTGCTTTCAACTACCTGAAAGGGGGTTCCAAAGAGGATGGATCTAGACTGTTCTCAGTGGTAGAAGATGACAGAACAAGGAGTAATGGTCTCAAGTTGCAGAGGGGGAGGTTTAGGTTGGATATTAGGAAAAACTTTTTCACTAGTAGGGTGGTGAAGCACTGGAATGGGTTACCTAGGGAGGTGGTGGAATCTCCTTCCTTGGAGGTTTTTAAGGTCAGGCTTGACAAAGCCCTGGCTGGGATGATCTAATTGGGTTTGGTCCTGCTTTGAGCAGGGGGTTGGACTAGATGACCTCCTGAGGTCCCTTCCAACCCTGAGATTCTATGATTCTATGATTCTATGATTCTAAGGCTGGTTGGGAGCTACAGCAGCCGAGCATTGTATGGCAGCCATGGTTACGTGGCAGACAATGACACAGCCCCTCTGGACTGTGCCCTGGATCGCGGCCGTGCCGGCTGCTGGGAGGAGGCCAGCTCAGAGCAGGCTCTAGCCTTGGCTATCACCTGCCAATTGCCGGGACATGCCAATGGGCTCCCCTCCCGAGTGTGTTGTTGCTGCAGTGGATGGGAGGCTGTCCAGTTCTCCCGATGCACCGTCTGGGGTCCAGAGCTGGGGGGGTTTCTGCAGGCTGAAATCGGGCTGTGGCAGGCTGAGGGTCTCTCTCGCTCCATGCCCGGGCTGCCGGGGACGGTCCGAGAGCCGATAATTCTGCTTTCAGAATGAAGGCTGAGGAATTACAGCCGGCTGGGGCAGCCTGGTGCTGGTCAGTCATTGGCCACGTATGTGCCTGGTGTGAGCGAGGTGGGCCGTGCTCCCGCGCCCATCTCACCCTTTCGGTGCACACGGACCAGGCCCCCGGGGACTAGCTGTAAGGTTATTTTGTCAGCGCCTAGCATCAGGCCCCGGTTGTGCTGAGTGCTACATGGCCAGAGAAGGCCCCAGCCCGGAAGAGCTGACAGGCCAAACACAGCAGATGGACAGAGGGTGGGAGAGGGAAGGGTCATTGTCCACATCTTACAGGGGGCTGAGCCCAGAGCGCTGCAGGGACTGGCCCAAGGTCCCCCAGGGAGTCTGGGGAATTGTTCTCAAATCTCCTGAGTCCCAGCTCCACGCCATCGGCACGAGCCCAGCAGTCACTGGTCACCCGCTCCTCCTGACCCTAAGCAGGAGAGCTGCCGTGTGTGTTGCTGCAGGGAGTGGGTCACTTGGGGCAGGTTCAGGGTGAGCAGGACAAGGAGCAGGGCAGGAGGATCTCATAACTGCGCCTGCATCGTGCGTCCGCATGACGTCCTACAGGCTGCGGCTCATGAAACGTGGCGTTTCCATTGGTTCCCAGCAAAGCGCGTCCTGCAAGGGTGGTTTAGGGGCCATGCCAGGCATGGGCAGCCCTTTCACCTATGCCAGGGGCACCTGTGTTTAACCCTTTCCTCTTCCTGGCAGGGTGATGGGGAGTCCCTGCAGCCAAGGGTGCCCTCCAGCTCTCCCCATGTTGGCTCCCACCAATGCCAGCACTTTCCACCCACCCTCCTTCATCCCGCTGGGCTGGAACACGAGCTCTGCTGGATCTCCATTCTCGTCTGCTCCACATGCATCGCCGCCCTGCTGGGCACTGCCACCCAACTCTTCGTGAGCCCACCCTGCCCACGCCGACGGATCTCTTTGTCTCCAGGCTGGCCCCGACCGATGTCGCCCCCTCCAGCGCCACCCTGCCCGGGAGACTGGGCCTCTTCCCGTTCGCAGACCGGGACGTCATCCACCTGCCTGGCCCAGATGTTCCTGATCCACGCGCTGTGTGCAGCGGAGTCCGGCTCGCCAGTGGCTGTGGCCTTTGACTGCTACCTGGGCATCTGCACCCCGCTGCAGGACTCCTCCATGCTAACAGGCTCTGTTGTCACCAAGCTGACCATGGTGAGACATTCCCCTCTGGTGTTATCTGGACCCGTGATCCGCTACATCACTCCAATCTTTGACTCTGGGAGCCAGCCGTACCCTGCTCTGCTGGGAGAACCCCCACTCCTGGGCTGTTCACGCACAGCCTCTCGCATTTAAGCTCCTCCTTGGATTGTGCAACCGAATGACACTAGCCAATATCTCTGGTCCCAGACACAACTCTAGGAACCTCCATCTTGCAGTGTCCAGTTATGCCCGCTGGACGCTGCAAGCTTATATGAGTTGGTCAATTTAACAAAGAAATTGATATGTACGAGGCTTGTTATTCCAAGGGGAGTCTCTGACATGCTTCAAACCAAACACACAGCTTCAGGGAGCATAAACAAACAGATTTGTTAACTACAAAATATAGATTTTAAGTGATTATAAGTCAAAACAAAACAAGTCGGATTTGGTCAAATGAAATAAAAGCAAAACGCATTCTAAGCTGATCTTAACACTTTCAATGCCCTTACAAACTTAGATACGTCTCACGACAGACTGGCTGGTTGCCCTTCAGCCAGGCTCTCCCCTTTGATCAGTGCTTCAGTCGTATGGTGGTGGTGATGTCTGTAAATGTACGTGGAAGTTGTAGAGGGGAAGAGCATGGCAAATGTCTCTCCCTTTTATCATGTCCTTTCTTCCCTCTTGGCTTTGCCCCCACCCTCCCTTCAGAGTCAGGTGAGCATTACCTCATCACAGTCCCAAACTGATCAAGGGAAGGGAGGTGACTCATTCGAGAGTCCAAGATCCTTTGTTGCTGCCTAGGCCAGTGTCCTTTGTTCCTGTGGGGCTAGGCTGGGTTTGTCCCATATATGCCTTGATGAGGTGGGAACTGCCTGTGACAGGTTGGGGTCACAGAGACCTGCTTGGTGCTGCCACCTGGTTTGCCAAGGCTACTTCTGCCCCTGCTTCCAGGCCTTTTCCAGCTTGGGACTCCCGAATCCTGTCTGTTTTGAGCCAGATTCCAATGATCTGCTGCAAACACAGACCCAGGTCTGAACCAAGTCCACTCACAACTGTAAGACTCCTGGAAGTGCTCTTGCCTTTGACACCCAGGTGTCCAACTCCCAATGAGGTTCAAACCCTTAATAAATCCGTTCTACCCTGTATAAAGCTTATACAGGGTAAACTCATAAATAGTTCGCCTTCTATTTCAAAGATAGAAAGATATGCACAACTGTTTGCCCCCCTAGGTACCAACTCGTACTCCAGGCGACTTAATAAGTAAAAAGTGATTTTAATAAGTACAGAAAGTAGGATTTAAATGTTTCCAAGTAGTGACAGACAGAACAAATTGAATTACTTAGTAAAATAAAATAAAACACGCAGGTCTATGTCTAATCAAACTTCACACAGATATCAAAACCTCACAGGCTCCAGCTTTCTTTCTTTCACAGGCTGTAAAGCTTCTAGCCTGGGTCCAGCAATCACTCACACCCCCTATTGTCTCTGTCCTTTGTTCAGTCTCTCTCAGGTATGTCCTTGGGGGGTGGAGAGCTTCTTTCTTTAGCCAGCTGAAGACCAAATGGAGGGGTTTCCTAGGGGTTTAAATAGATTTTCTCCTCTGGGTGGACCCCCCTCCCTCCCCCTGTGTAGCATCCAGTTACCAAATGGAGTTGGGGTCACATGGACAAGTCACCTGTCCATGCACAACTCAGTTCCTTCTCAGACCAGCCTGTTACGTTCGTGGGAGGCTGCGGGCCTACCCAGGGTGCTCTGCAAGAACAAGGCCCACACACTCCGTGAGTTATTGGCTTTATTGAAGGCAAAGTGACACACCCACAATGGGGACTCCTGGCCTTGGTGTCACGGAGGCGGGGAACCCAGCTCACCGAAAGCACGGCCTGGGTGTGGAGTCCAAAGTGGGGCCGGGCTTATACAATTATATATGAACATCTCATACATAAGCAAGCAGGGGCCGCCTCCCGGCGCCTCCTGGCTCAAGGCCATGCAAAGCAAAAGCAATTTTAATTAGCTCAAAACAGATTGCAGCTGGCAGGCCTTGACCTGCAGTAACCAGCCCGCTGAGACAATGTGAGAAAGCGAAAACACCCTTACTATGCCGTAACACAATCTTCCGTGGTACCCTACATTCCTCCCCTCGCTTTCTTGAGCGACTTCAGCAGCCATATAGACCCCCCCCGGGGGGGGGAGGGGCGCGGGGCAGCAAAAACAACAGCAACGGCCATGCAGGCCACACACAAAAAGGCCCAAGAAGCAAAGGAGGCCAAGGCAGAGGCCCTCCACCAAGTACGCCGCCCATCCCCGTAAGGAGGTGGGCCAGGACCAGAGCCAGGAATCCCCCTGCTATTCACAAAGGCCCTCCGCTAGGTGGTGGAGGTGCTCTAAAACGGCTGCTACAAAGGGCCCGGCATCAGTAACATTAAAAACAGTAGCAAAACAAAAAGAATACATGGCTGTATCTAAAACATACTGGGCGGGGCCCAAAGCATACAAATCCCCATATATAATGGCTTTTGCAATCATTTTAAACAGGGAATACCCCTGCAACGAGGCCGGGGCTGCACACACGCCAATAAAACAGGTCTCCATAAGGGCACCCACAGCATACACACGGGGAAGGCAAAAAGATATTGCATTCACAGCAGTCTGGGCGAGTACCACCCATGCATTAACCGGGGGGGCGGCAGCTCCCTGGGCAGTACCTCCCCTCACAAGGAGTGCAGCAATAAGTGGGAGAGCGAGGCCATACGAGGATAGCCCTCTCCTTCCGGTAGCACATACGCCCATCCTTCTCCAGTGGCCAGAACCACGGCGGCTTGCGGTTCTCACTGCGGCACCGTCCACCAGACGTTGGCTAGCACGCGCCACCCCATTTCACTGGGGACGTGGGGCGCCAAACCTGCAGGGGGTAAGGGAATAAGTTTACACAGGGCCTCCCCTTGCTCCCACGGCACTGGCTCAGTGCCCACGTTGGTGCACGCCAGCCGGGCCCGGGTGACCATGACCTCATACGCCGGGGTCTCGGCTCCTCTGAGGCCGTTCACGAGAGTAGCTCGGCCATGAGCCTGCACAGAGTGTAAAATCGTGACTTCAGCACCTGTATCGAGTAGCGCCAAGACATGTTGAACTGCTCCCCTCGGCCAACGGATCACCAGGGGCACGTAGGGGCGTCGGTCCACCGTTTCCCTCCCGCCTGTGGCTGCTGCCACGCACGGAACGGAGGACCCGCCACGCCCTCAATAGGGGCGCAGCAGTTGCCACTCAGCGGGTGGAGCAGCGGGCGCTGCGGGCTTGCTTTGTTCCACGCCTCTCTCTCCCTCGCCTCCGGTACTCCGTTTTGAGGCGGGTAGTTGCATCCACTGCTTATACAGGTCCGCTGTTGGTTTCCCGTTGATTTCCTCTCGAGGGACACCGGCCTGCAAAAGATCTAACCACAGGGTCTTCCAGGGCACCCGCAGCTCTCCCTTCTCTTGTCCCCTGCCGGCCTGTCCTTTCGTGGCTCGGATGGCCCTGGGCCGTGCCCCGGCCAGAGCGGTCTCCAATTGCATAAGACTGGCAGCCGGGTCCCCGACATGCCCATCCGTGGCCATAACTACTGCGAGGAGCGAGGGCTTCAGCTCGCCTGGGGCCAAGCGCAATAGGGTGGCCTTAATGGATTTTGTGACCAGTATATCATTTGGCCCTTCTGTGCCGCCCATCTCTAGGGCCCAGGCCATCCCCAACTGCAGAAGTATCTGCCCTCCCTCGGCAATAGTCTTCCAGGGGTCTGCCAGTGCCTCCAGTTCCCCCACCGATGGGTAAGCCGCGCTTACCGCTGCCGCTAACCAGCGGTACAGGGAGGGCAACTCAGTATCCCCCCCGGGTTGCGGGGGGTGAGCCAGCTGCGCACGTACCTGGGAATCATGTGACAGGACACCCAGCTGTTGTAGCTCATACCGGAGGAGCATGACCGTATTGCCAGCATTGTCCCAGGCTCGGACCAGCCACCGCAGGACGCCCTCCCCGGGCTCCTGGCGAAACGTCTTTACAATCTCCTGCATCTGTTCCTTCAGTGCCCGCAGTAAGCGGAGCACCTCCCCATCCTGGGCCCGGAGGGCGGTTAGGAGGAGCCACCCTGGCCCCCCCAGCGCTCGCCGTTCCGTCCCAGAACGCCGGTTCGCCCGCACCCGCTGTAAACCCTCAGTCAGCTGTGCGGGGGTAACCCCAGCCACCTGCTGGGATTCCGGCCAATCGGCCGGGGCAGCCCACCCGGCCAGAACCCGCGCTACCGGCCCCCAGAGCTCTTTCTGGGGCCACCCAGGTATGCGCTGTAGGGACAGTGGCAGCTTCCCTACTTCCCCTACCTTCGGCCAAAACGGCATCGTCTCCCAGAGCACCCTGCTCGCTGCGCCAAATGTTACGTTCGTGGGAGGCTGCGGGCCTACCCAGGGTGCTCTGCAAGAATGAGGCCCACACACTCTGTGAGTTATTGGCTTTATTGAAGGCAAAGTGACACACCCGCAACGGGGACTCCTGGCCTTGGTGTCACGGAGGCGGGGAACCCAGCTCACCGAAAGCGCGGCCTGGGTGCGGAGTCCAAAGTGGGGCCGGGCTCATACAATTATATACGAACATCTCATACATAAGCAAGCAGGGGCCGCCTCCCGGCGCCTCCTGGCTCAAGGCCATGCAAAGCAAAAGCAATTTTAATTAGCTCAAAACAGATTGCAGCTGGCAGGCCTTGACATGCAGTAACCGGCCGGCTGAGACAATGTGAGAAAGCGAAAACACCCTTACTATGCCGTAACCCAATCTTCCATGGTACCATACACAGCCACATTCCTGGCAAAGCCCAGATGTGGATTGGTGTCTGCAAGTTCTATTGTCTGTTAAGTGCTTCTTGATTGGGCACTTAACCTGCACATTCCTTTCTCAAGAAATACAACCAATGTTCATAACTTCTACTACACCAATGATACATGCATACAAACGGGAGGAATAAATTCAGTAGGTCATAACTTTCACTGAGATATGTTACATGGCACATGTAGCACAAAACATAGTCCAGTTACATCATGTATACATTTATAAGCATCTCCCCATAAAGTTTTATGGGGTACACCGTCACACTGCCCCTCTGCTCTTGGAGAGTTTTTGCCTGGGTTTGTTCTAAGCGATGAGGACACATTTTCAGCCTCATCACTATATACATGAAATTACAACCTATAACATTACTATAACAACAAGATAGCTAAGACCAAAGCAGACTGTGAAGAACTTCAAAAAGATCTCAAAAAACTAAGGCTTGGGTGGTCAGTCTGGGAATTTTGGTAAGATCTATACAGTCCAGGGGCGTGCCGCCATGTCCCGGTGCACTCTGAGCTGCCGGGGTGTCATGAAGCCTGCCTGAACCAGTACCAAGGGGCCAGTGAGAGCTGAACAGCAGCTACACATGAGTGGAGGATCCTGGGCTGACGATGGAGGAGCCTGGGCTGTTGACACTTACTGGCTGGGATGCCGGGCAGGCTGAACATGTGAACACCAGGTGGCCGGAGACACAAGGCTAGGCAAGAACAGCCAGGTTCTAAGGTTATGGCTGTGAAGAGACAGCGGCTCAGATGCAGGATCAGGGACAGGCTGAGAGTGAGGCTAGACCCTGTGGAATCACGGCACGGCAAAGCTGTTGCTTTTACCAGTACAGACCTTCCTGAAGCTTGGATTTCCCATGTACCCTCAGGACTGTCTCACGCTGTATCCAGGCTGACTTTGTTTACGAGACTTCGGTGAGGGACCTTGTCAAAGGCTTTCTGAAAATCTAAGTACACTATAGCCACTGTCTGCCCCTTGTCCACATGCTTGTTAATCCCCTCAAAGAACAGTAGTAGATTGGTGAGGCCTGATTTCCCTTTACAAAAACCATGTTGACTATTCCCCAACAAATTATGTTCGTCTCTGTGTCTGACAGTTTTGTTCTTTATTATAGTTTCAAACAGTTTGCCCGGTACCGAAGTCAGGCTTACCGACCTATAATTGCCAGGGTCACCTCTGGAGCCCTGTTTTTTAAAAATTGGCTTCACATTAGCTATCCTCCATTCTGTTTGCTTTTTTGACTGCTGCTGCTGTATAGCTGGGATTATTTTTCCAATGTGCATTACTTTGCATTTATCAACATTGAATTTCATCTGCCATTTTGTTGCCCAGTCACCCAGTTTTGAAAGATCCTTTTGTAGCTCTTCACAGTCTGCCTGGGACTTAACTATCTTGAGTAGTTTTGTATCATCTGCACATTTTGCCACCTCACTGTTTACCCCTTTTCCCGGATCATTTATGAATATGTAAAATAGGACTGGGCCCAGTACAGACCCCTGGGGGACACCACTATTTACCTCTCTCCATTCTGAAAACTGACCATTTGTTCCTACCCTTTGTTCCCTTTCTTTTAACCAGTTTCCAATCCATGAGAGCACCTTCCCTCTTATCCCATGACAGGTTACTTTGCTTAACAGCTTTTGGTGAGAGACCTTGTCAAAGGCTTTCTGGAAATCTAAATACACTGTATCCACTGGGTCCCCCTTGTCCACATGCTTGTTGACCCTCTCAAAGAATTCTAGCTTCAGAGTCAGGTGAGCATTATCTCATCGCAGTCCCAAACTGACCAAAGGAAGGGGATTGACTCACTCGAGAGACAAGTTGTTGCCCAGGTCAGTGTCCTTTTTTCCTATGAGGCTGGGCTGGGTTTGTCCCATACATGCTCTGATGAGGTGTGAACTACTCGTCTGCTCCTGGAGAGTTTTTGCCTGGGCTAGTTTTAAGCCATGAGGACACATTTTCAGCCTCATAACTATAGACATGAAATCACACCTATAGCATTACTAGAATATTACCATAACAACAATGCTCAGTATATCATGAGTCTTTCGAAGACACCCAACATGACAAACTTTGCATTTGATACCACACAATCATATTATAAGGATGAACATGGGGTGCTGGGTGTTCCCCGAGGTGCAGAACATCACACCTCCCCCCTTAGTTTCCTGCAAGAGGGTTAGTCACAGACTGTCTCAAAGGCAGTTTGTGTTATAGTTTTTTTGGCATCCAGCCATTAAGGCCATGAGAGAGTAGTACATAGGGACCAGCTAAAAGATTGGACTTTAGTCTGACCAGGGCAAAAAGGAGGCATAGAGCAGCATGTCCAGAGGAGACTGAAACCAATGGGTCAAACCCAAACCCCAACGAAAACGTACAAATCGCTCAAATTGACCTGGTGTTACCCGGGCACAGGGGAATAAAAAATATGGGTCACAAATCACCAGTCTTAAGAAGGCCCCAGAGAACTAAAAGGGGTGTACTGCCTGTTAAACTTAGAGATGATTCTGTGATTGATTCCAAGTGATATTTAATTAATATTATCATGTTTAGTATAAAGAAGTGGACACGGGATGTTAACTATGTGAAATGTTCTTTTATTAATGATGCTGGTAAATGTAAATGTTGTTAATGTGGGACGCATATGTGCCGGTGTGAACATTCTGCTGTGGCAGATTTTAGCCAGTGGGAATGTAAGGGGACTGTTGGCCGTTTACTAAAACTTAGTGAGGATTTTTGATTGGCTCTTTCCCAGTACCAAAAGGAAGGGTCAATGGGAAACCAAGGCTCTGAAAATGACAGGCTCCAGGGTCAATGGCAAGAGGCATTTGCTGTGCCTCAGTTTAATTATCTGTATAATGGGGATATCTACATAGTGACTTTCCTTTATTAGGGGTTTTGAAGATCCTTCAATGAAAGGTGCTGCACAGTATGATGATAGTTACTGAGGAGAATTACTGAGCTCTGCTCCATTAGAGACAGCCCCGTGTGCCTGCAGAACATGTTAGAGTCTCCCCTTAGTCATCTTTCTCCAGATCTGTCTGCCTACTATCTACACAGCTATCCTGGGCATTTATAGGGTATCAGGACCTAAGGAGATCTAGTCATTATCCCTCATTTTCTTTCTAATCAACTATATTTTTAAATATACTCAAATTCACAGAGCAGCCAATTCCTCTCTGACTCAGCCCAGAGCCCAAGAGTTCTCATCTCCCCTTGGGAAGGTCCCTTAATTATTGTTTACTACTATAGCTGGATAAAAAACACAGAAGCAGAGACAAGCTTGTCATCAGCCTGTTTACATTCAGATGCAGCTTCTCCCCTAGAGGCTGAGCGAACCCCACTGGGATTGCACAGAGCTGTATTATAAACAGTGCACACCCCTGTGTCGTCTCTCGGTGTGGGATGCTGCTGGAGATGCTGGGGTGAGTGAGGTGTGGGACGCGGCTACCGGAGGGGGATTCCCACGGAAGACGCTTCCTTCTCAGAATTCACAGGTACCAACTCTTGCTGAGGAGCTCAACTGCTTGACAGACCCTGTGCAAGGTGGGCGTGATGGGATAGAAAATAAGTTTGTTCCAGTATCGTGGGCCAAAATGTCCCTCTTTGCTGTGCCCCCTTCCCCCGCCCCCGGCTGATGGCCATGCGGTGGCTGCATTTCAGTGGCACAGGGGATCCTTCAAGATGAAAGGTGTTAGTAGACGGACAATACGCAGCTAAATTCTGAGGCCAGGGCCTGTACTTTGCTCAGGCCCCATTGAGGCAAAACTCCCCTTGAAGTAAGAACTGAGTAAAGACATCAGGAGCCAGCTATTAATGCACAGAGACTGTCACCTCCTGCTCTTACTTTTCAGGGCTCTGGCTGTTAACGGGGGCCTGTTACCTGACTTTGATGTGCTGTTAAGGCTGGAGGTGCTAGGGGTCCTCACTGGAACAATTATAAGAATTTGTCAGCATGGGAAAGACATCTTCTCTCCTGGCTTCATTCGAGCAGTCGGCTGAACTGTTTTGCCTGAAACTTTCAAAAAACAATTCAGCCGGAAGCAGACACCCAGTGTGGGAAATTTTAGTCCAAACAGTTTGGCAAACTTATAAGGAACTGAAAATGAGGTCTCCTAATGGAAGGTGTCAGACAGCCTTAACTAACGGTGGTCCCACCAGCACTGCCTACAATGGCCAATCCATTTGCGAATCCCAGTCAGCTATGATCTTTGCTCCAATTTTAAGTCCAGACGGGACCATTAGGTTATCCAGTCTTAATTCCTGTGCAGCGCCGACAGACCCTCATCGTTGGCGGGCGGGATCAAACCTGGGACCTCTGGAGCTGAGTACATCAGCCTCTACTGCATGAGCTAAAAGTAGCTCTTTAAGTGGTCTCAGGGTCCCTAGATGGCACAGAACACCACACCCTGGAGGTGTGTGGGTTACATCGGTATAACACAGGCCTTTGAATTTCATACAGTTATCCCTGTATTGAGCCCCATGACTTGTGTGTGACTAAGGCCTAGTCTACACTAGGATTTTACATCATAGAATTATAGAGCCACAGGGTGAGAAAGGATCGCAAGGGTCAGCTAGTCTGCTAAGATGCAGGATTTGTTGGGTCTAAACCATCCCAGAACAGATGGCTATCCCGCTTCCGTTAGCTTCCACCACCTCCTGAGGCGTCTGTTCCATGGTCTTCCCGTTCTTAAAGTTAGAAAGTTTTTCCTGAGCTTTCATCTAAATCTGCTGTGCTGTAGTTTCAACCCATTGACAACTGTCCTGCCCACTGTGGCCAAAGAGAACAACTTTTCTCCGTCTTTTTTTATGGCAGCAGCCTTGCAAGTATCTGAAGACTGCTGTCATGTCCCCTCTTAATCCCTTCTTTTCTAAATTAAACATACCCAGTTCCTTCAGCTTCCTCGTATGGCTTCTATTCCACCCCTTGGATCATCTTTGTCACTCGCCTCTGGTTCCTTTCCAGTTTCTCTACATCCTTCCTATACATTGACGACCAAAACTGGACACACTGCTCCAGCAAAAAAAATGCACACCCCTGAGTGGTGTCCCTTTATTAACCTAACCTGGGTGTAGACAGTATGAGGTCGAGGGGAGGTGGATTACCTACGCTGATGGGAGAACCCCTGTCATCAGTGTAAGTAGTGTCTACACTACGGTAGAGCCGCTGTAGCATTTTAAGTGTAGACAAGCCCTCAAGCAGATCTTCCAGAGCATTTGGTGAGCTGGGACCATGCGAAGAAAATGTTTTAACACAGTCAAATGCAAAGTTATCCTCCTGGAACAGGGAATGCAGGCCTGACCCACAGAGTAGGGCACTGTATTATGGAACGCAGGGACCCTGTAACCACTCTGCCAATCATTGGGTCGGCCACAAATTTTATCTGCACTGATTTTCTATTTGCTTCCAGATCACTGATGGAAATATTGAATAGCATCAGGCCTAGAACTGATCCCAGGAGAACCCCACTAGACACACCCCCATTCGATGACAATGGCCCATTGACAACTGCTTTTTCGAGATCTGTCAGTTAGCCCGTTTTTAGTCCATTAAACATGTACTCTAATGATATTGTACAGTGTTCATTTATATATGAATATGTTCCCCTACTAAATCCAGTGCCTCAGAGAAATCAAAGTATTTTACATTTGCACAGTTCCCTTGATCAACCAAATGTGTCCTTTAAAAAAATGAAATGATTTTGACAAGACCTGTTTTCCATAAACCATGTTGTTGACTGGCATTAATTACATTCCTAAATTGTTATAAAACTAATCCCATACCAGTTATGCCATTGTTTCCTAACCTTGTCAAATCATATTTTTTTAAATTTCACTTTATTTTTTTAATTGTTAACATTTAACACAGAACTGTCCTTTATTTGCCTAGTTTTGTTTTCCTTGGATTCTTTTTTGTTTGTTTTTGTCGTTGATTTTATTGGCTCCGCTGCTGCAGGATTGTGTACTTCTAGTTTTGAATGAGATGTGTGGTTGATCTGGCAATGTGCGGAGGATCGGTTAGTTCGTAACTCTGGAGTTCTTATCTCTAAGGTTCTACTGTAGATGCTGTTTAACATCCTCCTTGACAGCTGCTAATGGACTAGAAAGTATTTCATCACCTCATGTGATATGAGTGCCCCATACTGCTTCTTTCCGAATGCAGAACAAAAATATTCTGTGAACATATCAGCTTTTTCTGCGATATTAGCAAGTTTCCTTTCTTCCCATAGGAATTGACCTAAACCTTTTCTAGGATTTCCTTCCTCCTAATATACTTAATAACCTTCTTTTTCCTATCCAAAGACTTGCCAAGCATGGATTTTTTCCTAATGTCTTTAAAGTCCCTTATCAATGTTCATAACTTCCAATTTGTATTACTTGCTATCTATTTTCCTTTCCCCCCATTTCCTATCTATTTTCCCTCTCCCCCTCTCCCCGCAATTGATGACTTCAGTTTGCCACTGAACTCGGTTTTTAGCTAAAGTTGTCCACTTTCTTCACTGTGGAATCATGGTTTAAAGAACCCCCAATTTCCATGCCCATTTTTCTGTGTACATTTTTTCCTCCTATCAGGTTGGGAACTCTTCTCTGTCCATTTGAATGTAATCACTTCCATTCTTTTCTTTTGTTTTCCTCTATCACATATCCCCATATTTCTCTCTTCTCTAAACTAAACAGACCCAGATGTGTAGGAATTATTGATGCATGAAGCAGCATAAAATATTGAAGTGGCCTTAGTAAGGTCAGTTGTCCATAATTCATTTCTCTGAATAATGAAAATGTCATTTTTCAGTTTCTGAAGAGCGATTAATTTGCTTCCCCCATGAGAACAGCCTCCAGTAGTGTATGTAGTGTTTCATGTTAACATTGTCTCTCCATCCAGACATTTGTACTGCAACCATCACCCTAGAGCCTGGGCACATACAGGAAGTCAGGGGAACGTATGGTACATTCAGGAGACACCGTTCTGCCTCAGAGTTGGACACCTTCCCCCTACTGTATGTCAGATTCCAACACAACCGACTTCACCAACCCCTCCACCTTCATCCTGCTGGGCATTCCTGGCCTGGAGGCAGCCCATGTCTGGATCTCCATCCCCTTCTGCACCATGTATTCAATAGCCATCCTGGGTAACTTCACCATCCTGTTCATTGTGAAGATGGAGCCAAGCCTCCATGGGCCCATGTACTATTTCCTCTGCATGCTGGCTGTCACCGACCTGGTCCTGTCCACATCCACCCTGCCCAAAATGCTGAGCATCTTCTGGTTCAATTCTAGGGAGATCGATTTCAGTGCCTGCCTCACCCAGCTGTACTTCATTCACTGCTTCTTAGCGATGGAGTCCGGGATCCTCGTGGCCATGGCTTTGGATCGTTATGTGGCCATCTGCCATCCCCTGAGACATTCCACCATCCTGACAAACCCCGTGGTGGCCAAGATCGGCCTGGCCGTGGTGCTGCGTGGGGGCATGGTCATATTGCCCTATCCCCTCCTGGCGAGGCGGTGGCCATATTGCAGAACCAACATCATCCCCCACTCGTACTGTGAACACATGGCCGTGGTAAATCTGGCCTGCGCAGACATCCGTGTCAGTAATTACTATGGCCTCTTTCTGGCATTCTTTCTGTCCAGTCTCGATGGGTGTTTTATTGCCGTGTCCTACACCCAGATCCTCAGGGCCATCTTCAGCCTCCCCACAAAGGACGCCCGGCTCAAGACTTTTGGGACCTGCATCTCCCACCTCTGTGTTATCTTAGCCTCTTGCATCCCAGCTCTCTTCTCCTTCCTCACGCACCGGTTTGGCCACAATGTGGCCATACATTTCCACGTTCTCATTGCCAACGTTTACCTCCTGGTGCCCCCCATGCTCAACCCCATCATCTATGGGGTGAGGACCAAGCAGATCCGGGACAGGCTGCTCCAGCTCTTCACTCACAAAGGGATTTAAAGTTTTCTCCTGGTGCTCTGGCTCTCAGACCGAGCTCCGTGCAGAGCTGGCTGGTGACATGGTGCTGGGCCCCCTTCCCTGAATCACTGACTGAGCCGTCAGAGAGACATTACACCCTTTCCTGGCCTCACTGTGCTGTGTCAGGGTGACAAACTGAGGAATCGGTCTTGGTAGAACTCAGTAACAGATATGGGCTTCCAGCTTTCTGATTGCTGGTAACTGGACCTGTGAGGCCTCACCTCCTGCCTCGCCTCTTCCCCCAACGCCCCAAACCCAGCTCCACAACTGACATCAAGGCACCACCTACGTCTGCACATGTTCCCCGCAGGCCCTGCCTGTCCCTCTCCCCTCCCATCCCCAGCCACAGGCTGCATCATCTCCATATCCCTCTCCTCCCAGCTGGGCTCCCTCTGCTCCAGGGCTGGGACTGGGGCTGCTTCAGCCTGACCAGGAGCCTGCAGTGAGGGCAGCGAGGATGCAGCACTGGGGCCAAGAAGCCAATCAGGAGCAGAGAGGGAAGCCAGGACGTCGTATAAAAGCAGCTGAGGGTTGGGAGCCGGGTTGTGTGGCAGGCGGGCGAGATTGCGCCTCATGCAGCTTGTGGGCCCTGAAGCTCAGCGACAGAGTCCCGGGGGCAGAGACCATCGTGTGGCTTATTTCTATAGCTATTAGCTCCTCTTTGTTCCTCCCAGCTGGGGGCTGTAGCCATCAGGGTCCCTGCAATGGGGATGGTCTGGGAGCCCTTTGAGCTGAGCCAAGCCTGGGAGACAGGGGAAGGGATCAGGTTTGAAGCTAGGAGGACACCAGCTGAGAGAGGGGGAAGGAAAAGCCCCATGTTAGCTGGGAAGGTGGGATTCTGGGCAGAGGCCAGGAAGGCTTTGGTAGCTCACGGGGAGGGGGATAAAAGGCACATCTGCCATCAGCCGGCTATTTACACACAGACTCGGCACCTTGTCTGGAACTACAGGGGACCCATTGCCCTGGGACTGAAGCTGAACAGTGAAGCTGAGTCTCATGTACGCTCTGCACGATGCTTTTGATCACCTCATCTTTAGCTAGGCTGGTGGGCATTGTTACCCCATGTCATGGGGCTGGACTGAGCCACACAGCAGTAAAGTGATTTACCCAAGGCCACACAATGAGTCAGTGGCAGAGCTGAGAATAAGAACTGGGAGTCCTGACCCCCCAGCACCATTGCTCTGGTCATGAACGGGCATCGCTCCTCTGGGTTGTATCAGATGCAGTGAGGCGATTTGTCTGCCATGATCAGTGGAGCTGACAGTCTTCTTAAAGAGGAGGAATTTACTAAAGAAACAGCTAAAAACTACAACTACAAAAACAAGTTTCCACACAGGTTTCCCCGGTAAACACGTCTTGTGTTGCTTGTGTACCGGGAACCACACGCTGCCTGCAAGTCTACACAGTGCACAGAGGCCATTTAGGTTGCAGCACAGTAAAAATAACAAATAATCATCCCTGTTTAATGCATGGAAAGGCTGTTTCAAAAGTCACCCAGCAAATCCAGGGCAGAGCTGGGCCTCTTTGGTCCCAGTTCACTGGTCTCTGCTGGTGCTTTATCTCTAGTTAAATGACTTGGGCCAATTCCTCATCTGGTGTAAGTGGGTGCAGCCCCACTGAAATCAGAGGAGATCGCCTGGACTGGAGAAACCAATGGAGAGTGAGCGCAAGGCCTCTATGCTGCTGCATGGACTATGTGAGCCAGGTCTGAGAGAGCCTAAGCCCCTCCCTATGCCTCAGTTTTCCCATCTGTAAAAGGGGGATGCGTCCTGGGAGTAGTGAGCAACAGTCTGCAAAGCTCTTTTCAACAGTCAACTCTGTATCCATGTGTCACTGTGCCTCAGTGAGACACAGCCAAGGATGCCAAATTCAGGATAAACTGCTGAGAAATAGAGCAGACTGACCCCAGACTGATGGTTATTCCATCCTTAGATTATACCAAGCCAGGAAGAAAAGTAAACTTCTGTCTCATCACACTGGTTAACAAGAAGCCAAGCATGCAGTCTCCTGAGGTATTCCAATGCTTGGGTCACCATCCAGACATGGGACTCCATGATGAGTGATTACTGAAAACCAGTTTAATCAGACACAGGGTCCTTCCAATCCCAAGAGATCAACCATGTAGCCAGTGTGACACTCTGTACTTTGTGGGAACACCCTGCACCCCCATATTCATCCTTATAATAATCTTGTGTGGTATCCAATGCAAAGTTTGTCATGTCGGGTGTCTTCGGAAGGCTCATGATATACTGAGCAGGGTTGTTATAATCATGTTATAGATTGTAAAATTTCAGGTATATAGTTATGAGGCTGAAAATCTGTCCTCATGGCTTAAAACAAACCCAGGTAAAAACTCTCCAGGAACAGAGAGGCAGTTCACACCTCATGAGGACATGTAAGGACATTGAAAGTGTTAAGATCAGCTTAGAATGTTTTTGCTTTTAGTTCATTTGATCAAGTCTGACTTTCTGTCCTTTGACTTATAATCACTTAAAATCTATCTTTGTAATTAATAAAAGTGTTTGTTTATTCTAACTTAAGCAGTGTGTTTGGTTTGAAGGATGTCAGAGACTCCCCTTGGGATAACAAGCCTGGTACATATCACTATCTTTGTTAAATTGATGAACTCATATAAGCTTGCACCATCCAGCGGGCATAACTGGATACTGCAAGATGGCGGTTCCTAGGCAAAATATGGACCCTGGTCTTCAGAAAAGCAGACTTTGACTCTCTCAGAGAACTGATGGGCAGGATTCCCTGGGAGGCTAATATGGGGGGGGGGGCGCGGGGGAAAAGGAGTCCAGGAGAGCTGGCTGTATTTTAAAGAAGCCTTATTGAGGGTGCAGGAAGAAACCATCCCGATGTGTAGAAAGAATCCTAAAATGGCAGGTAACCAGCATTGCTTAACAGACAAATCTTTGGTTGGCTTAAACACAAAAAGGAAGTCTAAATAATAAGATGGGTGAACTAGAGTGCCTCTTATTAAAGGAGGATATTGATATAATAGGCATCACAGAAACTTGGTGGAATGAGGATAAGCAATGGGACACAGTAATACCAGGATACAAAATATATCAGAAGGACAGAACAGGTTGTGCTTGTGTTGATAGTGTCTGTGAAATGCTTGGGGAGATTAGAGAGGCTATAAAAATAAAAATCTCACTAGTAATGGGTGATTTCGACTATCCCCACATTGACTGGGTACATGTCACCTCAGAACGAGATGCAGAGATACAAATTTCTTGACACCTTCAATAACAGCTTCTTGGAGCAACTAGTCCTGGAACCCACGAGGGGAGAGGTGATTCTTGATTTAGATCTTAGTGGAGCACAGGATCTGGTCCAAGAGGTGAATATAGCTGGACTACTTGGTAAAAGTGACCATAACATAATGAAATTTAACATTCCTGTGGTGGAGAAAACACCACAGCAGCCCAACACTGTAGCATTTAATTTCCGAAAAGGGGAAGTACACAAAAATGAGGAGGTTAGTTAAACAGAAATTAAAAAATGCAGTGCCAGAAGTGAAATCCCTCCAAGCTTCATGGAAACTTTTCAAAAACACCATAATAGAGGCTCAACTTAAATGTATAGCCCAAACTTAGCCCAGGGCTACACTAGGGGAGGGGGTCGATCTACGATACGCAACTTCAGCTACGTGAATAGCGTAGCTGAAGTCGGCGTATCGTAATCGACTTACCTGGCGATGAGGACGGCGGCGAGTCGATCGCTGCCGCTCCCCCGTCGACTCCGCTTCCGCCTTTCGATGAGGTGGATTGCCGGAGCCGACGGGGAGCGCGATCGGGGATCGATTAATCACGTCTTAACGAGACGCGAAAAATCGATCCCCGATAGATCGATTGCTACCCGCCGATCCGGCGGGTAGTGAAGACCTGCCCTTAAAAACATAGTAAGAGAGACCAAAAAGTGCCACAGTGGCTAAACAACAAAGTAAAAGAATCACTGAGAGGTAAAAAGTCATCCTCTAAAAAGTGGAAGTTAAATCCTACTGAGGAGAATAGAAAAGAGCATAAACTCTAGCAAATGAAGTGTAAAAATATAATTAGGAAGGCCAAAAAAGAATTTGAAGAACAGCTAGCCAAAGACTCAAAAGGTAATAGCAATTTAAAAAAAAAGACATCA
Source organism: Macrochelys suwanniensis (assembly GCA_033296515.1). NCBI lineage: Eukaryota > Metazoa > Chordata > Testudines > Chelydridae > Macrochelys > Macrochelys suwanniensis. The sequence continues at coordinate 562,364 of CM065775.1, forward strand.
GAAGCAAGAAGCCTGCTAAAAAAATAGTGAGGCCACTGGATGATCAAAATGCTAAAGGAGAACTCAAGGACAATAAGGCCATTTCTGGAGAAAGTAAATGAATTCTTTCCATCAGTCTTCACAGCTGAGGATGTGAGGGAAATTCTCAAACCTGAGCCCTTCTTTTTTTTGTGACGAATCTAAGAAACTCTCCCAGATTGAGGTGTTATTAGAGAAGGTTTTGGAACAAATTGAGAAACTAAACAGTGATAAGTCACTAGGACCAGATGGACCAAGAGTTCTGAAGGAACTCAATTCTGAAATTACAGAACTACTAACTTGCAAAATTTGCAGCCGATGCAAAACTGCACAAGATAATATAGTCCTAAACAGACTGTGAAGAGCTACAAAAGGGATCTCACAAAACTGGGTGGCTGGGCAACAAAATGGCAGATGTAGCCCTAAGGATTAATCTGCTTGCTTGCATAGATATATCTTTTCTTATAAGTTTAAGTATTGGATGTATTGTAATAGATTTATATTATAATTAAGTTTGACTGTAATGCAAGAGGCCTACAGACCAAAAATCTGTATGTTAAGCTAAGGCAAAATTAGCACCTCTATTTCAAGATTTTTACCCAGAAAGTAAAGTCAACCTCCATCTTGTTACCCAAATAGAGAAAGCACCCATGCCTATATCTAGGACCTTTACCTAGACCAATAGACAAGAAGAATGGCATAGGGGTTTTTTTCAAAGTTGTGCCCACAGACTTCACAAGTACACCACATGTGCACATTCACCTGTCATCAAATAAAATTAAATTGAACTGATAAATTAAATCAATATTATTAACACATCCTCGATCAGGCTACTTACTGGCGAGTCAGCCAGGAGACTGCAGGAGGTGAGAGCAGGGTCTCTTCTGGCCATATAATCTACAAATCTGTCTAGAGTTCCCTGCGAGGATAATATTTGTGTGGTCCTTATTCTGAGTCTTTGTCACACCCTGGGTGCCACATTTCAAGTCTGGTTGAAAGGAACACAGGAATTTGAAAGCTCAATGATGTTTGCTACTCAGTGCTGCCGGTAGCAAATGAACCAGACTCCCTGTGATTCTTTGTGCACCCCTACATCTCTCTCTATAACACTCCAAGTATCCTTTAATGCACGAACCAAACTGTTGAGTGTCTGGTGCTTTGTATCTCTATTCCAGGTGCACTGATATGGGCTGAAATCTAGCGTGTGACTGAAGAATGGAAAGGGTGCATGGGATGTTCCACTCTGGTGTTATCCGGACTGGTGAGCTGCTAGGCGTCTCCAATCCTTCGCTCGGGGAGCCAGCCTTACCCTGCTCTGCTGTGAGAACCCCCACTCCTGGGCTGTTCACACACAGCCTCTGGCCTGTGTGCTGCTCCCAGCTACTTGCAACCAAATGACACTAGCCAATATTGCTGGTCTCAGACACAACCCTTGGAATCTCTGTCTTGCACTGGCCAGTTATGTCCACTGGATGCTGAAATCTTATATGAGTTCCTCAATTTAACAAAGACATTGATATGTACCAGGCTTGTTATCCCAAGGAGAGTCTCTGAGATGCTTCAAATCAAACACACTGCTTCAGGTAGAATAAACAAACAGATTTATTTACTATAAAGATAGGTTTTAAGTGATTATAAGTCAAAACATAACAAGTCGGATTTGGTCAAATGAAATAAAAGCAATACTCATTCTAAGCTGATCTTAACACTTTTAATGCCCTTAAAACACTGTACAGTGTGTAGTGTAGACATGGCCTCAGTCAGGCAGAGAGAGACGGTTATTTGAAGAGCTTTGTGTGCCGCAAATAAGCGAAACGTTCCAAGGGGAAAAGTTCCAGCTTAGAGGATAAAATAAGGCGAGTCCCTTGAATAATTCCTAAAAGGTGTAAGTGGGGGAACGGTCCCTGCTCTCACCACAGGCTTGCACCTCCTCCGGGCAGGTACAGGACACACCCAGCCCAGCCTCACAAGAACAAAGGGTGCTGGCCGAAGCAGCAACAAAAGAATCTGTTAGACTCTCAAGGGAGTCACCCCCCTTCCTTGGGTCAGTTTGGAACTACGATGAGGTAATGCTCACCTGACTCTGAAGGGGAGTGGGGGCAAAGCCAAGAGGGAAGAAAGGACATGATAAAAGGGAGAGACGTTTGCCATGCTGGCTCTCTCTTTAAGCCACGAGGACACATTTTCAGCCTCATAACTATATACATGGAATTATAACCTAGAACATCACTGTAACATGACTCTAACAATTACTATAACATCACTATAGCAACCATGCTCAGTGCATCAGGAGCCGTCTTCAGACACCCGACATGACAAACTTTGCATTGGACACCACACAGTCATTTTATAAAGATGAACATGGGTGTGTAGGGCATTCCCCCGAGGTACAGCGTATCACGGTGCAATCTCCTGCTCCAACCCCACCGGCCTGAGCACTGAAGGGTTCTGTTAACTCTCCACAGCTGCAGATTGGGCTCATTAGCTTCAGCTCTGTGTAAGGGGACTGTTGGTCCCTTAGTACCACTTAGTGAGGATTTTGGTTGACCATTTCCCAGTACAAAAGGGGGAGGGGAGGAGTCGATGGAAAACCAGGCCTCTGAGACTGACAGGCTGCAGGAGCAATGGGGAGAGGCCAGTGTTCCAGATAAGCCTGATTGACAGGGCGGGCAGGCTAATGAGGGAGTCGGGAGCTCAGGGCATCCCATCCTCCATGTGAGCTGGGGCTGCCTGGGCCAGAGCGGGGCTGAGCTAAGGGGAGAGCAGGGGCCTGGGCTGAGCTGGGAGCAGAGCTGCACTGGCCAGAGGGGTCAGGGAACCGTCCCAGGGAGCAGGTCAGTGCTGGGAGCAGCGCCACAGCAGCCGGAGCCAGAGAAGCAGCCAAGAGAGCTGGAGCAGCGCGGGGGCTGGACATGGGGCTGGGTCTGGAGCTGGGTCTGGAGCTGGAACAGTCTGGAGCAGGGAGACACCCCCAGCCAAGAGGCCTTGCAGGCCACACTGGGAGGGGGATCGTAACCCCAACAGGGGGACTGACGTTGGGGAGAAGGGTCCTACCACCTAGAGCCTGAGGTGTGTGGCCTCCACCAGGTAGCACAGCCAGGGCCTGGGCAGGGGTCTGGGATGGGTGAGGAACAGACTGTGACCTGCCCTGACATCCAGCCATGGCTGTTCGGGGTTCCCCCGTGCCGCAGGGTGGGGTGACGGGTTTTCCTTCCACCTTTCACATTTTTTCTTCTTCTTTTTTAATTGATTGTTGTTTAATAAATTGTATTTGCTGGAATTATATGCAATGATTAGTGAGTCTGGGAAGTGTCCAATGTGCAGAGCACGCCTGTCCCTGTCTGAAGTAGCCATAACAAGGTTGGGGCTCAAGCCCCCGCCCCCAGTAATCTTGGCCCCAGCCTTTTTGGGGTTCAGAGGACTCTGCCACCCAGGGGAGTGGAACGGGGGCCCTCGAGTCAGGCAGGGCTCTGGGTAAGGAGTGGGTGCGAGGACTCAGCTCCTTTCACTAGCCAGTTCCACCAGGATAGTGTTTAAACCATGGATGTTCCTCACAAGAGCAGGGACCGTTCCCTCACTTACATCTTTTAGGAATTCTTCAAGGGACTTGCCTTAGTTTTCTCCTCTAGGCTGAAACTTTCCCCCTTGGAACGTTTTGCTTATTTGCGGTACGCAAAGCTCTTCAAATAACCGTCTCTCTCTGCCTGACTGAGGCCATGGCTACACTACACACCGTGCAGTACCACAGATGTACCGCCGAAGCTGCGCCACTCTAAGGTTCACCTTGGACAGGAGAATTCGTTCAGTCTCATTCCAGGGGTTAAAAACCCAGGTGCTCCGCACCGGAGAAATACCCCGATGAGCCAGAGGAGCAGGCCGAGAGTTCAGCTGTGGGAATCCAAGCGCCCTCCAGCCGGGCTGTGCTGGAAAGTCTGACTCAGCCGGGAACATTCGATTTCAATTCCACCTGGGAGACACTGGGAGGAAATGAACCGAGAGGGAGAGAACAAACCCAATGGAAACAGTAATCCAGTCTCTATCCTGCCGATGGGCCCCCCCCCTTATTCCAGGGTAGGTCTGTGGGGAGGTCGAGGCCTCTGTCCCCAGGACAGGCCCCCGGCTGCCCTCTGTCCACAAGAACAATCTGTTGGTGTTGGTTTTACTGAGTCTGTTCCCCTGAAGCGACCCCAGTGACTGTGATGCATTGGCAGGTTTCTGAGGGGCAGCGGAAGTGGAGTCCTGGAGTTCACACCTCACAGGAGCGGGGAGCTCACAAACCCCAGCTAGTTCTGAAAACCTCAGATTCACCTTGAGAGGATGGCGAAGGCTCAGACTCCCTCTTCCAGCCTTTCCTCTGCATCCCACCCAATGAACAGCCCCTGCCAGAGACGGACTCCATTTCCCTCTTGGCGTGACGGAGAGACTGTGGTTACGGCAGGGAAATCAGGACTCCTGGGTTCTGTCTATAATTCTGCCACTCATTCTCTGTGTGACCTTGGCTAAGTCATAGTGACTTTCCTTTGCTAGGTGTTTTGAAGATCTCCACTCAGTCATCCTTGTCCATTTCTGTCTGTCTACTATCTATCTATCCATCCTGGGCATTTACAGGGTATCAAAACTTATGCAGATCTAGGCATTATCCTTAGTTTTCTTACTAATTGACTATAATTTTTAAATATAAACAAATACACAGAGCAGCCAATTTATCTCTGTCTCAGCGGAGCACCTAAGAGTTTTCATCTCCCTTTGGGAGGGTCCCTTAATTAATGTTTACTGCTAAATGTGGATAAAGAACACAGAAGCGCAGACAGCTTGTCTCCATTGTTTGCATTCAGATGCTCGCTTATCCACTAGAGGCTGAGCAAACCAAACTGCGATTGCACAGAGCTATATTATAAACTGTGCACACCGCTGTGTCAGCTCTCGGCGTGGGATGCTGCTGCAGATGCTGGGGTGAGAGAGGTGAGGGACGCGGCTACCTGAGGGGGATTCTCAGAGAAGACGCTTCCATCTCAGCATTCACAGGTACCCATCTCTTGCTGAGGAGCTCAGCTGTTCGACAAACTCAGTGCAACACGGGCGTGATGGGATAGAGAATAGGTCTGTGGTACTTTCTGCACTGCACAGCCATTAAGCATCCCATAGCCCTTTCCACAGGGGATGAGTATGCTGCAGTATCACTGGCCAAAATGTCTCTTTTTGCTGTGCCCCACCTGCAGATGATGGCCTCCAGCCCCGAGGTGGCTGCATTTCAGTGGCAGAGGGGAACATTCATGATGAAAGTAGTTAATAGGTGGACAAGACAAGTCCAAATTCTGAGGCTGTGGCCCATGATTTGCTCAGGCGCCATTGAGGCAAAACTCTCCTTGGAGTAAAAACTGAGTAAAGACCTCAGAAGCCAGCTGTGTGCTAATGCACAGAGACTATCACCTCCTGCTCTTGCATTTCAGGGCTCTGGCTGTTAAGGTGGCGGGGGGTGGGATGTTACCAACCTTTATCTCCTGGGAAGCATTGAGGTGCTAGTACTCCTCACTGGAACATTTATAAGAATTTTTCAACATGGGCAAGACAAAGAATCATAGGATTCGAAGGAATCTTGAAAGGTCAACTAGTTCAGTCCCCTACACTTATGACAAGACGTTTTCTAGACCATCCCTGACAGGTGTTTGTCTAACCTGCTCTTAGAATCTCAAATGATGGAGATTCCACAACCGCCCTAGGCAATTTATTCCAGGGTTTAAGCACCCTGACAGTTAGGAGGTTTTTCCTAATGTCCAAGATAAACGGCCCTTGCTGTAATTTAAGCCCATTGCTTCTTGTCCTATCCTTATCATGTCCCCTCTCAGTCTTGTCTTTTCCAGACTAAACAAACCCAATTTTTTTCAATCTTCCCTCATAGGTCATGTTTTCTGGAACTTTAATCGTTTTTAATCGTTTTTGTTGCTCTTCCCTGGACTCTCTCCAATTTTTCCACATCTTTCCTGAAATGTAACACCCAGAACTGGACACAATCCTCCAGTTGGGGCCTAATCAGCACTGAGTAGAGGAACACTATCACCTCCCGTGACTTGCATGCTGTGCCTCTCTTAATGCAACACAAAACTGCATTCGCTTTTTTGCAATGGCAAAAAAATCCACATCCTGGAGAGATGTTGCTGTATCACCATAACCCCGGTGTAGACAGCATGAGGTCTATGGAAGAATTCTTCTATCGACCTAGCTACCACCTCTCAAGGAGGTGGATTACCTGCACTGCTGGGAGAACCCCTGCCGTCAGTATAAGTGTCTACACTGAAGTGCTAAGGCAGCACTGCGGTAGAGTTCTCAGGGTACACAAGCCCTCAAGCAGATCACATCTCTGGGAGGTGGATTACCTACGCTGATGGGAGAACCCCTGCCGTCGGTGTAAGTAGTGTCTACACTGAAGTTGCATGGCAGCTCCACTGTAGCATTTGAAACTTAGACAAGGAGAAATTCCAGAAAAGCATCCAGCCTGGATCTGCAAACGCGGGGAGTTGGAGAATCCACCGCTTCCCTGCACAGTTTTTTCCAACAGTTAATCACCCTCAGTGCTAAACATTTAGCTTTTATTTCCAGCTGGAATTTGTCCGGCTTCAGCTTCCAGCCATTGGGTCTTACTCTGCCTTTCTCTGCTAGATTACAGAGCCTCCTCTGCCAATCATTGGGTCATCCACAAATTTTATCTGCAGTGATTTTCTATTTCCCTCCACATTGTTGATGGAAATAGTGAATAGTGAATAGCATGAGGCCCAAACCGATCCCTGCAGAAACCTACTAGACACATCTCCATTCGCAGACAATGTCCCATTTTGCATATGCCCTACTCAGATTGAATAGTGTTAATTTATTATCTGAATGTTTCCCCAAGTAAACCAAATGCCTTAGAGAAATCAAAGTCTATTACATCTGCCCGGTTCCCTTGATCAAACAAACATGTGCTCTCATTAAAGGATGAAATCGAATTTATTTGACAAGACCTTTTTTCCATAAACCATGTTGTTTACTGGCATTAATTATATTCCTAGACTTTTTTTGAACTAATCCCATACCAGCTTTTCCATTGTTTCCTAACCTTGTCATATCATTATTTTAAATTTCCCTTTTTTTAATACTTTACATTTAACACAGAATTGTCCTTTATTTGCCTTTCTTTTTTGTTTCTGTTGCTGCCTGATTCCGTACTTCTGGTTCTGAATGGGATGTGTAGCTGAACGGTCAGTTTGTAACTCTGGTGTTTGTAACTCTACAGTTCTACTGTAGATGCTGTTTAACATTCTCCTTGGCAGCTAATGGACTGGGGACTATTTCATCACCTCATGTGATATGAGTACTTCATACTGCTTCTTTCCAAATGCAGAACAAAACTATTTCTGCAACACATCTACGTTTTCTACAGCATTAACACCTTTTCTTCCTCCCTCTAGGAACTGGCATAAACTCTGTAGGATTTCTTTTGTTCTTCATATACTTAAGAGACCTCCGATTTGTGATCCTTAGCCCTGCCAAGCATGGATTTTTTCCTGGTGTCTTTAACATCCCTTATCAATTTTCATAACTTTCAATTTGTATTGCTTGATACTTGTATTCCATTTCCCTTTTGTTATATATTGCTTCACCTCCCCCTCCACCCCCACCAATTGCTGCCTTCACCTTGCCACTGAAACAGCTTTTTAGCCAGAGTTGGCCACTTCTTGACTGAAATCATGGCTTTTTAGCTCTCCAAGAAACTCTTCTTGAATAACTTCCAATTTTCATTTCTATTTTTCCATCTAATATTTTTCCTTTGGAAGCAGTGTGTGTGGATATTACTGGTTGGGAACTTTTCTCACTTTGTCCATTTGAATGTAATCAGTGCCATTATTTGATTTTGTTCTCCTCTATAATATGCCCCGTTCTTTGTTTCTTCCCTAAACTAAACAGTCCCACACGTGTAGGAATTATTGACGCATGAAGCACCATAAAGTATGGAATTGGCATTAGTAAGGTAAGTTATTCATAATCAAATTCTCTGAATAATGAAAATGTCATTTTTCAGTGTCTGAAGTGTGACCAATCTGCTTCACCCATGAGAACTGTCTCCAGCAGTGCATGTAGTGTCTTATATTAACATTGTCTTTCCACACAGGCATTTGTACTGCGACAATCACCCTATATCCCTGGGCACATACAGGAAGTCAGGAGAACATACGGTACAGGCAGGAGACACCGTTCTGCCTCAGAGTTGGACACTTTCTTCCCTACTCCATGTCAGATTCTAACACAACCGACTTCACCAACCCCTCCACCTTCATCCTAATGGGCGTTCCTGGCCTGGAGGCGGCCCATGTCTGGATCTCCATCCCCTTCTGCACCATGTATGTCATAGCCGTGTTGGGGAACTTCACCATCCTGTTCATTGTGAAGATGGAGCCGAGCCTACATGTGCCCATGTACTATTTCCTCTGCATGCTGTCCGTCAGTGACCTGGTCATGTCCACGTCCACCCTGCCCAAAACGCTGAGCATCTTCTGGTTCAATTCCAGGGAGATTGATTTCAGTGCTTGCCTCACCCAGATGTACTTCATTCACTGCTTCTCATCGATGGAGTCTGGGATCCTCGTGGCCATGGCTTTTGATCGCTACGTGGCCATCTGTGATCCCCTGAGACATTCCACCATCCTGACGAACCCCCTGGTGGCCAAGATTGGCCTGGCTGTGGTGCTGCGCGGTGGCATGCTCATATTGCCCAATCCCTTGCTGGCGAGGCGGTGGTCATATTGCAGAACCAACATCATCCCCCACACGTACTGTGAGCACATCGCTGTGGTTCAACTCGCCTGCACTGACATCCGTGTTAGTAGTTACTACAGCCTCTCTATGGCATTCATCGTGACTGGTCTGGATGTGATTTTTATTGCCGTATCCTATACCCAGATCCTCAGGGTCATCTTCAGCCTCCCCACAATGGACGCCCGGCTCAAGACTTTTGGGACCTGCAGCTCCCACATCTGTGTCATTTTAGCCTTTTACGTCCCAGGTCTCTTCTCATTCCTCACACACAGGTTTATCCATAATGTCCCCCAACATTTCCACATTCTCATTGCCAACTTGTACCTCCTGGTGCCCCCCATGCTAAACCCCATCATCTATGGGGTGAGGACCAAGCAGATCCGGGTCAGGCTGCTCCGGCTCTTTACTCATAAAGGGCCCTAAAGTTTTCTCCTCGTCCTCTGGCTCTCAGACCGAGCTCCGTGCAGAGCTGGCTAGTGACATGGTGCTGGGTCCTCTACCTTGAATCACTCACTGGACAGTCAAAGTGACATTAAAACCTTTCCTGGCCTTATTGTGCTGTGTCAGCGTGAAGAACAGGGGAAACGGTCTGTGTCCAACTCAGAGGGTTGCCACCTTTCTAATTGCTGGTAACTGGGCCCCTGCAGCCCCTCACTGTACCTTGCCTCTTCCCCCCAAAATCCCTGCCCCTGTCTCACCTCTTTCCCCACGGCCCCACCTCTCTTGCTTGCTCCTCTCCTCCCCTCCCTCAAACCTGGATTCCCTCTGCTCAGGGGCTGGCACAAGAGCTCCTGAAGCCTGAAAAGGAATCTGCCTGCTGGTAGGGAGCATCCCGGGATGAGCAAGGGGTGGCATGAATTAATAACCCGATGTCTCCCCCTGCCCGGCAGTAACTGGACACTGCCAGGTCCCCTTTTTGACTGGACTTTCCTCTTGAACGCTGGCTACCTGGTAACCCTAAATGGCACCTGGACACAGAAGCCAATAACCCGATTGTCTGGGTGAAACCCAGATTAGTGGAAACCCTATTAACTTCCGTTAGATTGTGTGAACCAACTGTATCCTTACATCCTTGGGTTTTTCCTGTACTCTTCACTCACGCTCTTCCTGCCAAAGGGCAGAAGCCTGTGGTGGAGGAATCTGTCTATAAATATGTTGGTCATTAAAGACTGCCAGAACCTAATGAGATCTGAACAGGAAAGAAGAAGGGAGTAACTGCATTCTAGATAAAAGCCAGTCTTCTCTAGCTTCTCTGGAGCGGGGTGGGCATGGAAGGAATAGAAACACCCCAGAAGAGGTAACGGAGAGAGGAGGGTGTAACATTCTGTACCTCGGGGGGACACCTTTCACCCCCATGTTTATCTTTATAAAATGACTATGTGTTATCTAATGCAAGTTTGTCATGTTGTGTGTCTTCAGAAGGCTCATGATGCACTGAGCATGATTGTTATAGTGATGTTATAGGAATGTTAAAGTGTATAATTTCATGTATATAATTATGAGGCTAAAAATGTATCCTCGTGGCTTAAAGGAAGCCCAGGCAAAAACTCTGTAAGAGCAGAGGGGCAGTTCACACCTCATGAGTGCAGGTATGAAATAAAAACCTAGCCCAGCCTCACAGGAACAAAGGGTGTTGGCCTAGTCAGCAACAAAAGAATCTGTTAGACTCTCAAGGGAGTCACCCACTTTCTTTGGAGGGGTTTGGAACTACGATGAGGTAATGCTCACCTGACTCTGAGGGTGGGGGCAAAGCCAAGAGGGAAGAAATGACATGCTAAAAGGGAGAGACATTTGCCATACTGGATCTCTCTTCCACCTAATCTACAGACACCACCACCAAGTGACTGAAGCGCTGATCAAAGGGGAGAGCCTGGCTGAAGAGCAACCAGCCAGCCTGTGGTGAGAAGCATCTACATCTGTAAGGGCATTGGAAATGTTAAGCTTAGCTTAGAATGTGTTTTGCTTTTATTTCATTTGACCAAATCCAACTTGTTGTGCTTTGACTTATAACCACTTAAAATCTATCTTTCGTAATTAATAAATCTGTTTGTTTATTCTACCCGAACCAGTGCATTTAGTTGGAAGCATGTCAGAGAATCCCCTTGGGATAACAAGCCTGGTACATATCAATTTCCTTGTTAAATTGACGAGCTCATATAAGCTTGCAGTGTCCAGCGGGCATAACTGGACACTGCAACAGGGAGATTCCTAGGGTTGTGTCTGGGACCGGAGATATTGGCTAGTGTCATTCGGTTGCACTATGCAAGGAGCAGCTTACATGTCATAGGCTGAGCGTGAACAGCTGGGAAATGGGGGTTCCCACAGCAGAGCAGGGTAAGGCTGGCTCCCAGAGTCAAGGACTGGAGCGTCCTAGCAGATCACCCATCCAGATAACATCAGAGGGAAACGTTACAGGGGTGTTGGCCCAGCCCTTTAAAAACACCAGAGACTAGGTGAGTGAGAAGATGCTGGGGCACACGGGCGGCAGGGGGGACTCTTTGGTCGCAGGTCTATGTCTGCGGCAGAGAATCAGAGTCCAGCAGGAGGAGAAGTCATGAGCTGCAGGAGGTGACCCCTGGACACCCTGGGGGGCTCTGACCAAATCCCAATGAATGCTCCAGGGCAGTGAGGACACTGAGGCAGGGAATGGCGTGCGGGTGTTGTATTGTGCTTACCGGGATCTCTGGATCTCTTGTGCTGTCTGAAGTAGAGGAATTGTTTTAGCCACCCCCTGTTGCAAGGCCCGGGGCTGTTTCCTTTAATAATCATGTGCCCCAAAAGAGAGAAACTGGAAACAGAGCTTGTTCAAGGGGGAGCTCTGGGAAGGGAGCGCTGAAGCAATTGGAGGGTCTGGAGGAGCCAGGCTGAAACTAGTCTTGGATGCTTGGCGTGCAGGTCTTCAATCGCAGACGGAGGCGCTAGAACGGAAGCAGCACCCTGAGAGTGGGCCTAGAAACCCAGAGCCAGAGGCAGGGCCTGAACGTTGCTCCAGCTCAAAAGCACATGAGTCCAGGGTGTGGGACCCAAACACAGCCGCCTGGCGGGTGTCCAGCCCCGGGAGCTTGCGCAGGGCTGTGACAGCAAACCTGGAGCTGCTAAATGGATGCTAGGGGACGGTCACTAGACGGGGAGTGGGGCTGGGCGGGGAGGTGTCCACAAGATGTTCTCCTCACCCAAATGTGGCTCCCCTGCCCTCGGTGATTCCCTAAGAGCTCTGGTTCCAGGACTGATCCAGCCGGGCTCCCGTGAAGGAAACGTTTCCTGAACCAGGCAGTGCTGGTTTGGGGTCAGAGAGAGGATTTGTCTCTCCCTTGGAAAGGGCTCCCCAGAATGGTACAGACAGGGAGTCCCTGTTCCAGTGGGTTTCATCCCATCTCTCTCTCTCTCTGTCTCGCAATGTATTTAGGTCCATCTCTCCCTCTCCTTTGTAACTCCCACACATACCTCTCTCTCTGACACTTCTAATGGGCAGCCCACCCTAGGTGTCAGTTACAAACGCTCAAGGGGCTGTTTTTCCATCGAGTTCAGTGGCAATTGCCGGTGTAGCTCTGTGAGTCGCTGCCTCTGAGAGCCGATCTGGCTGGGCGAGAAGCAGGGCACATGAGTCTGGTTATTCATCCTGGTAAAACGAAGTCCCTGGCCATTACCACCGAGAAGCCTGCAGCTGCAGACTGCACCCAGCTCAGTAGTAACCGATCTGGAGGGATGGCTGGGCAGGTGGCAGCTTCATACACAGGGCTGGAGGCTGCTGGAAAGATCTGGGCACTTGTACAGTAGCAGCCGCTGCCCTGTTCCCGTCTGCTGCCTTCGTGGGGATGTCGTGGCAGGAGGCTTACTACAAAGCTGCAGGTCTCTAGAACAATGGGGACCCCAGCTCCCGTGGATGGGAGCAATAGGCGGGGGCTGAGGAAGGATGAGGGGCTCCGGGCTGACATTTTCAATGTTCCTGGTCTCCAGCAGCTGCTCCGTATCAAGGGGCAGCACAAGATCAGGAGTGAGGATCTATTGAACCCAGCAGCACGGTGTTAGTTTGAGCAGCTTTCTGGCTAGGTACATCTTACTATAGGATAGAGCAGCACATTCTGAAGTGGGTGTACCAAGGAATGTCACTTTACGGCCAGCTATTACGAAGGCACCAACAGCTTCGGTGGCACGACAAGACTGCCAGGGATGGATGTAAACTGAATAAAGAAGCCAACCACCTTCAGCTCCTTCCCAGAGCTTGGTCGGGGCAGCGCTCGTTGTCCATGGAGCCTACGTTCCTTTGGGATTTGCCATGAAGACGATGATACTGACTGATGGGAGGAATGGCTCCCCACATGCCGTGGCAAAAGGTCTGTTGATCCAGTAATATGCACGAGGCTGAGCTCTGACAAACAGAAAGCGCAGGTGACACTCGCTGAACAAGGAAAGTGAGAGGGACATTTTCAGGGGGTCACGTATTGCGCATGTGATGAGTAGCGGGAAAAACACTCTCTTTTCTTTGCTCTGTATCTTGGATTGCTTTCCTCCTGTGGTACAGACTAGAGTGAAGTCTTTTTCAGGACATGGATGTATGTCTTTTATAAAAATACAAAATGAGATATCAGAGAGCTCTGGTTCGATAGATATATTGCTGTGACACTCTGTACCCCCAAAGCAACATCCTCGCACCCCCATATTCACCGCTATTATTTAATTACAACACATCCTGTACAAAATATTTCATGTTAGGTGTCTATGGAAAAGTTGTGGTTTGCTGAATATGATTATCCTATTTGCATGCATGTCACAGCTTTTGTATCTGAAGTTATGAATATTGACTGTAGATCTGTATTTCAAATGTGTTTGCTCCTGTGGTAACTCCCGCAAGGTAGTTTACATCCAGTCTAGCAAGCACATTGTGATCGGACTATTCAAGTTGACGGCTCATCAGTGAACACAATGTGCCATGGAAGAGGCTTAACCCCCTTTGATGGACTCAACTGTGACTCATTGAAACATGCAAGGACGTGTGAGCAGCTCATGTGACACTGGACTCCATCTTGTGCCTGTACTTTCCCGTTAACTGCGCTGGGAGCTTTGTTTGGGACAATGAAGTTCCCTCCACATGGCAGAATCTATGAACGGGGGAAGTGACATCACTAATTGGCTTCACTTCCCCCCATAACTGAACACCTGAAAACACAGCTAGAGGGAAAAGACGTTGACTGAGGAGATGGTCCCAGGCTGGGAATGAGAAATCCCAGCCTCCATATGGAACATTGGTGAACTGTTTGTGCCCTAGGCTGGGGAGCTGGGGGGAACTGGCTGGAGACTCTCTCTTGTCGGTTCATGAGTGGCTGACGAAAGCAGTCGTGTAACTGCAGCTGGGTGTGTCCCTGCTTGTGAATGTTTGTGCGAGTGCAGGAGCTGGAGGGGTTTGCAGCTTGTCACATTATCACAGTGTGAGAGGGGTCCCAGACTGGTTTGCCAGAGGGCTCAGCCGTCCCCCAGTTCCAGGCTGCACCCTGGGGAAGTCCGCCACAGTGGCGCTGCAAGCAGGGAGAAATGCGCAGCTTGTTGTTCTGAGTGAGATTCGCACTTCCTGCGCTGGTGTGGAGACGTTAAGTGAGGTGGCTGGAGATCAGTCAAAGAGGACACTTGTTATTGGCTATTTGCTTATTTCGGGAAAGGGAGGTAGGGACAGAAAAGAGGAAAAACGAAAGAAAACAGCGAAACAATTGCAACATTGTAGCTGGTCTGATTGCAGGCAGCAGAAAAAGACCACGTGAGAATTTTGGAGCTAAAGCAGGTGGAGGCTGCCAGAGAGGAGGCTGAACACAGAAGAGCTACTGAAGTAAATGAAAAACATGATTTAGGTGGGGTTGGTCCTGCTTTGAGGAGGGGGTTGGACTAGATGACCTTTGTGAACCCTGGTGGGCGGAGCCAGGCCATGCTTGCCCCTCCCACTGGAAGTCAGAGGGCGGAACAGGAAGTATAAAGGGCGGGTCCGGGGGCTCTGTTTGTTTGGCTGCAGCCGCCGAAGGAGACAGACGCCTCCTGCCCTCCCCCGAGCTGGGGGACGGCAGTGGATCCCCACTGAGCTGGCTACAGGACTGGGCTCCAGGTGCCCACCGATGGGAGGGCAGCAAGAGGCCTGAGGCAGCCGACCCTAGTCTGACTGTGTTGCGGCCAGACACCCAGTCAGCGTGTTTCGGCCGGATTCCCAGCTGACCCAGGAGCCGAATTCTCTCCCACTGTTAGGGCTGGGACGTGGTGGAGTTGGGAAAGCCCGTGTCCCCCTACCCCTGCCACCGCACCCCTGGTGTGGCAGTCCCACCCTCTGTAGGCCAAAGAACCTGCAATTGTCGACCATCCAACGGAGCTAGGACACCCGGCACTCTTGCCGCTCACCCCTGAGTTCAGGCCTGAGGCTTTGAGCAGGGGGTTGGACTAGACGACCTCCGGAGGTCTCTTCCAATCCTAATTTTCTATGATTCTATAGACTTTCTGCTGCCCTGCTCTGACTACGGTCTTGGGGTAATAACTGTTTCCTGCTCAGCCCTGGGTACAGGCCTGAGCCATAGACCCTTTACCGCCCGCTGCCAGAGAGGAGGCTGAACACAGAAGGGCTATGGAACTAAAACAACAGAAATAAGAAGGAAGTGGGAGAGCAGAAACACCAATTGGATTTGCTGGAAAAGCAGAAGCAGAATCCTCCCCCTCCACTGATTCCCACTTCTCCAAAAAGCCACAGCTGTGTCCTGCATCACAGTGAGACAGGTGATATTGCTGAACACTTCACCATCTTTCAGAGGCAGTGTGTGATTCATAAGATTCCTGACGACCAGAAGATGCCCACTTTAGTTACCAATAACGTGCTGTATCTAGCCAATAAAATGCCAATTCCGGATGCTTTAGATCAGCATTTCTCAAATGCGGCCATTGTGGCTGCATGCGGCCACCAGGGGCTTTTCTTGCGGCCGCAGCCTCCTGGGCACTGACTGGGGTGGAGACGCAAAGGAGCATGCAGACAATGAGTTTCCCATCGTCCTGGGGGTGTTGAGACTCGGACTTCGGGCTTCAGCCTGGGGCAGCTGGTGGGAGGCTCCACTCATGGGACTTTGGGCTCTGGCCCTGGACCCCAGGCACACAGTGGCAGCTGCCGGCTCTGGACTAAAACCCACCATTGTCCCTGGCCCCCGCAGCCTCCTCCGGTCCCGGGATCTGGCCGTGCGGTGGTGGGCTCAAGCCCTGGAGCCTGGATCACCTGTCCAATTGCCCCTGGCCCCCACTGTCTCCGTACCCACCTCCCCATCCAGGGTTTAATTTGTCCCTTGTCTTGCTAGGCCTGAGTACGTCTGCTATGAAAAATGATAACAGGTTTGAAGCCTGTGCTGCACGGAAGAAATCATTATCAGTTAGCATATCAATAAAGTCATCCTTTGCTACCCCCACTGATCATGCAGCTTCCAAACCCTCGGTTGTATGTGCACTTGAGACGAAGGTAGAAGGATTTTGTCACCTCCTACTAATAAACGCTCTACCAGCCATCCTGAAACTATGTCACATTCTTACACTATGCTCCTCTTAACCACAGAAATTACTGCCCCAGTATCTTTCCAAACAAGCTGTTCCCTGCCATTAATGCCGACAGCCTTGAAGTGCTTCATGCCTAGTTGTGCAGAGGTTAATTTTAGAAACCCATTATGATAAATGACAGGTGCCTGAGGGGCTTCTGTACTCAGGGTCGCAGCATCCGCATGGGCTACCTGCTGCCTGCTTCCTCCTGGAACAGGGCATTTCTTCCTCAGGGGATCAGTGGAATTACAGTGATAGCACCTTCTTTGCTCTTATGGGTCTACCGGAGATTTGGGTCGGGGATTAGAGGAATGGGGTAAAACAAGCACCCTGTCTCCCACCCAGGTTAAACCCCTCTTTCTGGGGTTTATTATTCACAATAGATGCTTGTGTCGGCTCAACATCATCAGCTAGAGAAGCCATCTCATGCAGACTTTTCACTTTTGTCCCCTAGACACTGTCTTACGTCATCTTTACATATGTTAAAAAATGCTCCCAAGCAAAAAGGTCGACCTATGGACTAAATTCCAAAAGAACTCTCGGCAGCTACAAAAGCTCCCCATCTCGGCTATGAATCTGAACCTCACGACTTGAACTCATGTCTGTCCGTATATTGATCTTTTACCTGTACTCACTCTTCTATTTTTTAATAAATTTCAGTTTAGTTAATAAGAACTGGCTGAGAGCATGTATTTGGGGAGAGATCTGAAACATTCATTTACATGGGAGGTAATGTGTCCGATCCTTTGGGATTGGTAGAACCTCTACTTTTATATGAGGAAATACAATTTTCATTAATCCTCATCATATCTGACTTGGGCATCGAGGTGGAGGCCGGAGGCTGGGTTACTTTAATGGAACTGTGTTGCTGGCTTCTGAGTAACCAGTGAGGTATAACAGAAGCTGCTGTGTGATGACTTGGTAAATCTAACGATTGGAATATCCACCAGGTTGTTGGGGATTGCCTGCCCCATTCTTTGTAGTTCACCCTAATTGACTGGCCTCAGCTGGCTCCCCTGGGACCCTGGTCACAGCCCATTAAGAAACACACTTGGCCTTGGAAGAAGATTATCCCCAACTGATGGACTTTCCTGTGCACGTTCTAGTCAGGACATGGATAATGGCCCTGCTATGACTCGTTGAAGCATGGAAGGGCACGAGACCAGCTCATGTGACACTGGACTCCATCTTGTGCCTCTTCTTTCCCACTAACTTCACTGAGGGCTTTCTTTGGGACAATGACATTCCCTCCACATGGCAGAAGCTATAACAGGGGGAAGAGACATCATCACTTAGCCTCCCTCCACCCACAACGCAACACCTGGAAACAAGTCATTAAAATGCACTGAACTGGGGAGGTGGTCCCAGGCTGACAGGATTTCTAGCCGGTGTATAGAAGACCGGTGGACTGTTTGTCCCATCAGGGTGAGACACGGCTTGATTTGAGTCCTGTTTAGTGTATACAACTGAGATTGCAGTTCTGTTTGTTTCTTAAGTTACCAAGTTTGATCTGTACGCTATTACTTGCAGCCACGTAAAATCTCTCTTTCTCTAGTTGATAAATCTGTGTGTGTGTGGGTGGGGTGGGGAGGGGTGTCACCTAACACAGTGTGTTTTTTGAAATGTAAAGGGGAAATCTGCTCAGGGACAGGGGCTGGTGCGTTGTCCTCTCCACATTGACGGGGGCTAGACTGGGCAATAAACTTACACTGCTCAGCATTTTGACCAGGGTAAGACGGTAGAGCTCTGGGGTCCTCGGCTGGAGAGATGGGGAGGAAGTGGCTGGAGCCTCTCTATTGTTGGTTCATGAGCGGTTATTGAAAGCATTCATGTAACTGCAGCTGGGTGTGTCCCTGTCTGTGTATGGCTGTGTAAGTGCTAGACCTGGAGAGGATTGCAGCTTGTCACAGCCTCACAGTGTGAGAGGGGGCCCACCTTGGTATGCCAGAGGGCTTATTAGTATCCCAGTTCCAGGTTGCAGTCTGAGGAAGTCTGTCTCACCCACCTAACGGACAGGCCCTGCTAGACCGTGCGTCAATTTATTTCTCGTTATGCGCTCAGCTACTGTCAAAGAGACCATGGGTACAGGGAAGACAGGACTGATGGATTCTGTCTGTCATTCTCTGTGTGACATTGGCCAAATCACGTCACCCAGTGCCTCACATTACCCATCTGTATAATGGGGATACGTTCATAGTGACTTTTCTTTTCTAGGTGTTTTGGACATTCTTCAATGAAGGGTCCTGCATGGTTACTAATGAGAATTACTAATCTCTTATCCCTTAGCTAAAGCCCCGTGTGCCTGCAGAAAATATTTGCATCTCCTTCAGGGGCATCTTCCTCCAGAGCTGTCTGTCTATTATCTATCCAGTCATCCTGGGCATTTCCAGGGTATCAGACCCTATGGAGACCTAGGCATTATCCCTAGTTTTCTTATTAATCAACTATAATTTTTAAATATACACAAATACACAGAGCAGCCAATTCCTCTCTGACTCGGGGAAAGCCCAAGAGTTCTCATCTCCCTTTGGGAAGGTCCCTTAATTATTTTTTACTCCTAAAGCTGGATAAATAGCCCAGAAGCACAGACATGGAAAGAGATAATGGCTAGAGTGTGTCCGTTCTCCAGCCTGTTTACATCCAGATGCTGCTTCTCCCCTAGAGGCTGAGCAAACCCCACTGGGATTGCACAGAGTTATATTATCAATGGTGCACACCCCTGTGTTGGCTCTCGGCGTGGGATGCTGCTGCAGATGCTGGCGTGAGAAAGGTGTGGGACGCGGCTACCTGAGAGGGATTCCCAGGGAGACACGTCTGTCTCAGGATTCACAGGTACCATCTCCTACTGACGAACTTCCCTGCTCGACAAACCCAGTGCAACTTAGGTGTGATGGGACAGAGAATAGGGCTTTGGTCCTTTCTGCTCTGCACAGCCAGTAAACATTCCAGTTTGCTCCAGCATCATTGGCAAAATGTCACTCTTTTCTGTGCACCCCCGCCCGCCCTGGCAGATGACCTGTTACTGCCCAGACACTGTCACCTCCTGCTCTTGCTGTTAATGGGTGGGTGGGTGGGTGGGGGGCAGACGGCAGGGGAGTCTGTTACCTGACTTTTATCTGCTGGGAAGCATGTAAGTGCCAGGGTTCTTCACTGGAACAATTATAAGAAATTTTAACAAGCCGGGCCTTAAAACCACTAAGGAAGGAGATTCCACCACCTCCCTAGGGAACCCATTCCAGTGCTTCACCACCCTCCTGGTGAAATAGTTTTTTCCTAATATCCAACCTAGACCTCCCCCACTGCAACTTGAGACCATTGCTCCTTGTTCTGTCATCTTCTACCACTGAGAACAGCCGAGCTCCATCCTCTTTGGATCCCCTCTTCATGTAGTTGAAGGCTGCTATCAAAACCCTTCTCTTCTGCAGACTAAATAACCCCAGTTCCCTCAGCCTCTTCTAGTAAGTCATGTGCCCCAGCCCCCGCATCATTTTCATTGCCCTCTGCTGAACTCTCTCCAATGTATCCACATCCTTCTTGTAGTGTGGGGCCCAAAACTGGACACAGTACTGCTGATGTGGCCTCACCAGTGCCGAATAGAGGGGAATGATCACTTCCCTCCATCTGCTGGCAATGCTGCTACTAATGCAGCCCAATATGCCGTTGGCCTTCTTGGCAACAAGGGCACACTGCTTGCTCATATCCAGCTTCTCGTCCACTGTAATCCCCGCATCATTTTCTGCATGACTGCTGCTTAGCTAGTCGGTCCCCAACCTGTAGTGGTGCATGGGAGTCTTCCGTCCTAAGTGCAGGACTCTGCATTTGTCCTCGTTGAACCTCATCAGATTTCTTTTGGCCCAATCCTCCAATTTGTCTAGGTCATTCTGGACCCTATACCTAACCTCCAGCATATCAACCTCTCCCCCCAGTTTAGTGTTATCCACGAACTTGCTGAGGGTGCAATTCATCCCGTCATCGAGATCATTAATAAAAATGTTGAACAAAACCGGCCCAGGAGGAAGCCCTGGGTGTATTCCGCTTGATACTGGCTTCCAACTAGACATCAATCTATTGATCACTATTCGTTGAGCCCGACAATCTAGCCACCTTTCTATCCATGCATCCAATCCATACTTTTTTAACTTGCTGGCAAGAATACTGTGGCAGACCGTATCAAAAGCTTTGCTAAAGTCAAGATGTATCATGTCCACTACTTTCCCAAAATCCACAGAGCCAGTTATTTTATCGTAGAAGTCAATTAGGTTAGTCAGGCATGACTTGCCCTTGGTGAATCCATGTTGACTGTTCCTGATCACCTTCCTCTCCTCCAAGTGCTTCAAAATAGATTCCTTGAATCATTACTCTGAATAATAAAAGTGTCATTTTTCAGTTTGTGAAGAGCTGCCAATCTGCTTCACCCATGAGAGTGCATGTAGTGTCTCATATTAACATTTTCTCTCCATCCAGGCATTTGTACTGCGACCATCACCCTATACCGTGGGCACTTACTGAATTCAGGGGAACATACGGTATATGCAGCAGACACCATTCTGCCTCAGAGTTGGACACCTTCTCCAACTCCATGTCAGATTCCAACACAACCGACTTCACCAACCCCTCCACCTTCATCTTGCTGGGCATTCCTGGCCTGGAGACGGCCCAGGTCTGGTTCTCAATCCCCTTCTGTGCTATGTACGTCATAGCCCTCTTGGGGAACTTCACCATCCTGTTCATTGTGAAGATGGAGCAGAGCCTCCAGTAGCCCATGTACTATTTCCTCTGCATGCTGGCCATCACCGACCTGGTCCGGTCCACGTCCATCCTGCCCAAAACACTGAGCATCTTCTGGTTCAATTCCAGGGAGATCGATTTCAGTGCCTGCCTCACCCAGATGTACTTCATTCACTGCTTCCTAGTGATGGAGTCTGGGATCCTTGTTGCCATGGCTTTCGACCGCTATGTGGCCATCTGCCATCCCCTGAGACATTCCACCATCCTGACGAACCTCGTGGTGGCCAAGATCAGTCTGGCCGTGGTGCTGCGCAGCTGCATGGTCGTACTGCCCTATCCCTTCCTGGTTAGGCAGTGGCCATATTGTAGAACCAACATCATCTCCCACACGCACTGTGAGCACATGGCCGTGGTGAAGCTGGCCTGCGCCGACACCCACGTCAGTAGTTACTACGGCCTCTTTGTGGTACTCTGTGTGAGGGGTCTGGATGTGTTTTTTATCGCCCTGTCATATATCCAGATCCTCAGGGCCATCTTCAGCCTCCCTGCAAAGGACGCCCGGCTCAAGACTTTTGGGACCTGTGGCTCCCACCTTTGTGTCATCTTAGCCTCTTACATTCCTGGTCTCTTCTCCTCCCTCACATATCGGTTTGGCCACTATGTGCCCCTGCATTTCCAAGTTCTCATGGCCAACATGTGTCTCCTGGTGCCCCCCATGCTAAACCCCATCATCTACGGGGTGAGGACCAAACAGTTCCGGGTCAGGCTGCTCCAGCTCTTTACTCATAAAGGGACCTAAAGTTTTCTCCTGGGGCTCTGGCTCTCAGACTGAGCTCTGTGCAGAGCTGGCTGGTGCTGGGCCCTTTCCCCTGAATCACTGACTGGGCAGTCAGAGAGACATTACACCCTTTCCTGGCCTCACTGTGCTGTGTCAGGGTGACAAATGGGGGAATCGGTCTGGGTAGAACTCAGTAACAGATCGGGGGTTCCAGCTTTCTGATTGCTGGTAACTGGACCTGTGAGGCCTCACCTCCTGCCTCGCCTCTTCCCCCAAAGCCCCAAACCCAGCTCCACAACTGACCTCAAGGCACCACCCACGTCTGCACATGTTCCCCCCAGGTCCTGCCCGTTCCTCTCCCCTCCCCTCCCCTCCCCAGCCACAGGCTGCATCATCTCCATATCCCTCCCCTCCCAGCTGGGATCCCTCTGCTACGGGGCTGGGACTGGGGCTGCTGCAGCCTGACCAGGAGCCTGCAGTGAGGGCAGCGAGGACGCAGCGCTGGGGCCGACAGGCCAGTCGGGATCAGAGAGGGAAGCCAGGACGCCGGATAAAAGCAGCTGAGGGTTGGGAGCCGGGTTGTGTGGCAGGCGGGTGAGATTGCGCCTCATGCAGCTTATGGGCCCGAAAGCTCAGCTACAAAGTCCTGAGGGCAGAGACCATCGTGTGACTTATTTCTATAGCTTTCTGCTCGTCTTTATTCCTCCCGGCTGGAACCTGTAGCTGGCAGGGTCCCTGCAATGGGGATGAGCTGGGAGCTCTTTGCCCGGAGCCAGGCCTGGGGGCAGGGAAAGGGATCAGCTTTAAAGCTAAGTGGGCACCAGCTGACAGAGACAGAAAGAGAAGTCCCTGCATTACCTGGGAAGGCGGGATGTTGGGCAGAGGCCGGGGTGGCTTCTTTAGCTCACAGGGAGGAAACTAAATGGCACACTTTCCATTAGCCGGGTATTTATACCCATACACAGCACGTTAACCAAAAACAGCTCAGCAGGTCACCTATCGCCAATACCCAGACACCCAGTTCCTAATGGGATCCAAAGCCCAAATAAATGGGGGGAGGGATAGCTTGGTGGTTTGAGCATTGGCCTGCTAAACCCAGGGTTGTGAGTTCAATCCCTGAGGGGGGGCCATTTAGGGATCTTGGGCAAAAATTGGGGATTGGTCCTGCTTTGAGCAGGGGGTTGGACTAGATGACCTCCTAAGGTCCCTTCCAACCCTGATAGTCTATGAAATCTGTTTTACTCTGTATAAAGCTTACACAGGATAAACTCATAAATTGTCCGCCCTCTATAACAGTGATAGAGAGATATGCACAGCTGTTTGCTCCCCAGGTATTAATCACTTAGTCTGGGTTCATTAACAAACAAAAGTGATTTTATTCAGTATAAAAAGTAGGATTTAAGTGGTTTCAAGTAATAACAGACAGAACCAAGCAAAATAAGCGCAAACACACAAGTCTAAGCCTAATACATTAAGAAACTGCTTACAAGTAAAATCTCACCCTCAGAGATGGTCCAATAAACTTCTTTCACAGACTAGACTCCTTGCTAGTATGGGCCCAATCCTTTCCCCTGGTACAGTCCTTGTTAGTTCTAGCAGACATCTTAGGCATTAACTATGAGTTTTCATATGACTGGCCACCACCTCTGTTCTGTTCTACCCCTTTCTATGGCTTTGGCACAAGGCTGGAAATTTTTGTCTCTCTGGGTTCCCACCCCTCCTTCTAAATGGAAAAGCACCAAATTTAAGATGAATTCCAGTATCAGGTGACATATTCCAGTTACATCATATTCACATTCATAAAGTATATGGAGTGCAACGTCACAGGGTCCATCTACAGTAGAAGGCCTAGAAATGGCAGAAGGATTCCTAGGCCTGCCCTTGGTGGAAAGTCACACGGCATACAGTGTTGAAAGGAACGTGGACAGTGCCAGCATATCTCGTGACCTCTGTGAGTGAGCATTTGGAGACTAACTGCTGAAGTATGTATAGCAGGGGTAAGGACTAGATGTTTGTTAGATACTGGCTTAGAACTGTTCCTAGAGAAGGGCAACAATGGTGTGACAGGATTATGATGATCAACAGATGGCTCAGGGATTGGTGCTACAAGGAGGGCTTTGGGATGTATGGCCACTGGGAGGCATTCATGGACAGAGGACTGTTCTCTCGGGATGGACTTAACCTGAGTAGGGAAGGAAATAGACTTCTAGGATGGAGGCTGGCACAACTGATCAAGAGAGCTTTAAACTAGGAATTTGGGGGAGACGGTTGGGAGATGTCCAGGTAATCTCCACGCCGGATTTTAACTTTGAGAGGGAAGACAACGAAGTAAGAGAGGATATAGCCGGGGGTAGGAGAATGGACATAAGGAGGAAGGGCAGAGTGGATACTAGTCAAATAGGTCATACTGGCAGTACAATGTCCATACCAAATTGGGTAAAGAATGTGAGTGAGGCCAAACGGCAAAAATTAAGATGTTTGTACACCAATGCGAGGAGCCTAGGTAACAAAATGGAGGAATTAGAGCTACTGGTCCAGGAAGTGAAACCAGATATCATAGGAATAACCAAAACATGGTGGAATAGTAGTCATGACTGGAGTACAGGTATTGAAGGGTATGTGCTGTTTAGGAAAGATAGAAATAAAGGTAAAGGTGGGGGAGTAGCATTGTATATCAATGATGAGGTAGACTGTAAAGAAATAAAAAGTGATGGAATGGATAAGACAGAGTCTGTCTGGGCAAAAATCACATTGGGGAAGAAAACTACTAGAGCCTCCCCTGGGATAGTGCTTGGGGTGTGCTATAGACCACCGGGATCTAATTTGGATATGGATAGAGACCTCTTTAATGTTTTTAATGAAGTAAATACTAATGGGAACTGTGTGATCATGGGAGACTTCAACTTCCCAGATATAGATTGGAGAACAAGTGCTAGTAATAATAATAGGGCTCAGATTTTCCTAGATGTGATAGCTGATGAATTCCTTCATCAAGTAGTTGCTGAACCAACAAGGGGGGATGCCATTTTAGATTTGGTTTTGGTGAGTAGTGAGGACATCATTGAAGAAATGGTTGTAGGGGACAACCTTGGCTCGAGTGATCATGAGCTAATTCAGTTCAAACTAAATGGAAGGATAAACAAAAATAAATCTGAGACTAGGGTTTTTGATTTCAAAAGGGCTAACTTTAATAAATTAAGGAAATTAGTTAGGGAAGTGGATTGGACTAAAGAATTTATGGACCTAAAGGCGGAGGAGGCCTGGGATTATTTCAAGTTAAAGTTGCAGAAGCTATCAGAAGCCTGTATCCCAAGAAAGGGGAAACAATTCATAGGCAGGGGTTTTAGACCAAGCTGGATGAGCAAGCATCTCAGAGAGGTGATTAATAAAAAACAGAAAGCATACAAGGAGTGGAAGATGGGAGGGATCAGCAAAGAAACCTACCATATTGAGGTCAGAGCATGTAGGGATAAAGTGAGACAGGCTAAAAGGCATGTGGAATTGGATCTTGCAAAGGGAATTAAAACCAATAGTAAAAGGTTTTATAGCCATATAAATAGGAAGAAAACAAAGAAAGAAGAAGTGGGACCGCTAAACACTGAGGATGGAGTGGAGGTTAAGGATAATCTAGGCATGGCCCAATATCTAAACAAATACTTTGCCTCAGTCTTTAATGAGGCTAATGAGGAGCTTAGGAATAGTGGCAGCATGACAAATGGGAATAAGGATGTGGGAGTAGATATTACCATATCCGAGGTAGAAGCCAAACTTGAACAGCTTAATGAGAGTAAATCAGGCAGCCCAGATAATCTTCATCCAAGAATATGAAAGGAACTGGCACATGAAATTGCAAGCCCATTAGCAAAAAATTTTAATGAATCTCTAAACTCAGGGGTTGTACCGTTTGACTGGAGAATAGCTAATATAGTTCCTATTTTTAAGAAAGGGAAAAAAAGTGACCCGGGTAACTACAGGCCTGTTAGTTTGACATCTGTAGTATGCAAGGTCTTGGAAAAAATTTTGAAGGAAGAAAGTAGTTAAGGACCTTGAGGTCAATGGCAATTGGGAGAAATTACAACATGGTTTTACAAAAGGTAGATCGTGCCAAACCAACTTGATCTCCTTCTTTGAGAAAGTAACAGATTTTTTAGATAAAGGAAACGCAGTGGATCTAATCTACCTCGATTTCAGTAAGGCATTTGATACAGTACCACATGAGGAATTATCGGTTAAATTGGAAAAGATGGGGATCAATATGAAAATTGAGAGGTGGATAAGGAACTGGTTAAAGGGGAGACTACAGTGGGTCATACTGAAAGGTGAACTGTCAGGTTGGAGGGAGGTTACTAGTGGAGTTCCTCAAGGTTCAGTTTTGGGACCAATTTTATTTAATCTTTTTATTACTGACCTCGGCACCAAAAGTGGGAGTGTGCTAATAAAGTTTGCAGATGACACAAAGTTGGGAGGTATTGCCAATTCAGAAAAGGATCGGGATATCCTACAGGAAGATCTGGATGACCTTGTAAACTGGAGTAATAGTAATAGGATGACATTTCATAGTGAGAAGTGTAAGGTTATGCATTTAGGGATTAATAACAAGAATTTTAGTTATAAGCTGGGGACGCATCAGTTGGAAGTAACGGAAGAGGAGAAGGACCTTGGAGTCCTGGTTGATCATAGGATGACTATGAGTCGCCAATGTGATGTGGCCGTGAAAAAAGCTAATGCGGTCTTGGGATGCATTAGGCGAGGTATTTCTAGTAGAGATAAGGAGGTGTTAGTACCGTTATAAAAGGCATTGGTGAGACCTCATTTGGAATACTGTGTGCAGTTCTGGTCTCCCATGTTTAAGAAGGATGAATTCAAACTGGAACAGGTACAAAGAAGGGCCACTAGGATGATCCGAGGAATGGAAAACCTGTCGTATGAAAGGAGACTCAAGGGGCTTGGTTTGTTTACCTTAACCAAAAGAAGGCTGAGGGGAGATATGCTTGCTCTCTTTAAATATATCAGAGGGATAAATACCAGGGAGGGAGAGGAATTATTTCAGCTCAGTACCAATGTGGACACAAGAACAAATGGATATAAACTGGCCATCAGGAAGTTTAGACTTGAAATTAGATGAAGGTTTCTAACCATCAGAGGAGTGAAGTTCTGGAACAGCCTTCCAAGGGAGGCAGTGGGGGCAAAAGACCTATCTGGCTTCAAGATTAAGCTAGATACATTTATGGAGGGGATGGTTTGATGGGATAACATGATCTTAGTCAAAGGTCAATTAATTGCCATCAGTGGTAAATAGGACCAATGGTCAATGATGGGATGTTAGAAGTTACTCCAGAGAACTTTTTCCTGGGTGTCTGGCTGGTGAGTCTTGCCCACATGCTCGGGGTTCAGCTGATCGCCATATTTGGGCTCGGGAAGGAATTTTCCTCCAGGGTAGATTGGCAGAGGCCCTGGAGGTTTTTTGCCTTCCTCTGCAGCATGGGGCACGGGTCACTTACCGGAGGATTCTCTGCATCTTGGAGTCTTTAAACCATGATTTGAGGACTTCAATAGCTGAGACATAGGTGAGAGGATTATTCCAGGAGTGGGTGGGTGAGATTCTGTGGCCTGCATTGTGCAGGAGGTCAGACTAGATGATCATAATGGGCCCTTCTGACCTTAAAGTCTATGAGTCTATGAGTCTATGAGAACTCACCACCTTTACTGTGTCCCATTTTCAAAAATATTTGAAGGACAGGGAGCTGGCCATGTACAGGACACGGTTTGTACATGTAACAGCAGTTCATGGACCGGCAATCCCAGTGGTGGGGTGCCTCGAAGCAGACGCAGAGTACATGGGCCAGACACTGCCAGGAAAATGCATCTTCATCCTGTTGTGGAAAAATTAACCACACCTTGTGTTTAGATCAGACATCGGCTGAGACTCCTTTATTAGGGGTACAAACGCGTAGGGGGAAAGGCAGGTTACAGAACTGCCCCCCCTTGAAGCAAGGAACACACAGGTTTTTAAAGCTTAAAACCTCAGACAAACTACACATACTTCCGTATCAATTACCTTAGTTGGAATACATTGCAAATGTAATAAAGGTCAAAAGCAAAGCCAGCAAAACGAGCATTTTCCATATTAGGCTTTTCCTGTTGTTCACTGTCTACCCTTTTGCCCAACTGTGGTTACCTATTTCTTAAGCTTCTGCTATTGCAAATTGTTCTGCTTGGGGACCTTCCACCCCCCTCCTATGTCTGGTTTGGTCTGTTGTACAGGGTTATACAAAGATGCACAGCGACAGACTTGGCCAAAGGTTGAGGCCTAAGAAAACAGGCCTAGGATAAAATGCTAGCAGTTATGTAGGCCACAAAACACTGCTCCAAAATTATTCCTCTACAATCCTAAAGGACCTACTGTTGCCAGGAGAAGGAAACAGGAAGATGAACTGTCATGGGCACTGTGCTGAGTAGAGTACAGGTTCCAGCGGAGAGGCAGAGTCATTCCCTATGTCCCGTGGGGCAGATTGGAAATGCTAAAGTGGGCAGAAGATGAAGACAGCAATTCCTTCCTGGAGAGGGGAGATCCTTGATGAAAGCTGCTGGGTCCCAGGAAATACCGATGGATCTCGAGTGCTTGTGGAGCCAACATATTGGCAAGACTATGTAATGGGCTCCAGCCAGCCAATGTACTGACTAATGCCATGAAAGGAAGAGGACCAGTGAGTCTTCTAAACTCAAGCGCGAAGCCTGTGGGGTTCCATCTTCAGAACAGAGCTGCAGAAGTGCACTGGCCCGAGGGGGGGTTCCTCAGGTGAAGGTAACATTTGAAGAGAATGAAAATGAGCTGTGGGTGACAAGGAGGGAGAAGGGAGGATGAATTACTTGTCCTCGATTAAGATGTGGTAGGAGATTGCCAGTTCCTGCTCAAGCGGCTCTCAAAGGGCTGATTCCCATGCAGGCGACTAACTTAAGAGCGCTGTCAGAGAAGCATCAGGAAGTCTTTTCTTAGGATGAGGTGGCCAGCTTCGACGATTGTGTCAAAGGTGTCCATGACAGGCCAAAGACAGCTGGCAACATTGCTCACAGTACAACTAAAGACACAGTCTAAAGTAGGAAAAGGACTTCTGATCGCAAGTCCAATGGGGTTCTCATCGGACCTGGTAACTCTGTACCAGTTGGTAACTATAGATGCTGGGGACATAATAAAAAATAGGACAAGTGGGAGTAAAATCCCCACATTGTTGTCAATCAACAATCCCAAACTGCCAGTTTACACTCTCCAGCCTGATCGAGGAGGTCCTGAGAGAGCAGTACATGGGGGCCAGCTAAAACATTGGACTTTTAGTCCAACCAGGGCTCATAGGAGGCATAGAGCAGCATGTCCTGAGAAGACTTAAACCAATGGGGCAAACCCAAACCCTGATGAAAATGGACAGATCACTCAAATTGACCTGGTACTACGTGGGGAGACGGGAATAGAAAATAGGGGTAACGAACCTCCAGTCTTAAGAAGCTCCCAGAGAACTACTAGGGGTGTACTGCCTGTTAAACGTAGAGATGATTCTGTGATTGGTTCCAAGTGGTGTTTTCATGAATACTGTCATGTAGAGTAGAAAGAAGGGGACAAAGGATGTTAAATGTTCTTTTATTAATTGTTAATGGGGTTTTTATATAACTTGATGCTGGTAAATGTTGTTAATATGGGGCCCGGATATGCTGGGTGACTATTTTGACTGTGGCATCATTTTAGCAAGGGGGGAATGTAAGGGGACTGTTGACCCCTCACTAAAACTTTGTGCGGGTTTTTGATTGGCCCTTTCCCAGTATCAAAAGGAAGGACAAGGGTCAATGGGAAACCAGGCCCCTCAGACTGACAGGCACCAGGGGCAAAGGGGTGCGGCCAATGCTCCTGGTCAGCCTGGTTGACAGGGCAGGCAGGTTAGTGAGGGTGTCAGGAGGTCAGGGGGGTCCCGTCCTCTCTGTGATCTGGGGTTGCCTGGGCCAGAACGGGGCTGAGCTAAGGAGAGAGCAGGGGCCCGGCTGAGCTGGGAGCAGAGCCGCGCCGGCCGGAGCCAGAGAAGCAGCCCGGAGAGCTGAGCTGGGAGCAGACCTGTGGCAGCCGTAACCAGAGGGGCCAGGGACCTGCAGGCAGAGAAGCAGCAGCCCGAGGGCAGGAGTCGGAGCTGGAGCTGAAGTTGGAGCTGTCCGGAGCCCAGTGTGATGAGCAGCTGGGGAGAGCGAGGGGGACCCTGGGCAACAGGCCTGGCCAAGGGAGACACCCCCAGCCAAGAGGCCTTGCAGGCCAGACTTGGGGGGGATCATAAGCGGACAGAGGGAGCTGATGCTGAGAAGAAGGGCCCTGACACCTAGAGCCTGAGGCGTGGGGCCACTACCAGAGCACGTGTCCGACCCGTGACATCCCTGCAGCACAGCCAGGACTGGCCAGGAGGCCTGGGATGTGTGAGGGGCAGACACTGAACGGCCCTGACATCCCAGAGACGCTGGTTGTGACGTGCCCGGGCCACAGAGCGGGGTGACGGGCTTTCCTTTCGCCTGTCCCATTTTATCCTTGTTTTTTTAATTGATTGCGGTTTAATAAATTGTATTTGCTTGAACGATATGTAATGCTCCGTGAGTCAGGGAAGTGCCCGGAGAGGAGAGAGGACCCTGGAGTCGGGACACCCTGACCTCTGTCCTAAGTGACCATGACAAGACTGGGACATAGCGCTGTTCACACCGGCCCTTTTGTCAGTCGGGGGGTATATTTTTTACACCCCTGACAGACAAAGGTTTTACTGACAAAAGAGCTAGTTTAGAAAAAGCCTGAGGTGCAGGCTAGTAAAGACGTCCACTCCCTCAAGTCCTGCAATATTTAAGAAGATTGTATTTTCCTGCTGGTCTGTCACCAGACCCAGCTGGTTGCATAGCTATACCTCAAAACTCTGCCTGAAACTCTTCCCGGACTCTGCTGTGTTACCCGAGAGCTTCAACTCCTTGGGAGCTTTCAGTCGTTCCATCTCCAGGTTGGGTCCTTCATTGTAAACCACAGCCCTGTTACCTCTGCTCTCTCCCGCAATTACCAGGGGCCCAGGACACACTTCTCACAGCCAGGGCAGGGCCGTGTGTTTCCGCTGTCTCACACCCACCCAGCAGCCTGTGTACCCACCCATTCTTAGTGCTCTTCCTCCCCCCTCTCCCCACCTGCCCCCGTTCTGGTTTGTAACACACAGCAGCTGGGTCTTGTCTGAATTTGATTTCTAAGCTCCTTGTGTCAGGGTCTGTTTCTCCTTCTGTGTCTGAGAAGGGCCCAGCACAAGGGGCCCTGGACTGGAGCGGGGCCTCTGGAGGCTTCTACAATACAAATAATTATAATAAATTGTGAACACAATAATTCACCCAAATCAGGGCCTACCCCCCCCCCCCACTCCCTTTGCCTTTAGCTACAAAGAAGGTCAAACCGTGCTGGCCAGCTACAGAGTGTTAGTAACTTGAATACAGGTGGACATGGGGCCTCTGCTCGGCTTGGACAGGAAAAATCGTTCAGTTTCATTTCAGTGCATAAAGCCCAGGTGCTCCACACCAGAGAAATACCCCGATTAGACAGACGAGCAGGCCGAGAGTTCAGCTGTGGGAATCCAAGCGCCCCCCAGCCGGGGCAGGGCTGCAAAGTCTGACTCAGCCTGGAACATTCGATTTCAATTCCACCTGGGAGACACGGGGAGGAAATGAACCGAGAGGGAAACATCCAGTGCAAATCCAGTGCAAACATTGAACCAGTCTCTATCCTGCCTATAGGGCCCCCTTCTTCCAAGGCAGATGTGTGGGGAGGGGGAGGCCTCTGTCCCCAGGACAGGCCCCTGGCTGCCCTCTGTCCACAGGAACAGTCTGTTGGTGTTGGTTTTACTGAGTCTGTTCCCCCGAAGCGACCCCAGTGACTGTGATGCGTTGGCAGGTTTCTGAGGGGCAGTGGAAGTGGAGTCCCGGAGTTCACACCTCACAGGAGCGGGGAGCTCACAAACCCCAGCTAGTTCTGAGAACCTCAGATTCACCTTGAGAGGATGGCGAAGGCTCAGACTCCCTCTTCCAGCCTTTCCTCTGCATCCCACCCAACAAACAGCCCCTGCCAGAGCCGGACTCCATTTCCCTTTTGGTCATGGCAGGGAAATCAGGACTCCTGGGTTCTGTCTCTAATGCTGCCACTCAGTCTCTGTTTGACCTTAGCAAAGTCACATTACCCTGTGCCTCATTTTACCTATCTGTATTATGGGGATATGTTTATAGTGACTTTCATTGCTCAGTGTTTTGAAGATCTTCAATGAAAGGTGCTACACAGGATGATGATAGTTACTGATGAGAATCACTGATCTCTGATCCCAAAGGAACAACCCTCTCTGTCTGCAGAAAGTGCTCATGTCTCCCCTCAGTCATCTATCTCCACATCCGTCTGTCTACTGTCTACCCAGCCATCCTGGGTATTTACAGGGTGTCAGACCCTATGGAGATCTAGGCATTATCCGCAATTTTCTTAATAATCAAATATAATTTTAAAATATACACCAATACACAGAGCAGCCAATTCCTCTCTGACTCAGCCCAGAGCCCAAGAGTTCTCATCTCCCTTTGGGAAGGTCCCTTAATTACTGTTTTCTCCTAAATCTGTATAAAAAGCACAGAAATGCAGACAAGCCTCTCACCAGCCTGGTTAACAAGAAGCCAAAAATGCAGTGTCCTTAGGCATCCCAGCCCTTGGCTCGCCACTCAGACACTCAAGTGTATGATGAGTGGTTAGTGAAAACCAAATTCACCACATATAAGGTCGTTCTAATCTCAGTAGATCAGGCACTTAGCCAGGTCAATATATAACTCACATCTAACCCAATAATTGTCTGCCAAATAATTGCCAATTCTTCAGCAATCAAAAACTAAAGGGTTAATACCAAAAGAAAAGAAGAGGAGTTATAAATGGTGAATAGCTCATATCCATGCAAACGATTTTTCAGTGTTCAGAGTTCAGGATCACAGCAGTGATGGAATGCACTGCTAGCTTGCAAAATTCTCTCTGGAAACCACCGAAGCAAATCGGGGCTCATCTGTCCTTGTTCAGAGCTTCCTCATTGGAAACCCAGTCCAGAGAAATGAAGACAAGATGGGGATGTCTCAGGGGTCCTTCTACATCAGAGGTCTCAAACACGGGGCCCGCGAGCCACATGCGGCCTGCAGGGTTATTTCCTGTGGCCCGCCAAGCTTCCCCCTGTCCCCCTGCATTATTTCCTGTGGCCGCCAAGCTCCCCTTCCCCAGACCCCTCCGCCTTCCCAGTGTGCCACGTCCCCCTTCCTCTGTCTACCTCCAGGCGCTTCGCACCATCAAACAGTTGTTTGGCGGCTCTTAGAGCTTTCCAGGAGGGACGGGGGAGGAGCGGGGAGCCACGCACTCAGGGGAGGAGGCAGAGAAGAGGCGGGGCAGGAGCGGGGATTTGGGGAAGGGATTGGAATGGAGGCAAGGAAGGGGTGGGAAAAGGCGGGGCAGGGGCAGGGCCTTGTGGAAGGGGCGGAGTGGGGGTGTGGCTGAGGGCAGCGACTGGGCGAGGTCAGTGATGCGGCCCTCGGGCCAATGCACTAGTCCTCATGTGGCCCTCGTGGTCATTTGAGTTTGAGACCCCTGATCTAGATCCTCTGCTCTGTGCATGACATTTTACTGTCCCAAACAAAGCCCACAGCCTCTGTTTGTGGGAAATGATTGGCCCAAGATGGAGTGAAGTGTCACGTGAGCATGTCACATGTCCTTACATGCTTTGATGACTCATAGGGGCAGGCACTGCCCATATTCTTCCTGGGGCATGTTTCCTCGATGGCTCATTGTGAGAGCTGAGTGTCCTGATGGGCCATCAACACATCGCCCTCTGGCCTTATCTACCTCGGAGGCATTACCCGGGAACCCAGCACATGTGTAAGACACCAGTACATCGCCAATAATCATAATTTCAGATACAAAGAGGATACATGCATATGAACAGGAGAATCATACTTAGCAAATCATAGCTCTCCCCTTGACACCTGACAGCACATACTTTGTACAAGATTCGTTGCGATTGTACAACAGCGGTAGCAACAATGATAAAAATGGTCACATTCCATCACACAGCATCGCACCATGTTCTTGTCCCACGGTGGTGCTACAGCTGCTAGCCACCTAAGGAAGGGGCATTGCCCGGGTTCTAGCAGGGTAAGCCGCTGGGACTCTAGAGCCACTGGAGGACGGGAAGAGCAGATAAAACCTGTTTTGCCGCAGGGAGCCTGCTCGTTGGTCAAAGACAGGAGGACAGAGTTCTTTAAAAGTGAGAACTGGACGTCCACGAACTTGGCTGCTTCCTCCAAGTGTCACCAGCCAGCCCCCTTGGCGTTCAACAGCCTTTACTTGTGTTTGACTAAAGCATCTTCCAGAAACACGGCCAGGGCTAGATACACTCAGGTAAATCCTGAACGTAGACACCGCTGCCTTTCCCAAACCCCGGCTCATCTGCTGCCTGACCCGGCTGGAGCCTAGGGTTCGGTCAGTGGCCTGTACAAAGCAACCTGGGCGCTGACGCTGCTCCTCAGCTAACGAGCTGCTCAGAGCCTTAGCTCAGGCCTCAATTCTGGTGGGATTCTCCAACGAGGTGTCTCCCCATCTCCCCAGAAGGCCCGATCTGTTAGGGGTTCTCAGACCCCACCTCCAGGCCCAACACCAGTGGGGGTCCCTGGCCAGAGGCCATGGTCCTCACCCCCCCAGCACAAATGCGGTCCCGGGCCATGCCCCCCCAACACCAGAGAGGGTTTCAGGCCACACGCTGTGACCCGCGCCCCTCTCCCCAGCACTAGCGGGGGTCTTGGGCCGCGGACCATGCTGCCCCAACACCAGCGGGGTCCTGGGCCACCTCCCCCAGCACCTGCGGCCCCCTGCCCAAGGTTTAGTTAGGGGTATATAGTAAAAGTCATGGACAGTTCACGGGCCGTGAATTTTTGTTTACTGTGCATGACCTATCCATGACTTTTACTAAAAATACCTATGACTAAAATGTAGCCTTAACCATAAGAGCTAGGGAGCCCCACACTACACGCCTCTTCTTTTTCAGGGCTCTGGATCGATGTCTGACTCCAAATTTCAGATACATCAGGCGACTATTTATAGACCAGTCCGTTGCATCATCAACAATTCGCCACATTTATTGGAAATACAACAATTAGCATATGCATTTAATCACACACACACACACACACACACTTTTTTGCCAGTTGATGTTATAGTTACCAGTTTAGAGTCCAGATTAATTTAGTGTCCAGCTAGGTTGATTATGGGTAGGGAAGAGCTGGGTTTCATTGGTTGCGACATGATGCTTTGGGGAAGTCTTGGCAGGATAAACCCACAGTTTTATGGCCAGGCACTTTGTTTATATAGTTTTTTTTAATTTCGGCCAATGAGTTTTTCACCCTTATGCTGTAATCAATTGTTTGATGAGTGCTTGTTTTTTTAATTGTTTTTTTATTTTTATTTTTTTAAATTAAATTTGTACGGAATTATTTTATGCTGGTGTTGATTACAGCTATTTAGTTCTTATTGATAGGTGCCTGTTTTATTTTCAGAGTCGTTAATTTGCCCTTTTCGATATTTCAGTAGGGGCATGTTGCAACCTCCTGGCGCCCTTGCATCTGTCTTCGGTTCCTTCCTGGAACACTGGCTCCTGTGATGGCCTTTATACTTATTTTTTAAGTATTTTTTATTTATACACAAACCAGAATTGATTTACACAGAACATTTGAACAGGAACATCAAATTGCAATGCAAGAGAAAAACAACCATTGCATTTTTTTTACTTATTTTAAAATGCTAAAACTACAACTAAGTGGTGACCCTAAAAGGGTTGTTACTGTGTAGGGTACCACGGAAGATTGTGTTACGGCATAGCAAGGGTGTTCACTTTCTCACATCTCAGCGGGCCGGTTATTGCAGCTCAAGGCCGGCCAGCTGCAATTTGTTATGAATTAGTTAGAATTGCTTTGCATGGCCTTGAGCCAGGAGGCGGCCCCTGCTTGCTTCTGTATGAGATGTCTGTATATAGCTGTATGAGTCCGCCCCGTTTTGGCACTCCGTACCAGGCTGCACTTTCGGTGTGCTGGGTTCCCCGTCTCCGTGACAGCAACGCCAGGAGTCCCCACTGACGATGTGTCACTTTGCCTTCAATAAAGCCAATAACTCACAGAGTGTGTGGGCCTCATTCTTGCAGAGCACCCTGGGTAGGCCCGCAGCCTCCCACGAACGTAACATACTGCCTTTGAAATGAGCCCAGACACAGATTTTGACTCATGCAATTTTACCAGTGGCCCATTAGACCATTCGTTTTTGCTTTTAGAAAGGGTGGCTGGCAGGATATGAGTAGATTATACACCAATACAGGCTAGATTGTTATTTTTTATTTAAATTATACAAAATACAAACATAAAACCCTACTACTACAGCTGTGCCCCCTGACCTCTCTCCAGCCTGGGCTGTTTCTTACAGTGCCTTGCTACTGATCGGCAGCAACTCCTCCAGGTGCTGTTGTCACTCAGCACAACCGCATTATGGAGACCCCACACCTAGCTAGACTGCATGAATGCTCCCAAAGCCACTCATGAATCACACAGAGAAAGGCACCAGCCAAATCCCCCCAACTCCCAGCACTGTACCTCAGGAATATACTGTCTAATTTATTAATTGGTTCACCATTCAACAATGTTCAATATAGACTCATAGACTCATAGACTTTAAGGTCAGAAGGGACCATTATGATCATCTAGTCTGACCTCCTGCACAATGCAGGCCACAGAATCTCACCCACCCACTCCTGGAATAATCCTCTCACCTATGTCTCAGCTATTGAAGTCCTCAAATCATGGTTTAAAGACTTCAAGATGCAGAGAATCCTCCGGTAAGTGACCCGTGCCCCATGCTGCAGAGGAAGGCAAAAAACCTCCAGGGCCTCTGCCAATCTACCCTGGAGGAAAATTCCTTCCCGACCCCAAATATGGCGATCAGCTGAACCCCGAGCATGTGGGCAAGACTCACCAGCCAGACACCTAGGAAAAAGTTCTCTGTAGTAACTTCTAACATCCCATCATTGACCATTGGTCCTATTTACCACTGATGGCAATTAATTGACCCTTGACTAAGATCATGTTATCCCATCAAACCATCCCCTCCATAAACTTATCTAGCTTAATCTTGAAGCCAGATAGGTCTTTTGCCCCCACTGCTTCCCTTGGAAGGCTGTTCCAGAACTTCACTCCTCTGATGGTTAGAAACCTTCATCTAATTTCAAGTCTAAACTTCCTGATGGCCAGTTTATATCCATTTGTTCTTGTGTCCACATTGGTACTGAGCTGAAATAATTCCTCTCCCTCCCTGGTATTTATCCCTCTGATATATTTAAAGAGAGCAATCATATCTCCCCTCAGCCTTCTTTTGGTTAGGGTAAACAAACCAAGCTCCTTGAGTCTCCTTTCATACGACAGGTTTTCCATTCCTCGGATCATCCTAGTGGCCCTTCTTTGTACCTGTTCCAGTTTGAATTCATCCTTCTTAAACATGGGAGACCAGAACTGCACACAGTATTCCAAATGAGGTCTTACCAATGCCTTGTATAACGGTACTAACACCTCCTTATCTCTACTAGAAATACCTCGCCTAATGCATCCCAAGACCGCATTAGCTTTTTTCACGGCCACATCACATTGGCGACTCATAGTCATCCTGTGATCAACCAGGACTCCGAGGTCCTTCTCCTCTTCCGTTACTTCATTATCTTCATTAATATCATTAATATCTTCATTAACGATCTGGAGGATGGTGTGGACTGCACCCTCAGCAAGTTGGCAGATGACACTAAACTGGGAGGAGTGGTTGATACGCTGGAGGGTAGGGACAGGATACAGAGGGACCTAGACAAATTAGAGGATTGGGCCAAAAGAAATCTGATGAGGTTCAACAAGGACAAGTGCAGAGTCCTGCACTTAGGACGGAAGAATCCCATGCACTGCTACAGACTAGGGACTGAATGGCTGGGCAGCAGTTCTGCAGAAAAGGACCTAGGGGTTACAGTGGACAGAGCACAGTCAAACTAATTCTTGAAGTCTCATAACGTGAGACTTGGGAAAGCAGGATCTGTGTGAGAAGCGGGTGGGACACAAGAGTGCAGAGTCAGTGTGACCTAGCCTTGAAGACAGCGATGTTGTGAGAACAGAAGTGAGAAAATACTGGAATGGGCAGGACAGAACATAAATAAACTGCAGATGTTTTCAATTCATGCATTCCATGAAAGAGTATAAATGCTAGTGGCTGGTTGTTTGTACTTTGGAGAAACTGAGGCAGAGATGCTCTCTGTCAGCTGTATTTTTTCCCTGGCAATTGCTTGAAATTAAGCTGTCTCTGATTTTGTTGCATTCCAACCTGAGAGTGAGGATTTATTATCCTCCACACTTATGAGGAGAGGCTGAGGGAACTGTGCTTGTTTAGCCTGCAGAAGAGAAGAGTGAGGGGGGGATTTGATAGCTGCTTTCAACTACCTGAAAGGCGGTTCCAAAGAGGATGGATCTAGACAGTTCTCAGTGGTAGAAGATGACAGAACAAGGAATAATTGTCTCAATTTTCAGTGGGGGAGGTCTAGGTTGGATATTAGGAAACGCTCTTTCACTTGTAGCCTGGTGAAGCACTGGAAAGGGCTACCTAGGGAGGCAGTGTAATCTCCATCCTTAGAGGTTTTTAAGGTCAGGCTTGACAAAGCTCTGGCTGGGATGATTTAGTTGGTGTTGGTCCTGCTTTGAGCAGGGGGTAGGACTAGATACCCCCTGAGGTCTCTTCTGACCATAATCTTCTATGATTCCATGTTCTCTGTGGAGGACAGATCCATCAATGGTGATTAGCCATGATGAGTAGTGATCCAACAGCATGTTCTGTGTTTCCCTATACTCTGTTTTCCAGACGCTGGGATTGGGTGATAGGGGATGGATCACTTGATGATTGCCTGTTCTGTTTATTCTCTCTGAAACACCTGGAATTGGCCACTGCTGGAAGACAGGATACTGGGCTAGATGGACCAAAGGTATTACCCAGTATAGCCATTCTGATGTTCTTATATGGACTGCAGATGTATCTGCCGTCACTGTAACCCGCTAGACCCCACTCTCCTTCCAGAGCTGAGATAGAACACAGGAGTCCTGATAGGGTCTCTTTCTCTGCAGAGTTAGTAACAACATAAGAACATACATAAAAACTTTAAAACTAATCAGTGGCTTTTAAGTGACTAGCCATAAGATGTAAGAAAATGTTAGTATTACAGCTGAGTGGGTCTATGAGTTATTTAATTTTCTTTCTTTCATATACAACCTAGGTACAGTCCTCCTGGCAGCTAATTGATAAGTTATCTGCCAAAGAAACAGTTAGTGAAAGAGGTAGGGCAATGGGCGGGGCCTCGGGAATCCAGTTACCAGAAATTAGAAAGGTGGAAACTCCATGAGCAGTACGAAGACTAACTCCCCAGTTTGTCAGGCTGAATCAGCCCAGTTAGATCAGGGGAGGGTTTAATGTCTCTTTGACTGCTCAGTCAGTGATTCAGGGAAGAGGGCCCAGCACCATGTCACCAGCCTGCTCTGCACGGAGCTCGGTCTGAGAGCCAGAGGACGAGGAGAAAACTTTAGGTCCCTTTAGGAGTAAAGAGCCGGAGCAGCCTGTTCCGGATCTGTTTGGTCCTCACCCCATAGATGATGGGGTTTAGCATGGGGGGCACCAGGAGGTACATGTTGGCAATGAGAATGTGGAAATGCAGGGCCACATTGTGGCCAAACCGATGCGTGAGGAAGGAGAAGAGAGCTGGGATGTAAGAGGCTAAGATAACACAGAGGTGGGAGATGCAGGTCCCAAAAGTCTTGAGCCGGGCGTCCTTTGTGGGGAGGCTGAAGATGGCCCTGAGGATCTGGGTGTAGGACACAGCAATAAAACACACATCTAGACTGGAGAGAAAGAATGCCAGAAAGAGGCCATAGTAATTACTGACACGGATGTCAGCGCAGGCCAGATTTACCATGGCCATGTGTTCGCAGTACGAGTGGGGGATGATGTTGGTTCTGCAATATGGCCACCGCCTCACCAGGAAGGGATAGGGCAATACGAGCATGCCACCACGCAGCACCACGGCCAGGCCAATCTTGGCCACCACAGTATTTGTCAGGATGGCGGAATGTCTCAGGGGATGGCAGATGGCCACATAACGATCCAAAGCCATGGCCACAAAGATCCCCGACTCCATCACTGAGACGCAGTGAATAAAATACATCTGGGTGAGGCAGGCACTGAAATCGATCTCCCTGGAATTGAACCAGAAGATGCTCAGCATTTTCGGCAGGGTGGACGTTGACAGGCCCAGGTCACTGATGGCCAGCATGGAGAGGAAATAGTACATGGGCCCATGGAGGCTCGGCTCCATCTTCACAATGAACAGGATGGTGAAGTTCGCCAAGAGGGCTATGACATATATGGCACAGAAGGGGATGGAGATCCAGACATGGGCCGCCTCCAGGCCAGGAATGCCCAGCAGGATGAAGGTGGAGGGGTTGGTGAAGTCGGTTGTGTTGGAATCTGACATGGAGTAGGGGAGAAAGTGTCCAACTCTGAGGCATAAAGGTGTTTCCTGCATGTACCGTACTTTCTCCTGACTTCCCATATGTGTCCAGGCTCTAGGGTGATGGTCGCAATACAAATGTCTGGATGGAGAGACAATGTTAAGATGAGACACTACATGTGCTACTGGAGGCTGTTCTCATGGGTGAAGCAAATTGGTCGCTCTTCAGAAACTGAAAAGTGACATTTTCATTATTCAGAGAATTTAATTATGAACAACTGACCTTCATAGAATCATAGAATCATAGAATCTCAGGGTTGGAAGGGACCTCAGGAGGTCATCTAGTCCAACCCCCTGCTCAAAGCAGGACCAACCCCAACTAAATCATCCCAGCCAGGGCTTTGTCAAGCCTGACCTTAAAAACCTCTAAGGGAGGAGATTCCACCACCTCCCTAGGTAACCCATTCCAGTGCTTCACCACCCTACTAGTGAAAAAGTTTTTCCTAATATCCAACCTAAACCTCCCCCTCTGCAACTTGAGACCATTACTCCTTGTTCTGTCATCTTCACCTTACTAAGGCCACTTCAATATTTTATGCTTCTTCATGCGTCAATAATTCCTACACATCTGGGACTGTTTAGTTTAGAGAAGAGAGAAATAAGGGGACATGTGATAGAGGAGAACAAAAGAAAAGAACGGAAGTGATTACATTCAAATGGACAAACAGAGAAGCGTTCCCAACCTGATAGGAAGAAAAAATGCAGACAGAAAAATGGGAAAGGAAATTGGGAGTTCTTTAAACCATGATTCCATAGTGAAGAAAGTGGGCAACTTTGGCTAAAAACCCAGTTCAGTGGCAAACTGAAGTCAGCAGTTGCGGGGTCGGGGGGAAGGGGGTGTGTGCGGAGAGGGGAGGGGGAAAATCGATAGCAAGTAATACAAATTGGAAGTTATGAACATTGATAAGGAACTTTAAAGACAGTAGGGAAAAATCCATGCTTGGCAAGTCTTCGGATAGCAAAAAAGAGGTTATTAAGTATATTAGGAAGAAAGGAAATTCTAGAAAAGGTTTAGGTCAATTCCTATGGGGAGAAAGGAAACTTGCTAATATCACAGAAAAAGTAGATATGTTCACAGAATATTTTTGTTCTGCATTCGGAAAGAAGCAGTATGGGGCACTCATATCACATGAGGTGATGAAATACTTTCTAGTCCATTAGCAGCTGTCAAGGAGGATGTTAAACAGCATCTACAGTAGAACCTTAGAGATAAGAACTCCAGAGTTATGAACTAACCGATCCTCCGCACATTGCCAGATCAACCACACATCTCATTCAAAACTAGAAGTACACAATCCTGCAGCAGCGGAGCCAATAAAATCAACGACAAAAACAAACAAAAAACAATCCAACAACAACAAAAAAGGCAAATAAAGGACAGTTCTGTGTTAAATGTTAACAATTAAAAAATAAAAGTGAAATTGAAAAAATATAATTTGACAAGGTCAGGAAACTATGGCATAGCTGGTATGGGATTAGTTTTAAAACAATTTAGGAATGTAATTAATGCCAGTCAACTACATGGTTTATGGAAAACAGGTCTTGTCAAATAATTTCATTTTTTTAAAGGACACATTTGGTTGATCAAGGGAACTGTGCAAATGTAAAATACTTTGATTTCTCTGAGGCACTGGATTTAGTAAGGGAAAATATTCAGATAAAAAAATGAACACTGTACAATATCATTAGAGTACATATTTAATGGACTAAAAACTGGCTGACTGACAAATCTCAAAAAGCAGTTGTCAATGGGCTATTGTCATCGAATAGGGGTGTTTCTAGTGGGGTTCTGCAGGGATCAGTTCTAGGCCTAATACTATTGAATATTTTCATCAATGATCTGGAAGCAAACAGAACATCACTGCAGATAAAATTTGTGGAGGACCCAATGATTGGCAGAGTGGTTATAATGAGGAGGCCAAGGTAGGCACACCGATTGATCTGGAGCATTTGGTGAGCTGGGCCCGTGCAAAGAAAATGTTTTAATACAGTCAAATGCAAAGTTATCCTCTCGGAACAGGGAATGTAGGACCGTCCCACAGACTAGGGCACTGTATTATGGAACGCAGGGACCCTGAAAAGGATTTAGGGGTCACTGGGGACAACTAACGCATTGTGAATTCCAGTGTGATGCTGTGGCCAAAAGGGCTGATGTGATCCTTGGATACATAAACAAGGAAGCGGTGAGTGGGGGCAGGGGAAGGATTTTACCTCTGCATTGGTGAAATGTCCTGGGGTCCACATTTCAAAAAGACGTTGAAAAATTGGAGAGGGTACAGAAAAGAGCCACAAAAATGATTGGAGGCTGGAGAAAATGGCACACGGAGAAAAAGACTTAAAGAGCTTCATCTTTCTATCTTCTCAAAAAGATGATCAAGAGGAGAGGTTCATGAGGAGAAAACCGTGGGTAATAATGGGCTCTGTAATCTATCCAAGAACGGCAGAGCAAGGCCCAATAGCTGGAAGCTGAAGCCAGAGAAATTGCAGCTGGAAATAAGAGCCAAATGATTAGCAGTTTGGCTGATTAACCATTGGGATACACTGTGAAGGGAAGTGGTGGGTTTTCCAACTCCTCATGTCTTCAGATCCAGACCGGATGCTTTACTGGAAGATCTGCTTGAGGGCTTGTCTACACTTAAAATGCTACAGTGGCTCTACTGTTGCACTTCAGTGCAGACACTACTTACACTGATGACAGGGGTTCTCCCATCAGCATAGGTAATCCACCTCCCCTCGACCTCATACTGTCTACACCCAGGTTAGGCTGATAAAGCGACATCACTCAGGGGTGTGCATTTTTTTTGCTGGAGCAGTGTGTCCAGTTTTGGTCGTCAATGTATAGGAAGGATGTAGAGAAACTGGAAAGGAACCAGAGGCGAGTGACAAAGATGATCCAAGGGGTGGAATAGAAGCCATACGAGGAAGCTGAAGGAACTGGGTATGTTTAATTTAGAAAAGAGGGGATTAAGAGGGGACATGAGATCAGTCTTCAGATACTTGCAAGGCTGCTGCCATAAAAAAAGACAGAGAAAAGTTGTTCTCTTTGGCCACAGTGCGCAGGACAGTTGTCAATGGGTTGAAACTACAGCACAGCAGATTTAGATGAAAGCTCAGGAAAAACTTTCTAACTTTAAGAACTGGAAGACCATGGAACAGACACCTCAGGAGGTGGTGGAAGCTAACGGAAGCGGGATAGCCATCTGTTCTGGGATGGTTTAGACCCAACAAATCCTGCATCTTAGCAGACTAGCTGACCCTTGCGATCCTTTCTCACCCTGTGGCTCTATAATTCTATGATGTAAAATCCTAGTGTAGACTAGGCCTTAGTCACACACAAGTCATGGGGCTCAATACAGGGATAACTGTATGAAATTCAAAGGCCTGTGTTATACCGATGTAACCCACACACCTCCAGGGTGTGGTGTTCTGTGCCATCTAGGGACCCTGAGACCACTTAAAGAGCTACTTTTAGCTCATGCAGTAGAGGCTGATGTACTCAGCTCCAGAGGTGCCAGGTTTGATCCCGCCCACCAACGATGAGGGTCTGTCGGCGCTGCACAGGAATTAAGACTGGATAACCTAATGGTCCCGTCTGGACTTAAAATTGGAGCAAAGATCATAGCTGACTGGGATTCGCAAATGGATTGGCCATTGTAGGCAGTGCTGGTGGGACCACCGTTAGTTAAGGCTGTCTGACACCTTCCATTAGGAGACCTCATTTTCAGTTCCTTATAAGTTTGCCAAACTGTTTGGACTAAAATTTCCCACACTGGGTGTCTGCTTCCGGCTGAATTGTTTTTTGAAAGTTTCAGGCAAAACAGTTCAGCCGACTGCTCGAATGAAGCCAGGAGAGAAGATGTCTTTCCCATGCTGACAAATTCTTATAATTGTTCCAGTGAGGACCCCTAGCACCTCCAGCCTTTACAGCACATCAAAGTCAGGTAACAGGCCCCCGTTAACAGCCAGAGCCCTGAAACGTAAGAGGAGGAGATGACAGTCTCTGTGTATTAATAGCTGGCTCCTCAGGTCTTTACTCAGTTCTTACTCCAAGGGGAGTTTTCCCTCAATGGGGCCTGAGCAAAGTACAGGCCCTGGCCTCAGAATTTAGCTGCGCATTGTCCGTCTACTAACACCTTTCATCTTGAAGGATCCCCTGTGCCACTGAAATGCAGCCACCGCATGGCCATCAGCCGGGGGCGGGGGAAGGGGGCACAGCAAAGAGGGACATTTTGGCCCATGTTACTGGAACAAACTTACTCTCTATCCCATCATGCCCATGTTGCACAGGGTTTGTCGAGCAGGAGAGCTCC
Source organism: Macrochelys suwanniensis (assembly GCA_033296515.1). Taxonomy (NCBI): domain Eukaryota; kingdom Metazoa; phylum Chordata; order Testudines; family Chelydridae; genus Macrochelys; species Macrochelys suwanniensis. The sequence continues at coordinate 607,207 of CM065775.1, forward strand.
TCAGCAAGAGATGAGTGCCTGTGAATCCTGAGTTGGAAGCGTCTTCCCTGGGAATCCCCCTCAGGTAGCCGCGTCCCACACCTCTCTCACCCCAGCATCTGCAGCAGCATCCCACGCCGAGAGCCAACACCGGGATGTGCACCGTTTATAATATAGCTCTGTGCAATCCCGGGGGGTTCGCTCAGCCTCTAGGGGAGAAGCTGCATCTGAATGTAAACAGGCTGGAGACAAGCTTGTCTGTGCTTCTGTGTTTTTTATCCAGCTATAGTAGTAAACAGTAATTAAGGGACCTTCCCAAAGGTAGATGAGAACTCTTGGGCTCTGGGCTGAGTCAGAGAGGAATTGGCTGCTCTGTGAATTTGTGTGTATTTAAAAATATAGTTGATTAGAAAGAAAACTAGGGGTAATGACTAGAGCTTCTGAGGGCCTGATACCCTGTAAATGCCCAGAATACCTGGGTAAATAGTAGACAGACAGATCTGGAGATAGACAACTGAGGGAAGACACAAGCACTCTCTGCAGGCACACGGGGCTGTCGCTAATGGATCAGAGCTCAGTAATTCTCCTCGGTAACTATCATCATACTGTGCAGCACCTTTCATTGAAGGATCTTCAAAACCCCTAATAAAGGAAAGTCACTATGTAGATATCCCCATTATACAGATAGTTAAACTGAGGCACAGCAAATGCCTCTCGCCATTGACCCTGGTGCCTGTCATTTTCAGAGCCTTGGTTTTCCATTGACCCTTCCTTTTGGTACTGGGAAAGAGCCAATCAAAAATCCTCACTAAGTTTTAGTAAACGGCCAACAGTCCCCTTACATTCCCACTGGCTAAAATCTGCCACAGCAGAAAGTTCACACCGGCACATCCGGGCCCCACATTAAGAACATTTACATTTACCTGCATCATTAATAAAAGAACATTTCACATAGTTAACATTCCATGTCCACTTCTTTATACTAAACATGATAATATTAATTAAAGCACCACTTAGAATCAATCACAGAATCGTCTCTAAGTTTAACAGGCAGTACACCCTTGGTAGTTCTCTGGGACCTTCTTAAGACTGGTGATTCGTGACCCATATTTTTTATTCCCCTGTGCCCAGGTAACACCAGGTCAATTTGAGGGATCTGTACATTTTCGTCGGGGTTTGACCCATTGGTTTCAGTCTCCTTGGGACATGCTGCTCTATGCCTCCTTTTTGCCCTGGTCAGACTAAAGTCCAATCTTTTAGCTGGTCCCTATGTACTACTCTCTCATGGCCTTAATGGCTGGATGCCAAAAAAACTATAACACAAACTGCCTTTGAGACAGTCTGTGACTAACCCTCTTGCAGGAAACTAAGGGGGGAGGTGTGATGTTCTGCACCTCGGGGAACACCCAGCACCCCATGTTCATCCTTATAATATGATTGTGTGGTATCGAATGCAAAGTTTGTCATGTTGTTACATGTCTTCGAAAGACTCATGATGTACTGAGCATTGTTGTTATGGTAATATTCTAGTAATGCTATAGGTGTGATTTCATGTCTATAGTTATGAGGCTGAAAATGTGTCCTCATGGCTTAAAACTAGCCCAGGCAAAAACTCTCCAGGAGCAGACGAGTAGTTCACACCTCATCAGGGCATGTATGGGACAAACCCAGCCCAGCCTCATAGGAAGAAAGGACACTGACCTGGGCAACAACTTGGCTCTCGAGTGAGTCAATCCCCTTCCTTTGGTCAGTTTGGGACTGCGATGAGGTAATGCTCACCTGACTCTGAAGCTAGAATTCTTTGAGAGGGTCAACAAGCATGTGGACAAGGGGGACCCAGTGGATACAGTGTATTTAGATTTCCAGAAAGCCTTTCCACTGCTTGCATCCGATGAAGTGGGTATTCACCCACGAAAGCTTATGCTTCAATACCTCTGTTAGTCTATAAGGTGCCACAGGACCCTTTGTCGCTTCTACAGATCCAGACTAACACGGCTACCCCTCTGATACCTTTGACCATGTCTCTCACCAAAAGCTGTTAAGCAAAGTAACCTGTCATGGGATAAGAGGGAAGGTGCTCTCATGGATTGGTAACTGGTTAAAAGAAAGGGAACAAAGGGTAGGAACAAATGGTCAGTTTTCAGAATGGAGAGAGGTAAATAGTGGTGTCCCCCAGGGGTCTGTACTGGGCCCAGTCCTATTTTACATATTCATAAATGATCCGGGAAAAGGGGTAAACAGTGAGGTGGCAAAATGTGCAGATGATACAAAACTACTCAAGATAGTTAAGTCTCGGGCAGACTGTGAAGAGCTACAAAAGGATCTTTCAAAACTGGGTGACTGGGCAACAAAATGGCAGATGAAATTCAATGTTGATAAATGCAAAGTAATGCACATTGGAAAAATAATCCCAGCTATACAGCAGCAGCAGTCAAAAAAGCAAACAGAATGGAGGATAGCTAATGTGAAGCCAATTTTTAAAAAACAGGGCTCCAGAGGTGACCCTGGCAATTATAGGTCGGTAAGCCTGACTTCGGTACCGGGCAAACTGTTTGAAACTATAATAAAGAACAAAACTGTCAGACACAGAGACGAACATAATTTGTTGGGGAATAGTCAACATGGTTTTTGTAAAGGGAAATCAGGCCTCACCAATCTACTACTGTTCTTTGAGGGGATTAACAAGCATGTGGACAAGGGGCAGACAGTGGCTATAGTGTACTTAGATTTTCAGAAAGCCTTTGACAAGGTCCCTCACCAAAGTCTCGTAAACAAAGTCAGCCTGGATACAGCGTGAGACAGTCCTGAGGGTACATGGGAAATCCAAGCTTCAGGAAGGTCTGTACTGGTAAAAGCAACAGCTTTGCCGTGCCGTGATTCCACAGGGGCTAGCCTCACTCTCAGCCTGTCCCTGATCCTGCATCTGAGCCGCTGTCTCTTCACAGCCATAACCTTAGAACCTGGCTGTTCTTGCCTAGCCTTGTGTCTCCGGCCACCTGGTGTTCACATGTTCAGCCTGCCCGGCATCCCAGCCAGTAAGTGTCAACAGCCCAGGCTCCTCCATCGTCAGCCCAGGATCCTCCACTCATGTGTAGCTGCTGTTCAGCTCTCACTGGCCCCTTGGTACTGGTTCAGGCAGGCTTCATGACACCCCGGCAGCTCAGAGTGCACCGGGACATGGCGGCACGCCCCTGGACTGTATAGATCTTACCAAAATTCCCACACTGACCACCCAAGCCTTAGTTTTTTGAGATCTTTTTGAAGTTCTTCACAGTCTGCTTTGGTCTTAGCTATCTTGTTGTTATAGTAATGTTATAGGTTGTAATTTCATGCATATAGTGATGAGGCTGAAAATGTGTCCTCATCGCTTAAAACAAACCCAGGGAAAAACTCTCCAAGAGCAGAGGGGCAGTGTGACGGTGTACCCCATAAAACTTTATGGGGAGATGCTTATAAATGTATACATCATGTAACTGGACTATGTTTTGTGCTACATGTGCCATGTAACATATCTCTGTGAAAGTTATGACCTATGAATTTATTCCTCCCATTTATATGCATATATCATTGTTGTAGTTGAAGTTATGAATATTATTGTATTTCTTGAGAAAGGAATGTGCAGGTTAAGTGCCCAATCAAGAAGCACTTAACAGACAATAGAACTTGCAGACACCAATCCACATCTGGGCTTTGCCAGGAATGTGGCTGGTCTGAGAAGGAACTGAGTTGTGCATGGACAGGTGACGTGTCCACGTGACCCCAACTCCATTTGGTAACTGGATGCTACACAGGGGGAGGGAGGGGTGTCCACCCAGAGGAGAAAATCTATTTAAACCCCTGGGAAACCCCTCCATTTTGTCTTCAGCTGGCTAAAGAAAGAAGCTCTCCACCCCCAAAGGACATACCTGAGAGAGACTGAACAAAGGACAGAAACAATAGGGGGTGTGAGCAACTGCTGGACCCAGGCTCGAAGCTTTACAGCCTGTGAAAGCTTGCGTGTTTTACTTTATTTTACTTAGTAATTCAATTTGTTCTGTCTGTCACTACTTGGAATCACTTAAATCCTACTTTCTGTACTTATTAAAATCACTTTTTACTTATTAAGTTGCCTGGAGTACGAGTTGGTACCTAGGGGGGCAAACAGCTGTGCATATCTTTCTATCTTTGAAATAGAAGGTGAACTATTTATGAGTTTGCCCTTTATAAGCTTTATACAGGGTACAACGGATTTATTAAGGGTTTGAACCTCCTTGGGAGTTGGACACCTGGGTGTCAAAGGCAAGAGCACTTCCAGGAGCCTTACAGTTGTGAGTGGACTTGGTTCGGACCTGGGTCTGTGTTTGCAGCAGATCAGTGGAATCTGGCTCAAAACAGACAGGATTTGGGAGTCCCAAGCTAGAAAAGGCCTGGAAGCAGGGGCAGAAGTAGCCTTGGCAAACCAGGTGGCAGCACCAAGCAGATCTCTGTGACCCCAACCCGTCACAGGCAGTTCCCACCTCATCAAGGCATGTATGGGACAAACCCAGCCCAGCCTCACAGGAACAAAGGACACTGGCCTAGGCAGCAACAAAGGATCTTGGACTCTCGAATGAGTCACCTCCCTTCCCTTGATCAGTTTGGGACTGTGATGAGGTAATGCTCACCTGACTCTGAAGGGAGGGTGGGGGCAAAGCCAAGAGGGAAGAAAGGACATGATAAAAGGGAGAGACATTTGCCATGCTCTTCCCCTCTATAACTTCCACGTACATTTACAGATATCACCACCACCATACGACTGAAGCGCAGATCAAAGGGGAGAGCCTGGCTGAAGGGCAACCAGCCAGTCTGTCGTGAGACGTATCTAAGTTTGTAAGGGCATTGAAAGTGTTAAGATCAGCTTAGAATGTGTTTTGCTTTTATTTCATTTGACCAAATCCGACTTGTTTTGTTTTGACTTATAATCACTTAAAATCTATATTTTGTAGTTAATAAATGTGTTTGTTTATGCTCCCTGAAGCAGTGTGTTTGGTTTGAAGCATGTCAGAGACTCCCCTTGGAATAACAAGCCTCGTACATATCAATTTCTTTGTTAAATTGACCAACTCATATAAGCTTGCAGCGTCCAGCGGGCATAACTGGACACTGCAAGATGGAGGTTCCTAGAGTTGTGTCTGGGACCAGAGATATTGGCTAGTGTCATTCGGTTGCACAATCCAAGGAGCAGCTTAAATGCGAGAGGCTGTGCGTGAACAGCCCGGGAATGGGGGTTCTCCCAGCAGAGCAGGGTACGGCTGGCTCCCAGAGTCAAAGATTGGAGTGATGTAGCAGATCACAGGTCCAGATAACACCAGAGGGGAATGTCTCACCATGGTCAGCTTGGTGACAACAGAGCCTGTTAGCATGGAGGAGTCCTGCAGCGGGGTGCAGATGCCCAGGTAGCAGTCAAAGGCCACAGCCACCGGCGAGCCGGACTCCGCCACACATAGTGCATGGATCAGGAACATCTGGGCCAGGCAGGTGGATGACGTCCCAGTCTGCGAACGGGAAGAGGCCCAGTCTCCCGGGCAGGGTGGCGCTGGAGGGTGCGACATCGGTCGGGGCCAGCCTGGAGACAAAGAGATCCGTCGGCGTGGGCAGGGTGGGCTCACGAAGAGATGGGTGGCAGTGCCCAGAAGGGCGGCGATGCATGTGGAGCAGACGAGAATGGAGATCCAGCAGAGCTCGTGTTCCAGCCCAGCAGGATGAAGGAGGGTGGGTGGAAAGTGCTGGCATTGGTGGGAGCCAACATGGGGAGAGCTGGAGGGCAACCTTGGCTGCGGGGAATCCCCATCACCCTGCCAGGAAGAGGAAAGATGCCCCTGGCATAGAGGAAAGGGCTGCCCATGCCTGGCATGGCCCCTAAACCACCCTTGCAGGACGCGCTTTGCTGGGAACCAATGGAAACGCCACGTTTCATGAGCCGCAGCCCATAGGACGTCATGCGGACGCACGATGCAGGCGCCGTTATGAGATCCTCCTGCCCTGCTCCTTGCCCTGCTCACCCTGAACCTGCCCCAAGTGACCCACTCCCTGCAGCGACACACACGGCAGCTCTCCTGCTTAGGGTCAGGAGGAGCGGGTGACCAGTGACTGCTGGGCTCATGCCGATGGCGTGGAGCTGGGACTCTGGAGATTTGAGAACAATTCCCCAGACTCCCTGGGGGACCCTGGGCCAGTCCCTGCAGCGCTCTGGGCTCAGCCCCCTGTAAGATGTGGACAATGACCCTTCCCTCTCCCACCCTCTGTCCATCTGCTGTGTTTGGCCTGTCAGCTCTTCCAGGCCGGGGCCTTCTCTGGCCATGTAGCACTCAGAACAACCGGGGCCTGATGCTAGGCGCTGACAAAATAACCTTACAGCTAATCCATGGGGGCCTGGTCCGTGTGCACCGAAAGGGTGAGATGGGCGCGGGAGCACGGCCCACCTCGCTCACACCAGGCACATACGTGGCCAATGACTGACCAGCACGAGGCTGCCCCAGCCGGCTGTAATTCCTCAGCCTTCATTCTGAAAGCAGAATTATCGGCTCTTGGACCGTCCCCGGCAGCCCGGGCATTGAGCGAGAGAGACCCTCAGCCTGCCACAGCCCGATTTCAGCCTGCAGAAACCCCCCCAGCTCTGGACCCCAGACGGTGCATCGGGAGAACTGGACAGCCTCCCATCCACTGCAGCAACAACACACTCAGGAGGGGAGCCCATTGGCATGTCCCGGCAATTGGCAGGTGATAGCCAAGGCTAGAGCCTGCTCTGAGCTGGCCTCCTCCCAGCAGCCGGCACGGCCGCGATCCGGGGCACAGTCCAGAGGGGCTGTGTCATTGTCTGCCACGTAACCATGGCTGCCATACAATGCTCGGCTGCTGTAGCTCCCAACCAGCCTTGCTCCCAACCATCTCATAAATTGGAAAGAGTCCAGCGGAGGGCAACAAAAATGATGAGGGGGCTGGAGCACATGACTTATGAGGAGAGGCTGAGGGAACTGGGATTGTTTAGCCTGCAGAAGAGAAGAATGAGGGGGGATTTGATAGCTGCTTTCAACTACCTGAAAGGGGGTTCCAAAGAGGATGGATCTAGACTGTTCTCAGTGGTGGAAGATGACAGAACAAGGAATAATGGTCTCAAGTTGCAGAGGGGGAGGTTTAGGTTGGATATTAGGAAAACCTTTTTCACTAGTAGGGTCGTGAAGCACTGGACTGGGTTACCTAGGGAGGTGGTGGAATCTCCTTCTTTTGAGGTTTTTAAGGTGAGGCTTGACAAAGCCCTGGGTGGGATGATTTAGTTGGGGTTGGTCCTGCTTTGAGCAGGGGGTTGGCCTAGATCACCTCCTGAGGTCCCTTCCAACCCTGAGATTCTATGATACCCTGAGTGTCTGTGGTGCTAGGCAGCCATGAGTCAGCAGCTCGGACCCCAGAAGCCTGTCTGCAGTACCTGTCTGGCTCCCACCAGCCTGGGTTACAATCAGTCAGGGGACCCCAGCAAACTCCCCGGCTCGCATTTCCCCCACACCATGTGCCCTGCAGTGTCCCACCATCTCCCGGACAGGTCAGAGAAATCACAGGGTTCGTTTGTGCCTCTAAAGACCCCAAAGCACATCATGGTATGTTAGCTCAGCCGGGGTGAATATCCCCGCTGGCTGGCCTGCCTGCGGTACAAAGGAAATCCGTTTCTGGACAATGTCAGAGTGGGTGAGTTCGAGTCTAAGGAATGAAGACAGAAAGAGTTAAAGTAAAACAGAACACGCTTCTAACAGTCTAAAGCTCAATCTAACCAGGCCGGCTGGTTTCTCTCCCCCGTCTGCCTTCTTCCGTGTCCCCTCAGGCAGCACCTGCCACCAAAGTACAAGACACCGGCTTCCCTCGTCTTCCTGGGTGAGAGACCTTCGCCTTAGTGCATTTCTCACCGATCTTCAGTTCCCAGAGACGTGGACACCCCCCGTTAGCTGAAGGCCCCGTCTCACTCCGCGGGCAGGAGCTCCATTCCCTTGTGTCTGTCTTAGGCTGGATGCCAAAGACGGGGTCTGTGCTTGTATCTGCCACAGTTCAGTGACCTTGTGCAAGGTGCAGGATGACGTTGTGCTGTTTGTCCTGTGCTGTGGGCCATCCCCATTCCCATAGCAGTGACCCTCCACACCTCCTCAGACAGTGTCAATCCGGACACCAGGTGCCATTAGCAGTGAGAAAAGCCCTCCCTCCCTACACTTATATCATAGTAATATCGCGTGCAGTCACTTCATTCAGCTGCCTAAATATAGATGTATCTGCAGCGGGGTGTGTCCCTGTCTTTGTATGGTTGTGTAAAGGCAAAACCTGAGGGGTCTGCAGCTTTTAACAGCCTCACAGAGTGAGAAGGGGCCCAGACTGGTATGCCAGAAGGCTCGGTGGTACCGCAGTTCCATGTTTCACCCCAGGAAAGTTCGTCACATCCAGCCAACGAACAGCCCCCGCTAGACCGTGGGTCTCTTTCCCTTTTGTCATGCTCTCAGTTAGTGACAGAGAGATCGTGATTCCGGCAGGGAAGGCAGATATCCTGGGTTCTGTCTGTCATTCTTTGTGTGACCCTCACCAAGTCACATCTCCCTTTGCCTCAGTTTACCCATCTATATAATGGGGATTCATTCATAGTGACTTTCCTTTGCTAGGTGTTTTCAAGATCCTTCATTGAAAGGTGCTATTCAGTATGATGATAGTTACTGATGAGAATTACTGATCTCTGATCCCTGATCGACAGCCCCGTGTGCCTACAGAAAGTGTTCATATCTCCCTTCAGTCATCTCCCTCCAGGTCTGTCTGTCTAGTATCTACCTACACACCCTGGGCATTTACTGGGTCTCAGACCCTATGAAGATGTAGGCATTCTCCCTTGTTTTCTTACTAATTAACTATAATTTTTAAATATACACAAATACACAGAGCAGCTAATTCCTCTGTGATTCAGCCCAGAGCCCAAGAGTTCTCATCTCCCTTTGGGAAGGTCCCTTAATTGCTGTTTACTCCTAAAGATAGAAAAAGATCACAGACGCGCAGACATGGAAACAGACACATTGGCTCGAGTGCCTCCGGTCTCCAGCCTGTTTGCATCCAGATGCTGCATCTCAGCTGCAGTCTGAGCAAACCCCACTGGGATTACACAGATCTATATTATAAACAGTGCACACCCCTGTGTCGGCTCTTGGCATGGGATGCTGCTGCAGATGCTGGGGTGAGAGACGTGTGGGAAGACACTTCCATCTCAGGTACCCATCTCTTACTGAGGCGCTCACTGTGACAAAGTGGGGAAGGTCTTTATCTTTTCTCTGAATACTGTGTGGGTGCCTCAGTTTCCCCTATGCATTTCTTAAGTCTCTAGGTGGTGGCATAAGGGGGTGTGATCGTTGCAGAACCCAACAGGGCAGGTGTGAGGCTGTCTGCACAGAGACTGGCTGACACCCTGTCTCCTGGCTACTGATGGCCTGGGCCCTTCCCCTGCTAGGTGTCAGCTGAAGGTGTTGGAGAACAAAGAGATCAGGTGGAGGGTAAGTCTGGGGTCCTTTCCGCTCTGCACAGCCAGTAAACATCCCAGGGCCCTTACCACAGGGGATGAATTTGCTCCAGTATCAGTGGCCAAAATGTCCCTCTTTTCTGTGCACCCCCGCCCGCCCCGGCTGATGGCCTCCAGCCCTGAGGTGGCTGCATTTCAATGGCACGGTGGATCCTTCAGGATGAAAAGTGTTAGTAGATGTACAAGTCCAAATACTGACCGATCAACCACAAATGGTTATGGCCCATCATTTCCTCAGGCCCCAGTGAGGCAAAACTCCGCTTTGTAGTAAGAACTGAGTAAAGACCTCAGGAGCCCATTGTGTGATAATGCACACATTGTCACCCCTCCTCTTGCACCTCAGAGCTCTGGCTGTTAATGGGGGGTGGGGGGGCTGTTACCTGACTTTTCTCTGCTGGAAAGCATGGAGGTGCTAGGGCTCCTCACTGGAAGAATTCTAAGAATTTTTCAACGTGGGCAAGTCATATTTTTTCCAGCTTCATTTGAGAAGTCGGCTGAACTGTTATGGCTAAAACTTTAAAAAAAAACCACAACAATTCCCCAGGAAGCAGACACCCAGCGTGGGAAATTTCAGACCCAGTGATTAACATCTGGCAAACTTATAAGCAACAGAAAATGAGGTCTCCTAATTGAAGGTGTCAGACAGATTTACAAAAAGGTGGTGCCACCAGCACCACCTACAATGGCCACCTAGCATGGCCAGTCCATTTGTGAGTCCCATTCACCTAACGCTGCATTTACCTTTTTTTGAAAGAGGAAAAAAAATCCACACCCCTGAGAGATGTAGTTACATCAACCTAACCCCAGTGTGTACAGGATGCGGGCGACGGAAGAATTCTTCCATTCACCTCGCTACCAACCTACGCTGATGGGAGAACCCCTGCGGTCAGTGCAAGTCGTGTCTACTCTGAAGTGGTATGGCAGTGCCACGGTAGTGTGTTAAGTGTAGACAAGCCGTCAAGCAGATCTCCCAGGAAAGCATCCGGTCTGGATCTGCCGACATGCGGAGTTGGAGAATCCACCACATCCCTTCGCAGTTTGTCCCAACAGTTAATCACCCTCAGAGCTAAACATTTGGCCCTTATTTCCAGTTGGAATTCGTCCGGCTTCAGCTTCCAGCCATTGGGCCTTGCTCTGCCTTTCTCTGATAGATTACAGAGCCCGGTATTCAGATTTAGGATAAAAAGATGAACCTCTTTGAGTCTCTCACTGTCCGACATTTTCTCCAGCCCCCCAATCATTTTTGTGGCTCTTTTCTGCACAATCTCCAATTTTTCAGCATCCTTTCTGAAATGTGGGTCCTCTCACTGCATGCGGTCGGTTTCACCAATGCCATGTGCAGAGGTAAAATCCTTCCCCTGCTCCAACTCACCACTCCCCTGTTAATGCATTCGAGGATCACAACAGCCCTTTTGGCCACAGCATCGCATTAGGATCTCACAATGTGTCGGTTGTGCACAGTGACCCCGAAACCCTTTTGTGGGCTACTGCATTTCACAATACAGTGCCCTAATCAGTGGGTCAGGCCTGCATTCCCTGTTCCAAGAGGATCACTTTGTATTCGAACTGTATTAGAACATGTTGTTTGCATGGGCCCAGCTCACCAAATGCTCCACATCAAGATTACCTTGGGGTAAGTTTGTTACCTGCAGTGTTTGTGTTTGTAGTGTGCTTGCTGCTTGACTGACGTACACCGTGTGGTCTGTCTGTTTGGGGGACCGTATGCTGAGGCTAGAGGCTGCTAGGCAAGACTGAGAACTTCTTAATGAGACTCTGATCCCTAAGCCCATCAACCCTTAAACAGCAGGCGGGGCTACTCAGGTAACCAGGGCTTTAAAATGCCCACTCCTAAGCAACCAGAGAAGCAAGCGGGCAGGGGAGTTGTGTGAGGGATTTGGGAGGGGGAAAGCAGGGGGCTAGATGCACTTAACGTTCTTTAAACGTAAGGCTAAAAACACCCCCTGTTAAAAACAAAACAACAACTAGGAACGAGCTGCAGGATACAAAAAAGAGAATACAGGCAGAAGTCCAGCAACAGAACGGGGATATCCAGTTTATTGCACTCAATGCAGCGTGTCTGAATACCTGCTCCATGGACAGGGTGCGTATGTGTACAATTAGTGTAAGGATCTTCTGGACCTCAGAGACCATGCTCAGGGTTTAGAGGCCAGAGTGCCTGAACTGGAGGAGCTAACGGAGACAGAGAGGTAGATAGATGAGACTTTCTGGGACCACAGTAGAATGGTCCCACCCCCGGTCTGACAGCCTCAGTGCTGTTCAGAAGGACGAAAGTCTCAGGGAAGGCAAACATCCAACTGGTGCTGTTTGGCCCCTCCTTCCAGATGATGTCGTGGTCTCCCCTTGCACTGTGGATACCTCTCCAGGGGAGGGATCTCCAGTTATTTGGAAGAGACAGGTAATAATTTGGTGGGACTTGATCATTAGAAACAGAGACAGCTGGGTGTGTGCTGACCAGGAGAACTGCATGGTGACTAGTCTGCCAGGTACAAAGGTTGTGGATCTCTTCAGACATCTAGATAGAGTTATCGGTAGTTCTGGGGAGGAGCCCATGGCCGTGGTACATGTAGGTACTGGTGACATAGAGAAGGATAGGAGAGGGGTCCTGGAGGCCAAATTTCGTCTGTTAGGTAAGATATTGAAGTCCAAGACCTCCATGGGAGCATTGTCAGAAATGCTTCCAGTTCCATGTGCAGAACCAGTTAAACAGGCAGACATGCAGGAGGGTATCAATGTGTGGATGAGACTATGGTGTAGGGAGGAGGGGAAGAGCCTTTGTTTGCCAGAAGCTGGGAATGGGCGTCAGGGGTGGATCACTGGATGATTCCCTGTTCTGTTCATTTCCTCTGGGGCACATGGAAAAGGCCACTGTCAGAAGACAGGACACTGGCCTAGATGGACCTTTGGTCTCACCCAGTATGGCCGTTCTCATGTGGTTATATGTTCTTATGCCTAACATGGCCTCCTCCTTGTAACCACTCTGCCAATCTTTGGGTCGTCCGCAAAATTATCTGCAGTGATTTTCTATTTGCTTCCAGATCATTGATGAAAATATTGAATCAGGCCTAGAACTGATCCCTGCACAACCCTTCTAGAAACACCCCTATTCGCTTACAATGGCCTATTAACAGCTGATTTCTGAGAACTGTCAGTTGGCCAGTTTTTAGTCCGTTTGACGTATGCTCTACTGAATGTTTTCCCCTAGTAAAGTGAATGCCTCAGAGAAATCAAAATGTATTGCATCTGCACGGTTTCCCTGATCAGCTAAATTGTACTCTCATTAAAGGATGAAATCGGGGTTTTTGACAAGACTTGTTTTCCATAAACCATGTCATTGACTAACATAGAATCATAGAATCATAGAATCTCAGGGTTGGAAGGGACCTCAGGAGGTCATCTAGTCCAACCCCTTGCTCAAAGCAGGACCAAACCCAATTAGATCATCCCAGCCAGGGCTTTGTCAAGCCTGACCTTAAAAACCTCTAAGGAAGGAGATTCCACCACCTCCCTAGGTAACCCATTCCAGTGCTTCACCACCCTACTAGTGAAAAAGTTTTTCCTAATATCCAACCTAAACCTCCCCCTCTGCATCTTGAGACCATTACTCCTTGTTCTGTCATCTTCTACCACTGACAACAGTCTAGATCCATCCTCTTTGGAACCCCCTTTCAGGTAGTTGAAAGCAGCTATCAAATCCCCCCTCATTCTTCTCTTCTGCAGGCTAAACAATCCCAGTTCCCTCAGCCTCTCCTCATAAGTCATGTGCTCCAGCCCCCTAATCATTTTTGTTGCCCTCTGTTGGACTCTTTCCAATTTATCCACATCCTTCTTGTAGCGTGGGGCCCAAAACTGGACACAGTACTCCAAATGAGGCCTCACCAGTGCCGAATAGAGGGGAATAATCACGTCCCTCGATCTGCTGGAAATGCCCCTACTTATACAGCCCAAAATGCCGTTAGCCTTCTTGGCAACAAGGGCACACTGTTGACTCATATTCAGCTTTTCGTCCACCGTAACCCCTAGGTCCTTTTCTGCAGAACTGCTGCCCAGCCATTCGGTCCCTAGTCTGTAGCAGTGCATGGGATTCTTCCGTCCTAAGTGCAGGACTCTGCACTTGTCCTTGTTGAACCTCATCAGATTTCTTTTGGACCAATCCTCTAATTTGTCTAGGTCTCTCTGCATCCTGTCCCTACCCTCCAGCGTATCAACCACTCCTCCCAGTTTAGTGTCATCTGCAAACTTGCTAAGGGTGCAGTCCACACCATCCTCCAGATCGTTGATGAAGATATTGAACAAAACCGGCCCCAGCACCGACCCTTGGGGCACTCCACTTGATACCGGCTGCCAACTAGACATGGAGCCATGGAAAATAGTGGAAAATAGGAAAATGTATTGCATCTGCATGGTTTCCAACAGTGGAAAATAGGCCCAATGGCCAGTGATGGGATGTTAGAAGTTAATACAAGGAATTATTTCCTGGGTGTCTGGCTGGTGAGTCTTGCCCACATGCTCGGGGTTCAGCTGATCACCATATTTGGGCTCGGGAAGGAATTTTCCTCCAGGGCAGATTGGCAGAGGCCCTGGTGGGGTTTTCACCTTCCTCTGCAGAATGCGGCACGGGTCACTTGCTGGAGGATTCTCTGCATCTTGAAGTCTTTAAACCAGGATTTGAGGACTTCAATAGCTGAGACATAGGTGAGAGGATTATTGCAGGAGTGGGTGGGTGAGATTCTGTGGCCTGCATTGTGCAGGAGGTCAGACTAGATGATCATAATGGTCCCTTCTGACCTTGAAGTCTATGAGTCTATGAGCATTAATTATATTCCTAGATTTTCTTTTAACTAATTTCATACCAGCTTTTTGGTTGTTTTATAAATTTCTTACATCATTTTTTAAACTTTCTATTGATGTTTTAACAGTTTACGTTTAACACAGAAAATTCCTCTATTTTCCTGATTGCGTACTTCTGGTTCCGAATGAGATGTGTGGTTGATCGGTCACTTCATAACTCTGGTGTTCAAAACTCTAAGGTTTTACTGTAGATGTTGGTTAACACCCTCCTTGACTGCTAATGGACTTGAAAGGTTTTCATCACCTCAGGTGATATGTGCACCTCTTACTGCTTCTTTCCAAATGCAGAAGAAAAATGTTTCTTGAACACATCTACCTTTTCTGCAGCATTAACAAGTTTCCATTCTCCTTCTAGCAATTGGCCTAAACCTTTGTACGGACTCCTTTTGTTGTTAATATACTTAATATCTTCCATTTCGTTATCTGTAGCCCTGCCAAGCATGGATTTTTTCCTGATGCCTTTAACATCACGTATTAATTTTCATAACAACTGGCTGCATTGTTTGCTATCTCTTTGCCCTTTCCCCACTTGTTATATATTCCCCTCCCCCCCCCCCCCGTATTACTGCCTTCTTTTTGCCACTGATCCGGGATCGGCACTATCCACCCTTGTGTTTCCTGGAAGAGCCTAATAACGTTTCCCACACAACTATGTTTAGGAATTATTGACTCATGGAGCACCATCAAATATGTAATTGGCATTAGTGGGGTCAGTTATTCATAATTAATTTCTCTGAATAAATAAACTGTCATTATTCACTGTGTGAAGTTCAACCAATCTGATTCACCCATGAGAAGAGCCTCCAGTAATGCATGTAGTGTCTCATACTAACATTGTCTCTTCATCAAGGCCTTTGTACTGTGACCATCACCCTAGAGCCTGGGCACATACAGGAAATCACAGGAAGGTACGACACCATTCTGCTTCAGATTTGGACACCATCTCCCTTGCTCCATGTCATATTCCAACACAACCGACTTCACCAACCCCTCCACCTTCATCCTGGTGGGCATTCCTGGACTGGAGGCAGCCCATGTCTGGATCTCCATCCCCTTCTGCACCATGTACGTCATAGCCATCTTGGGGAACTTCATCATCCTGTTCATCGTGAAGATGGAGCTGAGCCTCCATGTCCCCATGTACTATTTCCTCTCCATGCTGGCCGTCACCGACCTGGCCCTGTCCACGTCCACCCTGCCCAAAATGCTGAGCATCTTCTGGTTCAATTCCAGGGAGATCGATTTCAGTGCCTGCCTCACCCAGATGTACTTCGTTCACTGCTTCACATTGATGGAATCTGGGATCTTCGTGGCCATGGCCTTGGATCGCTACGTGGCCATCTGCCATCCCCTGAGACATTCCACCATCCTGACAAACCCCGTGGTGGCCAAGTTTGGCTTGGCCGTGGTGCTGCGGGGTATCATGCTCGTACTGCCCTTTCCCTTCCTGACGAGGCGGTGGCCATATTGCAGAACCAACATCATTCCCCACACGCACTGTGAGAACATCTACGTGGTGACACTGGCCTGCGCCGACATCCGTGTCAGTAGTTACTACGGCCTCTTTGTGCTGTTCTGTGGGATGGTTCTGGATGTGTTTTTTATTGCCGTGTCCTATACCCATATCCTCAGGGCCATCTTCCGCCTCCCCACAAAGGACGCCCGGCTCAAGACTTTTGGGACCTGTGTCTCCCACCTCTGTGCCATCTTAGCCTTTTACATCCCTGGTCTCTTCTCCTCCCTCACGTACCGGTTTGGCCACAATGTGGCCCTGCATTTCCGTGTTCTCCTTGCCAATGTGTATCTCCTGGTGCCCCCCATGCTAAACCCCATCATCTATGGGGTGAGGACCAAACAGATCCGGGACAGGCTGCTCCGGCTTTTTACTCATAAAGGGACCTAAAGTTTTCTCCTGGTGCTCTGGATCTCAGACTGAGCTCCGTGCAGAGCTGGCTGGTGACATGGTGCTGGGCCCTCTTCCCTGAATCACTGACTAGCCAGTCTAAGAGACATTAAACCCTTTCCTGGCCTTACTGTGCTGTGTCAGCCTGACACACTGGGGAATTGGTCTGTGTACAGCTCATTAATTGTTAGGGTTGCCACCTTTCTAATTGTAACTGGAGCCATGGGTCCCTGCCCCCTGCCCAACCTCTTACCTCAAGGCCCCACCCACTTCTCTTCCACTTTCCCCCAAGGCCCCTCCCCTGTTGCTCTCAGCTCTCCTCCCCCGCATCACTTTCTGCATCGTCTCTGTGACGGGTCCCCCCTGGGATGCCCCCTGGAACTAGGTACAGCTGAGCCCTCTGTCTCTCCAATCTGGGTTCCCTCTTGCACGGTGATGTTGTGGCAAGCTGCAAAACACTCCACGTATCAACTCACACCGACATCCACAGGCAGGGACCACACCCAGCTGTGTTCATGAATGCTCTGGCCAGCCACTGCATGAACCCACCATAGGGAGGCTACAGCCAAAATACTCCCAATTCCCCAGCCTAAGACCCCAGAGCTCTACCGTCCTACCCTGTCAAAACCCAACCAGTATGAATTTATTACCCTGTCTGCCACTTCCACAGAGGAAAGTGGACATGGACCAACTCTTGTTCATCAGCTGAGATTTTCCCCCTTTGCACTTCAAACAACGCACAGTGATTTAAATCTAAGCCTAATGTGCTAGTTAGTATTTGATTCAAGCGGTATCTCACCCAGTTAGCTAGCACAAACAGGTACGTTTTTTCAGGCAGGCTTCCTTCTTTCCTGCCTGGGACCAGCACTTTCCTGCCAGGTCAGTCTTTTCCCTCTGGTATTTTCAGATGTCTTGTTGTACAGAGAATGAGGAATGTTATTTCCCCCTTTTATATTTTCTTCCAACTTTTTGGAAAGCCCCTTTGCTGTGACCTGGCACAAACAGTTCCCATTGAGTAGTGCTATCTCTGAGAGGTTTCTATGGTACACAGTTCCTGGAATAATCCTCATGCTTGTGTGCGTTTCCTCAATAAATTCTCAACATTCTTTGGACTTTTAATTGTTGTACCGAATAGGCAGCTCAAGGGAGTTCTCAGCCTCACCCCATGTTTCAGTAGCACACACACAGCCAAACATCATCACTTCACACACAATGGCAACACATACAATTTAAGAGGCTATTCATGTTCAACAGATGAATACCATTAGAACGATACCTCACAAGGCATCCATTGTACAAAACATACCATCATTATATGACGGGGTGAATATGAGGGTGCCAGGGTGTGACAATATCCACCTTCCTCCCTGCCCCATCTGGGCTCCCTCTGCTCTGGGCCTGGGACAGGAGCTGTTGTAGCATCACGTGGACCCTGCAATGAGGACACAGCGCTAGGGCTGACAAACTGTCATAACCATACAGCTAAGGGTAGCCTAGAATTCCTCCTTACCTGTATGGGATTAAGGAGCTCAAATAACCTGGTTGACACCTGACCAAAAGGACCAATGGGGAAAGAAGATCCTTTCAAATCTTGGGAGGGGGAGATTTTGTTTGTGCTCTTTGTGTGGGTGTTTTCTCTTGGGAAGCAGAGAAGTATCAGGTCAGAAAACTCCTTCTTCTATCAACCATCCTAAAAGTCTCACATATAAAAAAAATGGTAAGTAATAGCCAGGTGAGGCGTATTAGATTATCTTTTGTTTTGCTTGTGAATTCTTCCTTTGCTGGAGGGAAGTTTATTCCTGTTTTTTGTAACTTTAAAGTTTTGCCTAGAGGGGAATCCTCTGTGTTTTGAATCTGAGTACCCTGCAAAGTTATTTTCCATCCTGATTTTGCAGAGGTGATTTTTACCTTTTTCTTCTAAAATAAAATCCTTCTTTTAAGAACCTGACTTTGGTCCTGCTTTGAGCAGGGGGTTGGACTAGATGACCTCCTGAGGTCCCTTCCAACCCTGAGATTCTATGATTCTATGACTGTTTTTCCATTTTCTTAAGACCCAGGGGTTTGGGTCTGTGATCACTTTATAACGAATTGGTTAGTAGATTATTCTCAAGCCTCCCCAGGAAAGGGGGTGTAAGGGCTTGGGGGAATATTTTGGGGGAAGAGGAATGCCAAGTGGTCGTTTCCCTGATTCTTTGTTAAATCACTTGGTGGTGGCAGCGTACCATCCAAGGACAAAGGATTTGTGCCTTGGGGAAGTTTTTAACCTAAGCTGGTAGGAATAAGCTTCGGGGCTTTTCATGCGGGTCCTCACATCTGTACCCTAGAGTTCAGAGTGAGGAGGGAACCCTGAGACAAGCCAATCAGGGGCAGAGAGGGAAGTCAGGAGTGGTTTACCTTTCAGCTCCCTTTTGTTCCTCCTGGCTGGGAGCCTGTAGCAGGCAGCGTATAAACCCAGGGCACACCCACATCTTGAATATTGCGAACAGATGTGGTCACCCCATCTCAAAAAAAGATATTCTGGAATTGGAAAAGGTTCAAAACAGGGCAATAAAAATGAATGGGGATATAGAATGGCTTCCATATGAGGAGAAATTAATAAAACTGGGACCTTTCAGTTTCGAAAAGATATGACTAATAGGTGTATAAAATCATGACTGGTGTGGAGAAAATAAATAAGACAGTGTTATATATTTCTTCTCATTATATATGAACTCGGGGTCACCAAATGAAATTAATAGGCAGCAAGTTTAAAACAAAGAAAAGGATATGGGAAAGCAGTGGACATGATACATATTGACTTTAGCAAAGCTTTTGATACGATCTCCCACAGTATTCTTGCCAGCAAGTTAAAGTATGGGCTGGATTAATGAACTGTTAGGTGGATAGAAAGCTGGCTAGATCATCGAGCTCAATGGGTAGCGATCAATGGCTCCATGTCTAGTTGGCAGCCAGTATAAAGCGGAGTGCCCCGGGGGTCAGTGCTGGGGCCGGTTTCATTCAATATTTTTATTAATCATCTGGATGATGGGATAGATTGTACCCTCAGAAAGTTCGCAGATGACACTCAGCTGGGGGGAGAGGCAGATAAGCTGGAGGGTAGGGATAGGGTCCAGAGAGACCTAGACAAATTGGAGGATTGGGCCAAAAGAAATCTGATGAGGTTCAACAAGGACAAGTGCAGAGTCCTGCACTTAGGAAGGAAGAATCCCATGCATGCTACAGGCTGTGGACCAACTGGTTAAGCAGCAGTTCTGCAGAAAAGGACCTGGGGATTACAGTGGACGAGAAGCTGGATAAGAGTCAGCAGTGTGCCCTTGTTGCCAAGAAAACCAATGGCATATTGGGCTTCATTTGTAGGAGCATTGCCAGCAGATGGAGAGAAGTGATTATTCCCCTCTATTCGGCACTGGTGAGACCACATCTGGAGTATTGTGTCCAGTTTTGATCCCCCCCACTACAGAAGGGATGTGGACAAATTGGAGAGAGTCCAGCAGAGGGCAACGAAAATGATCAGGGGATTGGGACACATGACTTACGAGGAGAGGCTGGGGGAACTCGGCTTGTTTAGTCATCAGAAGAGAAGAGTGGGGTGTGGGGGGGGTTGATAGCAGCCTTCAACTACCTGAAGGGGGGGCGCAGTTCCAAAGAGGATGGAGATCAGCTGTTCTCAGTGGTGGCAGAGGACAGAACACATAGCAATGGTCTCAAGCTGCAGTGGGGGAGGTCTAGGTTGGATATTAGGAAAAAAAATTTCACTGGGAGGCTGGTGAAGCACTGGAATGGGTTCCCTCCCTAGGGAGGTGGTGAAATCTCCATCCTTAGAGGTTCTTAATGCCCGGCTTGACAAAGCCTTGCCTGGGATGATTTAGTTGGTGTTGGTCCTGCTTTGAGCAGGGGGTGGGACTAGATGACCTTCTGAGGTCTCTTCCAACCCTGATCTTCTATGATTCTATGATTCTAAGTATTTCTTCACACAACACACAGTCAATTTGCTGAACTCTTTGCCAGAGGATGCTGTGAATGCTGAGACTATAACACGGTTAAAAAAAGAATTAGATAAATTCATGGAGTATAGGTCCATCAATGGGCCAGGATGGGCAAGGATGGTGTCTGGAACTTCTGTTTGCCATAAACTGGGAATGGGTGATAGGAAAGGGATCACTTGATAGGAAATGGATTACCTGTTCTGTTCATTTCCTCTGGAGCACCTGGCATTGCCTACTGTCGGAATACAGGATATTGGGCTAGATTGACCTTGCTCTTACCCATTATGGCCTTTCTTATGTTCCTAAAGTTCTGGATATATTCAATAAAATGCCAATTGAGGATGCTTTAGATTATTGTAAATTAAAAGAAATGGATTTGAAACAGTTTCAGAATACCCTTGAAACATATACAATGAAATTTAGGAATCCTAAAAAGGGTGGTGGTATGAGTAATGTGGAAAATGTAAACAATTGAAAGATTTGATCGGAAAGTGGATAAGGGGCAAAGGTGTTACAAGCGTTGAAGCAATATTTGACCTTCTTGCTCAGGAGCATTTCTTAAACATATGAAAAGATGGTGTAAAACAGTGTCTATGGGAAGAAAGAGGCTGGCTGGGAGGCGGGCACGTGCCTCCCCAAATGCAATGCATCAATTCCTGAACCAAAGCTCCTGTATAAACAGAAGAGCCCAGAATGTGCTCTCATTGTAATTCCACTGATCACTTGAGGAATAAATGCCTTCTGTTGGGAGGAAGCAGGCAGCAGATAACCCATGTGGATGCTGTGACCTGGAGCACAGAAGCCATCAGATACCTGTCACGTATCATACTGGGTTTGTAAAATTAGCTTCTGCACAACCAGGAATGAAACACATCAAAACTGTCAGTATTAATGGTGGGGAACACCTTGGGTGGGGAGATACGGGGCAGAAATATGTTTGGTTAGGTGGAGTCTAGTGCAAGAAGGTGACACACAGCCAGGACAGATGGCAGGGCTTTTATTAGTAGGAAGCTACAAAATCCTTATGCCTTTCGCTAATGTGCACATAGAAACCGAGAGTTTGGATGCTGTATTATCAGTGGGGGTAGTAGACAATAGCTCTATTGATCTGCCAATTGGCCATGATTTCTTCTGTGAAGCTCAGACTCGTAAGGGGTTTACCCACAGCAAGAAAGAGCACTCGGCTGGGAAGCCAGAGGGAAAGGGGAAAATCCCATAAACTACTGAGGGAATGGGAGAAAGTCTTCTTGATTCTTCTGCAGCTCTGAGAAATTGCCTGGGGGTTCCAGCGGCGGGGACGGTATTGCCTGTCAGTGAGGCGTCTGCTCCAGCTGTTAGCTGCAAGCCTGTCTCATCTAAACCAGGGATCAATCCCACTCTAGGGAGCATAGGGAGGTGTGTACCAAAGGGGATCCCAGAGAAGGGGGATGGAATCTTAGAAACCACCGAGGAGGCAGGCAAGAGTTCCTTTAACTCTGCAGCTGGAGGCAGCATCACCTCAGAAAGGGCAGGGGGTAGAGAACCTGTCAGTGAGACAACTGTCCAGGCTGTTAGCTGTGAGTCCTTCACAACTGATCAGGGGATAGATCCCACTCTGGAGAGCAGAGGGGTGTGTGTCCTAGAAGGGGGCCCAGAGGAGGAAACGGAGGGAGGAATAGGGGATGAACAGGAATGTCTCCTCACTGATCACATGGAGATAGACAGAGAGGTGATGGACAGTACCCCAATCCAGGTCCCAATTTCTCAGCACCTTGTTCCTGACGTGCTTGTGAAAACTAACTCTGTCTTTTTAAGACAGGATGTCGATCCGACTGAAGAGGTAGTTGTTTGTGAAAATGCTAATGACCCATCAGACAGAGGGGAGGGAGTAATTCCTCAGGCTGGTAAGACACAGATCGCAGCTATGAAAGACACACCTCTTAGCCCAGAAAGCAGAGATCACAACCCTCTAGGAAAGCGGTGGGGAAGGACCCAGTGTTTGGAGTGGGAATCTCAAGGAAAGCCCTGGGTGGAGCGTGTGGATTTTTTGCATGGACATAACCCTTGTGTTGGGAAGCAGCTCCACAGAAGGATAGCAACACTCAAAGTCCCTTTACATCCTTACCACTCCAGACCCTGGCACACCAAGACCCCAAAGATGACCTAAGACTGAGATCCCCACTGAAGGGGACACTGAGAGGAAAGGAAAACCAGGAACTAAACACATTTGAAGGTTCAGGGATGAGTTGAAAGACACAATGGGTATTGGATAAACCAAGCTGTCCAAGAAGAAGGCTTGGTATAATAAAAAATATTTGGAAATGCCTAACTGTGATAAAAGGTTTGGTGTTATTGTTAAATCTCATGATGCAAAGTTTGTTGCGAATGGTAAAGGTTATAACAAAGAATTTGGTACTGATGGCAAATCCTATGAAAAAGCGTAATGTGCATGATGTTTGAGAAAAGCTTTTGCACATGGAAGATTGGTGGACTATTTGTACCATGAGGGTGAGACACTGCTTGATTCAAATCCTGTCCACTGTACAGAACTTAGATTGCTATTTTTTTATTTCTTAGGTAACCAACTTTGAGCTGTTTAATATCACTTATAATCACTTAAAATCTCTCTTTCTGTAGTTAATAAATTTGTTTTATATTTTTCTTTACCTAAAAAAGTGTGCTGTTTGAAATGCAAAGGGAAATCTCCTCTGGAACAAGGGCTGGTGCATTGTCCTCTCCACACTGAGGGAGGGGCAAAGTGGGTAATAAACTTGCACTGGTCAGGCTTTTGACCTAGGCAAGATGATACAGATATGGGATCCTAGGCTGGGGAGCTGTGATGAATTGGCAAGAGAAAGCATTCATGTAACTGAAACTGAATGTGTCCCTGTCTGTGTATGGCTGTATAAGTGGAAGACCTGGAGAGGATTGCAGCATGTCACAGCGTCACAGTGTGAGAGGGAGCCCAGATTAGTATGCCAGAGGGCTTAGTGGTGCCTCAGCTCTATGTTGCATCCCAGGAAAGTGCATCACATCCACCCAACAAACAGGCCCTGCTAGACCTGAGTCCACTTCCTTCTTGTCATGCCCTCAGCTACTGAAATAGAGACTGTGGTCACAACATGGAATACAGGATCCTTTAGTTCTGTCTGTCATTCTCTGTGTGACCTTAGACGAGTCACCTCTCCCTGTGTCTCAGTTTACCTATCAGTATAATGGGGATATATTCATAGTGATGTTCCTTTGCTAGGTGTTTTGAAGATCCTTCCAGGAAAGGTGCTACATAGTATGATGATAGTTACTAATGAGAATTACTGATCTCTGATCCCTTAGTGAGAGCCCCATATGCCTGCAGATAGTGTTCGTTTCTCCCCTTATACATCTTTCTCCAGACCGGTCTGTCTACTATCTACCCAGCCATCCTGGGCATTTACAGGGTGTTAGACCCTATGGAGATCTAGGCATTATCGCTAGTTTTCTTACTAATCAACTATAATTTCTAAATATACACAAGTGCATAGAGCAGCCAATTCCTCTTTGACTCAGCACAGAGCCCAAGAGTTCTCATCTCCCTCTGGGAAGGTTCCTTAATGACTGTTTACTCCTAAACATGGATAAAGAGCACAGAAGCTCAGACAGGCTTGTCTGCAGACTGTTTACATCCAGATGCAGCTTCTTCACTAGAAGCTGAGTGAACCCTCTGTGTGGAATTGCACAGAGCTATATTATAAATGGTGCACACCCCTGTGTTGACTGTTGGCGTGGGATGTTCCTGCAGATGCTGGGGTGAGAGGGGTGTGGGACACGGCTACCGGAGGGGGATTCCCAGGGAAGACACTTCCATCTCAGGATTCACAGGTACCCATCTCTTGCTGACGAGTTCACCTGCTCAGCAAACTCAGTGCAACATGGGTATGATGGGATAGAGAATAGGTCGCTTCTCCTTTCCACTCGGCACAGCCATTGAACCCCCAGGGCTCTTGTAACAGGTGATGAGTTTGCTCCAGTATCACTGGCTAAAATGCCCCTCTTTCCTGTGCCCTCCCCCGCCCCAGGCTGATGGCCTCCATCCCCGAGGTGGCTGCATTTCAGTGTCACCGTGGGGTCTTCAGGATGAAAGGTGTTAGTACACGAACAATACAAGGTCAAATTCTGAGGCCGTGGCCAGTAGTTTGCTTAGGCCTCACTGAGGAAAAGCTCCCCTTGGAGGAAGAATATCAGGAGCCAGCTGTTTCTTAATGCATAGACACTGTCATCCCCTCCTCTGCCAATCTTTGGGTCATCAGCTAATTTTACCTGCATTGATTTTCTATTTGCTTCGAAATCATTGATTTAAATAGTGAATAGCATCAGGCCCAGAACTGAATCCGGAAGAACCCCAATAGAAACACCCGCATTCACTGACACTGGCCCATTGACCACTGCTTTCTAAGATCTGTCAGTTAGCCAGGTTTCAGTCCATTGTATGTGTGCTCTACTGACATTGGATAGTGTTCATATTTTTATCTGAATGTTTTCCCCTACTTACTCAAATGCCTCAGAGAAATAGAAGTCTATTAGAGTTGTGTGGTTCCCTTGGTCAGCCAAACGTGTACTTTTCATTTTCATTCTGTCCACGTAGGGCAGCCTCCCCCATTCTCAGAGCCTGTCTTGAAAATCCCCTTTCTATCTGCTATATCCTTTAATAGAGACGGGGTGACCAAACCTGAGTGCATGTCCAGAGCAGGTTATTCTCCATCCCATTTCCAAGGCATCCAAAAATTGTCTTTGTTTTGGCCACTGCTGTGAATGGGCAGGTGTTTCCATGGAGCGGCTAATAGTGATGCCCAGGTCTTTCCCCTAAGGTGTGTTCTATTCGGGGTGTTTCCCCTTGGCACATGTCTTGGCAAAAGTTTGGTTTTTTCTACTCTCAGATTTTGAGCAATCGGGTGAATGGGGAACTCCCTACAGCATGGACTCCCTAGCTTGGGTTTCAGTGCATAAAGGAACAATGATAGCTAGCCAGTATCCACTCTTGTGATTCCTGCTGGAGCCTATTAACGTTTCCCACACCATGATGTGTAGGAATTATTGACTCATGGAGCACCATCAAATATGGAATTGGCATTAGTAGGGTCACAAAAACAGGTGAAAATTGATAAGGGATGTTAAAAACATCAGGGGAAACCCATACTTGGAAGACATGTTAAAGACATCCCTTATCAATTTTCATAACTTCCGATTTTATTGCTTGCTCTCTTTTTTCCCTTTTCCCCATTTGTTATGTATTGCTCCCCCCTCACTAATTGCACCCTTCACTTTGCACTGAAATGGGTTTTTAGCCAAAGTACTCCACTTTCTTGACTGTGGAATTGGGGCTTTTCAGTTATGTAGCAAACTCTTCTGAAAGATTCATTTCCATTTTTCTGTCTACATTTTTCCTCCCAGTCAGTACTGCGGATAGTTTCCCTCAGTTTGGGGAATTAGCCCTTTTGAAGCACTAAGTATCCATAGACAGTACTGGATGGGAATTGTTTTCTGTTTCTCCATTTGAATGTAATCAGTGTGATTTTTTATTTTCCTCTCTATACTATGCCCCCTTATTTATCTCTTCTCTAAGCGACACAGTCCCAGACTTTTCAGTCTGTCCACATCTGACTAAGGCAGCCTCCCCCATTCTCATTGCCTGTTCCAGAAACCCCCTTTCTATATGCTATATCCTTTATAGGGACTGGGTAATGAAAACTGAGTGCATGTCCAGAGCATGTTATTCTCCATCCCATTCCTTAGGTCTTTGTTTTGGTCACTACTGCATATGAGCCGGTGTTTCTGTTGAGCTGCTGTCAATGACAATGAGGACTTTTCCCTGTGGTGTGTTCTAACTGGGATTTCCCTCCCGGCACGTCTTGGCAAAGGTTTGGGCTTTTTCCACGCTCAGATTTTGAGCAATCGGGGAAATGGGAAACTCCCCACAGCATGGACGATCTAGGCTGGGTTTACATAGAATTAAGGAACAATGATGGATAACCAGTATCCACACTCGTGTTTCGTGCTGATACCTATTAACTTTTCCCAGACCATGACATGTAGAAATTAGTGGTGCACAGAGCACCTTCAAATATGGAATTGGCATTAGTAGGGTCAGATGTCCATAATGCATTTCTTTTAATAATGAAAATGTCATTTTCAGTGTGTGCAGAGCGACCAATCTGCTTCACCCATGAGAACAGCCTCCAGTAGTGCATGTAGTGTCTCATATTAACATTATCTCTCCATCCAGGCATTTATACTGCGACTATCACCCTTGACCGTGGGCACATACAGGAACTCTGAGGAACGTAAAGTACATGCAGGAGACACCGTTCTGCCTCAGAGTTGGACACCTTCTCCCCTACTCCATGTCAGATTCCAACACAACCGACTTCACCAACCCCTCCACCTTCATCCTGGTGGGCATTCCTGGCCTGGAGGTGGCCCATGTATGGATCTCCATCCCTTTCTGCACCATGTATGCCATAGCCATCTTGGGGAACGTCACCATCCTGTTCATCGTGAAGGTGGAGCAGAGCCTTCATGTTCCCATGTACTATTTCCTCTGCATGCTGTCCATCACCGACCTCGTCCTGTCTACATCCATTTTGCCCAAAACACTGAGCATCTTCTGGTTCAATTCCAGGGACATAAATTTCAGTGCCTGCCTCACCCAGATGTACTTCATTCACAGCTTCTTAGTGATAGAGTCTGGGATCTTCGTGGCCATGGCTTTGGATCGCTACGTGGCCATCTGTGACCCCCTGAGACATTCCACCATCCTGACAAACCCCGTGGTGGCCAAGATTGGACTGGCCTTGGTGCTGCGTGGTGGCATGCTCATACTGCCCTATCCCTTTCTGGCGAGGTGGCGGCCATATTGCAGAACCAATATCATACTCCACACGCACTGTGAACACATGGCCGTGGTGAAGCTGGCCTGCGCCGACACCCGCATCAGTAGTTACTATGGCCTCTTTGTGTTATTCTGTGTGAAGGGTCTGGATGTGTTTTTTATCACCGTGTCCTATATCCAGATCCTCAGGGCCATCTTCAGCCTTCCCACAAAGGAGGCCCGACTCAAGACTTTTGGGACCTGTGGTTCCCACCTCTGTGCCATATTAGCCTTTTACATCCCACATCTCTTCTCCTCCCTCATGCACCGGTATGACCACAATGTAGCCCTGCATTTCCATGTTCTCACTGCCAACGTGTACCTCCTGGTTTCCCCCATGCTAAACCCCATCATCTATGGGGTGAGGACCAAGCAGATCCGGGATAGACTTCTCCAGCTCTTTACTCATAAAGAGACCTAAAGTTTTCTCCTTGTGCTATGGCTCTTGGACCGAGCTCTGTGCAGAGGTGGCTGTTGACATGGTGCTTGGCCCTCTTCCCTGAATCACTGACTGGACAATCAAAGAGGCATTAAACCCTTTCCTGACCTTACTGTGCTGTCAGCGTGACAAACTGGGGAATCAGTCTATGTTGAACTCATTGGGTTGCCACCTTTCTAATTGCTGGACCTCTAATAACATAAGAACAGCCATACTGGGGAAGACGAAAGGCCCATCTAGCCCAGTATCCTGTCTTCCAACAAAGGCCAATTCCAAGTGCCCCAGTGCAAATAAACAGAACAGGTAATCATCAAGTGAGCCATACCCTGTTGCCTATTCCGAGCTTCTGCAAACAGAGGGTAGGGACACCATCCCTGCCCATCCTGGCCATTGATGGAGCTTTCCTCCAGGAATGTATCTAGTTTTTTTTTGAAACCTGTTAGAATCTTGGTCTTCACAACATCCTCTGGCAAGGAGTTCCACAGGTTGACTGTGTGCTATAAGAGTTCCTTTTGTTTGTTTAAATCTGCTGCCTATTTAGTGACCCTAGTTCTTGTGTTATGAGAAGGAGTAAGTAACATGTCCTTGTTTACTTTCTCCACAGCAGTTATGATTTTATAGACTTCCATCATATCCCCCCTTAGTCATCTCTTTTCCAAGATGAAAAGTCCCAATCTTATTAATCTCTCCTCATATGGAAGCTGTTCCATATCCCTAGTCAATTTTGTTGCCCTTTTCTGAACCTTATCAAATTCAAGTACATCTTTCTTGAGATGGGGCAACAAGATCTGTATGTAGTGTTCAAGATGTTTGTCTACAATGGATTCATATAGAGGTAATATGATATTTTTTGTCTTTTTATCGATCCCTTTCCTAATAATTCCCAATATTCCTGAAGGAAAAGACCGTTTTGTGTATTTCTTTAGCTTTCAGTTTCCTTTGTTTCTTCCGCCTGGGGGCCTGTAGCTGGCAGGGTCCCTGCAATGGGGATGGGCTGGGAGACCTTTGCCCTGAGCCAGTCATGTGGGGCAGGGCAAGAGATCAGTTTGGAGTCAGGTGGACAACAGTTGACAGAGGCAGAAGGATAGTCCCCTGTGTTAGCTGGGAAGGCAGGATGCTGGGCAGAGGCCGGGGTGCTTTGGAAGCTCACAGGGAGGGAGATAAACAGCACAAGTTCCATTAGCCGGCTATTTACACATGTACACGCCCCCTTATCTGGAACTACAGGGACCCCATTGCCCAGGGGCTGAAGCTGAACAGTGAAGTTGAATCTAACGTACACTCTGCACAATGCTTTTGATCACTACATCTAGAAGCTCGTTAGCTAGGCTGCTGGGCAGTGTTATCACCATGTCATGGATTGACTAAGGCATGCCGCGGTGAAGTTATTTACTCAAGACCACACAATAAGTCAATGCCAGAGCTGAGAATAAGAACCTGGAGTCCTGACGCCCTGTTATCCAGAGTTTTCAGAACTCCAACAGGGGCAACTTAACTATTTTACTTCAGGTGGTGTAAGGAATAAATCAACAGGAACTCAGTGATTCTGTCTGATAAGATTCATGCAAGTCAGTGTGCTCTTGTCTAGCACTGCAGTTTATTAGGTTTAAGCTCACACAGAGATAAGCAATAGGTTTAGAACATCCCAGATAGTTACCTAACATCTGGAACGATATTGAGTAACTAACAGAAGGTTCGCAGTGGCCAGTTGCTCACCCACCGGGGAGAAAGGATGTCAGGAAAAACGTCTCTCAGGATGGCTTCAGAGGACTGCTCCGACGTGCACTCTACTAGCCAATCTTCTAGAACTAACTTCTACAAAACACATTGGTCATAATGACACCTACTGGACCATCATTTTTTCTAACTTTCAATAAACTTTTAATATCAGAGGCATCTAGACTCAAGGTTTTCCAACCACTAAGGTTTTCAAGTCTCCGTTGTTTATGTGTCTGTCCCCTCCTCCCTTTCTGATTAGCAGAACCTGCCAGCTTCCAAAAGCGTGTCTCCAAATTAACCCGTAACTAGGTGGTGTTGTGTTTCATTAATTCAGGGTGGCTGAATGCACATAATATGGTTTCAATTATCTTGATCACATTCTGAGGTTAGGTATACACCCCCCTCAAATCCAGGGCAACAGCAACATTGCTCTGACCGTGAATGGGCATTGCTCCTCTGGGTTGTATTAGATGCAGTGAGGCTACTTGTGTGTCGTGATCCATGGAGTTGCCATCCTTCTTAAACTGCTACAGACTAGGGACCGAATGGCTGGGCAGCAGTTCTGCAGAAAAGGACCTAGGGGTTACGGTGGACGAAAAGCTGAATATGAGTCAACAGTGTGCCCTTGTTGCCAAGAAGGCTAACGGCATTTTGGGCTGTATAAGTAGGGGCATTTCCAGCAGATCAAGGGACGTGATTATTCCCCTCTATTCGGCACTGGTGAGGCCTCATTTGGAGTCCTGTGTCCAGTTTTGGGCCCCACACTCCAAGAAGGATGTGGATAAATTGGAAAGAGTCCAACGGAGGGCAACAAAAATGATTAGGGGGCTGGAGCACATGACTTATGAGGAGAGGCTGAGGGAACTGGGATTGTTTAGCCTGCAGAAGAGAAGAATGAGGGGGGATTTGATAGCTGCTTTCAACTACCTAAAAGGGGGTTCCAAAGAGGATGGATCTAGACTGTTCTCAGTGGTAGAAGATGACAGAACAAGGAGTAATGGTCTCAAGTTGCAGAGGGGGAGGTTTAGGTTGGATATTAGGAAAACCTTTTTCACTAGTAGGGTGGTGAAGCACTGGAATGGGTTCCCTAGGGAGGTGGTGGAATCTCCTTCCTTAGAGGTTTTTAAGGTGAGGCTTGACAAAGCCCTGGCTGGGATGATCTAATTGGGGTTGGTCCTGCTTTGAGCAGGGGGTGGGACTAGATGACCTCCTGAGGTCCCTTCCAACCCTGAGATTCTATGATTCTATGATAGGAGGAATTTATTAAAGAAACAGCAAAAAACAACAGCCACAAAAACAGGTTTCCACACAGCTCAGCGTTCAGCCTTGTCTTGCTTTATTACCAGGGACCACACGTTGCCTGGAACTCTACAGAGAGGACCAACAATCTGCTGCAAGGCACCAAATCAATGCATCGTGTGATTCAGATACTCTGATTGGGGCCTTTTGGTAGCAGCATATTAGACATAATAAAAAATAATCTCCATTTAATGCACAGAGAGGCTGTGCCCAACGTCACCCAGCGAATCCGTGGCAGAGCGGGACTGTTCACTCCCAGCTCACTGGTCTCTCCTGATGCTTTATCTCTAGTTAAATGACTTGGGCCAAATCCTCAGCTGTTGTAAGCGGCTGCAACCCCACTGAAATCAGGGGAGATCCCCTCACTGGAGAATCCAGTGTAGAGAGAGCACCAGAACTCAGCGCTGCTGCATGGAATATACAAGCCAGGTCTGAGAGCGACTAAGCAATGGATGGGCTGTGCTCCTGGATCAAGACACTTCCCTTTCTGCTGCCTCAGTTTCCCCATCTGTAAATATATAGTCTGTGAAGCACCTGTCAGCAGTCAACTCTGTGTCCATGTCTCACCGTGCCTTAGTGGGACAGAGCTGAGGTTGCCAAATCAGGACAAACTGCTGAGAAATCGGGCAGACTCACCCCAGGCTGGTGGTTAGTCTATCATGACATCATACCACGCCAGCAACAAATATAAACTTCTGTCTGACCACACTGGTTAACCAGAAGCCAAAATGCAGCCCCCTGCGGCAGCCCAGCCCTAGGTGCAACATCTGGACACTGGACTCCATGATGGACGGTCAGGGAAAACCAACCAATCTCAAGAGACCAGAGCCACTTACCCAGGTCACTATATGACTAAGATCGTACCCAATAATCACGCCGCTGCCCAGTAAAGGTTTAATAGTAAAAGAAAAGAAGAAGAGTTATCAATGGTTAATAGATCAGATACAGACAAGTGATATTTCAGTGTTCATAGATCACAATCGTAGGAGTGATGGAATAAACTGTTAGCTTGCAAAAGTCTCTCTGAAAAATACCGAAGGAGGTTGGGGTTCATCAGTCCTTGTACGGAGCTTCCTTATTGGAAGCTCAGTGCAGAGAAATGAAGACAAGATGGAGAGGTCTCCGGGCCCATTCTAGATCCTCTGCTCTGTGCATGGAATTTTACCGTCCCAAACAAAGCCCACAGCCCAAGTGCCTGGAGAATTACTGGCCCAAGTGGAAGCCCAGGTCACGTGAGCATGTCACATGTCCCTGCGTGCTTTGATGACTCACAAAGGCAGTCACTGGTCATATTGCAGAGGAGCGTTTCCTCTACGGCACATTGTGAGCACTAAGTGTCCTTGTCTGGCCCTTGTGACAGGGTGCTGGCTGAATAGACCTGTGCCTACCTGGCAACTAGAATCAGCTGCCAGTTTAATTTGCCAGGTGCTATAAAGGCTGGAAGGAAGTGGCCCAAGAGAAAGGCCAGAGACTGAGGGGCACAAGGTCTGCTGCTTGTGATGTCTGGCTGTGAAATCCTGTATATAGATAGTAAGCTGGTGGTGAGAAATAACGCGAGACCATTTCCCTCTTGGCGTGACGGAGAGACCATGGTTATGGCAGGGAAGTCAGGAATCCTGGGTTCACTCTGTCATTCTGCCATTCAAACTGTGTGTGACATTTGCCCATTCATGTCTCCCCGTGACCCAATTTAACTATCCGTATAATGGGGATATGTTCATAGTGACTGTCCTTTGTTAGGAGTTTTGAAGATCCTTCAATGAAAGGTGCTGCACGGTATGATGATAGTTACTGATCTCTGATCCCAAAGCAACAGCCCTGTGTACTTGCAGGAAGTGTTCATATCTCCCCTCAGTCATCTGTCTCCAGATCCATCTGTCTACTATCTACCCAGCCATCCTGGGCATTTACAGGGTATCAGACCCTATGGAGACCTAGACATTATCCCTAGTTTTCTTCCTAATCAACTCTAATTTTTACATATACACAAATGCACAGAGCAGCCAATTCCTCTCTCACTCAGTGGAGAGCCCATGGGTTCTCGTCTCCCTTTGGGAAGGGTCACTAATTACTGTTTACTTCTAAAGATGGATAAAGAGTACAGAAGTGCAGACAGGCCTCCAGCCTCCAGCCTATTTGCATTCAGATGCCGCTTCTCCCCTAGAGGCTGAGCAAAACCCACTGGGATTACACAGAGCTATATTATAAACGGTGCACACCCCTGTGTCAGCTCTCGGCGTGGGATGCTGCTGCTGATGCTGGGGTGAGAGAGGTTTGGGACACGGCTACCTGAGGGGGATTCCCAGGGAGGACACTTCTGTCTCAGGATTCACAGGTACCATCTCTTGCTGAGGATCTCACCTGCTCAACAAATGCAGTGTTATGTGGGCATGATGGGATAGAGCAGTGGCTTTCAAACTTTTTGTCTGGTGACCAAGCTGTTGCTGCCCGTGACCCAGTGGAGCTGGGGATGAGGGGCTTGGAGTGTGGGAGGGGCTCAGGGCTGGGGCAGAGTGTTGGGGTGCGGGGGTGATGGCTGTGGTCTGGGGCCAGAAATGAGGGGTTCAGGGTGTGGGAGTGGCTTCTGGGCTGGGGCAGGGGGTTGGGGTGTGGGGGGGAGTCCGGGCTCTGGGCTGGGGGTGCAGGTTCTGGGGTGGGGCTGGGGATGAGGGCATTGGGGCGCTGGGGCAGGGGATTGGAGCGTGGGGTTGGGGCACGGGCTTACCTCCAGTGGCCAGCAGGAGGTCCAGCTGCTAGGCGGAGGTCTGCAACCGACTCCACGTGGCTCTTGCCCGCAGGCACCGCCCCCCTGCTCCCATTGGCCGGCCAGAGCCAGTGCTTGGGGCGGGGGCAGCCTAGTAGCCGGACCTGCTGCTGGCCGCTTCCAGAACAGGTGGTGCTGACCCAAGTGACGGAGACCCATTCCCTTCCATTCTGCGACCCACTTCTGCGTCACAACCCACGATTTGAAAACCACTGGGACAGAGAATAGGTCCTTTCCACTGTGCACAGCCATTCCACATCCCAGGACCCATTCTACTGCTGATGAGTTTGCCCCAGTATCGTGGGCCAAAAGGTCACTCTTTTCTGTGACCCCTGCCTGCTGGCTGATGACCTCAAGCTCCGAGGTGGCTGCATTTCAGTGGCGCGGGGGATCCTTCAGGAAGAAAAGTGTTAATAGATGTACAACACAAGGCCAAATTCTGGGGCCGTGGCCTGTACTTTGCTAAGACCCCCCTGAGGTAAAGTTCCCCTAGGAGTAAGAACTGAGTAAAGACCTCAGTCATTAGCTATGTGTTAATTCACAAACACTGTTACCTCCTCCTCCTGCATTTCAGGGCTCTGTTGTTAACGGGATGGGGAGTGGTGGCTGTTTCCTGACTTTTATCTCCTGGAAAGCATGGAGGTGGAAGGGCTCCTCACTGGAATAATTATAAAAAATTTCCACATGGGCAGGACATCTTTTCTCCTAGCTTCATTGGAGAAGTTATGCCACAAATTATCAAAAAAAGAATTTTGCCGGAAGCAGACACCCAGCGTGGGAAATTTCAGTCCAAATGCTTAAAATTTGGCAAACTTATAGGCAACTGAATATGAGGTCTCCTAATGGAAATTGTCAGACAGCCTTAACTAACGGTGGTACCACCAGCACCGCCTACAATGTCCAACCCATTTGTGAATCCCATTTAGCTAAACTCTTTGCTCCAATAACGTCAGTGCCAAAGAGTACCACAGGCCAAAGATGGGTTATGACTTTTTTTTTCTTTTATCAGTCTAATATGTTCAGACTTTCAATGTAACAGAATGTTCCCTGGTTCGTGTGCTGTGACACACAATAAATATGAATGCCTGGTCTACTTTCTTTATTGATAGATTCAAAGTCCAGAAGGGACCATTAGATCATCCAGTCTGAATTCCTGTATAACACAGACCCTTACATTTCAAATAGAAGCAAGAAAGGGTCCTGTGGCACCTTATAGACTAACAGACGTATTGGAGCATAAGCTTTCATTGGTGAATACCCACTTCATCAGATGCATGCAGTGGATGCATGCATCTGAAGAAGTGGGTATTCACCTACGAAAGCTTATGCTCCAATACGTCTGTTAGTCTATAAGGTGCCACAGGACTCTATGTTGCTTCTACAGATCCAGACTAACACGGCTACCCCTCTGATACTTACATTTCAAATAGTAACCCCTGTATTGAGCTCCATAACTTGTGTTTGACTAAAGCCTGGTCTAGACTAGGATTTTACATCATAGAATTATAGAGTGTTTCAGCTTTCAGCCACTGGGCCTTGCTCTGCCTTTCTCCGCTAGATTACAGACCCCATTAGGACCCATGGTTTTCTACCCAGGAAAGTCTCGCTTGATCAGCTTTTTGATAATATAAATAGATAAAGCTCTTTAAGTCTCTCTCATTGTCCGGCATTTTCTCCAGCACCCATTCATTTTTGTGGCTCTTTTCTGCACCCTCTCCACTTTTTCAACATCCTTTTAGAAATGTGGACCCTGGAACTGCACACAGTCAGTTTCTCCAGTGCCAGAGGCAAAATCTTCCCCCTGATCCAACTCACCACTCCCTTGTTTATGCATCCGAGGATCGCAACAGCCCTTTTGGCCACAGCATCACACTTGAAGCTCACTATGAGTTGGGTCTCCACAGTGACCCCTAAATCCTTTTCAGGGTCCCTGTGTTCCATAACACAGTGCCCTAGACTGTTTCACTATATTAAAACATTTTGTTTGCATGGGCCCAGCTTACCAAATGCTCCATATCAATCAGTATGGCTGCCCTGTCCTCATAATTGTAACCACTCTGCCAACCTTTGGTCGTCCGCAAATTTTACCTGCAACAATTTTCTATTTACTTCCAGATCCTTGAGGAAAATATTGAATAGCATCAGGCCTAGAACTGATCCCTAGAGAACCCCAATGGGAACACCCCCATTTGCTGACAATGGTCAATTGACAACGGCTTTCTGAGATCTGTCAATTAGCCAGATTTTAGTCCATTTTACATGTGCTCTACTGATATTGTAGACTGTCCAATTTTTTATCTGAATATTTCCCCCTAATAAATCAAATACCGCTGAGAAATCAAAGTCTCTTGCACTTGCATAGTTT
The DNA here is from genome assembly GCA_033296515.1 of Macrochelys suwanniensis. Classification (NCBI taxonomy): domain Eukaryota; kingdom Metazoa; phylum Chordata; order Testudines; family Chelydridae; genus Macrochelys; species Macrochelys suwanniensis. The sequence goes on from CM065775.1 coordinate 642,963, forward strand.
CCTTGATCAGCCAAATGTGTACTGGCATTAAAGGATGAAATCGGGATTGTTTGACAGGAGCTTTTCCCCATAAACCATGTGGTTGACTGCCATTAATTATATTCCTAGACTTTTTTTGACTACTCTAGTACCAGCTTTTCCATTGTTTCCTAACCTTGTCAAATCTTTTTTTTTAAATTTCCCTTTATTTTTTAAAATAGTTTACATTTAACACAGTACTGTCCTGTATTTGCCTTTCTCTTGGTTTGGATCTGCTGATGCATTATTCCATAATTCTGGTACCAAATGAGATCTGTGGTTAATCGGTCAGTTCATAACTCTGGTGTTCATAACTCTACGGTTCTACTGTAGATGCTGTTTAACATCTTGACAGCTAATGGTCTTGAATTTCATCACCTCATGTGATATGAGTGCCTCACACTGCTTCTTTCTGAATATTTCTCAAACACATATACCTTTTCTACAACAATAATGAGTTTCCTTTCTCCCTCTCATAATTGCCCTATACATTTTCTAGGATTTATTTTGTTCCTAACATAGTTAATAACATCCTTTTTTATCCTTAGCCCTGCAAAGCATTGATTTTTCCTGGATGTCTTTAATGTCCCATATAAATTTTTATATCTTCCCATTTGTATTGCTTTCTCTCTATTTTTTTCCCCATGTGTTATATATGACTTTCTCCCACCCTAATTGCTACCTGCCCTTTCCCACTGAGCCGGGTTTCTAGCCAAAATTGTCCACTTTCTAGACTGTGGAATAGTGGCTTTTTGATTTGAAGATGTCCCACTTTTCAATCCCATTTTTCTGCCTAAATATTTCCTCCCAATAAGTTTTGCTCATAATTTGCCTCACCTTTGGAGAATTAGCCTGTCATAAATATAAAGGGAAAGGGTTAAGAAGCTCTGATACACAACTATAAAATTGTCTTACCTGTAAAGGGTTAAGACTCAGGTAACCTGCCTGGCATCTGACCAATAAGGGAACAAGATACTTTCAAATCTTGGGAGGGGGGAACGTTTTGCGTGTGCCTCTTTGTCTGAGTCAGTGTGATCTTGGGAGACAAAAAGGACCTGCAGAAAATCAATCTCTTCCAAAACCAGCCCCATCAAACCTTCCATATTTCAAGTAACTTAGTCAGCATTGCAAATAGGTTTTGTCTGTTTTGCTTGGTGAGCTTTCCCTGTGTTAGAGGGAGGGGTTATTCCTGTTTTTTCTGTACTTTAAGGTTTTGTCCAGAGGGGGAATCCCTCTGAGTTTGGAAATTGAGTACCCTGTAAAATAGTTACCATCCTGATTTTACAGAGATAATTGTTGCCATCTTTGTTTTAATAAAATCCTTCTGTTAAGAAGCTGACTGTTTTCTATGGTTCTAAAACCCCGGGGGTGGGTTTTTAGATCACTGTGTAACCAATTGGTTAGGAGATTATTCTCAAGCTCCCCAGGAAAGGGGGTGTACGGGCTTGATAGGGTATTTTGGGGGGAAGGGGAACTTCAAGTGGTTCCTTTCCTGGGTTCTTGTTTAAAACACTTGACGGTGGCAGTGAAAGAAGCATTTCTCAGGGTGCAGGGAATTTTGTACCTTGGGGGTTTTAACCTAAGCTGGTAGAAACAAGCTTAGGAGCTCTTCCTGCGGGTCCCCACGTCTTTACCCTAGAGTTCAGAGTGGGGAGGGAACTCTGACATAGCCCTTTTCAAGTCTCTATAGATATTACAGATTGGGAACTGTTCTCTGTTTGTCCATTTGAATTTAATCAGTGCCATTCTTTATTTGCCTCTCCTCTATCATATTCCCCCTTCTTTGTCTCTTCTCTAAACTAAACAGTTCGACTTTTCAGTCTGTCGGCATATGGCAGCCTCCCCCATTCTCACAGCTTGTCTTAGAAATCCCCTTTCTGTCTGCTATGTCCTTAACAGAGACTGTGTGACCAAAACTGAGCACATATCCAGAGCAGGTTATTCTCCATCCCATTCCTTCAGTCATCCAAACACTGTCTTAGGCCACTGCTGTGAATGAGAAGGTGTTTCTGCAGAGATGCTAGCAATGATGCCCAGGTCCTTTCCCTAAGGTGTGCTCTAGTTGCGTGTTTTCCCCCTTGGCACGTCTTGGAAAAGGTCTGGTTTTTTTCAACCGTCAGATTTTCAGCAACTGGCTGAATGGGGATCTCCCTAAGCACGTGTTTCTTATATTAACTTGTAGTTTTTATATTAACTTTGTCTCTCCATCCAGGCATTTGTCCTGCGACTAACACCCTAGACTCTGGGTACAAACAGGAAATCAGAGGAACGTACAGTAGAGGCAGGAGACACCGTTCTGCCTCAGAGTTGGACACCTTCTCCCCTACTCCATGTCAAATTACAACATAACTGACTTCACCAACCCCTCCACCTTCATCCTGCTGGGCATTCCTGGCCTGGAGGCGGCCCATGTCTGGATCTCCATCCCCTTCTGTGCCATGTATGTCATAGCCATCTTGGGGAACTTCACCATCCTGTTCATCGTGAAGAGGGAGCCGAGCCTCCATGTCCCCATGTACTATTTCCTCTGCATGCTGGCCATCACCGACCTGGTCCTGTCCACATCCATCATGCCCAAAACGCTGAGCATCTTCTGGTTCAATTCCAGGGAGATCGATTTCAGTGCCTGCCTCACCCAGCTGTACTTCATTCACTGCTTCTCAGTGATGGAGTCTGGGATCTTCGTGGCCATGGGTTTTGATCGCTATGTGGCCATTTGACATCCCCTGAGACATTCCACCATCCTGACAAACTCTGTTGTGGCCAAGATTGGCCTGGCCGTGGTGCTGCGAGGTAGCATGTTTGTAATGCCACATCCCTTCCTGGCGAGGTGGCGGCCGTATTGCAGAACCAACATCATCCCCCACACGCTCTGCGAGCACATGGCTGTGGTGAAGCTGGCTTGTTCCGACACTCGGGTCAGTAGTTACTACGGCCTCTTTGTCGTATTCTGTGTGCTCGGTCTGGATGTTTTTTTTATCGCCTTGTCCTATACCCAGATCCTCAGGACCATCTTCAGCCTCCCCACAAAGGACGCCCGGCTCAAGACTTTTGGGACCTGCTTCTCCCACCTCTGTGCCATCTTAGCCTTTTATGTCTCAACGATTTTCTCCTCCCTCACGTACCGGTTTGGCCAGAATGTGGCCCTGCATTTCCACGTTCTCATGGCCAATGTGTACCTCCTGGTGCCCCCCATGCTAAATCCCATCATCTACGGGGTCAGGACCAAACAGATCCGGGACAGGCTGCTCCAGCTCTTTACTCATAAAGGGACCTAAAAGTTTTCTTCTGGTGCTCTGGCTCTCAGACCAAGCTCCGTGCAGAGCTGGCTGGTGACATGGTGCTGGGCCCCCTTCCCTGAATCACTGACTGGACAGTCAATGAATCATTAAAGTCTTTCTGGCCTTACTGTGTTGTGTTAGCGTGAGAAACTGGGGAACTGCTCTATGTACAGCTCATTAACTCATAATGTTGCCACCTTTGTAATTACTGGTAACTGGACCACTGAGGCCCTTCCCTCTACCCTGCTCTTCCCTGAAGCCCTGCCTCCTTTCTGCCTATTCCCTCTGGGCCCCGGCCCTGGTTGCTCACTCCTCCCCTGCTTCTGTCTCTCGCTGGATCATCTCCACCTCCCTCCTCCCTGAGCTGGGCTCCCTCTGCTCCTGCACTGGGAATGGAGCAGCTGCAGCCTCACAAGCCTGCAAGTGAGAGTAGTAAGGAAGCAGCAGCGGGGCCGACAGGCCAGTCAGGAGCGGAGAGGGAATCTGTTTGAAACAGCTGAGTGTTAGGAGTAGGGTTGTCAGGTAGATGTCCTAGATTGTGCCTCATACAGCTTGTGGGCCTTAAAGCTCAGCTACAAAGTGCTGAGGAAGGGGACCATCATGTGGCTTATTTCTTTAGCTTTCAGCTCCCGGCTGGGGGTCTGTAGCAGACAGGATCCATGCTATGGGTATAGGCTGGGAGCCCTTTGCCTAGAGCGAGGCTTCGGGGGCAGGGCAAGGGATCAACTTTGAAGCTAGGAGGACAACAGCTGAGAGACAGGGAAGGATAAGCCCCTGTGTTAGCTGGGAAGGCGGGATGCTGGGCAGAAGCCGGGGTGGCTTCGGTAGTTCACAGGGAGGGAGATAAATGGCACATCTACCATTAGCCGGCTATTTACACAAGGACTCGGCACCAAATCTGGAACTACAGAATGTAGTAGGACGTGAGCCTGAGACATAAGCCCTTGTATCAGAGGCCTGGTATGAAGCACGACCTGCTCACAGAATCTGGCAAAAACAGGGCTGATATTGGAAAAATACGCATTCCTTAGAAGTGCCAGTCACAGAGTACTCACGCAAACACATCCCGATATCAAGTGGTACCAGAATATCCCGATATTAAGGATGGTACAAAACCATTCCCCAAGGATAACTGGAACACCATGACCCCTACTAAAAGATAAGGTCAGGATGACAGTCTGTCATAGAGATGTTTTAATCAAACCAACATGTACAAGATGATGGGTGATAACTAGTCATGTCAGGGGGCAGAAACTAACTTGTTTGTATTGGGGTACAAAGATGTCTCGCAGAGGGCGTATCTTTGTCTGGCCTAGGGAGGAACAGAAATTCCTGCTGTTCACTTGTTACGGGCATATATATATTAGTGGTCTCGCATAGCCTGCAAGGAACTGATACCATGCTTTGTCGACAATAAACCTGGCTTGGTGCCTTCATCCTTCAAAGGACCTTGTGGTCATTGGATGGTTCATGTGAGCTCTGCTGTGTCAGCTGTCTACTCAGGGCTGGGACGGCACACAGAGGGAAAACACACATGCAGTCAAACATCTGTCATTGAAGATGAGTCTAACATACGCTCTACATGATGCTTTTGATCACTGCAGGTAGAAGCTTTTTAACCCTTGGGTAGGGATGGTGTCCCTAGCCTCTATTTGTAAGAAGCTGGGAATGGGCGACGGGGATGGATCACTTGATGATTCCCTGTTCTGTTCATTCCCTCTGGGGCACCTGGCATTGGCCACTGGTGGAAGACAGGATACTGGACTAGATAGACCCAGTATGGCCCTTTTACACTACCTCTCTCCAGTCTGAAGATATTCTTATCTTCAGACTGGAGAGAGGTAGTTTAAAAGGTCTGCCCTTATGTTCTTATGTAATTCTAGGCAGCATTATCCCCGTGTCATGGATGGACTGAGCCATGCAGCGGTAAAGTGATTCACCGAAGGCCACACAGTAAGTCAGTGGCAGAGCTGAGAATAGGAAGCGGGAGTCTTAATCCCCAGTATCACTGCTCTAGCCACAAACTGGAACTACTCCTCTGATACTGGTACATCACCAATATTCATAACTTCAGACACAAAGATGACACATTCATATAAACAGGATAATTGTACTTAGAAAATCATAACTTTCCCTTTGACACCTGACAGGATATACTTTGTACAAGATTTGTTGCAATTACATAACCGTGGTAGCAACAATGATAAAAATGGTCATATTCAATCATACAGCACCACACCACGTTCCTACGATCCCACGATGGTGCTACAGCTGCTACCCACCTAAGGAAGGGGCATTGCCCAGGCTCTAGCAGGACAATCAGCTGGGACACACAGCCACTGGAGGCCGGGAAGAGCAGATTAAAAAAAAAACCCTGGTCCTTGTACAGAGAAAGGAGGACAGAGTTCTTTAAAAGTGAGAGTTGGACGTCTGTGACCGTGGCTGTTTCCTCCAAGCGTCGCCAGCCAGCCCCCTTGGCTTTGAACAACCTCAACTTGTGCTTGATTAAAGCATCTTCCAGAAACACGCCCAGGGCTAGATCCACAAAGACTCTTAGGTAAATACTGAACTTAGGTGCATATCAATAGGGTTATAGTCTGCTATCCCCACTGATAATACAACTTCAAAATTCTAAGTTTCTATGTGCACTTTAGCCAAAGGCTCAAGGATTTTGTAACCTCCTCCTACTAAAATCTCTGCGATCTGTCCTGGCTGTATGTCACCTTCTTAATGGAAAAAGAAGATACTTTCAAATCTGGGGAGTGGGGAGGTTTTGTTTGTGTTCTTTGTGTTCTTCTCTCTTGGGCCAAAGAGAGAGACCAAGCAGGTAACCAGATCCTACTGAAATGATACATCTAACATTACAGAAATTGTAAGTAATAACAAGGAAATGCGTTAGATTATCTTTTGTTTTAGCTTGTGACTTTTCCCTATGTTTTTGTAACTTTGAAGCTCTGTGTTTTAAATCTTTTTATTTTCCCTGTAAAGTTATCTTCCATCCTGATTTTGCAGGTGTGATCCTTTTACTTTTTTAAAAAAATAAAATTCTTCTTTTAAGAACCTGATTGATTTTCAGTGTCCTAAGAACCAGGGATTTGGTCTGTGCTCACTTTGTTAACTTTTTGGTTGGGATATTATACTCCCCAGGAAAGGGGGTGAAAGGGCTTGGGGGAATATTTTGGGGAAATAGGAACTCCAAGTGGTCCTTTTCCTGAATCATTGTCTAAATCACTCGGTGGAGGCAGCTATACCGTCCAAGGACAAGGGAAGGAATTTGTGCCTTGGGGAAGTTTTTAACCTAAACTGGTGGAATATAAGATTAGGGGGTCTCTCAGGTGAGTCCCCACATCTGTACCTCAGAGTTCAGAGTGGGGAGGGACCCCTGACAAACCCTTTATGTGCTCCATGCCTGGTTGTGCAGAGGCTAATTTTACAAACCCAGTATAATAAGTGACAAGTGCCTGACTCTGTTTTTATAGGAGATTTGGGTCGGGGATAAGCAGAATGATGTAAAATGGCACCCTGCTTCTGACCAAGTTTAACACCCCCCCCCCCCGTCTATGGTTTATTCACAGTAAGCTTGTGTCTGAGCTTGTGTCTGCTCAAAATCCTCAGATAGAAAAGCCATCTCGTTCATAGTTTTCACCTTTTGTCCTATGGGCACTGATTGACATCATCTTTACATATGTGTAAGAAAGGCTCAATTAACTTGACAACTCAAGTGGGCATTTTCTGATGATCGGGAGTGTTATGAATGACACACAGCCTTGCAAAGGTAGTGAAGTATTCAGCAACATCATATGCTCAGGTGTATGCAGGATACAACTGTTCCCATTTGTGGATTTTTGGAGAGGTGGGAATCAGTGGAGTGGGAAGTTTCTGGTTCTGCTTTTCCAGCAAGACCAATAGGTGTTTCCACTCTCCCTCTTTCTCCTCAGTTTCTTGTTGTTTTAGTGCCTTAGCCCTCCTGTGTGGTCAGCCTCCTCTCTGGTAGCCTCTGCCTGGTTTAGCTCCAAAATTCTCCAATATCCTTTATCTTTTTCTACTGCCTGCAGTCTGAACAGCTCCAGTTTCACAAATGTTTCACTGTTTTCACTCATCGTGCTGCTTTTCCGTCCTTACTGAACTATCCAAACAGAAAAGAGCAAACTGGTGACCTCTTTGACTGATTTCCAGCCACCGTCTCACTTAAAATCTATACACCACACTATGAAGTGCAAATTTCACTCAGAACAAGCAGCTGTGCATTTCACCCTGCATGCAGCGCCACTGTCATGGACATCTCAGGGGTGCAACCTGGAATTGGGGTAAACTGATCCCTATGGCACACCAGTCTTTGCCCCCTCTCACGCTGTGAGAAGCTTCAGACACCTCCAGGTCTTGCACTCACCCAAACATTCTCAGTCAGGGACAGACCCACCTTAGTTACATCAACGCTTTCTCCATCCACTCATTAACCCACTGTAGAGAGGCTTGAACCAATTTCCCCCAGCTCCCCAGCCTACAACCCCAAAGCTTACCATATTGTCTGGTCGGAAGCGTGACCAGTGAAAGTTTATTACCCAGTCTGCCCATCCCTCAATGTGGACGAGAGAATGCACCAGCCCCTGCTCCTGAGCAGATTTCCCTTATAAGTCAAACAACACATTGTGTTAGGTAAAATAATATAAAAAAGATGTATTAAGTACAGAAAAATAGACGTTAAGTGATTATAAGTAATACGTGTACAGATCAAAGAAGATTACCTAAGAAATAAGACTAAAATTGCAATCTGGGTTCTATAAATTAGGCAGGAATTAAATCAAACAGTGTCTCACCCTGATGGTACAAACAATTCAACAATCTTCCATACACAGGCCATGATTTCACCATTCCAGCCTGGTGTTGCCTGATTTAGGGTGTTAATAATATTAATTTGCATAGTATGGGTTTTAGGCTCGCCAATCTGTTTAGTCAGAAGATAAAGTTCTTGACCCGAATCAGGCTCCACAGAATTTACAAAGGACCCTCCGGGGTATGACAGGAAGCTCACACAGAGACAGATCTAGCCTTAAATACTTTTTATTAAAATAAATGAAGTAGTAATTAAATGGTAAAATAATCAGAGCTACAAAGTTACAATTATATTACTGCTATTCAAAGGATACGTATGGCAATATGGTATTACTTGCTACAAAGCTTTGGTTAATATACTCACACGCTTCCTGGATAACCTGGTGGTAAGAGACACAGGACCAGCCTCACCTCTGGTGGTTCAGGTTCCTCAGTTCTTGAGTGAGAGGTGCAACACTTAGAAGACACTTGTCAGGGTTCCCTCCCCACTCTAAACTCTAGAGTAAAGACGTGGGGACCCGCATTCAGAGCCCCTAAGCTTATTTTTTACCAGCTTAGGTTAAATCCCCCAAGGTACAAAATTCCCTGCACCCTGAGAAATGCTTCTTGCTGCCACCATCAAGTATCTAACAGGAATCCAGGAAAGGAATCACTTGAACTTCCCTCCCCCACAAAATACCCCCTCAAGCCGTACACCCCCTTTCCTGGGGAAGCTTGAGAACAATCTCCCAACCAATTGGTTATACAGTGATCTAAAAACCCACCCCCTGGGTTTTAACACCATGAAAACAGTCAGCTTCTTAAAAGAAGGATTTTATTAAAAATAAAGAAGGTAAAATCATCTCTGTAAAAATCAGGATGGTAACTATTTCACAGGGCACTATATTTCCAAACTCAGAGAGATTTCCCCCTCTGGACAAAGCCTTAAAGTTACAGAAAACCATGAATAACACCCCCCCCCCTTTGCCCCTTCTAACACGGGGAATACACCAAGCCGAAATTAAAAAGAAATTGATGCACTATGCTATCTAAACTTACTTCAGAAAAGGGAGGTTTGATTTTCTGCAGGTTCCTTCTGTCTTCCAAGATCACTCTGACTCAGACAAAGACACACACAAAAACCTTCCCCCCTCCCAAAGTTTTAAAGTATCTTGTCCCCTTATTGGTCAGATGCCAGCCAGGTCATGTGTCAGTCTGGCTACCTGCATTTCTTAACCCTTTACTGGAAAGAGGATTTTATAGATCCTCTCCCCCTTCCCTTCATATTTATGACAACACTAGAGCTAAGAGCTATCAAAGCTAACTTAGAGTTTACTTAACTAACTTAAACTTAAAATAAAACCTAATAAATAAAACTCAGAACAAAAGCTTAGGGAAACCAAGCTTAGCCTAGTCCCTTGGAGCTTAGAAAGTTTGAGAAAAACAAGTACAGCCTACTAATAGTAGTAGTCCTCATAGAATAAGAGGATTTCTTTAGCATGTTAGGTCACCTCTTTTATAGGGCACAAATGCCTGAAATCCTTCCTCCTATGCCCAAACTTCATCACCCACAAAAATGTTAGGGTACACTTATTCAATAGGTTAGTATACTTGTATGTATTGATGACGTGTGCATACATATTAATGACATTAGATCATTCACACAGATGTTATTTTTGTTCTTTGGTTATTTTGGTTCTTTCCTTGTGGTATACCTGTTAAGTCTGTGGATATAGACTTGGAAACCCCGATAGATGGAAACCCCGATGCCATTCTTCCATTATCTATCTTTCTATCTATCTATCTATCTATCTATCTATCTATCTATCTATCTATCTATCTATCTATCTAGGTGAATGGTCTCAGATATGTGTGTGGGCGTTCATAGACTCATAGACTTTAAGGTCAGAAGGGACCATTATGATCATCTAGTCTGACCTCCTGCACAATGCAGGCCACACAATCTCATCCACCCACTCCTGCAATAATCCTCTCACCTATGTCTCAGCTATTGAAGTCCTCAAATCATGGTTTAAAGACTTCAAGGTGCAGAGAATCCTCCAGCAAGTGACCCGTGCCCAATGCTGCAGAGGAAGGTGAAAACCCCCCCAGGGCCTCTGCCAATCTACCCTGGAGGAAAATTCCTTCCCAACCCCAAATATGGTGATCAGCTGAACGCTGAGCATGTGGTCAAGACTCACCAGCCAGACCCCCAGGAAAAAGTTCTCTGTAGTAACTTCTAACATCCCATCACTGCCCATTGGGCCTATTTACCACCGATAGTCAAGGGTCAATTAATTGCCAAGATCATGTTATCCCATCAAATCATCCCCTCCATAAACTTATCTAGTTTAATCTTGAAGCCTGATAGGTCTTTTGCCCCCAGTGCTTCCCTTGGAAGGCTGTTCCAAAACTTCACTCCTCTGATGGTTAGAAACCTTCATCTAATTTCAAGTCTAAACTTCCTGTTGTCCAGTTTATATCCATTTGTTCCTCTGTCCACATTTGTACTGAGCTTAAATAATTCCTCTCCCTCCCTGGTATTTATCCCTCTAATATATTTATAGAGAACAATCATATAACCAGAGCTGATCCAGAGAACAGAAGGGTGTGCTGTCTACCGGGTGCTAAGATACGGGATGTGGACCTGAGGTTGAAGAGGATCCTAAAGGGAGCGGGAAAGAATCCATTGATCATCCTTCACGTAGGAACAAATGACACGGCTAGATTCTCACTGGAACGAATCAAGGGGGACTATGCCAGGCTGGGGAAGACGCTTAAGGAAATCGAGGCTCAGGTAATCTTCAGTGGGATTCTGCCTGTTCCTAGAGAAGGGCAACAAAGGTGTGACAGGATTATGATGATCAACAGATGGCTCAGGGATTGGTGCTACAAGGAGGGCTTTGGGATGTATGGCCACTGGGAGGCATTCATGGACAGAGGACTGTTCTCTCGGGATGGACTTCACCTGAGTAGGGAAGGAAATAGACTTCTAGGATGGAGGCTGGCACAACTGATCAAGAGAGCTTTAAACTAGGAATGTGGGGGAGACGGTTGGGAGATGTCCAGGTAATCTCCACGCTGGATTTTAACATTGAGAGGGAAGACAACCAAGTAAGAGAGGATATAGCCGGGGGTAGGAGAATGGACATAAGGAGGAAGGGCAGAGTGGATACTAGTCAAATAGGTCATACTGGCAGTACAATGTCCATACCAAATTGGGTAAGGAATGTGAGTGAGGCCAAACAGCAAAAATTAAGATGTTTGTACACCAATGCGAGGAGCCTAGGTAACAAAATGGAGGAATTAGAGCTACTGGTCCAGGAAGTGAAACCAGATATCATAGGAATAACCGAAACATGGTGGAATAGCAGTCATGACTGGAGTACAGGTATTGAAGGGTATGTGCTGTTTAGGAAAGATAGAAATAAAGGTAAAGGTGGGGGAGTAGCATTGTATATCAATGATGAGGTAGACTGTAAAGAAATAAAAAGTGATGGAATGGATAAGACAGAGTCTGTCTGGGCAAAAATCACATTGGGGAAGAAAACTACTAGAGCCTCCCCTGGGATAGTGCTTGGGGTGTGCTATAGACCACCGGGATCTAATTTGGATATGGATAGAGACCTCTTTAATGTTTTTAATGAAGTAAATACTAATGGGAACTGTGTGATCATGGGAGACTTCAACTTCCCAGATATAGATTGGAGGACAAGTGCTAGTAATAATAATAGGGCTCAGATTTTCCTAGATGTGATAGCTGATGAATTCCTTCATCAGGTAGTTGCTGAACCAACAAGGGGGGATGCCATTTTAGATTTGGTTTTGGTGAGTAGTGAGGACCTCATTGAAGAAATGGTTGTAGGGGACAACCTTGGCTCGAGTGATCATGAGCTAATTCAGTTCAAACTAAATGGAAGGATAAACAAAAATAAATCTGAGACTAGGGTTTTTGATTTCAAAAGGGCTAACTTTAATAAATTAAGGAAATTAGTTAGGGAAGTGGATTGGACTAAAGAATTTATGGACCTAAAGGCGGAGGAGGCCTGGGATTATTTCAAGTTAAAGTTGCAGAAGCTATCAGAAGCCTGTATCCCAAGAAAGGGGAAACAATTCATAGGCAGGGGTTTTAGACCAAGCTGGATGAGCAAGCATCTCAGAGAGGTGATTAAGAAAAAACAGAAAGCATACAAGGAGTGGAAGATGGGAGGGATCAGCAAAGAAACCTACCTTATTGAGGTCAGAGCATGTAGGGATAAAGTGAGACAGGCTAAAAGTCATGTAGAATTGGACCTTGCAAAGGGAATTAAAACCAATAGTAAAAAGTTTTATAGCCATATAAATAGGAAGAAAACAAAGAAAGAAGAAGTGGGACCGCTAAACACTGAGGATGGAGTGGAGGTTAAGGATAATCTAGGCATGGCTCAATATCTAAACAAATACTTTGCCTCAGTCTTTAATGAGGCTAATGAGGAGCTTAGGAATAGTGGCAGCATGACAAATGGGAATAAGGATGTGGGGGTAGATATTACCATATCCGAGGTAGAAGCCAAACTTGAACAGCTTAATGAGAGTAAATCAGGCGGCCCAGATAATCTTCATCCAAGAATATTAAAGGAACTGGCACATGAAATTGCAAGCCCATTAGCAAAAATTTTTAATGAATCTCTAAACTCAGGGGTTGTACCGTTTGACTGGAGAATAGCTAATATAGTTCCTATTTTTAAGAAAGGGAAAAAAAGTGACCCGGGTAACTACAGGCCTGTTAGTTTGACATCTGTAGTATGCAAGGTCTTGGAAAAAATTTTGAAGGAGAAAGTAGTTAAGGACCTTGAGGTCAATGGCAATTGGGACAAATTACAACATGGTTTTACAAAAGGTAGATCGTGCCAAACCAACTTGATCTCCTTCTTTGAGAAAGTAACAGATTTTTTAGATAAAGGAAACGCAGTGGATCTAATCTACCTCGATTTCAGTAAGGCATTTGATACAGTACCACATGAGGAATTATCGGTTAAATTGGAAAAGATGGGGATCAATATGAAAATTGAGAGGTGGATAAGGAACTGGTTAAAGGGGAGACTACAGCGGGTCATACTGAAAGGTGAACTGTCAGGTTGGAGGGAGGTTACTAGTGGAGTTCCTCAAGGTTCAGTTTTGGGACCAATTTTATTTAATCTTTTTATTACTGACCTCGGCACCAAAAGTGGGAGTGTGCTAATAAAGTTTGCAGATGACACAAAGTTGGGAGGTATTGCCAATTCAGAAAAGGATCGGGATATCCTACAGGAAGATCTGGATGACCTTGTAAACTGGAGTAATAGTAATAGGATGAAATTTAATAGTGAGAAGTGTAAGGTTATGCATTTAGGGATTAATAACAAGAATTTTAGTTATAAGCTGGGGACGCATCAGTTGGAAGTAACGGAAGAGGAGAAGGACCTCGGAGTCCTGGTTGATCACAGGATGACTATGAGTCGCCAATGTGATGTGGCCGTGAAAAAAGCTAATGCGGTCTTGGGATGCATTAGGCGAGGTATTTCTAGTAGAGATAAGGAGGTGTTAGTACCGTTATACAAGGCATTGGTGAGACCTCATTTGGAATAGTGTGTGCAGTTCTGGTCTCCCATGTTTAAGAAGGATGAATTCAAACTGGAACAGGTACAAAGAAGGGCCACTAGGATGATCCGAGGAATGGAAAACCTGTCGTATGAAAGGAGACTCAAGGAGCTTGGTTTGTTTACCCTAACCAAAAGAAGGCTGAGGGGAGATATGATTGCTCTCTTTAAATATATCAGAGGGATAAATACCAGGGAGGGAGAGGAATTATTTCAGCTCAGTACCAATGTGGACACAAGAACAAATGGATATAAACTGGCCATCAGGAAGTTTAGACTTGAAATTAGACGAAGGTTTCTAACCATCAGAGGAGTGAAGTTCTGGAACAGCCTTCCAAGGGAAGCAGTGGGGGCAAAAGACCTAACTGGCTTCAAGATTAAGCTAGATACGTTTATGGAGGGGATGGTTTGATGGGATAACATGATCTTAGTCAAGGGTCAATTAATTGCCATCAGTGGTAAATAGGACCAATGGTCAATGATGGGATGTTAGAAGTTACTACAGAGAACTTTTTCCTGGGTGTCTGGCTGGTGAGTCTTGCCCACATGCTCGGGGTTCAGCTGATCGCCATATTTGGGGTCGGGAAGGAATTTTCCTCCAGGGTAGATTGGCAGAGGCCCTGGAGGTTTTTTGCCTTCCTTTGCAGCATGGGGCACGGGTCACTTACCGGAGGATTCTCTGCATCTTGAAGTCTTTAAACCATGATTTGAGGACTTCAGTAGCTGAGACATAGGTGAGAGGATTATTCCAGGAGTGGGTGGGTGAGATTCTGTGGCCTGCATTGTGCAGGAGGTCAGACTAGATGATCATAATGGTCCCTTCTGACCTTAAAGTCTATGAGTCTATGAGTCTATGAGTCTATATCTCCGCTCAGCCTTCTTTTGATTAAGATAAACAAGCCAAGCTCCTTGAGTCTCCTTTCATAAGACAGGTTTTCCATTCCTCGGATCATCCTAGTGGCCCTTCTCTGTACCTTACTGTGTTGACTTGCTGTCTGGGTGAAAGGTCTCAGACATAGATATGCTAACTCTGGCTTAGCTGAACATACAGGATACGGCCTGTAGATCCTTTGCATTACTGACGAACTTACTTTAATATAAATCTATAAACCTATTACAATCTACCAAATATTTAAATATATCTATATGCAAACAAGCAGGTTAATCCTATAAGCTACACTGGGACCTTCTCCCCACTCAAAGTCTTTTTCCTCTAGCCATAGAATATCAGGGATGGAAGGGACCTTAGGAGGTCATCTAGTCCAACCCCGTGCTCAAAGCAGGACCAATCCCCAATTTTTGCCCCAATCCCTAAATGGCCCCCTCAAGGATTGAACACACAACCCTGGGTTTAGCAGGCCAATGCTCAAAAGACTGAGCTATCCCTCCCACCATGATTTCAGGTGTTGAACTGCAGAGGGTGTAGAGTCAAGTCATGATGTCACCTCTCCCTGTTATAACTTCTGTCACATGGAGGGAACTTCCATGTCCCCAAAAAATCCGTCAGCACACTTAGTGGAAAAGTTCAGGCACAAGATTGATTCCAGTGTCACATGAGCTGGTCACATGCTCATGCATGCTTTGATGAATGGCAGGGGCCATTACCCATATTCTGGCTAGAATGTCCACAGGAAAGTCCATCAGGTGCTTCTTCCATGGCCCATTGTACTCACTGAGGGGCCATCAGCTTGCATAGTCCATTGCCAATGTGCTGGCTAGAATCGATGCAAACTACCTTGTGGGAGTTATCACAGGAGCAAACACATTTGAAATACCAGTAAATAGTCAATATTCATAACTTCAGATACAATGTGATGCATGTATACAAATAGGATAATCATATTGAGAAAATCATAACTTGTCCATTGACATCTCATATGTCTATAAACTAGGTTCAACAGGCGCAGGTGACCAAAGCCCACAGGTAAGTCAAAAACATGGAGACCTGGGAGAAGGTTCAGAATCTGGGGGGAGCATGGGCTGTTATAGCAGAAATAAGGGAGAGACAAGACAGAAGTGGGGGGTGTGTGGATCAAATCTGTATCTTAGATGACTGTATACTAATGCGAGAATTATGGGGAATAAGCAGGAAGAACTCGAAATGTGAGTAAATAAACACAACTATGACATAGTTGGCATCACAGAGACTTGGTGGGATAATACTCATGACTGGAATATTGGTATAGAAGGGTACAGCTTGCTCAGGAAGGCCAGGCAGGGAAAAAAAGGAGGAGGTGTTGCCTTATATATTAAAATGTACACACTTAACTGAGGTTTAGATAGAAATAAGAGACAGACTTCTTGAAAGTCTCTGAGTAAGGATAAAAGGGGTAAAAACAAGGGTGATGTCATGGTAGAGGTCTACTACATACCACCTGTCATAAACATAAAGATAAGGGTAGCATAAAATCCCTACTGGTCAGCTGTACTGAATCACTTTACCTGTAAGGGGGTAAGAAGCTTAAATAACCTAGTTGGCATACGACCAGAAGGACCAATGAGGAAAGAAGATACTTTCAAATCTTGGAGTGTCGGGGGTGGGGGGGTTGTTTGTGGCTCTCTTTGTTTGTTCCCTCTTCGGATGGAGATAGAGACCAGGCAGGTACAACATCTCCTGAAAACATACCTGAAATGAACCATCTAAAATTACAAACACTGTAAGTAAGGCAAGGAAATGTGTTAGGTTATCTTTTGTTGTGGCTTGTGAATTTTCCCTATGCTAAAGAGACAGCAATACCGTCCAAGGACAAGGAAGGGAATTTGTGCCTTGGGGAAGTTTTAACCTAAGCTGATAAAATATAAGCGTAGGGGGTCTTTGATGCGGGTCCCCACATCTGTACCTCAGAGTGGGTGGGAAACCTGACATGGTGGCTGTGCGAGGGGATCATTTTGAACCAGAAGCACAGACCTCAGGATTTTAAAAGGACACATTTTTTTCTTTTCGCTGCTTGAAAACCAGGGATTTTTTTTTAAAGGACACTCTTTTTTTTTAGCTGAGAGCAGCTAGAGTTTTTTTTTCTTTGCCTGAGGGAAGAGTAGTTAGGCTATAGCAAGGGAATTCACAAGCTATTTTTTTTCTAGTTCTTGGGCAAGGCTAGGCTAAGGACAGCAAGGTTAGCAAAGATGATTGAAAGTGAGGTCCAGAAAAAAATGGAATTAGCCAGATTGGAAGCTGAAGAAAAACAGAAGGAACATGAAAGACAAATGGACTTAAAGCACGTGGAGCTGTAGGCGGAGGAGAGAAAAGAGGCAAAGCACTCAGAGATGGAGTTAGAGCTGAAGCGCTTAGAGCTGAAAAGGGCTAAGCTGGGTCCAGCAGGTAACCCTAACAGTCCTTCTCCAGCTACTGCTCCCCATTCCAAGAAATTCCCCACCTACAAGGTAGGCAATGATACAGAGGCCTTCTTAGGCCAGGTGTACACAACCCGCTGTGCCCCCTAAATGTTCAGCAGTGTTGGCCTCTCCCCCTACCCTGCTGGTGATACACAGCCAGCCCTTCCAGGCCCTGTTATCAACCAAAAGGAGAGCACACACACCCAACTGTGTTACTTAAACTACTCATGCACCAACAATGGAGGCCCCAGCCAATTTCACAGATCCATAGCATTGCAGCCCTGCTGGAGTATAAACCATCTTGCCCTGCACAGGGATCCATATGGTGCAAACTCATTAAACAATCTGCTCCCCCCTCGATGTGGGGAAGATATGGAACAGTCTTTGTTCACAGAGTTAAGATTCCCAAACACTTCACTCAAAAACACACTAGTTAAGATAAAGCAGGTTTATTAACTACAGAAGGATAGATTTTAAGTGATTATAAGTAACAAACAGATCAAAGCAGGTTACATAGGAAATCAAACAAAATCACAATTTCAAACTCATACAAACTAGCAAGAATTTGGATCAGCAACAGCTCACACTGACTGAGCAGACGAGCAGGCTTACAGATTCTTGAGGCAAAGACTGCATCTGCTTTGCAGCTTGATTCCCCTCCCCCATTCCAAATCCTTTGTCTTCCAGAGGTTCTGTCACATGCTGAGTTGTGGGGGAGTGAAGACAAATCATGATGTCACTCCCCATTTTTTATAGTTTCTTCCAGCTTGCTGGAAAGTTTCTTCCAGCATGCTATGCATGTGATGGGAAGGGTCCACCCACACTGGTCAAACTTTCTCCATTGTCCCGGTGCTCCCTTACGCAGAGTGCCTGTGTTAGTGGATTCTTCCCTAGATGGGTGTTGACGACAGCAATTAACACTGTCTGGCTATTCTGTTGTTCTACCTCAAAGGCGGGTTGTGGGTGTTTCCAGCCTCACACCATACTTTAGTAACTTACACATAGCAAGATTTCATAATCATAGAATCATAGAACATCAGGGTTGGAAGGGACCTTAGGAGGTCATCTAGTCCAACCCCCTGCTCAAAGCAGGACCAATCCCCAATTTTTGCCCCAGATCCCTAAATGGTCCCCTCAAGGATTGAACTCACAACCCTGGTGTTATAAATATATAACGTCATATACAATGAAAGTGCATACAACCCAACAAGGTATTAATGTTTAGCAGATCAAGACTTTGAGAATGAAACTTCACAAGACATACTTAGTACAAAACACATGATAATTACATCACCATGGTAAGATAGGGGTGCTTTGAGGTGCAGATATTATCCAGAGAGTGACAAGATGAGTGAGTGACAGGGGTGGGGCCTTGAGGGGAAAAGGCGGATCAGGGGCGGGGCCTTAGAGGAAGAGGTGGGGAAGGATTGTGGGGCTTCAGAGCTCAAGCTACTAGCAATTAGAAAAGTGTCAAACCTAAGAGTTGTACATAGACGGATTCCCCAGTTTGTCACACTAACACAGCACAGTAAGGTCAGGAAAGGATTTAATCTCTCTTTGACTGTCCAGCAAGTCATTCAGGGAAGATTCCCCAGCACCATGTCATCAGCCAGCTCTGCATGGAGCTCACTTTGAGACCCAGAGCAACCAGATAAAACTTTAGGTTCCTTTATGAGTAAAGAGCTGGAACAGCCTGTCCCGGATCTGTTTGGTCCTAACCCCGTAGATGATGGGGTTCAGCATGGGAGGCACCAGGAGGTAGATGTTGGCCATGAGAACCTGGAAATTTAGGGCCACATTCTGGACAAACCGGGACATGAGGGAGGAGAAGAGACCTGGGATGTAAAAGGCTGAGATGGCACAGAGGTGGGAGCTGCAGGTGCCAAAAGTCTTGAGCCGGGCGTCCTTTGTGGGGAGGCTGAAGATGGCCCTGAGGATCTGGGTATAGGAGACTGTGATAAAAAACACATCCAGACCGAGCACACAGAATACCACAAAGAGGCCGTAGTAACTACTGACGTGGGTGTCAGTGCAGGCCAGTTTCACCACGGCCATGTGCTCACAATGCGTGTGGGGGATGATGTTTGTTCTGCAATATGGCCACCGCCTCGCCAAGAGGAGATAGGGCAGTACGAGCAAGCCACCGCACAGCACCACGGCCAGTCCAATCTTGGCTACTACAGGGTTTGTCAGGATGGTGGAATGTCTCAGGGGATGGCAGATGGCCACATAGCGATCCAAAGCCATGGCCACTAAGATCCCAGACTCCATCATGAAGAAGCAGTGAATGAAGTACATCTGGGTGAGGCAGGCACTGAAATCGATCTCCCTGGAAAGGAACCAGAAGATGCTCAGTGTTTTAGGCAGGATGGATGTAGGCAGGACCAGGTCAGTGACGGCCAGCATGCAGAGGAAATAGTACATGGGCTCATGGAGGCTCGGTTCTATCTTCACGATGAACAGGATGATGAAGTTCCCCAAGAGGGCTATGGCGTACATGGCACAGAAGGGGATGGAGATCCAGACATGGGCCGCCTCCAGGCCAGGAATGCCCAGCAGGATGAAGGTGGAGGGGTTGATGAAGTCGGTTGTGTTGGAATCTGACATGGAGTAGGGGAGAAAGTGTCCAACTCTGAGGCAGAATGGTGTCTCCTGCATGTACCGTACGTTCCCCTGACTTCCTGTATGTGCCCAGGATCTAGGGTAATGGTCAAAATATAAATGCCTGGATAGAGAAACAATATTAGTATGAGACACTACATGTTCTACTGGAGGCTGTTCTCATGGGTGAAGCAGATCGGTCACTCTTGAAACACTGAAAACTGATGTTTTCATTCTTCAGAGAAATGAATTATGAACACCTGACCCTACTAATGCCAATTCCATATTTGATGGTTCTCCATGCATCACTAATTCCTACATGTCTTGGCCTGGGAAACTTTAATGGGCACCAGCAGGAAATACGAGTGTTGATACTGGTCATCCAGTATTGTTTCTTAAGACAATGAACGTCAAGTTAGAGAGTACATTGTGTAGGAACCTCCCATTCACTCGGTTTCTCAAAATCAGAGAGTGGAGAAAAACCAAAGCTTCACCAAGAGATGTGCCAGGAGGAAACATCCCAACTTGAACAGACCTCAGGGAAAGGACTTGTGCATCATTGACAGAAGCTCAAAGGAAACACCTGATCACTCACAGCAGTGACCCAAACAAAGCCAATATTCCGATGCCTAAGGAATGGGATGGAGGATCACCTGCTCTGCACATGCGCTCAGTCTCTATAAAGGATATAGCAAATATAAAGGGGAGTTCTAAGGCTATGAGAATGGGGGAGGCTGCTGTATGCAGAAAGACTTAAAAGTCTGGGACTGTTCATTTTATAGAAGAGACAAATAATGTTCATATGATAAAGGCGAACAAAATAAAAGAATGGAATTGATTACATTGTAATGGACAGAGAACAGTTTCCAACCAGTAATATCTAAAAATACTTGGTGTTTCAAAATGGCTAATTCCCAAAAGCTGAGGAAAAGTATCACCAAAACTGATTGGGAGAAAAAAAATGTAGACAGAAAAATGGGAATGAAAATTGGGAGTTCCTTAAGAAGAGATTATTAGATAGCCAAATTTCCAAGATTCCACAGTCGAGAGAGTAGAGAACTTTGGACAAAAACATGATTCAGTGGCAAAGTGAAGGCACCAATAAGTAGCGGGGGAAAGGAATATATAACAAATGGGAAAAAGGGTAAATAGATAGCAAATAATACAAATTAGAAGTGATGAAAATTGATAAGGTATGTTGAAAACATCAGGGAAAAATCAGTGCTTGTAAGGGCTAAGGATTAGAAAAAGGAGGTTATTCAGTATATTAGGAACAAAAGAAATCCTAGAAAATTGGAAAATCCTATTGGTGAGCTGGGCCCATGCAAACAAAATGTTTTAAGACAGTCAAATGGAACACAGAAAACAGGTCCAACCCACAGAGTAGGGCACTGTATTAAGGAACACAGGGACCCTGTAAAGGATTTAGGTGTCATTGTGGAAAACCAACACATCGTGAGCTCCCACTGCATACATTGATCAAGTGGAGAGTTTCCTGGGGAGAAAAGCCTGGGTAAGAACAGGCTCTGTAATCTATCAGAGAAAGGCAGAGCAAGGCCCAATGGCTGGAAGCTGAAGCCAGACAAATTCCAGTTGAAAATAAGGGCCAAAATTTTTCGCACTGAGGGTGATTAATCGTTGAAACAAACTGTGAAGAGAAGTGGTGGAACCTCCAAATCCCCATGTCTGCAGATCCAGAGTGGGTGCTTTTCTGGAAAATCTGCTTCGGGGCTTCTCTACAGTTAAAATGCTACAGAGGCGCTGCCTTATCGCTTCAGTGTAGACACTAGTTACACCGACGGCAGTGTTCTCCCATCAGCATAGGTAATCCACCTCCCTGAAATGTGGTAGCTAGGTCGATGGAAGAATTTCTTCATTTTTGCCATGCTGTTTACACTCGGGTTAGGTTGATATAACCTCTCAGAAGTGTGGGTTTTTGTTGTTGTTTCAAAAAAGGCAAATGCACAGTTAGGTTGCATTATCAGGGGCATAACATGCAAGTGATGGTAGGTGATAATACTGCTCTATTCAGCACTGGTTAGCCCTCAGCAGGAGTATTCTGTCCAGTTTTGGTCACCAAAGTATAGGAAGGATGTAGAGAAACTGGAAAGGATCTAGAGATAAGTGACAGAGATAATCCAAGGGATGGAATACAAGTCATATGAGCAAGCTGAAGGAACCACGTATGTTTAGTTTGGAAAAGAGGAGATTAAAGGGGACATGATAGTCTTCAAATACTTGAAAGGGCACCATAAAAAGGGTGGAGGAAAGTTGTTCTCTCTTACCACAGGACAAGAGGCAATGAGTTCAAACTCCAGCATAGCAGATTTAGATGAAATCTCAGGGAAAATTTCCTAACTCTAAGAACAGATGGACAATGGAACAGATACCTTGGGAGGTTGTGGAAGCTCCTTCGCTGGAGGTTTTCCAAAGGAGGGCGGATAGTCATCTGTCTGTGATGCTTTAGACACAACAAATCCTGCATATTGGCAGGGGTCAGACTAGATGACCCTTGCAGTCCCTTCTCACCCTATGGCTCTATGATTCTATAATGTAAAATCCTAATGTAGACCAGGTCTTAGTCAAACAGAAGGTATGGAGCTCAATACAGAGGTAACTGCGTGAAATTTGATTATCTATGTCATAAAGGAGGTCAGAGTGGATGATCTAATGGTCCCTTCTGACCTTAAACCCTATGTATCTATATTTACTCTGTCTCATAACACGTGAAAAAGGGAACCTTCAATTACATTGAAGGTCTGAACATATAACACTGAGAAAAGAAAATTGTTTATATAATCCATGTTTGGCTTGTGGAACTCCTTGCCGTATACATTATTGGAGCAAAGAGTTTAGCATTCACAAATGGATTGGCCATTGTAGGTGGTTCTGGTGACATCACCTGTAGTTAAGGCTGTCTGACACCTTCCATTAGAAGACCTCATTTTCAGCTGCTTATAACTCTCCCAAGCCGTATAGACTGAAATTTCCCCCACTGCGTGTCTGCTTCCTGCTGAATTGTTTTGGGTTTTTTTGAAAATTTTAGCCATAACAGTTCAGCTGACTTTTCGAATGAAGCTAGGAGAAAAGATGTCTTGCCCATGTTGAAAAATTCTTATAATTGTTCCAGTGAGGAGCCCTGGCCCCTCCATGGCTTACATCAGATGAAAGTCAGGTAAGAACAGCCTCCCCTCCCCTGATTAACAGACAGAGCCCTGAAATGCAAGAGGAGGTGTTGAGAGTGTCTGTGCATTAACACACAGCTGGCTACTCAGGTCTTTACTCAGTTTATACTCAAAAGGGAGTTTTGCCTCAGTTGGGCCTGAGCAACCTAAGGGCCAAAACCTCAGAATTTGGCCGTGTATTGCCCATCTACTAACACCTTTCACCCTGAGGGATCCACTGTGCCACTGAAATGCAGCCAGCTTGGGATTAAGCCACCACTAAAGCCATCAGCTGGGGCGGGCACAGCAAAGATTGACATATTGGCCTGAGATAATAGAGCAACCTCATACCCTGCGGTAAGATCCCTGGGATGTTTACTGGCTGTGCGGAGGAGAAAGGACCACAGACCTATTCTCTGTCCCATCACACCCATGTTGCACTGGGTTTGTCGAGCAGGGGAGCTCCTCAGCAAGCGATGGTACCTGTAAATCCTAGGACGGAAGTGTCCTCCCTGGGAATCCCCCTCAGGTAGCCGTGTCCCAAACCTCTCTCACCCCAGCATCTGCAGCAGCATCCCACGCCGAGAGCCGACACAGGGGTGTGCACCGTTTATAATAGAGCTCTGAGCAATCCCCGTGGGGTTCGCTCAGCCTCTAGGGGAGAAACTGCATGTGGATGTAAACAGTCTGGAGACAGGCCTGGCTGCACTTCTGGGCTGTTTATCCAGCTTTAGAAGTAAACAGTAATTAAGGGACCTTCCCAAAGGGAGATGAGAACTCCTGGGCTCTGGGCTGAGTCAGAGAGGAACTGGCTGTTCTGTGCATTTCTGTATATTTAAAAATTATAGTTGATTTGTAAGAAAATAAGGGATAATGCCTAGATCCCCATAGGGTCTGACACCCTGTAAATGCCCAGGATGGATGGGTAGATAGTAGCTAGACACGTCTGGAGACAGATGACTGAGGGGACACAAACACTCTCTGCAGATAACCAGGGCTGTTGGTAAGGGATCAGAGATCAGAAATTCTCATCAGTAACTATCATCACACTGTGTGAAAATCACTATGAACATATCCCCATTATACAGATAGGTAAACTGAGGCACAGGGAGATATGAATTGGCCAAGGTCACACAGAGAATGTGTGGAAGGATGACAGACAGAACCCAGGAGTCCTGTCTTCCCTGCCGTAACCACGGTCTCTCCATCACCCCAAGAGGGAAATGGACTCCCGCTTTGGCAGGGGCTGTTCGTTGGGTGGGATGCAGAGGAAAGGCTGGAAGAGGGATCCTGAGCCTTCGCCATCCTCTCAAGGTGAATCTGAGGTTTTCAGAACTAGCTGGGGTTTGTGAGCTCCCCGCTCCTGTGAGGTGTGAACTCCAGGACTCCACTTCCGCTGCCCCTCAGAAACCTGCCAACGCATCACAGTCACTGGGGTCACTTTTGGGGAACAGACTCAGTAAAACCAACACCACAGACTGTTCCTGTGGACAGAGTGTAGCTGGAGGCCTCGCCCTCCGCACAAAGCTGCCATGGAACAAAGGGGGCCCTATAGGCAGGCTAGAGACTGGATTAGTGTTTATATTGGGTTTGTTGTCTCCCTCTCGGTTCATTTCCTCCCAGTCTCTCCCAGGTGGAATTGAAATCGAATGTTCCAGGCTGAATCAGACTTTCCAGCACTGCCCCGGCTGGGGGGCGCTTGTGTAACCCACACACCTCCTGGGTGTAGTGCTCTGTCCCATCTAGTGACACCTGAGGTTTGTCAATATTACACTTGGCTTCCCCTAATTGAACTCTCTGCCTGCTCACCTGGGTTATCAGGGGTATTTCACTGGTGCTGAGCACCTGGGCTTTTAAGCCCTGGAATGAGACTGAACAAATTCTCCTGTCCCAGCCCAACAGGGGCCCTGTGTCCACCTGTATTCAAGTTACTAACACTCTGTAGCTGGCAAGCACGGTTTCAACTTCATCTATAATATATGGAGATATGCCTATCTCATAGAGCTGGAAAGACAGTGAAAGGTCCTTGAATCCAGTTCCCTGTCTTCACTAGCAGGACCAAGTACTGTCCCCTGACAGATTTTTGCCCCAGATCCCTAAATGGCCCCCTCAAGGATTGAACTCACAACACTGGGTTTAACAGGCCAATGCTCAAACCACTGAGCTGTCCCTCCCCCCTTAAGATAGAGGCAAAGTGGGGCTAGGCCCTGATTTGGCTGGATTATTGTGTTAATTACTTATGATCATTATTTGTGTTGTGGAAGCCTCCAGAGGCCCCGCTGCAGTTCAGGGCCCCTTGTGCCGGGCCCTTCGCAAACACAGAGGGAGAAATAGCCCGTTCCCATTTATAAATAAAATCAAGAGAAGACCCAGCTGCTGTGTGTAACAAACCAGAGAGGGGGCAGGCGGGGAGAGGGGGGAGGAACAGCACAAAGAATGGGGGTGGGTACGTAGGCTGCTGGGTGGGTGTGAGACAGCTAAAATGGACAGCCCTGCCCATTGGAAATATGTACTTGGCCTTTAAGAGAAGAGCTAGAACTAGATTGGAGCTGGCGTGAATGGGCCGTCCTGTAGATGGAACAACGGCCACCCCCATGGAGTTGAACTTCTCGGGTAATGCAGCAGACCCCGGGAAGAGATTCCAAGTTTTGAGAAATATTTATGAAAGCAGAAGGGTTTGGTGAGAAAGACCAGCCGAAAATTGCAATCTTCTTAAACACTGCAGGGCTTGAGGCAGTGGGCGTGTTTACTATCAAGAAACTCAGGTTTTGCCTATACTAGCAATTTTGTCGGTAAAATTTTCCTTGGTGAGGGGTGTGAAAAAAACACATTGGGGTTAGTTTAATTGTGCCGGCAGGAGAGCTCTGTCCTATCGGCATAGAGCGGCTACACGGGAGACCTTACAGCGGCACAGCTGTGCCATTGTGAGATCTGCCGTGTAGACGTAGCCCCAGGCAGGCAGCGGGAGCCGGTTATTACACGTTTTGCAGAAATTTGAAGAGCCGTGCGTAGCGCAAAAGAGCAAAACGTTCCGAGGGGGAAAGTTTCACCTTAGAAGAGAAAAGTAGGGCGAGTCCTTTGAAGAATTCCTGGCAGATGGAAGCGGGGGAATGGTCCCACTCTTGTCAGGGACGTCCCTGGCTTATACACAACCCCGGTGGAATTTGCTAGCGAAAGGATCTGAGTCCTCGCTCCCACTCCCTTTACCCAGAGGCCTGACTTGAGGGCTCCCCTTCCACTCTCCTGGGTGACAGAGTCCTCGGAACCCCAAGCAGGCTGGGCCCGGGATTCCTGGGGAGATCGAACCCCACCCCTGTGTGGTTACTTAGGACAGGGGCTAAGGTATCCCCACTCCGGGGTGCGCTCACCACTCTGGACACTTCTCTGACGCACTGTTCATTATATTCAAGCAAATAAAATGTATTAAACGATCCATTTTAAAAAATAAGATTAAAATGGGAAAGGTTACAGGAAAACATGTAACCTCACCCTGTGGCCCGGGGGAACCCCAAACAGCAGTTGCTGGAATGTCGGGGCAGTGCACAGTCTATTCCTCAGATGTCCCAGGTCTCCGGGATGCTACGAGTTGGACACTCGCTCTGGCGGTGGCCACCCGCCCTCAGGTTGTGGGTGGCAGGGACCCTTCTTCTCAGAATCGGCCTCTTGGCTGGGGGCTTCTCCCTGCATTGGGCCCTCTGCCCAGCGTCCCCCTTCCTCTCCCCAGCTGTTCACCACACCCGGCTCTGGACTGCTCCAGCCCCAGCTCCAGCCCCAGCATTGCTGCTGCTGCTCTGCCTACAGCTCCCTGGGGTGCTCCTCTGGCCCCTCTGGTTACGGCTGCCACAGCTCTGCTCCCAGTCAGCTCCCTGGGCTGCTTCTCTGGCCGGCGCGGCTCTGCTCCCAGCTCAGCCCAGGCCCCTGACCTCGCCTTAGCTCGGTCCCACTCTAGCCCAGGCAGCCCCAACTCACACGGAGGACGGGACCCACGGGACCTCCTGCCTCCCTCATTGGCCTGCCTGCCCTGTCAATCAGGCTGACCAGGAGCGTTGGCCTCTCCCCATTGCCCCTGGGGCCTGTTAATCCCTGGGTCCTCATTTCCCATCGACCCTCCCCCTACCTTTTTGGTACTGGGAGCTGGGCAACCAAAACTCCTCAGTAAGATTTACTAAGCGGCCAAAAGTCCCCTTATACAGAGCTGAAACTAATGAGCCCAACCTGCAATTGTGGACAGTTAACAGAAACCTCCAGTGCATAGGTCCAAATTCAGGGCACCTGGAACTATAGACACAAAGCACCAGACACACAATGGTTTGGTTCGTGCACTGAAGGTCTCTGGGAGTGTTATATAGAGAGACGTAGGGGTGCACAAAGAATCACAGGGAGTCTGGTTCATTTCCTATCAGTGGCATTGACTAGCAACCATCATTGAGCTTTGAATTTCCTGTGTTCCTTTCAACCTGCCCAGACCTGAACTGTGGTACCCAGGATGTGACAAGGACCCAGACTGAGTCCCACACAAATATTATCCTTGCAGGGGACCCTGGAGAGATTTGTAGATTTTATGGCCGGGGGGAACTTTGTGATCATCTGCTCTGACCTCCTGCATGGCACGGGCCCTTTCACTGCCCTGGGTTAATTCCTGTTTGAACTAGAGCTGAGCTTTGAGAAAAACATCCCATGTCGACTGAAACAAGGCCAGTGACAGAGACACACCCTGATCCTTGCGAAAATTGTTCCTATGGTCAATTAGCCCCCGTGGTAAAACTTTCCACTTTGGCTCTAGTCTCAATTTGTCTACCTTCAACGCCCAGCCACCGACTCTTGTTCGACCTTTGCCTGCTTGCTTCTTCTCCCCATTAAAAGTGCTGATAGAATGCAATCGTGTCACTCCATAACCATCTCCTCGTTAAGAGACTGAGCTCACTGAGTCCCTGGGGCAGCCTTGCCCTGGCCCCCGAGAAAGAGCACGGAGGACAAGTCTCGTGTGCTCTCAGTAGCCGGTGTTGTGTGTGCAGCATTCAGTACCAGTTGGAGTTTTGTAAGCAGTGCAGCCCAGGTATATATCATTGCTACAGTGCAGACAGGTGTGACAAAGGCCTATAGAACTGAGGCCAGGCCATCATTCCCCAGGATGGGACGGAGTCTCCTACTCAACCGGAGATGGTAGAAAGCACCATGCACAGACGCTGCCAGTGGTGTGTCCATATGGGAAGGACTGGAGGAGCTTGGTTGCTGGCATTTGAATGTCAGCGGAGAGGAGGTGGGTGGAACAGGCCTGGGAGGCTCAGCTGCACTCCTCATCCTCAGAGGCAGCAAAGGCAATGGATTCTTCCCCCCAACCCCTCTGTGGACCCATCCCCCGCTTCCCCCCAAGTTCTCGCCCCACTGCCAAGCTGGAAGCCGGAGCTGGGCTGGGGAGCCCGGGGCCCTCCATCTGCCCAGAATGGGGGGGGGGGCACACAAGAGCAGCCCCCGGCCCAAGTCCCCACCTCCTGAGTCCTGGGTGTGGGGCGGGGCTCAGGAGCTGAAGAGCCACAGCAGGGCCATGGTAAGAGCCTCCCGGACAGGGGCCCCCAGGGGCAGGGACATAGGCTGGGCCGGGGCTGCTCTCGGGCCCCACCTTGGGGAGATAGAGGGGCTTGGGCTCCCCGGTCCAGCTCTGGCTTCTGGCTTGGCAGGGGGCAGGAACTTGGGGGGGGCGATGAGGAGGGGCAGGTGGCCGGACCCATGACGAAAAGTGGATGGACCTTGCCCCCCCCCTCCATTGCGACACCCCTCAGAGGCAGCCTCTGTCGGTCTGAGATGAGGCCTACTGGAATGTCGTGGGGGATCGTAGCTTGACCCCCTCCCCCTTAAGTTTTCTCCAGGGCTATCAAGCCAGCATCAGTTCCAGCAATACATTCACGTGAGAAGAGCAAACCCTTCAGCCGGACTGGTTCTGTGGTGTCTAAAGTCCCTTTTCTCAGGATTCACAGCTAGAGTGAAGCTGCCTTGCCGGAGTACCGGGAAATGCTGGGCTGAGCCCCGCCTATGCCTGGGAGACCAATGGCCGTCCTCACTGCCGGTCCTTTCGGAGAGAGGATGCAAGAGGCTCATACCAGAGGTCTTACTTGATATCTCTCCGAGGCTGGGATTCACTGGCAGGAGCTTTGTACACAAAGCGCCCAAGGGATTGGGACCAAATGCTTTCATGACAAGAACAGAAGGCACGCCTTGCTTGCCTCTCCCCCAGGGACGTTCTCACTCCTCCATCTCGCGTCTGAGAGTTTGTCCACACGGCAGCTGGAGACGTCGCTCCCAGCTCTGATAGAGCCAGCGTGCTAAACGCAAGGCAGCCGTGGTCGTGCGAGGGGGCCAAGTACAAGCCCATCGGAACCCCTAGCTCGGTGTGCGAGAGGCTGGCCTGCCCCACTGCTCGCGCTGCGACAGCTACACGTCTATTTGCAATGAGCGAGCTGGGTCAGAGCTGGGTACATCTGCCCGAGCTGGGAATTCCACCTCCAGATGTAGCCACCTTGCTCTAAGGAAACTTTATAGAATCTTCAGAGAATCTCAGGGTTGGAAGGGACCTCAGGAGGTCATCTAGTCCAACCCCCTGCTCAAAGCAGGACCAACCCCAACTAAATCATCCCAGCCAGGGCTTTGTCAACCTTTTGGTGACTTTACTCCACACGATCAGTACTAACTGCTCAGGCATTTACAGCTCAGCCTATAATGACGGAGTCATGAGCTGAGTTTTGTCCATTATCCAAGTGCGACATGCAGGTGTCTTTGCACTTGCTAGGAGAACGTCCACCAGCTCCTGGCCTGGGTTTTCTGGGGTCACTGGGTGCAAAGTAGAGAGTGGGGCTCTTGCATACACGGGGTTGCACTGGTTTGACGTAGGGTGCCATTTTAAATTCATTCAGTTACTTTGGTGCAAAAGACTTTGCGGACATTTTGATTTCAGGCGAAGAGTGGCTTATTGCAGTATGGCTGTCCTTATCTTCTTGGTCCTGTCCTTCTGAAGTATCAGTAACTCTAAAGCAGGTGATGGTATCTTTAATGTAGAGGGCTGCCCCCTGCCCTTCTGCCCACTCTGCCCTTCCTAAACAGATCATATCTAGTGATTGTGACGTTCCAGTTGTGTGTTGTTCCGCTAGGTTTCACTAATACCAACCATATCCAATTGCTTCACTTCTGCTCTCCCTGGGGTTACGCCAGCCTGCTCACTTGGTGGGGATTGAGAGCATTGGTGAGAGATAAAACCGAGGGGCTGGACACTTGTGGCGATCAAAAGCACTTTATGAAAGTTTTAGGAGCATTGGACCTGGTGTCCTGGTACAATTTCAGCCCGCAGAATGACTTTGTATCTCCTGAAGGATTCCCTTGTAGTTTTACCCGGCTGTGCATTTATTTTCCACTTCATGCCTTTAACTCTGGCTGTGCAGTGCCGGACAGACAGGCGGCGAGAGGGCTGTGTGGAGAGAGGGGTGGATGGAATAGCTAGGTGGGAGCAACTTGCATGTTTCACACTACGGCTGGCTGCATTTTTGCAATGAGTGAAGCGATCCCCATAAACATGCTGCAGCCTGTAACCGGCACTGTAACCTGTCCTGTGGGAGGTTGCTATAGAAACATTAGTTATGAACAATACAGAGCCAGGGAACACAGCGCATTGTGCATGCAGACAGCGTTGAGGTCCATGGGGGCAGAATCTGGGCATAGTTCGGCAGCCCTCATGGGACACAGAGATCTGACATAACTGCTGGACTATTGAGTGCTGCTGAAATACAAACATTTCCACTATACAACTGCAACCAGTAACAACCACAAGCCATTTGCTTTAGAAAAGTGCATAGCCAGATTCCATCCCTGATCTGGGTGAGAGAAATTGGGGGCGGGGGAGGCATCACGTCCCCTGGGGCCGCCCTCTCTACCATTTCACTGTATTCACACAGACATTACAGACGTTTTGGGGGCCCCCTGAGCTCGGGGTTCCAAAATAATTGTTCCCCACTGTCAGCCTGGGTGTGCGGCTCTCGCTGGCTACGTTGGGAGTTGCCCCATGTCTCTGAGGGCAGAACCTGCTCCACGCCTCTTAAAAATGAGGGGCAGAAGCAATCAGAAGGGAAGTGGAACCCAACCCTCCCCACCCCCAATCAAAACAGGCCATAAAACAGAGTAAATTCCCAAAGAATCGGGACCCAGGACCCTTACTGGTGTAGTGAACTTTGAAAGAATCCCCCAAATTAACAACCCTTTATTGCTTTTGATATTTTTTCAAGGACATTTTCCCTTTGTCTCTGCTTGTCCCTGATGCATCCCCTTCCCCAGCTCCCTCGAGGCACTGTATGCTCAGGCACAGGGAAAAACAGGGGCCTGTTTGTCTCAGCTCTCCGCTGAGCTGCAGCTGCTCTGGTGAGGCAGAAACCCTGCTGGGATTCCTCAGCGATGGCTATAAACCTCCCTGCCCGGCGCTCCTCCGGCATGGCACAGAGACTCTCCGGATGCCTCCCATTGCCCTGGGCAGCCCCTCTCTTCTGAGCAGGATCTGGGTGAGCGCAGGGCTTTGGAGCCCTGAAATATCCCTCGTTATCTGCACCTGCCTTATGCAATAGTAGAGGAAGCACAGAGCTGTGGCATGGGAAGGGCTCCCTGCTGGGCAGGTTGTTCCCTGGCCAGGAGAGCTCAGAGACGGGCAGGCTCAGGGTCTGGGGGAGAGCGCTGAGACTCTCGTGTCTGGAATTCTGTTCTAGTCTATTCAGGTTCTTGTCCCACCTTCCTCACTGTAGAAGCCGAGTGCCTTCCAGTTGTGGGCTAAGTGTCGTGACTAACATTGAGAGAGACAAGGTAGGTGAGGGGATACCTTTTATTGGACCAACGTATGTTGACAAACGTGACAAGCGTCCAAGCTTATGCACAGTGGTGTGGGGGGCATTTGTTTTGGTAGGGCTTGGGGGTTTCTGATGCCCACATGGCCCTGTGCTCATGCCAGACCAGGCTGGTCGAAGAGGTGCACCGGGCACTTGGAGCAGAAGCTGGGGAGGGTTGGGAGTGGTCCTTAGTTCTCATGGGGTTTTGTTTCACAGTCTGGGCCTGGCCCATCTGATGCATACATGGGTTTTACATCCACGGTAGAAAGTTCCATGGAGCCTGTGGAGCATCGGAGTCTCGTCTTCAACCCAGGGATTTACGTCCTTTTAGACATGCTGGGCCCAGACGCCTGAAGAGGGGAGGGATAGTTCAGTGGTTTGAGCATTGGCCTGCTAAATCCAGGGTTGTGAGTCCAATCCTTGCGGGGGCCACTTAGGGATCTGGGGCAAAAATCTGTCAGGGGATAGTACGTGGTCCTGCTAGCGAAGGCAGGGGACTGGACTCGATGACCTTTCAAGGTCCTTCCACTTCTATGAGATTGGCATATCTCCATATATTATATTAATGTCTCAAAGATAGGCCAGAATCCTCTGCACAGTGAGACCTCACAGGCACCGTATGTACAAAGTCACTCTCTGAGGAAGATACCATTTTACGCTTCAAAAATGGCATCCTCTGTGCTGCCCGGGGTCCCAGGAGGAAACAGTTCGTTAAAATAGGGTCATGCCAGCAAAAAGTTTGGGAACCCCTGTCTCAGGGCTTGATTCAACTTTTAACTCACAACGACCAGGGTTATTCAAAGAAGGGAAGATTTTCTGTAGTCCACCAAAGCTTATGCTGAAATAAATTTGTTAGTCTCTAAGGTGCCACAAGTATTTCTTTCTTATTTTCTTTTTGTCTTCTTCTGGATATTTAGAAAGGGATGTGTCCTATGTCTGTATCCATTAGGACATTTTAGGGAACACTAGCTCAGTTCAAATGTCCCTGTCCCTTAGGAAGACCCTACAGGTGTCCTAGCTCTGCTCTTTATGACAGAAGCACGTGTATGTTCTGTATGGGTTAGTGGTTTGTGGATTCACTGGCTTGAATTTGTGACACCTTGGGAAAATTCTACCCTCTGATCCACACAGGGATCTTGGAAATGTGGAATTACTTTGCTTTACCGCTGCTCAGGATTGTAAACCTACACTGTCCAGTAATCGCTGAAGCCATGGGGCATTCAGAACAGAATGGCTGGAATGGCTATGATGTATAAGGGATTAGTTATGATTCTGTGCCCGGGTATATTGGATCAATAACTGCTGAGAAAACGCCACCTTGTTATGTTCCCATCAGCTGATTAATGATTGTTTTAATGGTTAGTTACAGGGGCGGGAAGCAGCCGTGCCGTGGAACTGAATGTGCCCAACCGGCCCCACCATGGCAGCTTCCAACAGGACCATGCCCCACCCCTCCACCTTCATCCTCCTCGGCATCCCGGGGCTGGAGGCGGCGCATGTCTGGATCTCCATCCCCTTCTGCTCGATCTACATTCTGTCCCTTCTGGGGAACGGCCTCCTCCTCATTGTTATCAAGACCGAGCCGAGCCTCCACGAACCCATGTACCTTTTCCTTTCCATGCTGGCGCTCGCCGACCTGGTCATCTCCACCACCACCGTGCCCAAAACCCTCTGCATTTTCTGGTTCAGCGACCGGGCCATTCACACCAACGCTTGCCTGATGCAGATATACCTCCTTCACTCACTGTCAATCATGGAGTCCGGATTCATGCTGGCCATGGCCTTCGATCGCTACGTCGCTATCTGTAACCCGCTGCGACACTCGGCCATCCTGACCAATCGGGCCATAGCCCAGATAGGACTGGGTGTTGTGATGAGGGGGGCCGTGTTAGTGGGTCCACACCCATTCCTGCTGAAGCGGCTCCCCTACTGCAGGACCCATGTCATTTCTCACACCTATTGTGAGTTCATGGCGCTGGTGAAACTGGCCTGTGCAGACACAACGGTCATGAGAGCCTATAGTCTGGGTATGGCATTTCTTACAGCGGGGTTAGATTTTATCCTCATTGTCCTGTCCTACATCCTGATCCTCCGGGCCATCTTCAAGCTCCCCTCCAAAGAGGCACGTCTCACATCACTAGGCACCTGTAGCTCCCATATCTGTGTCATACTAGGGTTTTACATTCCAGCTTTTTTCTCCATTCTCACCCATCGATTCGGTCACAGCATGGCTCCTCTTGTTCACATTATTGTAGCCAACATATATCTGCTGGTTCCACCCATGATGAACCCCATCATCTATGGGGTCAGAACCAAAAAGATCCGTGAACGGGTCCTCAGAGTCTTCTATAGTAGGGGCTTTCAAGCTATTTCATAAGGGGAAGCATATCTTTACAGAGTGCATTTCATAAACGCATCCTTCCCATTTACCATTGCCTGGGGCACCTTCTCTGCTCTTTGCGATCAGAATACATCACTAGAGCAACGACAGCAGTGAGTGGCATGGAAAAGCAATATTGGGAAAGTACGCAGTGTATTTTTAGCTCCCTGAAAATTACAATTTAGTAGCTGGAGATCATAGAATCATAGAATCATAGAATCTCAGGGTTGGAAGGGACCTCAGGAGGTCATCTAGTCCAACCCCCTGCTCAAAGCAGGACAAACCCCAACTAGATCATCCCAGCCAGGGCTTTGTCAAGCCTGACCTTAAAAACCTCTAAGGAAGGAGATTCCACCACCTCCCTAGGTAACCCATTCCAGTGCTTCACCACCCTACTAGTGAAAAAGTTTTTCCTAATATCCAACCTAAACCTCCCCCTCTGCAACTTGAGACCATTGCTCCTTGTTCTGTCATCTTCTACCACTGAGAACAGTCTAGATCCATCCTCTTTGGAACCCCCTTTCAGGTAGTTGAAAGCAGCTATCAAATCCCCCCTCATTCTTCTCTTCTGCAGGCTAAACAATCCCAGTTCCCTCAGCCTCTCCTCATAAGTCATGTGCTCCAGCCCCCTAATCATTTTTGTTGCCCTCCGTTGGACTCTTTCCAATTTATCCACATCCTTCTTGGAGTGTGGGGCCCAAAACTGGACACAGGACTCCAAATGAGGCCTCACCAGTGCCGAATAGAGGGGAATAATCACGTCCCTTGATCTGCTGGAAATGCCCCTACTTATACAGCCCAAAATGCCGTTAGCCTTCTTGGCAACAAGGGCACACTGTTGACTCATATTCAGCTTTTCGTCCACCATAACCCCTAGGTCCTTTTCTGCAGAACTGCTGCCCAGCCATTCGGTCCCTAGTCTGTAGCAGTGCATGGGATTCTTCCGTCCTAAGTGCAGGACTCTGCACTTGTCCTTGTTGAACCTCATCAGATTTCTTTTGGAGCAATCCTCTAATTTGTCTAGGTCCCTCTGTATCCTATCCCTACCCTCCAGTGTATCAACCACTCCTCCCAATTTAGTGTCATCTGCAAACTTGCTAAGGGTGCAGTCCACACCATCCTCCAGATCGTTGATGAAGATATTGAACAAAACTGGCCCCAGCACCGACCCTTTGGGCACTCCACTTGATACCGGCTGCCAACTAGACATGGAGCCGTTGATCACTACCCATTGAGGACGACCATCCAGCCAGTTTTCTATCCACCTTACCGTCCATTCATCCAGCCCATACTTCTTTAACTTGCTGGCAAGAATACTGTGGGAGACTGTATCAAAAGCTTTGCTAAAGTCAAGAAATAGCACATCCACTGCTTTCCCCTCATCCACGGAGCCAGTTATCTCATCATAGAAGGCAATTAGGTTAGTCAGGCATGACTTGCCCTTGGTGAATCCATGCTGACTGTTCCTGATCACTTTCCCCTCCTTTAAGTGGTTCAGAATTGATTCCTTGAGGATCTGTTCCATGATTTTTCCAAGGACTGAGGTGAGACTGACTGGCCTGTAGTTCCCCGGATCTTCCTTCTTCCCTTTTTTAAAGATGGGCACTACATTAGCTTTTTTCCAGTCATCCGGGACCTCCCCCGATTGCCATGATTTGTCAAAGATAATGGCCAAAGGCTCTGCAATCACATCGGCCAACTCCTTTAGCACCCTCGGATGCAGTGCATCCGGCCCCATGGACTTGTGTTCGTCCAGCTTTTCTAAATAGTCCCAAACTACTTCTTTCTCCACAGAGGGCTGGTCACCTCCTCCCCATACCGTGCTGCGGAGTGCAGCCACCTGGGAGCTGACCTTGTCTGTGAAGACAGAGGCAAAAAAAGCATTGAGTACACTAGCTTTCTCCACATCCTCTGTCACTAGGTTCCCTCCCTCATTCAGCAAGGGGCCCACACTTTCCTTGACTTTCTTCTTCTTGCTCACATACCTGAAGAAACCCTTCTTGTTACTCCTAACATCTCCGGCTAGCTGCAACTCCAAGTGTGATTTGGCCTTCCTAATTTCACTCCTGCATGCCTGAACAATATTTATATACTCCTCCCTGGTCATTTGTCCAATCTTCCACTTCTTGTAAGCTGCTTTTTTGTGTTTAAGACGAGCAAGGATTTCACTGTTAAGCCAAGCTGGTCGCCTGCCATATTTAGTTTTCTTTCTACACCTCGGGATGGTTTGTTCCTGCAACCTCAATAAGGATTCTTTAAAATACAGCCAGCTTTCCTCGACTCCTTTCCCCGTCATGTTATTCTCCCAGGGGACCTTGCCCATCAGTTCCCTGAGGGAGTCAAAGTCTGCTTTTCTGAAGTCCAGGCTCTGTATTCTACTGCTCTCCTTTCT
The DNA here is from genome assembly GCA_033296515.1 of Macrochelys suwanniensis. Lineage (NCBI taxonomy): Eukaryota > Metazoa > Chordata > Testudines > Chelydridae > Macrochelys > Macrochelys suwanniensis. The sequence goes on from CM065775.1 coordinate 679,417, forward strand.
TCCTTGTTTCAGGATCCTGAACTCAACCATCTCATGGTCACTGCCTCCCAGGTTCCCATCCACTATTGCTTCCTCTACTATTTCTTCCCTGTTTGTGAGCAGCAGGTCAAGAAGAGATTAAGAGGAGTGTCAGTGATGTGAGCAGCCAGCTCTCTGTGGAAGGCTGGGACATGCTTTGCCGACCTCTCGTGGTCCCTGGATCATAGTTTGGGAACATTCAACCTATGACAAACAACCCTATCGTTCAAGCAAGAGAGCTCCTCTGCTGCATGCCAAAGACTGCTGCAACCATCCGAGCTAGCGAAATGGGCCCCAGTCCTGCATAAAGCTAAATCTCCTCTGTCTATCTGCTTAGAAATCCTCCATCACCAGACAATCAGAATGCCTTCTATTTAAAATAACAGTTATATATTTTTTTCTCTTCCTCTCTCTCTTTCTTCCAAAGATGTAGGAGAAATAGCTAAATGAATGTGTTTGCTTTTGGGGGAAGGGATGTAAGAGAGAGGGGGGTTATTGAGAGCTAATTTAAAGAGCTGTTTTGCCTTTAGTTTTGAGCATGGTGAAGCCTGTGGCCATTCTGACCTCCCCTGGGAGACAATAAAACAGACGAGGTCCAAGTTCTGTTCCCCATACTCACAAGCCATCCCTACTGGTCAGCAGTTGGGTCTCCTAACATCAGATATCTTCTTCTCTCAGTGTAGGTCCTTATAGCTGCACACGTTTGTTCTGCTGTGTTCGTGAGGAGAAGGCAGGTGTCTCAAGCACAGTGGGCTGAAGGGGTTAATAAAACCCTTGTTTTACTGTCACAATATTAAACAGTTAAGTGTGGTCCATGGTTTCCCATAAAGTTATAGCTAGCCACTCCCACTGTAATCAACGCCATAAAATACATGTTGGCTTTTTATCAGTTACACAGAGAAAGAAGAACCCTGCATCTTGGCAGGGGGTTAGACTACCAGACACTTGCAGTCCCTTCTCACCCTATACGTCTATGAGTCTTAAAAAAAAACCAGTTACAACATATGCAACTTACAAAATTAATTGAAATGTTTCTTTAAAGGCTTTTTCTTTTCCTTTTCTCTTTAGAACATTTTTTAAAAAGAAGCCCCGCGTTGACAGTTTTTTAGTAGGTGTACCAGTGCTGGTTCTGGCGGGACCCAGCTGAGAGTGCCAATTCAGGACAAATTGCTTCAAGCAGGGCAGTTACAGCCCAAAGCTGGAGTGCCTTTATTATTAAGCAAAAAGAACGAGGAGTACTTGTGGCACCTTAGAGACTAACAAATTTATTTGGGCATAAGCTTTCATGGGCTAAAACCCACTGTATTAAGGCAAACCAACCAGCCAAACAGAGAAGACTTTGGTTTTACCCCACTGGCTAACCATAAGTAGCACAAGCAATTCCCTTAGACACTCCAGTTTCCCAGTATCCCCACCAGTGCCACTCGTTATGGGGATGAATGGTTATGAAAACCAATGCCCCAGTAAAAGAAAAAAGGTTCTCCCAATCCCAAAGGACCAAGCCCCAGACCCAGGTCAAAATACAAATCAGATCTTACCCACAAATCACGCTGTTGGTAATCCTTTAGCATCTAAAATCTAAAGATTTATTCATAAAAGGAAAAAAGATAGAGATGAGAGCTAGAATTGGTTAAATGGAGTCAATGACATGCAGTAATGGCAAAGTTCTTGGTTCAGGCTTATAGCAGAGATGGAATAAACTGCATGTTCAGAATAGTCTCTGGAGTACATCCACAGCTGGGATGGGTCATTCAGTCCTTTGTTCAGAGCTTCTATTTGTAGCAAAGTCCCTCCAGAGGTAAGAAGCAGGATTGAAGACAAGATGGAGGAGCTGCAGCAGCCTTTTATAGTCTCTTGTCATGTGTCCTCTCTTTCTTTGTATAGCTGATGGTCCTTAATGGGATAAAGGCATCCTGTCTCTGTTGTGTTAGTTTCTTCTGTAGGGAGAAGACCACAGACCAACTTTGAGTTTATGAAAGGTTGGCATGTCAGTATAAAATATGGCTTCCTCCCAAGCTCCCTTTACCAGGGACCAATGCCCACCTGTGAAACACAAAGGAGAAACTTGAAAGACAATTCCTATTGCCATATACTTTACACTGTTTCTTTGCTTTAATCCCTAGGAATATACCTGTTAGACGATCAGAGAAGCTACTTCATTCCTATGGACCCCAAATTGAATATATATATATATATATATATATATATATATATATATATATATATATATATATATATATATATATATATATACATTTCATTAAAGTACTAATTAAATGTTAACTTGTTAATTTGAAACCATGGGTGGAGACATTATGTAACCTTTGACCATTGGCTACTGTGCTATCTTGTCTTGCTGAGCCAGACCTATCCAGGGTTTGGGACTGCCTACCCCGTCACTTTCCCCCACCCACAGAAAATCCACTGCAATTAATTGATTGACAGTGTCTCTGAGCCTGATAAGCGAGGTGACACTCCGTCAGCGCTGTATGTAAATAAACTCCTATGCTTGACTTCTACACGGTGTGGATTTATGTCCTTCACAGAACAAGCTGGACTTTGTGAACTCTCTCCTCCTGGGGATTGGGAACTCCAGTGTGATGCTGTGGCCAAAAGGGCTAATGTGATCCTTGGATGCCAAAAGAGGGGAGTGGTGAGTTGGAGCCGGGGAAGGATTTTACCTCTGCAAATGGCATTGGTGAATCTGACCGCGACCAATTCTGGGGTCCACATTTCAAAAAGGGTGTTGAAAAATTGGAGAGGGTGCAGAAAAGAGCCACAAAAATGATTGGAGGCTGGAGAAAATGCCGGACAGAGAGTGAGATTTAGAGCTTCATCTATTTATCTTATCAAAAAGACAATGTGTTTCTTGGGCTGATTCCTCCACCAATTAGGGCTGCGCACAAATTGCAGTCTATTTCCCCCCCATAGCGTTTCCAGTTGTTTCTGGGGATTGTGTGTGAATTAAACTGTGATCTCTTCAGGGAAGAAATTGGTTCTTGTTTTATTTTGGATGGCTTCCTAGCTATGAATGGGTCCAATCCTGCAGTCCAACACACAGATCACCCCATTGACTGTAATGGCATTGCTTCCCTCGGTATGGGATACAGGCATAAGAAAAGGGGGGAGGGATAGCTCAGTGGTTGGAGCATTGGCCTACTAAACCCAGGATTGTGAGTTCAATCCTTGAGGGGGCCATTTAGGGATCTGGGGCAAAAATCTGTCAGGGGACAGTACTTGGTCCTGCTAGTGAAGGCAGGGGACTGGACTCGATGACCTTTCAAGGTCCTTCCAGTTCTAGGAGATTGGCATATCTCCATTAAAAAAAAAAAAAAAGGTTCCACTATCATGATGGGGCCCTGGGTAGGTAGAGCTCTGGGGCTGTGAAGTGACAAACATCATTAGGGTTGCAGCTCAGACCACGTTCAATAAATAAATGCAGTTCCAGCTGGAATTGTCTCCTCCCAGTTCATTTTCATGGTGTGACCTTCTGCCAGGTGAAGCCAGCAGCAACCAGGGCCGGGTCCAATATCTAGGGGTTCCTTTCCATCAATTGAACACAGAACAGGATCAAGACCCCATCCAGTAACCTGGGAAAATTACCCCCCACCCCTGGGTGCCTCTGAGAGGCAATACTTCCCCACTCGCTAGCACAGGGTCTGAGTGCAGAAAAGAAACGTTTAATAAAAGGAGGGAAGTAACTCAGTGTTAATTTGGGAAAACAACGCAAACAGGGTTCATAAACATATACCCATCCCCAAGTAAGTTGGCCAGTTCATTTCCCCCACATGTTCTTGAATCCAGCAACCTCAAATCCCTTTAACGTGCCCGTCCCTTCTCTGCACCCCACTCCCAGTTGCTGTCCTTGGTCAGTGCAGACCCAGAGTTCAGAGGTGAATCTGCCAAGTTCACTTCCCACCCTGGGTGGAGAGGGGGGAGGAGAAACCTTACTTGCTCTGTTGCTTGGGCACTCACCCACCTCACTTCTCCACCAGCTGCTCTGCTGGCCGCTCATCGCCTCAATAGCCACTCGTTTGCCAGCCAACTATCAGTCACCTTCTCCTGCCACGTGCCTCTCTGCTGTGACCGCCGCACATCCGTCTTTTAGTCATTTTCAGCTCTTAGCGGGCTGGGCAGAAACACAGTCCCGCCACAACTGATATCAGCACTGACGGAGCACTTAAAATAAGAAAGATGCTCCTAATGAAGCTGTCGTCAGACGTCACCGCTGTGGTGCTCTGCTCGGCCCAATGTTGATAACAGTCGGCTGCGTGCGCGTATTCCCTCTGTGTGCTGCCCCGGCTCTGCGCTGATCGCTGACACAGCAGACTCCGAGAGAAACCCGAATGACCACAGACTCCAATAAGGTACGAAGGCACCCGGCCAAACGGAGCACAGTGTCTAGCTCCCCGGGTCAGATGTCTACGGTCCTGCTAGTACGTATGTGCTCCCTGACAATGGGCACAGCTCAGTCATTGGCAGGACACTCCACTGCCCCTTAGGCCGGACAAAGACACTGCCCCAGGTCTGCATTCTTATACACAGGTGCAAACAAGTTACACGTCACTCCTGAAGTATAGAGGTGCAACCCTTCTATGTAGCAAGGTACAACCCCTCTACGTAGGAAGGTGCTGCCTCCCACCTTGTACATGTTGGTTCGAACAAAACAACTCTATCCATTATACATGTATTGGAGTGTTCTGGTACCTTTTTGGTATGTGTATTTTTGCAATATCAGCCCTTTCCTTGCCAGCTTCTGTGAGCAGGGCCTGCCTCTGGCTCACTGCTTAACTTTATTTTATGTTAGCCAAGTCTTGACCATTACTTTAGCTCAGGCCTTAGGCCTCATACCGGGCCTCTGATACAAGGGTGTATGTTTCAGGGTCTCATCTTACTACAGAAGCCTATTTAGTTCTTTCTTGGAACAATGGGGTGGGGAAGGAAAGAGGTTAAATGAGTCTGGGGAGAACCCCTGGAGAGGGTCTACTCCTCCTGGGTGGGACATCTCTCCCCACCCCATTTACTTTCATAGGGCTCTGGCATTCAAGCCCCTGGCTTAAAGATGTTCTTTCAGCTGATGGTGACCCCCCTCGTTTGGGACAGGTTAAGCTGTCTTGCTTGCCTGTATTCCTACAATAATGCCAACAACATATTAACCATATTTCACTACCCCGGCATTCAGTACTAAAGGGATTTGTGAGAAAGGGTTTCCACACTCAGGATTTAAGACTCTTCACTTTGTATATTTTGACATCTGATGTTAACAATTTGTATTTTATCCATTATAAAACTTTAACTTCTTGAATCTTAGTGTCTGCTGGCATTACTTATTTATTGTCTGATTCCCGCCCCCCCACTACAATTTCCTGCAACTATGGAAATGTAAATCAATAAAAAAATTAAAAAAATAAAACCAATCACCTGGATCACCTGGATCGATCGGACTTCAGCTGTCGTTAAGACTGCGCCAATCACAACACGTCTGCCATTCTTCTCGCACTCTTGCCTTTCTTCTCCATGTTCGTCCGAAACGTTTAATGATGTCATCTTCCCATCTTCTTGGAGGCCGACCGGGGGGTCTTTTCTGTTCTCGCGGGTACCACTCAGCAATGATTGCGGTCCACCTGTTATCCGTGAGCCGTGCTGTGTGGCCCGCCCATCGCATCTTGTTATGTCTGCTTTCCACGACAATATCTTTCACACCGCTGCGTTCTCTGATGATTTCATTTGGTATACGATCCAGAAGGGAGATTCCCAACATAGCTCGTTCCATTGCCCTTTCAGCTACCAACAGCCGTTGCTCTTCTCTCTTCGTCAGTGCCCACGTTTCACCGCCATACAGCATGGCTGGAAGCACTGCTGAATTGAAAATATTTTTACATGTGGTCTTGTCAGTTTTTCCTTTGAGGACGTCCTTGATGGAATTAAACGCACACCATCCTGAATCCTTCGCGAGAGTTCTCCGTTCAGGTCTTGGTGCATATTAACTTCTTGGCCCAAATATATGTACTGTTCCACTTCTTCGATGTCTTCTCCTGTTACCGTTATTCGGGCTTTTCGTAAGACGTCTGATCGCATATATTTCGTTTTGCAGCGGTTCATTTTCAGGCCGACCTGACTACTTTTCTTGTCGAGTCTTCGTAGCATGCTCTGCAGTTGGTTGGTGCTTTCGGCAATTAGTACAATGTCGTCTGCAAATCTGAGATGAGATAATCTCTCTCCATTTATGTTGGCGCCACTCCTCCAAATGATCTTGTTCATAACCATTTTGAGGCAGGCGGTGAATAGTTAAAGCAATAACCATGCAAAACTCTGGAAATGTAAATTGATGAAAAAATTTAAAATGCTTAAAAACAGAGAGATTATCCTTCAAAATGGTAAAAAAAAAAACAATAAAAACTGAATTCTTCCATCCCTAGACATAGAACCTATGACACCCTCCTCTTTTCTAATCCCAAAGCTGACGTCAGCTATGCAGAGTGTAGTGGGGCCCTCGAGATGGATGGAAAGAATGGTTGGAAAAGCACTGAGTTAACAAACCTTCCCAACACTCAAACATTATATCAAGGCCATGCGCATAATACTCAGTAATGTGGTGTATAGAAAGCCAATACGTAGATGTTAGGCAAACACAGCCCTTAATTCACACACTTCCAGAGACTGCTGAGCATCAGGGCTGTGTATGTTCAGAGCTGTGAGCTGCCCCATGAGTGAACCCCTGTCTCCACTGCACAGGGTGATGTTTTCCCGTACATGCTCCTCTAAGCCAGCTGGGCCCGCCCCCACCCCATAGTGTAATGACTGAAAAGACTCAGCCATGAAAAAGTCAGTTTCCCCAAGACCCCTGACACACTAGCAATCCCCCTTGCAGTAAAACAATGCAAATTCAGCTCATCCACTAGGAGGAGGATGAACCCAGCTCCAATAGCAGGAGACTCCCATCTACAGAGGAAGGAGAATGGGAATAGCTTTATATACAGCCAGTGGGTATCCCCAAGGGGCTTCCTCACAAGTTGAAGTCTGTCTCTTTGGGCCACTGCCACAGCTGGGAGAGCCTAAATGTAAACGTGTAGGCGAATGGTGTCAGGAGAAAGTTACCCGCCCCTGTCTGTTAATGAGACACCAGCACCAACTCCTTTAAAATGCGAGAGAAAAAATACAAGGACATTTCTCGCTTTCTGTTGGATTGATCCAATGCCCCGTTTACACCAGCATGTTTGACAATGGGATACAATAATAGAATCAAGGGCACACTGCTGACTCATATCCAGCTTCTCATCCACTGTAATCCCCAGGTCCTTTTCTGCAGAACTGCTGCTTAACCAGTCGGTCCCCAGCCTGTAGCGGTGCATGGGAGTCTTCTGTCCTAAGTGCAGGACTCAACACTTGTCCTTGTTGAACCTCATCAGATTTCTTATTGCTCAATCCTCCAATTTCTCTAGGTCACTCTGGACCCTATCCCTACCCTCCAGTGTATCTACCTCTCCCCCCAGTTTAGTGTCATCTGCAAACTTGCTGAGGGTGCAATCCATCCCATCATCCAGATCATTGTTAAAGGTGTTGGACAAAACTGGCCCCAGGACCGACCCCTGGGGCACTCTGCTTGATACCGGCTGCCAACTAGACATCGAGCACTGAGCACAAATACACAGAGCAGCCAATTCCTCTCTGACTCAGTGGGGAGCCCAAGAGTTCTCATTTCCCTTTGGGAAGGTCCCTTAATTACTGTTTACTCCTAAAGCTGGATAATTAGCACAGAATCCCAGACAGGTTTGGCTCCATCCTGTTTACATCAATATGATTGCTTATCCTCTAGAGGCTGAGCGATCCCCACTGGGATTGCACAGAGCTATATATAAATGGTGCACAACCCTTTGTCAGCTATCGGCGTGGGTTGTTGCTGCAGATGCTGAGGTGAGAGAGATGTGGGAAATAGCTATGTGAGGGCGATTCCCAGGGAGGACACGTCCATCTCAGGATTCACAGGTACCGATCTTCTACTGAGGAGCTCACCTGGTTGACAATCCCAGTGCAACACAGAACTGCCCTGTATTTCCCATCTTTTTTTCTTTTTTTTTTTTGGCTCTGCTGCTACCTGATCCCCCCCTTCTAATTCCGAATGAGATGTGTGGTTGATCGGTCAGTTCATAACTCTGGTGTTCGTAACTCCAAAGTTTTACTATAGATGCTGTTTAACATCATCCTTGACTGCTAATGGGCTGGAAAGTACTTCATCACCTTAGGGACATGAGTACCTCATGCTGCTTCTTTACAAATGCAGAACAAAAATATTTTTGAACACATCTAATTTTTCTGCAATATTAACAAGTTTCCTTTCTCCCTCTAGCAATTGGCCTAAAACTTTTCTAGGATTTCTTTTGTTCTTAATATACCTAGTAAACTCTATTTTATTATCCTTAGCTCTCCCAAGCATGGAGCTTTCCCTGATCATTTTAACATCCTTTATCAATTTTCATAGCTTCCAATTTGTATTATTTGTTGTCTGTTTTCCCTTTCCCCCATTGTTATATATTGTTTCCCTCCCTCAATCGGTGCCTTCACTTTCCTACTGAACCGGGTTTTTGTCCAAAGTTCTCTACTTTATTAACTGTGGAATCATGACTGTTTAGCTATCTAATAATCTCTTCTTAAAGAACTCCCAATTTTCATTCCCATTTTTCTGTCTACATTTTTGCTCCCAATCAATTCTGCTGATAATTTGCCTCAGATTTGGGGAATTAGCCTCTTTGAAGCATTATGTGTCTGTAATATTACAGGTTGGGAACTCTTCTCTGTTTGTCCATTTGAATGTAACCAGTTCCATTCTGTATTTTATTCTCCTCTATCATACGCCCCCTTTCTTTGTCTCTTCTCCAAACTAAACAGTCCCAGACTTTTCAGTCTGTCTGACTGTGGTTGTCTCCCCCATTCTCATAGCCTGTGTCGGAAATCCATTATTCCAGGAGTGGGTGGGTGAGATTTTGTGGCCTGCATTGTGCAGGAGGTCAGACTAGATGATCATAATGGTCCCTTCTGACCTTAAAGTCTATGAGAATAATTTTATTTTTTAAAAAGTAAGAGAATCACACCTGCAAAATCAGGATGGAAGGTAACTTTACAGGGTAAATAAAAAGATTTAAAACACAGAGGATTCCCCTCTAGGCTTAGCTTCAAAGTTACAAAACAGGAATGAAATTACCTCTTAGCATAGGGAAAATTCACAAGCTAAATCAAAAGATAATCTAACACATTTCCTTGCCTTTACTTACAATTTCTTTAGTTTTAGATGTATCATTTCAGGTCTCTTTTCAGGAGATGGTTTACCTGCTTCGTCTCTCTCTCTATCCAGAGAGGGAACCAACAAAGAGAGCACAAAGAAAAACTCCCCTCCCCCAGATGTGAAAGTATCTTCTTTCCTTATTGCTCCTTTTGGTCAGGTGCCAACCAGGTTTTTTGAACTTCTTAACCCCTTACAGGTAAAGAGATTCTGTGCCTCTGACCAGGAGTATTTTATGTTACTGCATACATAAAGGTTGTTACCCTTCCCTTTATATTTATGATACATGCGCTGGGGAAAACATTCCAACTAGAACAGACTTCAGGGAAAAGACCCGGGCATCATTAAGAGCAGCACAATGAAAACATCAGCTCATTCGCAGCCGTGGACAAAAACAATGTTCGGATGCCTAAGGAACGGGATGGAGAATAACCTGCTCTGGACAGGAGCTCAGTTTTGGTATCACAGTCTCTCTAAAGGATATAGCAGATAGAAAGGGGATTTATAGACTCATAGACTTTAAGGTCAGAAGGGACCATTATGATCGTCTAGTCTGACCTCCTGGAAAATGCAGGCCACAGAATCTCACCCACCCACTCCTGCAATAATCCTCTCACCTATGTCTCAGCTATTGAAGTCCTCAAATCATGGTTTAAAGACTTCAAGATACAGAGAATCCTCCAGTAAGTGACCCGTGCCCCATGCTGCAGAGGAAGGCGAAAAACCTCCAGGGCCTCTGCCGATCTACCCTGGAGGAAAATTCCTTCCCGACCCCAAATATGGCAATCAGCTAAATCCTGAGCATGTGGGTAAGACTCACCAGCCAGACACCCAGGAAAAAGTTCTCTGGAGTAACTTCTAACATCCCATCATTGACCATTGGTCCTATTTACCACTGATGGCAAATAATTGACCTTTGACTAAGATCATGTTATCCCATCAAACCGTCCTCTCCATAAACTTATCTAGTTTAATCTTGAAGCCAGTTAGGTCTTTTGCCCCCACTGCTTCCCTTGGAAGGCTGTTCCAGAACTTCACTCCTCTGATGGTTAGAAACCTTTGTCTAATTTCAAGTCTAAACTTCCTGATGGCCAGTTTATATCCATTTGTTCTTGTGTCCACATTGGTACTGAGCTGAAATAATTCCTCTCCCTCCCTGGTATTTATCCCTCTGATATATTTAAAGAGAGCAATCATATCTCCCCTCAGCCTTCTTTTGGTTAAGGTAAACAAACCAAGCTCCTTGAGTCTCCTTTCATACGGCAGGTTTTCCATTCCTTGGATCATCCTAGTGGCCCTTCTTTGTACCTGTTCCAGTTTGAATTCATCCTTCTTAAACATGGGAGACCAGAACTGCACACAGTATTCCAAATGAGGTCTCACCAATGCCTTGTATAACGGTACTAACACCTCCTTATCTCTACTAGAAATACCTCGCCTAATGCATCCCAAGACCGCATTAGCTTTTTTCACGGCCACATCACATTGGCGACTCATAGTCATCCTATGATCAACCAGGACTCCGAGGTCCTTTTCGTCTTCCATTACTTCCAACTGATGCGTCCCCACATTATAACTAAAATTCTTGTTATTAATCCCCAAATGCATAACCCTACACTTCTCACTATTAAATTTCATCCTATTACTATTACTCCAGTTTACAAGGTTATCCAGATCTTCCAGTATGATATCCCAATCCTTTTCTGAATTGGCAATACCTCCCAACTTTGTGTCATCCACAAACTTTATTAGCACACTCCCACTTTTGATGCCGAGGTCAGTAACAAATAGATTAAATAAAATTGGTCCCAAAACTGAACCTTGAGGAACTCCACTAGTAAACTCCCTCCAACCTGACAGTTCACCTTTCAGTATGACCCTCTGTAGTCTCCCCTTTAACCAGTTCTTATCCACCTCTCAATTTCCATATTGATCCCCATCTTTTCCAATTTAACCAATAATTCCTCATGTGGTACTGTATCAAATGCCTTACTGAAATTAAGTTAGATTAGATCCACTGCGTTTCCTTTATCTAAAAAATCTGTTACTTTCTCAAAGAAGGAGATCAAGTTGGTTTGGCACGATCTACCTTTTGTAAAACCATGTTGTAATTTGTCCCAATTGCCATTGACCTCAAGGTCCTTAACTACTTTCTCCTTCAACATTTTTTCCAAGACCTTGCATACTACAGATGTCAAACTAACAGGCCTGTTCTTTTAAGAATCTGATAGATTTTCAGTGTCCAAAAAACCCAGGGATTTGGTCTGTGCTCACTTTGTAACCTATTGGTTAGTATATTATTCTCAAGCCTCCCCAGGAAAGGGGGTGAAGGGGTTTGGGGGAATATTTTGGGGACCCAGGGACTCCAATTGGCTCTTTTTCCTGGATTTTTCTCTAAATCACTCGGTGGTGGCAGCAATAGCATTCAAGGACAAGGAAAGTATTTGTGCCTTGGGGAAGTTTTAACTTAAACTGGTAGAAATAAGCTTAGGGGGTCTTTCAAGCGGGTCCCCACATCTGTACCTCAGAGTTCAGAGTGGGGAGGGAACCCTGACAGCATGTCTTGGCAAATGTTTGGTTGTTTTCCACTCTCAGATTTTGAGCATTCAGGTAAATGGGGAACTATAGTATATAGGCTTGTTTGTCAGCCTGAGATAGAACTTTGGGTTTGAGGTTTTGATACTCTTATCTTATACTAATCTGTGTGAAGAACAATGAACAAACAGACTGTGTGTTGCAGTTCCCACAACCAGATGGGGCTTTTTGTACAATGGGAAAAGACAAGGGATACAGCTAAATTGTTACTGGGCGTGGTGGAAATGTCATATATGAGCGCACAGTTAAAGACTGCCTCAACACCTTATCTCAAGGCAAGGTCAAGCAACCAGTTAGGAGGTTTAAGGAGGTTTGGGGGCGGAGGCATAAGAAACACTAAAAGCTGAAGAAAGGCCTCGCCTTGGCCAGAACACAACCTCACTCCTTACCCTTCCCATGGGGTACAAAAGGGGTGGGACGAAGACCCCAACTAACGCCCCTTGAAAACGGAACATCACCATAAGTTGTAAGAGGTGGGAGTACGGACGTGTACTGCCGGTATAGTTCAGCCTGCTAAGGAGGAGGAGGTGGGGATAGGGAAATGGGAAATGGAAGGGGCAATGGGGAATGGGGACTAGGGAATTCGAAACGGGGACACAGACAAGGCTCTGTGGCATCAGAGCTGGGAGCAGAACCCTGGGAAACCGTGCCGGCGAGTAGATCTATGGATACGTTTGCTTGGAACTAACCCTGATAAGCATTGCATTGCCTGCACTTCAGACTTCGGGTCTTCTGCTTTCTGTCCGCGTGACAAGAACCAGGGAAGAAGGTGAAGGGAAAGCCCTCTAATGGGAAAGTAAGCATGGATTCTGTAGCCTGGGTTTCTTTGCATTAAGGAACAATGAGGGATAACCAGTATCCACACTTGTGTTTCCTGATGGTGTCTACTAAGGTTTTGCACACCATGATGTGTAGGAATTGTTGATGCATGGAGCACCATGAAATATGAAATTTGCATTAGTGGGCTTTGTTGTATATAGTTCATTTCTCTGAAAAACAACGATGTCATTTTTTAGTGTGTGAAGAGCAACCAATTTGCCTCACCCATGAAAATAGCATCCAGTAGTCTGTGTAGTGTCTCATATTCATATTATCTCTCCATCCAGGCATTTGTACCACTATCATCACCCTGCACCCTGGGCAGATACAGGAAGACAAGGGAGCATACGGTATACTCAGTAGACACCGTTCTGTCTCAGACTTGGACACATTTTCCCCTACTCCATGTCAGATTCCAACACAACCGACTTCACCAACCCCTCCACCTTCATCTTGCTGGGCATTCCAGGCCTGGAGGCAGCCCATATCTGGATCTCCATCCCCTTCTGCACCATGTACGTCATAGCCCTCTTGGGGAACTTCATCATCCTGTTCATTCTGAGGACGAAGCCGAGCCTCCATGGGCCCATGTACTATTTCCTCTGCATGCTGTCTGTCACCGACCTGGCCCTGTCCACGTCCACCCTGCCCAAAATGCTGAGTATCTTCTGGTTCAATTCCAGGGAGATCAATTTCGGTGCCTGCCTCACCCAGCTGTACTTCGTTCACTGCTTCGCAGGAATTGAGTCTGGGATCTTCGTGGCCATGGGTTTTGATCGCTATGTGGCCATCTGCGATCCCCTGAGACATTCCACCATCCTGACAAACTCTGTGGTGGCCAAGATTGGCCTGGCCATGGTGCTGCGCAGCATCCTACTCGCACTGCCATATCCCTTCCTGGCAAGGCGGTGGCCATATTGCAGAACCAACATCATCCCCCACACACACTGTGAGCACATGCACGTGGTGAAGCTGGCCTGTGCCGACACCCGCATCAGTAGTTACTACGGCCTCTTTGCACTCTCCTTTTGGGTCGGTCTGGATATGTTTTTTATCACTGTGTCCTATGTCCAGATCCTCAGGGCCATCTTCAGCCTCCCCACAAAGGACGCCCGGCTCAAGACTTTTGGGACCTGTAGCTCCCATCTCTGTGCCATCTCAGCCTTTTACATCCCAGGTCTCTTCTCCTCTCTCACATATCGGTTTGGGCATAATGTACCCCTGCATTTCCATGTTCTCCTTGCCAACGTGTATCTCCTGGTGCCCCCCATGCTAAATCCCATCATCTACGGGTTGAGGACCAAACAGATCCGGGGCAGGCTGCTCCGGATCTTTCTGCATAAAGGGACATAAAGTTTTCTCCTGGTGCTTTTTCCTCTGGTGCTCTGGCTCTCAGACCGAGCTCCGTGCAGAGCTGGCTGGTGAAATGGTGCTGGGCCCCCTTCCCTGAATCACTGACTGGCCAGTCAGAGAGACATTAAACCCTTTCCTGGCCTTACTGGGCTGTGTCAGCATGACAAGCTGAGGAATTGGTCTGTGTAGAACTCATTAACTCAGAGGGTTGCCACCTTTCTAATTGTAGTTCTAATTGTAACTGGACACCTCTTGCCCTTCCCCCTGTCCTGCCTTTTTCCCCAAGTCTCCACCCCACTCTGCATCTTCCCTCGAAGCCCCTCCCACTTCTGTGCCATTTCCCCCAAGGCCCTGCCCCTGTTTCTCGCTCCTCTCCTCCTCGCCAACACGCTCTGGATAATCTCTTTCACAGGTCCCCCCTCGGGTGCCACTTGGACCTGGGGTACAGCTGAGCCCTGTGTCTCGACAATCTGGGTTCCCTCTTGCATGGTGATGCTGTGACAAGCTGCACACTCACACCGACATCCACCGGCAGGGACCACACCCCGCTGTGTTCATGACTTATGAGGAGAGGCTGAGGGAACTGGGATTGTTTAGCCTGCAGAAGAGAAGAATGAGGGGGGATTTGATAGCTGCTTTCAACTACCTGAAAGGGGGTTCCAAAGAGGATGGATCTAGACTGTTCTCAGTGGTAAAAGATGACAGAACAAGGAGTAATGGTCTCAAGTTGCAGAGGGGGAGGTTTAGGTTGGATATTAGAAAAAAACTTTTTCACTAGTAGGGTGGTGAAGCACTGGAATGGGTTACCTAGGAAGGTGGTGGAATCTCCTTCCTTAGAGGTTTTTAAGGTCAGGCTTGACAAAGCCCTGGCTGGGATGATCTAATTGGGTTTGGTCCTGCTTTGAGCAGGGGGTTGGACTAGATGACCTCCTGAGGTCCCTTCCAACCCTGAGATTCTATGATTCTATGAATGCTCTGGCCAGCCACAGCATGAACCCACAATAGAGAGGCTACAGCAAAATACCCCAGCTCCCCAGCCCAAGACCCCAGAGCTCTACCATCCTGTCCTGTCAAAACCCGACCAGTATGAATTTATTACCCTGTCTGCCACTTCTACAAAGGAAAGTGGACGTGCACCAACTCTTCTTCATCAGCTGAGATTTTTCCCGTTTGCACTTCAAACAACACACAGTGGTTCAGGGAAAATATAAAATAGATTAACTACAGAAAGTTATCTTTTAAGTGATTATAAGTGCTAGCAAAAAGATCAAAGTAACTTACCATAAGAAATAAAACAAAGCCACAATCTAAGCCTAGTGTGCTAGTTAGTACTTGAATCAAGCAGGGTCTCACCCAGTTAGATCGTACAGGCAGGTTTGCCTTTTCAGGCAGGCTGCCTTCTTTCCTGCCTGGGACCAGCATTTGTCCCCCAGTTCAGTCTTTTCCCTCCAGTACTTTTATATCTTTTTCCAACTTGCTGAGCCCTCTGTCTCTCCAATCTGGGTTCCCTCTTGCACGGTGATGTTGTGACAAGCTGCAAAACACTCCATGTATCAACTCACACCGACATCCACAGGCAGGGACCACACCCAACTGTGTTCATTAATGCT
Source organism: Macrochelys suwanniensis (assembly GCA_033296515.1). Classification (NCBI taxonomy): domain Eukaryota; kingdom Metazoa; phylum Chordata; order Testudines; family Chelydridae; genus Macrochelys; species Macrochelys suwanniensis. The sequence goes on from CM065775.1 coordinate 695,089, forward strand.
CTGGCCAGCCACTGCATGAACCTACAATAGAGACGCTACATCCAAAATACTCCCAGCTCCCCAGTCTAAGACCCCAGAGCTCTACCGTCCTGCCCTGTCAAGACCCGACCAGTATGAATTTATTACCCTGTCTGCCACTTCCACAGAGGAAAGTGGACATGGACCAACTCTTGTTCATCAGCTGAGATTTTCCCCCTTTGCACTTCAAACAACACACAGTGATTTAAATCTAAGCCTAATGCTCTAGTTCGTATTTGAATCAAGCAGTATCTAACCCAGTTAGCTAGCACAAACAGGTACATTTTTTCAGGCAGGCTTCCTTCTTTCTTGCCTGGGACCAGCACTTTCCTGCCAGTTCAGTCTTTTCCCTCTGGTACTTTCAGGTGTGTTGTTGTACAGAGAATGAAGAATGTTATTTCCCCCTTTGTATCTTCTTCCAACTTTTTGGAAAGCCCTTTTGCTGTGACCTGGATCAAACAGTTCCCATTGTGTAGTGCAGTGATTCTCCATCTTTTGTACAGGTGAATCCTTTCACATAACAACCCTCTGATTGTGACCCCCTTATACATTAAAAACACCATTATAAATGCTGGAGGGAAAGTGGGGTTTGGGGTGGAGGGTGACAGCTTGTGACCCCCCCATGTAATAACTTTTTGACCCTCCTCCTCAAGTTCCATATCCTCCTCACCCAGACGCCCAAGAATGTGGGGTTGGAGGCTCCGGGCACCCAGCCACTCCACTCCAGAGCATGGCCAAGCAACGGAAGGATGCCATTCAAACAGTTTTGATTTGTAGTGTGTCTACAGTGATCAATGTGGCCTTGTCCTTCCCTCTTCTCCTCTTCCCCAACCCCACCCAGGCTACCTTGTCAGTTATCTCACTTTTTATCTCATTCTTTAATCAATAAAGGAAGAACGCATGGTTTCAAAACCCTAGTGACTTTATTTCTTTTGCCAGCTGTGGTCGAAGGCGGAGGGTGGTTGGCTTACAGGGAATTAAAATCAACAAAGGGGGCGGGTTTGCATCAAGGAGAAACACACACAACTGTCACACCGTAGCCTGGCCAGTCAAGAAACTGGTTTTCAAAGCCTCTCTGATGCGCAGCGCGCCTAGCTGTGCTCTTCTAATCGCCCGGGTGTCTGGCTGCTCAAAATCGGCCACCAGGCGATCGGCCTCAACCTCCCACCCTGCCATAAACATCTCCCCCTTACTCTCACAGAGATTGTGGAGCACACACCAAGCAGCAATAACAATGGGAATATTGGTTGCGCTGAGGTCTAACCTAGTCAGCAAACAGTACCAGCGAGCTTTTAAATGTCCAAAGGCACATTCTACCACCATTCTGCACTTGCTCAGCCTATGCTCCTTACTACTGTCCAGGCTGCCTGTGTATGGCTTCATGAGCCATGGGAGCAAGGGGTAGGCTGGGTCCCCAAGGATCACTATAGGCATTTCAACATCCCCAACAGTAATTTTCTGGTCTGGGAAGTAAGTCCCTTCTTGCAGCTGTTCAAACAGCCCAGAGTTCCTAAAGATGCAAGCATCATGCACCTTTCCCGGCCTTCCCATGTTGATGTCCCTTGTGACCCACCAGTGCTTGCAGCACCATTGAGAAGTACCCCTTGCGGTTTGTATACTGGTTGGCAAGGTGGTCCGGTGCCAATATAGGGACATGTGTTCCGTCTATCGCCCCACCACAGTTAGGGGACCCCATTGCAGCAAAGCCATCCACTAAGACCTGCACATTTCCCTTGCTATCAGAAGGTTAGTGATTGCGTTGGCTACTTGGATCACAGCAGCCCCCATAGTGGAACACTTGCAGTTGGATATACATGTTTTGGTGCTGGGAACCAAGGGATCCCTAATACCAATAACTCAATTGATCCAGTAGCAAATGAATGAAAGAGAAAATGTACAAAGAAAGGTGGAAACACCCTGGTGGGCAATTCCGGAGGATATGACTTTACATCTAGTGGTCTGAACCCCTGGCGGGTGGTTCGCACGGTAGAAATACGCCCAATTAGCCAGATGAGCAGGCAGAGAGTTCAGCTGTGGGAATTCAAGTACTCTCCAGCTGGGGAAGTCCTGGAAAGTCTGACTCAGTCTGGAACATTCAATTTCAATTCCACCTCGGAGACACTGGGAGGAAATGAACCAAGTGGGAGAGAAGAAATACAATATAAACACTAATGCAGTCTCTATCCTGCCTATAGGACCTCCCTTGTGCCAAGGCAGCTTTGGGATGCAGGTGAGACATCTGTCCACAGGACAGGCCCCTGGCTGCCCTCTGGTTGCTTTTACTGAGTGTGTTTCCCCAGAGTGACCCCAGTGACTGTGATGCGTTGGCAGGTTGCTGAGGGGCAGCGGAAGTGGCGTCCCGGAGTTCACACCTCACAGGAGCGGGGAGCTCACAAACCCCAGCTAGTTCTGAAAACCTCAGAGGATGGCGATGGCTCAGGCTCCCTCTGCCAGCCTTTCCTCTGTATCCCACCTAATGAACAGCCCCTACCAGAGCGGGAGTCCATTTCCCTCTTGGTGTGGCAGGGTTATGGCAGGGAAATCAGGACTCCTGGGTTCTGTCTGTCATCCTGCCACTCATTCTCTGTGTGACCTTGACCCATTGATGTATCCCTGTACCTCAGTGTACCCATCTGTATAATGGGGATATGTTCATAGGGACTTTCTTTTCATAGGCGTTTTGAAGACCCTTCCATGAAAGGTGCTGCACAGTATGATGATAGTTACTGATGAGAATTATTAAACTCTGATCCGTGATCGACAGCCCCGTGTGCCTGCAGAAATTGTTCGTATCTCCGAGCATCCCAGCCATCCTGGGTATTTACAGGATTTAGACCCTATGGAGATCTAGGTATTATCCCTAGTTTCCTTATTAATCAACTATATTTTTTAAATATACACCAATACACAGAGCAGCCAATTCCTCTCTGACTCAGCACGGAGCCCAAGAGTTCTCATCTCCCCTTGGGAAAGTCCCTTAATTACTGTTTACTCCTAAAGATGGATTCAGAATGCAGCAGCACAGACAGGTTTGTTTCTAGCCTGTTTACAGTCAGATGCCCCTAGAGGCTGAGCGAACCCCACTGGGATTGCATAGAGCTATATTATAAATGATGCACATCCCTGTGTCGGCTCTCGGCGTGGGATGTGGCTGCAGATGCTGGGGTGAGAGAGGTGTGGGACACGGTGACCTGAGGGGGATTTCCAGGGAGCACACTTCGGTCTCAGGATTCACAGGTACCATCTCTTGCTGAGGAGCTCACAAGCTTGACAAACCCAGTGCAATGTGGGCATGATGGAATAGAGAGTATGTCTTTGTACAGCCACTAAACATCCCGGTTCTCTTGCCACAAGTGATGAGTTTGCTTCAGTATCATGGGCAAACCTCTCTCCCTCTCTCTCTTGTTCCTCCCTGGCTGATGGCCTCCAGCCCGAGGTGGCTGCATTTCACTGACCCGGGACCAAATTCTGAGGCCATGCCCTGTACTTTGCTCAGGCCCCACTGAGGTAAATCTCTCCTTGGAGTAGGAACTGAGTAAAGATCTCAGGAGGCAGCTGTGTTTTAATGCACAAACACTGTCACCTCCTCCTCTTGCATTTCAGGGCTCTGGCTGTTAAAGTGGGGGCTGTTACCTGACTTGTACCTGATGGAAACCATGGGGGGCTAATAAGCGCTGAGTAGAGGAATATTGAGCCCAAAGAGAAGGGACAGCAAGGGTCGGTTACTCAAACCACATGCCAAGATGCAGGATTTGTTGTGTCTTAGCCATCCAAGACTAATGGCTATCCACACCCCTTTGGAAAGGAGCTTCCCCGGCCTCCTGGGATATCGGTTCCATTGTCCTCCTGTTCTTCAAGTTAGGAAGTTTTTTCCTCAGATTTCATCTTAAATCTGCTGTGTTGTAGTTTGAACCCATTGACTCTTGCCCCGCCCACTGTGGTCAGACAGAACAACTTTTCTCCGTCTTCTGTATGGCTCCCTTTTAAGTCGCTGAAGACCATTGTCATGTCCCCGCTCAATCTCGTCTTTTCCAGATTAAACATCCCCACTTCCTTCAGCATTTGCTCGTATGGTTTGTATCCCATCCCTTGCATCTTCTTCATCTGTGGGCACTGGAACATTTCCAGTTTCTCTACATCCTTCCTATACACTGGTGACCCAAACTGGAGACAGTGCTCTAGCTGAGGCCTAACCAACACTGAGTAGAGGAGCATTATCACCTCCCATGACTTGCGTTCTAGGCCTCTGTTAATGCAACCCACAACTGCATTTTCTTTTTTTGCAACACCAAAATAATCCACACCCCTGAGGGTGAAGCTATTTCAGCCTAACCCCGGTGTAGACAGCATGAGGTCAACAAAAGAATTCTTTCATCGACCTAGTTACCCCCTCTCGGGGAGGTGTATTACCTATGCTGATGGGAGAACCCCTGCTGTCTGTGTAAACTGTGTCTACACTGAAGCGCTATGTAGCATTTTAAGTGTAGACAAGCCCTCAAGCAGATCTTCCCGAACAGCATCCAGTCTGCATCTCCAGACATGAGGAGCTGGAGAATCCACCACTTCACTTTGTTGTTTGTTCCAATGGTTAATCTCCCTCAATGCTGAAAATGTGGCCGTCATTTCCACCCGGGTCTTGCTCTGCCTTTCTCCGCTAGATTAAAGATCTTGTTATTACCCACTTTTTTCTGACCAGGAACGTCTCGCTTAATTGGGTTTTTTTATACGATAAATAGATGAAACTCTATCTCTGTCTCTTACTGTTTCTCCAGCCTCCACTCCTTTTGGGGGCTCCTTTCTGCACTCTCTCCAATTTTTCAACATCCATTTTGAAATGTAGACCCCAGAACTGGATGCAGTCGGTTTCACCAATGCCATGTGCAGAGGTAAAATCCTTCTCCCACTCCCCTGTTTATGCATCCAAAGATCATGCGCCATTTTGGCCACAGCCTCATACAGGTAGCTCATGATGAGTTGATTGTCCACAATAACCCCAAAGTCCTTTTCAGGGTCACTGCGTTCCATAATACAGTTCCCTAGTCTGCAGGTCGAGCCTGCATTGCCTGTTCCGAGAGGATCACTTTACATGTGACTGTATTAAAACATTTTGTTGGCATGGGTCAAGATTACCAAATGCTCCTGATAAATCTGTATGACTGCCCTGGCCCCCTCATTGTAACCACTCTGCCAATCTTTGAGTCACCCGCAAATTTTATCTGCAGCGATTTTATATTTCCTTCCAGATCGTCCATGAAAATATTGAATAGCATCGGGTCTAGCACTGACCCCTGCAGAACCCCACTAGAAACACCCCCATTCCCTGCAATGGCCCATTGACAACTGCTTCCTGAGATTTGTCAGTTAGCCCATTTTTAGACCATTTTACGTACCCCCTACTGATATGGTGCAGTGTTCATTTTTTATCTTAATATTTTCCGCTACTAAATCAAAAGCGGAAGAGAAATGGAAGTTTATTGCATCTACATGGCTCCCTTGAGCTACCAAACACATACTCTCATTGAAGGATGAAATCAGGTTTATGTTAGAAGACCTGCTTTCCATAAACCATATTGTTGACTGGCCTTAATCATATTCCTATACTTTTTTTTTAACTAATCCCCTACCAGCTTTTCCATTGTTTAATAAGCTTCTCCATTTTTTTAAAACTTGCCCTTAATTTTTTTAAGACTTTTAAATTTACCACAGAACTGTCCTGAGTTTGCCTTTTTTTTCCTTTTTTTTTTTTTTGGCTTTGCTGCTGTCTGATCGCATACCTCTGGTTTCGAGTGAGACGTGTGGTGGATCGTAACTCTGGAGTTCGTCACGCTAAAGTTCTACTGTAGATGCTGTTTAACATCCTCCCTGACAGCTGATGGACTGGAAAGTGTTTCATCACCTCATGTGATATGAGAGCCCCATACTGCTTCTTTCCGAATGCAGAAGAAATCGATTTCATGAACACATCTAACTTTTCAGGGACATTAAAAAGTTTCCTTTTAACATCCCTTATCAATGTTCATAACTTCCAATTTGTATGGCTAGCTATCTATATTCCCTTTCCCCCATTTTTATATACTGCTTTTCCCCCTGTAACTGTTTCTTTCCCTATGCACAGAACGGGGTTTTTTAGGTAAAGTTGTCCACTTTCTTGACTATGGAATTGGGCTTTTTAGCTGTCTAATAAACTCTTCGTGAAGAACTTGTAATATTCATTCCCATTTTTCTGTCTCATATTTTCCTCCCAGTCAGTTTTGCTGAAAATTTCCCTCAGCTTTGGGGAATTAGCCCTTTTGAAGCAGTAAGTGTCTATAGATAGTACTGGTTGGGAACTGTGTTCTGTTTCTCCATTTGAATGTAATCGGTTCCATTCTTTTACTTTGTTCTCCTCTATCATAAGCCCCTTTCTTTCTCTCTCCTGTAAACTAAACAGTCCCAGACATGTAGGAATTATTGACGCATGGAGCACCATAAAATATGGAATTGGCATTAGTAAGGCCGGTTGTTCATAATTCATTTATCTGATAAATGAAAATGTCACTTTTCAGTGTGTGAAGAGTGTGCTACACCCATGAGAACAGACCCCAGTAGAACATGTAGTGTCTCATATTAACATTGTCTCTCCATACAGGCATTTTTACTGCGACCATCACCCTAGAGCCTGGGCACATACAGAAAGTCTGGTAAACATACGGTACATTCAGGAAACACAGTTCTGCCTCAGAGTTGGACACATTCTCTCCTACTCCATGTCAGATTCCAACAGAACCGACTTCACCAACCCCTCCACCTTCATCCTGCTGGGCATTCCTGGCCTGGAGGCAGCCCATGTCTGGATCTCCATCCCCTTCTGCACCATGTACGCCATAACTATCTTGGGGAACTTCACCATCCTGTTCATTGTGAAGATGGAAGCGAGCCTCCATGGGCCCATGTACTATTTCCTCTGCATGCTGGCCGTCACGGATCTGGTTCTGTCTACGTCCATCATGCCCAAAACCCTGACCATTTTCTGGTTCAATTCCAGGGAGATTGATTTCAGTGCCTGCCTCACCCAGATGTACATCATCCACTGCTTTTCAGTGATGGGGTCTGGGATCTTCGTTGCCATGGCTTTTGATCGCTACGTGGCCATCTGTGATCCTCTGAGACATTCCACCATCCTTAGAAATGCTGTGGTGGCCAAGATTGGTCTGGTTGTGGTGCTGCGTGGTGGCATGCTCGTACTACCCCATCTTTTCCTGGCGAGGCAGTGGCCATATTGCAGAACCAACATCATCCCCCACTCGTACTGTGAGCACATCGCCGTGGTGAAGCTGGCCTGCGCCGACATCCGCCTCAGTACTTACTACAGCCTTTTTGCAGCATTCTTGGTGATTGGTCTGGATGTGTTTTCTATCACTGTGTCCTATATCCAGATCCTCAGGGCCATCTTCAGCCTCCCCACAAAGGACGCCCGACACAAGACTTTTCGGACCTGCGGCTCCCACCTCTGTGTCACTTTAGCCTCTTACATCCCACCTCTCTTCTCCTTCCTCACACATCGATTTGGACACAATGTGCCCCAACATTTCCACATTCTTATAGCCAACGTGTACCTCCTGGTGCCCCCCATGCTGAACCCCATCATCTATGGGGTGAGCACCCAACAGATCCGGGACAGGCTGCTCCGGCTCTTTCCTCGTAAAGGGACCTAAAGTTTTCTCCTGTTTCTTTGGCTCTCAGACCGAGCTCTGTGCAGAGCTCGCCAGGGACATGGTACTGGGCCCTCGTTCTGAATCACGTGCTGGATAGTCAGAGAGACATTAAACCCTTTCCTGATATTACTGTGCTGTGTCAGCATGATAATCTGGGGAATCAGTCCATGTACAATTCACTGCATTGCCTTCTTTCTAATTGCTGGTAACTGGACCCCGAAACCCCACCCCTTGCCCCACCTCTTCTCCCAAGCCTCTGCCCCTGCTTTTCCTCTTCACACCAAGACCCCATGCTTGTCACTTGCTCCTCTCTTCTCCTCCCCCTGTCAGTCGCTGGATCATTTCCACCTCCCTCCACTTCAGAGTTTGTTGGGGGTGGCAACTTTATTTGTGATTCCAGGGGCTATTTAGGCTCTTGAAAATTCTAGGTTTTTGGCAGATAACTTAGCAATTAGCTGACAGGAGCACTGTATCTAATGCCTGTATGAAAAAAAGAAAATCAAATAAATATTAGAGGCACTCACCTCTAATTCTAACATGTTCTGACATCCCGTGGCAAATCACTTAAGGGACACTGGTTAGGTTTACAATTTTAGTGTATGATCTTACTTTGTTAGTTACTTTGTGGAGATAGTGAACCTATCAGGACTCCTGGGTTCTATCTCAGCTCTGGGAGGGGAGTAGGAACTGTTTGGTTACAGCAGGGGGCAGATGCATGTTGTTGCACAAGCTTTGGATTATGCATTAATAATATTGATTATTAAAGAATCCCCAGATATCGCTTTGATGGCTGACAGATTCTTGCCCCAATATCAGGGCCGGTATTATTCAAATTATTCTATTGTTGATAACCCCGATGTGCACCGTGGCAACACTCACACTATAGGAATTCTTTTATTTTTACAAATATAGTTTATTAATACGTTTAGCGCAGTCACAAACACCCCACCTCAGTAAGGTAGATAGAGACGCTATAGAATGCACATCTGCACTTCCATATACTCACACCATCTCCTGTAGAACAACCTGAAATGGTGGCCATCGTCTTCCTCATTAACATCATGTTCCCCATCATCGCCAGTGGCCATCATTCTGACACCTCCTAAGGACTACATCTCCTTCTCCCACCGGCCCTAGGCTGGGATGCCACTCTTATAATATGTTACACTGATGCCGTTATGTTTGATGCATATTCAGTAGGGGATTTTTTCCCTTTTCCATATTTGTATTTCCTCATCTTGCTAATGTCGGGGTGTCTTATTCCTATAGGTGAGTATATTAATGATTTTAACTTTTTATCGTATAAGTCCGTTTGTTACCATTACCCTTTTGGGGTTAGGTATTACATTTGTTATTTTTGTCCAAAGCGGTTTTTTCAGGGCTTTCCAAGTTCCAAGTTGTGGTGTACCTGTGAAATTTAAAAGTGTGTGAACTTAGGAAAGCCCTTATGCCAACCTACTTTAATGCATCCTCAGTGTTAAAGGCTGCGGGCATATATGAACGTTATGATTTAGCTCATCACCATCTATCTAGGTGAAAGGTCGCAAACATCTGTATGCTAATTTTGCCTTAGCTCACAGTCAAGGCTGATTCCCCACTCTTTCACTCCGAGTGCAGAAGGTGGGGGCCCTCGAGGAATCTAAAAATTTATACTGGCCACTCCATGCTTGTATTAAACTCCCAAGGTTACAGCTTTTTTCTGACCGTGGATTGGTAGATGCTGCCCCCACCCAAGTGCAGAACCCCTTTGAGAGACCAGGAAGGCGCACTCATAAATTCCTTCCTGTGGGGTACCCTCAAGCCCTTTCATGCCCTTTCCGGGGAATAGGTGAGAAAGAAAGAAAAAAAATCACCTGTTGCCATCAGCTAATTAAAAAAAGAAATCACATGTGCACAAACCTCTTAAGACATCCATGCTTAGCCTCCTGGACCTCTTGGCATTATTTGACACTGTCGTCAATGAGATACTGCTGTCTCACCTAAGAGGCAGCAGGAGTCCAGAGGGATTCACTAAATTGGTCTGAATCCTTCTTGGAGGGATGCCCCCAATTAGCGGTGATGGGGAACTGCACCTGCAGCACTAGACCCATCCCTGGTGGAGTCCTACAAGGATCAATTCTCCCTCTGGGGTTTTTTAAAATCTCCATGCAGCCACTATGGGAAGTGGTCACACCACATGGACTCAAACGCCAGCAATATGCTGGTCACACCGAGCTCCTCCTCTCCTTCCCGTACGACCCCACCACTATCACCGAGGTGGCCCAGCTCTTGGACGGAACAGCTGGCTGAAGCTGAACCCAAGCAAGACAGAGGCGATGCTGATGGGCAGAGCGAAGCATTTTGGAGAGTTGGCAGCTACGGTGCAGCCTCCTTTGACTGAAGGTTCACACCCACACCTGGGCGATTCAGTCCGTAGTCTAGGAGGGCTCTTGGATGCCTCTCTGATGCTGTGCTCTCCCCAAGCAGCGTCTGTGCGTGGTGCTTTCTACATCTCCGGTTGTCTTGGAGAATCCGTCCTATCCTGGTGGATGATGACCAGGCCTCAGTTATACAGGCCTTCGTCACTCCTGTCTGGACTGTAGCAATGCAGAATACCTGGGCATGACTGAAGGGCCAGAAATCAATAATCAGACAGGCCCAAAGTCCAGTCTCTGGTCAAAGACAGAGGCTCAGACATGTGAACAGAACAAGAATGAAATAATCTTGTTTTTCTGTTACAATGAACTGGTCAGCAGAACCCCAGGTGCTAGCAAATAATTGGAGCCTTTATCTCCAGCTTCAAATAGACCAAAGGACTGTAGTGAGGCCCAGACATTGAAAACTTAGGGGCAATCTCTTCAAGGGAAGATAACGATCTTTTTCTCGCATGAGAACCCAAGGGTCATAGAAAGACCATGGCTGTGAGCATGGGATATGGTGCTCCTCCTCTTCGCTCCCTCCACAGATATCAGGGACTGGATCTCAAGGACAGAGCAACTAAAAAGCAACTTTACACCATATGCCTTTCAATGCTCTTTTGGTCTATTTCCAGATATATACCTGATAGACAATCAAGGAAGATGCTTCATTCCTATGGATCCCAGATCAGAATTCAACATATCTACATATTTTATAATAACTAACACACGTTCTAGACTAATTGAAGAAAAACACCTGTGCACTAATGACGGAGATATGATGTAACCTCTTGACCATTGGCTTCTGTGTTATCTTGTCTTCCTGTTAAGCCTGTCCAGAGCTCAGAACTGCCCCCGTTTCTTCCCCCCACTCATGGTAAAATTCAATATAACCTATTGTAATTCAATGATTGACAGTGTCTCTAAGCCTAACAAGCGAAGTGACGCTCCGTCAGCGCTGAGCGTAATAAACCCATGTGCTTGATTCTACTTGGTGACCGTTTCCGTTCCTTCAACGGCTGTGACGTTCCATACCTCGGGGGAGCACCCTATACCTCCATGTTCATCCTTATAACACGATTGTGTGGTATCCAACGTAACGTTTGTCAGGTCGAGTGTCTTCTAAAGGCTCAAGTGCACTGAGCATTGTTGTTATAATTCTCCACTCTGGCACTTCGAGTGCAGAAGGTGGGGCTTGCAAGGATTTTAAAAATTAACACTGGCCACTCCAGACTGGTATTACACTCCCAAGGCTACAGCTTTTCTCCGACCTTGGATTGGTACATGCTGCCACCAATCAAGTGCAGAACCCCTTGCAGAGCCCAGGAAGGTGCACTTGGGAATTCCTTCTTATGGGGTACCTCAAGCTCCTTCCCTGCCACCCCCCCATGAAGAGCTGAGGGGGGAAAAAGGAAATCAGCTGTTGCCACCAGCTAATTAAACAACATGTGCACAAACATCCAATTCTGTGCAGCTACATCCAGTTCATATACATACAGGAGGTGGCCTGCAGGTCCCTTATGTCACAGCCAAAATATACTCTAATACAGACCGATGAAACTAGTATAAGAAAACAAATAATCAAACCCATGAGAAAAGATATATAGGCAAGTGAGCAGGCTAGCCTGAGATATATCTCATAGAGCTGTTCTACCCGTCAGTTCATTACCAGGACACTTCTGTGGTTGAATCATGTACCTGTGGTCAGAACTTCCCCTTAAACTCTATTTTCACCTCCCCAGATAGTTTAGGCTTTCTGCTGGGCCGTGTATCTGTGCAAAGTGTATGTGTGTAATGTTTATAGGCTTGAGTTAAAACTAGTTGGAAAAGCACAATGGTTAACAGGGCTGCAGAGAAAGCACACTAGCTGACTTTTGAGATCACTAGGCTGATCTACAAAGGGCTGAAAGGTACACAGACGTCTGCAACAACACCTGTGGATAACACCACTATGTTTGCAACACTTGGAAGTTGTATGGTCAAAGAGTAAAGAGCGCCTTGAGCACACTGCTTCTGCGTCAGGCAGTGACTAACACTCCTGCAGTGAACTAAGGGGGACGTTCTATGTCCCAAAGCAAAACCCTGGCACCCCCATATTTACCATGGTGATATGATTACAATGTGATTTTTTCAAACTATATAAAATATGTTATGTAAGATATCAATGGAAGAAGAATGATTTGCTGAAAACGACTAACCTATTTGTATGCATATATCATTTTTTCTACCCAAAGTTCTGAAAGCATGAAAGGGCATGTGACCAGATCCAGTGACTCTGGACTTTGTATTGTGTCTGTACTTTTCCACTAACTGTGCTGGGGGCTTTTGCTTGGAAAAATGAAGCTCTCTCTACATGGCAGAAGCTATAAAATGTGGAAGCGACGTCATCACTTGGCCTCACTCCCCCCACAACTCAACACGAAAGACGTTAGAAACTGTGACTGAAGTGGGGATATGGTCCCAGGCTGAAGGGATTTCTAGCCTATGTATGGAAGATTGGTGGATTGCTTGTACCATCCGGGTGACACACTGCTTGATTCCAAGCCTGTCTATTCTATAGAACTTAGATTGTGATTTTGTTTATTTCTCAGATCAGTGAAATGGGGATGGTTCATAGTGACTTTCTTTTGCTAGGTGTTTTGAAGATCCCTCAATGAAAGGTGATACACACAGTATGATGATAGTTACTGTTGAGAAATAGTGATCTTTGATCCTTTAGCGACAGCAGCATGTTTTCGCTCTAAGGGTACGTCTATACTCCCCCGTTGCGTCAGAGGAGTCCAATCGGTGTTCTGGGTTTGATTTATCGCGTCTTGTCTAGACGCGATAAATCAAACCAGGAAGTGCTCCCCCGTAGACGCTGGTAATCCTGCTCCACGAACGGAGCAGGCGGAGTCGACGGGGGAGCCTGCGCGCCGCGTGTGGACCACAGGTAAGTTCGAACTAAGAGACTTCGACTTCAGCTACGTTATTAACGTAGCTGAAGTTGCGTATCTTAGTTCAACAGGGGGGTTTAGTGTAGACCAGCCCTTAGTGCTTGTGTCTCCTTAGAGTCAACTTTCACCATTTATCTCTGTCTCCTATCTACCCATCTCTCCTGATAATTTACAGGATATCAGATCCTCTGGAGAGTTAGGCATTATCCCTCATTTTCTTACCCATCAACTATAGAGGATTGGGCCAAAAGAAATCTGATGAGGTTCAACAAGGACAGGTGCAGAGTCCTGCACTTAGGACGGAAGAATCCCATGCACTGCTACAGACTAGGGACCGAATGGCTGGGCAGCAGTTCTGCAGAAAAGGACCTAGGGGTTACGGTGGATGAAAAGCTGAATATGAGTCAACAGTGTGCCCTTGTTGCCAAGAAGGCTAACGGCATTTTGGGCTGTATAAGTAGGGGCATTTCCAGCAGATCGAGGGACGTGATTATTCCCCTCTATTCGGCACTGGTGAGGCCCCATTTGGAGTACTGTGTCCAGTTTTGGGCCCCACGCTACAAGAAGGATGTGGATAAATTGGAAAGAGTCCAGTGGAGGGGAACAAAAATGATGAGGGGGCTCGAGCACATGACTTATGAGGAGAGGCTGAGGGAACTGGGATTGTTTAGCCTGAAGAAGAGGAGAATGAGGGGGGATTTGATAGCTACTTTCAACTACCTGAAAGGGGGTTCCAAAGAGGATGGATCTAGACTGTTCTCAGTGGTAGAAGATGACAGAAAAAGGAATAATGGCCTCAAGTTGCAGAGGGGGAGGTTTAGGTTGGATATTAGGAAAAACTTTTTCAGTAATAGGGTATTGAAGCACTGGAATGGGAGGTGGTGGAATCTCCTTCCTTAGAGGTTTTTAAGGTCAGGCTTGACAAAGCCCTGGCTGGGATGATTTAGTTGGGGTTAGTCCTGCTTTGAGCAGGGGGTTAGACTAGATGACCTCCTGAGGTCCCTTCCACCCCTGAGATTCTATGATTCTATAGTTTTTAAATATATACACATAAATGTACAGAGAAGTCCATTCCTCCCTGACTCAGCATAGAGATCACGTGTTCTCATCTCCCTTTGGGAAGGTTCCTTAATTACTGTTTACTCCTAAAGCTGGATAATTAACACAGAAGTGGAGACATGCTTGTCTCCAGCCCATTTATATTCAGATAGTCTCTTCTCCTCCAGAGGCTGAGCGAACCCCCCTGGGATTACACAGAGCTATATTATAAACTGTGCACACCCCTGTGTCAGCTCTCGGCATGGTGCAGATGCTGGGGTGAGAGAGGTGTGGGACACGGCTACCTGAGGGGGATTCCCAGGGAGGACACTTCCATCTCAGAATTCACAGGTATCATCTCTTGCTAAGGAGCTCACCTGATTGACAAACCCTGTGCAAGGTGGGTGTGGAGGGTTAGAGAGTTAGTCTGGGGTCCATTCTGCTCTGCACAACCATGAAACATGCCAGGGCCTTTGCCATAAGTGATGAGTTTGCTAAGGAATCACTGGCCTAAATGTCTCTCTTTTCTGTGCACCCCTGCTCATCCCGCCTGATGACCTCAAGTCCCAAGGTGTCTGCATTTCAGTGGCAGAGTGAATCCTTCAGGATGAAAGATGTTAGTAGATGTGCAATACAAGGGCAAATTCTGAGACCACGGCCCGTGCTTTGCTCAGGCCCAGTGAGGCAAAACTCCCCTTGGAGCAAGAACTGAGTATAGATGTTAGGAAGCAACTGTGTGCTAATTCACAGATGCTGTCACCCCCTTCTCTTGCATTTCAGGCTCTGTCTGTTCATAGGGCAGAGGGACAGGGGCTGTTACCTGAATTTTAACTGCTGGAAAGCTTGGAGGTGCTAGGGCTCCTCACCAGAACAAAAATGAGACTTTTTCAGCATGGGTAACACATACTTGCTCCTAACTTCATTTGATAAATCATCTGAACAGTTATGCATGAAACTTTGAAACAAATTCTTTTCGAAGCAGACACCCAGCATGGAAAATTTCTGTCCAAACACCTAAAATTTGGCAAAGTCATAAGCAACTGAAAATAAGGTCTTCTAATGGAAGGTGTCAGACAGCCTTAACTACAGGTGATGCCAGGTAATTCCCTGGGTTACCCTTATTTCCCTTTTTTTAGACACTATATGTGCTCTTTTCCAGTCTTCCGGAATCTCCCCCGTCTTCCATGACTTTTCAAAGATAATAGCTAATGGCTCAGAGATCTTCTCAGTCAGTTCCTTCAGAGTATTCCAAGATGCATTTCATCAGGCCCTGGTGACTTGAAGATGTCTAACTTGTCCAAGTAACTTTTAACTTGTTCTTTCCTTATATTAGCATCTGAATCTACCCCATTTTTACTGTCATTCTCTATGTTAGGTGTTCAAACACCACCAAGCTTCTAGGTGAAAACCAAAACAAAGAAGTCATTAAGTATTACTGCTATATCCACATATTTTGTTGCTGTTTTTCCCTCTTCATTTAGTAACAGACCTACCCTGTCCTTGATCTTCCGCTTGCTTCTAATGTATTTGTAGAATGTTTTCTTGTTACCCTTTATGTCTCTAGCTAGTTTGATCTTGTTTTGCACATTGGCTTTTCTAATTTGTCCCTACATACATGTGTTCTATTTTTATATTCCTCCGGCCTTTTCTCTATCCTCTAATCATTTTTATGTCTCTTTTCTGTCCCCGCTTCAAGTTTTCAACATCTTTATTCAAATGTGGCCCCCAGAACTGGAGGCAGTTTGTTTCACCAATCCTATGTGCAGAGGTAAAATCCATCCCCTGTTGCAACTCACCTCTCCCCTGTTTACACTTCTGAGGACCAGTGCCGACGCTTCCACCAGGCAACCCTAGGCAGTCGCCTAGGGCGGAAGGATTCGGGGGGTGGCATTTCGGTGGCAACTCATTTCCCAGTGGCGATTCGGCAGCAAGAAAAGTGGTCGCCAAAACTCCTCCGAGAACGCAGCTTCAGAGGAGCTGACGCCGAAGCGCCGCAGATTACGGCAGAGGAGTGCTGCCGCCTAGGGCAGCAAAAACCCTGTTGCCGCTACTGCTGAGGTCCCCATCATCCCTTTATGCTACAGCATCACACTGTTAGCTCACAATTAGTGGTTTCTAAACAATGTCCCCTAAATCCTTTCAAGGGTCCTTGCATTCCATAATAGAGTGCCCTAACCCTATCGGTAGTACTGGTTGGGAACTGGCCATTTGAATGTATATTAGTTTCATTTTTTATTTTGCTCTCCTATATCATATAATCTCTTCTTTTCTAGATGTTTGCATGTGGTAGCCTCCCACATTCTCAAAGCCTGTCTTGGAAATCCCTTTTATAAATATTATATCCTTAATAGAGGCTGGGTGACCATAACTGAACACACATCCCGAACATGTTATTCTCCATCCCATATCTTAGGGATCAGAACATTGCTTTTGTTTTCTCCACTGCTGCGAATGAGCAGGTGTTTCTCTTGAGCTGCTATCAAATGCGCCCAGGTCTTTTCCCTGAGGTATGTTCTAGTTGGGATGTTTCTCCCAGCACAATTTTTTTTCAAAATTTTGTTTATTCCACTCTCAGGTTTGGAGCAACTCGATGAATGGGGAACTTCCTACAGTATGGACTCCCTATCCTGGCTCCCGTTCCATTAAGGAACAATGATGTATAACAAGTATCCACACTTGTGTTTCCTGCTGGTGCCTCTTAAGGTTCCCTAATCACAAAGTGTAGGAATTACTAAAGCAGGGAGCACCACAAAATATGGAATTGGATTTAGTAGGCTCATTATTCATAGTCATTTTCTCTCAATAATGAAAATGTAATTTTTTACTGTGTTAATAGCGATCAATCTCCTTCTCCCATAAGAACAGCCTCCACTAGTGCATGTAGTGTCTCATATTAACGTTAAAAGAACGAGGAGTACTTGTGACACCTTAGAGGCTAACAAATGCATTTGAGCATAAGCTTTCGTGGGCTACAGCTCACTTCATCAGATGCATAGAATGGAACATACAGTATGAAGCTATATACACATAGAGAACATGAAAAGATGGAAGTTGCCATACCAATTCTAAGAGGCTAATTAATTAAGATGAGCTATTATCAACAGGAGAAATAAACTTTTGTAGTGATAACCAAGATGGCCCATTTCAGACATCTGACAAGAAGGTGTGAGGATACTTAACATGGGGAAATAGATTCAATTTGTTTAAGGACCCAGCCACTTCCAATTCTCTATTCAAGCTCAAGTTTATGGTATCTAGTTTGCAAATGAATTCCAGGTCAGCAGTTGTCTCTCATATTAACGTTGTCTCTCCATTCAGGCATTTCTACTGCGACCATCACCCGAGACCCTGGCAACACACAGTCAGGGGAACATACTGTACATGCAGGAGACACCCTTATGCCTCAAAGTTGGACACTTCCCCTACTCCATGTCAGATTCCAACACAACCGACTTCACCAACCCCTCCACCTTCATCCTAGTTGGCATTCCTGGCCTAGAGGCAGCCCATGTCTGGATCTCCATTCCCTTCTGCGTTATGTACACCATAGCCGTCTTGGGGAACTTCACAGTCCTGTTCATCGTGAAGAGGGAGCGGAGCCTCCACGAGCCCATGTACTATTTTCTCTGCATGCTGGCTGTCACCGACCTGGTCATGTCCACAACCACCGTACCCAAAATGCTGAGCATCTTCTGGTTCAATTCCAGGGAGATCAGTTTCAGCGCCTGCCTCACCCAGATTTACTTCATTCACTCCTTCTCAGGGATGGAGTCTGGAATCCTCATGGCCATGGCTGTGGATCGCTATGTGGCCATCTGCCATCCCCTGAGACATCCCACCATCCTGACAAACTCTGTTGTGGCCAATATAGGCCTGGGCGTGATGCTGCGCAGTGGCATACTCGCATTACCTTACCCCTTCCTGGCGAGGCGGTGGCCATATTGTAGAACCAACATCATCCCCCACTCCTATTGTGGGCATATAGCTGTGGTGAAGCTGGCCTGTGCTGACATTCGTATCAGTAGTTATTATGGCCTGTTTAATCTTTTCTCTGTGATGGGAATGGATGTGTTTTTTATTGCCGTGTCCTATACTCAGATCCTCCGGGCCATTTTCCGCCTCCCCACAAAGGACGCCCGGCTCAAAACTTTTGGGACCTGCATCTCTCATCTTTGTGCCATCTTAGTTTTGTACATCCCAGATTTCTTCTCCTCTCTCACGCAACGGTTTGGCCACAATGTGCCCCGGCACTTCCTCGTTCTCTTTGCCAGTGTGTACCTGCTGGTGCCCCCCATGCTACACCCCATCATTTATGGGGTGAGGATGAAAGAGATCCGGGGCAGGCTGCTCCAGCTCTTTACTCATAAAGAGACCTAAATGTTTTCTCCTTGTGCTCTGGCTTTCAGATTGAGCTCTGTGCAGAGCTGGCTGGTGGATGGCGCTGGGGCCTCTTCCCTGAATCACTTACTGGACAGACAGAGAGACATTAACCCCCTTTACTGCCATTACTGTGCTGTGTCAATGTGATGAACTGGGGAATCAGTCTATGGATACTACATTAGGTTGCCACCTTTCTAATTGCTGGTATCTGGATCCCTGAAATTGCAATATAGCCCTACCTCTTCTGTTAAGCCTCGAACCTGCTGTATGTCTTCTCCCCAAGGCCCTGCCCCTCTCACTTGCTCCTGTCTTCCCCTCCCCTTGTCAGCTGTGACCCAGTCATCTCTAAAACCAATATGCTCTCACATCTTATGGGAAGTCACTTAAGGGACACTGGTTCGTGTTAAAATGTTAATGTTTATTCTTACTTTGTTACTAATTCTGTGGAGAAAGAGAGACCCCGTCAGGACTCATGGGATCAATCTCAGCTCCATGAGTGGGGTATAGTCATAGAATCATAGAATCACAGGGTTGGAAGGGACCTCAGGAGGTCATCTAGTCCAACCCCCTGCTCAAAGCAGGACCAATCCCCAACTAAATCATCCCAGCCAGGGCTTTGTCAAGCCCCACCTTAAAAACCTCTAAGGGAAGAGATTCCACCACCTCCCTAGGTAACCCATTCCAGTTCTTCACCACCCTATTAGTGAAAAAGTTTTTCCTAATATCCAACCTAAACCTCCCCCTCCAACTGTGACAAAGTTCCTCCTCTGCCTCGGTGGGTCCTGCGCTTATTGGCGGATTTTTGCTCACCTCAGAGATCTTCCCCTCTGGTGCAACCCACAGTCCAGGTCAACTCCTCCTGGGTCTGGTCAGGAGTTGGGAGATTTGGGGGGAACCTGGGCCCACCCTCTACTCCGGGTTCCAGCCCAGGGCCCTGTGGACTGCAGCTGTTTAGAGTGCCTCCTGGAACAGCTGCACAACAGCTACAACTCCCTGGGCTACTTCCCCATGGCCTCCTCCCAACACCTTCTTTATCCTCACCACAGGATCTTCCAGCAGTACGCCCTCTCACTCTCAGCTTCTAGTGCCTCTTGCTCCCAGCTCCTCGCACACACACCACAAACTGAAGGGAGGTCCTTTTGAAACTCAGGTGCCCTGATTAGCCAGCCTGTCCTAATTGATTCTAGCAGTTTCTTCTTATTTGTCTCCAGGTGTCTTAATTGGCTTGCCTGTCTTAATTAGTTCTACAACATTCCTGATTGTTCTAGTGCAGCCCCTGCTCTGGTCACTCAGGGAACAGAAAACTATTCATCCAGTTGCCAGTATATTTGCCTTCTACCAGACTTCTGTACCCTACTCGTTTGGGTCTGTCACACCAACCTAAACCTCCCCCACTGCAATGTGAGACCATTACTCCTTGTTGTGTCACCTGCTACCACTGAGAACAGTCTAGATCCATCCTCTTTGGAAACCCCTTCAGGTAGTTGAAAGCAGCTATCAAATCCCCCCTCATTCTTCTCTTCTGCAGGTTAAGCAATCCCAGTTCCCTCAGCCTCTCCTCATAAGTCATGTGCTCCAGCCCCTTTATCATTTATGTTGTCTTCCGCTGAACTCTTTCCAGTTTATCCACATCCGTCTCGTAGTGTGGGGCCCAAAACTGGACACAGTACTCCAAATGAGGCCTCACCAGTGCCGAATAGACGGGACTGATCAAGTCCCTCGATCTGCTGGAAATGCCCCTATTTATACAGCCCAAATGCCGTTAGCCTTCTTGGCAACAAGGGCACACTGTTGACTCATATTCAGCTTTTCATCCACCGTAACCCCTAGGTCCTTTTCTGCAGAACCGCTGCCCAGCCATTCGGTCCCTAGTCTGTAGCAGTGCATGGGATTCTTCCGTCCTAAGTGCAGGACTCTGCACTTGTCCTTGTTGAACCTCATCAGATTTGCTTTAGCTCAATCCTCTAATTTCTCTAGGTCTCTCTGTATCCTATCCCTACACTCCAGCGTATCTACCTCTCCCCCCATTTTAGTGTCATCTGCAAACTTGCTGAGGGTGCAATCTACTCCATCCTCCAGATCAATAATACAGCAGGAGGCAGATACATCTGGAGTCTATATAAGAAGATCAGAATGGCCATATTGGGTAAAACCAATGGTCCATGTAGCCCAGGAGCCTATCTTCTGACAATGCCCCATGCCAGATGCTTCAGAGGGAATGAAGAGAACATGGGATTCTTGTAGATCAGCTCAGCAGAAGGGGGAAGATGCCCCGAGCCCAGAATGTCTCCGCTTCAGCTGGCAGGAGTTCAAGTCTCCAGCCCCAGTAGGAGCCGCCGGGAGAGGCAAAGAGCCCGGGCTGGCCCAGCTGGAGGGGCAGAAGAATCCCTCAGCACAGTCTCCCCAAGCCCTAGCTGTAGTGTTCTGTGCTGCGGGATGAGCGTCACCGTTTTCTGGGGGACACCTGTAATTGCAAGGGTAAGGTGAAGCTCCGTCTCCGGTGTTGGGGAGACTTCTATCTCGTCCTTTGGGCCACGAGTGCTGTTTTGGAGGAGTGGAGGGGAACCGGGAGGAAGGACATCCTCATCTATTGGTGGGCCCACAACTTCTGTGACAAGCCTCTCAGGTTGGACAGTGATTGTTGCAAGGCCGGCTGGGGATCCGCCTGCCTGCAAGGATCCTCCTCAGCCCACAGAACGAAGCCAACCATCTTTTCAACATCGAACACCAGAGGCTCTGGGGTGAGTCTCAACACTTTCGAGGTGCTCTCCTTCCTTTGTGACGTAGGGTACTCTGTGGTTTGCCCACAGGAAACCCACATGGATCCAGCCACCGAGACTAGCTGGTGGCTGGAGTGGTGGGACACCTCAGCGCTCGTTCAGCTGGAGTGGCCACCCTGTTCTCCCCCGACCTACAGTCTGAGATGCTGGGAGTTGCCGAGGTCATCCCAGGTCGCTTGTTGCACCGCCAGGCTTGTGTGGAGGTGCTGATGTTGAATCTGTTCAATGTCTACTCCCCGAATGAAGACCCGGAGTGGGTGTTTTTCTATTAGCAGGTGTCTGCCTCCCTGGGCACCTTGGATCCTCACTAGTGTCTGGGCCTGGGTGGGGATTTTAATACCATCTTTGAGGACCAGAGTCGCTCAGGGATCGAGAGCAGCCAGGCCGCTGCAGGCGTCCTCAGAGAGATGGTCAATCATCACTCCCTGGTAGACTTCTGGTGCAACCAACACCAGGATGACAATTCCTTTACCTATGTCCAGGACGAGGTCGATCGGTTGCGCCACTACTGGTTGGACCGTATGTACGTATTGTGTTTCCATCTTGCCCGAGCCCACTCCTCCAGCATTCGACCGGCCCAGTTCTCAGCCCATCGATTATTGGCTGGGATGGCCTCTTTCATCTCAGAGCTCATCTGGGGCTCTTCACCCTTCAGACCCTCCTGTGCATACTCCAGGAGGTGGGGGCCTCCTATCGCCTACTGCTTGGGTTTTCCTTGAACCGATCCTACAACAGGGTGCTCCCCACGCACCCCTCAACCCAGGACCTCTGGAATTCTTGATTTGACTCCTGTCCCATGAGTCCCACCGGCCCCGACCCTTTCATAACCAGTGCAGGCTGTACGCCCTGCAGCGAGATCATTTCTGAATTCCACCAAAGGGAACAACTTTACATGCTCATGCTCCATATGCCTCACTTCCTCAGATGCCCTGATACCAAGTGGTGGGACCTAGTATCACCTTCAGAGGGTGAGGAACCATGGTGGGCCAGAAAGTACTCCACCCTGGTCCCACGGCCCACTGGGGATATCGGTTGGTGGCTCCTTCATGGAGCCCTGAGCACGGGCATGTATATGACACAGTTCACCCCCATTCCAGATGCCTGCCCATTTTGCGGCATGAGGCAGACCCTGGCGCACGCCTCTCTAGAATGTGCAAGGTTGCAGCCCCTATTCCAACTCCCCCACAACTGCAGCAGGAAAGTCTGGCTGCATTTTTTGCAACACATTTTCATATATGCTATCTGCTTTAGCTCAGCATACAGGATCTGACCTGCACGTCCCTGTGCTACAGGTGAAATCTACTCTAATATAAATATAAAAACTTATTAATTAAAACAAATAATCCGTAAGAAAATAAGAAACTTATAAAAAAATATATAGGCAAGCAAGTAGGCTAGACCTGGGGTAGGCAATACAGGATATCACAGCTGAAGGCTGCTAGTTGGTAATCGCCAGGGATTTAGAATTGACAGAGAGAGGGAGGCATGTCTGTCGGTGGGTGAGTTACAAAGGAAGGAGAGAGCTGGACCTAAATGCACCAGGAGAAAGAGTGAGAGAGAGAGAGAGATAAGGGATGAAACCCACTACAACAGGGACTCCCTGTCTGTACCATTCTGGGGAGCACTTTCCAAGGGAAACACAAACCTTCTCCCTGACCCCAAACAGGCACGTTGTGTTCCAGACACATTTCTTCCCTGGCCAGGCCCACTCCCCTTCCACAGCTGTGTAGCAGCTCCAGGTTTGCTGTCACAGCCCCGCGCCATCTCGGGCAGCTGGATACTAACACGCTGAGCGTGTTTGGGGCCCACTCTGTGGCTCTGGGTTTCCAGGCCCAATCTCACAGTGCAGCTGCCATTCTATGGTCTCCCTCTGGGAGCAGAAACCTGCACGCCGAGCACGAAGGCCCTGAGGCTAGCTTTGACTCAGCTCCCCTAGACTCTCCAGTTTCTGCAGCCCACCCTTCCCAGAGCTCCCCCTTGGGTGCACTCTGTTTCCAGTTTCTCCCTTTCGGGTCACATGATCGCTAAAGCAAACAGCCCCAGACCTTGCAAAAGGGCTCATGTGACACATGGCCAGAAAGAGTTCAGCAACTTGCAGGTATTGACTCAGATTCACCCTTTAGAGACAGGTTAGAAGAGTATGTAAATGGTACTAAGGGCCATTCTACCTTAGAGATGCCAGAGCTTTGAAATGTAGACTTGTATTATTAACGAACTGGAAGACGTTAGTGACTCAAGTAGTCTATGTTTACCGACCGCTTGTTAGAGGCGAACCGTGTAATCAAATAATTCCTTTCTAGAGCTGTATTCAATTAATTGAGAGATGAAAAGGAAATATGATTAGATGGAACTTGGGTGCAATAATATCATTTTCGAAATGTCTCTTTAAGATTTCTGGTGAATTCTCTTTAACGGGTTAATGGATAATAAACTTATGTTAATCCAGGTAGTTAATTGGCTCATCCTTATTGTGACGGGTTGGTATCACAAAAACCCCCTTAGTGCTGCCACCTGGTGTGCCAAGGCTACTCCTGCCCTTGCTTTCCTGCCTTTTCCAGCGTGGGACTCCAGACTCCTGTCTGGTTTGAGCCAGATCCGCTGATCTGCTGCAAACTCAGACACAGGTCTGAACCACGTCCACTAACAGTCGTAGGCCTGCCTGCAAGCATCTCAGGAAGTGCTCTGGCCTTTGACACCCAGGTGCCCAACTCCCAATGGGGTTCAAACCCTGAATAAATC
The DNA here is from genome assembly GCA_033296515.1 of Macrochelys suwanniensis. NCBI lineage: Eukaryota > Metazoa > Chordata > Testudines > Chelydridae > Macrochelys > Macrochelys suwanniensis. The sequence continues at coordinate 719,070 of CM065775.1, forward strand.
CGTTTTACCCTGTATAAAGCTTATACAGGGTAAACTCATAAATAGTTCACCCTCTATTTCAAAGATAGAGAGGTATGCACATTTCAGAAACTAGCCCAGTGACATTTTTTGGCCAAGCTCAGTTGTGGATTGGGCGCATACCTTTCTCCAGACATGATCCCAGGCTCTTACCAAGGCTATGTATAAAACCAGCAAATATACAGCCAATATTCATAACTTCAACTACAACAATGATACATGCATACAAACAGGAGGAATAGATTCAGTAGATCATAACTTTTACAGAGATATGTTACATGGCACTTGTAGCATAAAACATATTCCAGTTAAATCATATATACATGTATAAGCATCTCCCCATAAAGTTTCATTGGGGACACCGTCACACCCTCCTCTTGAACTTACTGCCAGAGACTTGGACACTGTCCATGGCGGAGGCAGTACATATAAAATCTGTGTTCATCTTTGGTGACATGCCTTTTCAGTACCTGTACACCACATGGTGTCATTCGTAACGGTTCTAGTCAGTTGCGGGGTTCCTGGTCCACGGGTGCCTGAAAATAGGTTGGGGTGTAGTATTGCTAACAGGACACAGACAGCAATATCTGTTCAAGCGTAGGTACCTCGGCATTTAGCCCTCAGCCATGAGGCGGTGTGCCTCAGTTTCCCCTTCCACACAGCAGCCTAAGCCTGTTATGCTTTTGCTGCTTTGCCAAGCTTCCAGCCTGTTAACCGATAGAGGCGGACAGGTAACATGCTTGTAGGACTGTTTGGTCACCATCCCAAGCATGTACAACCGTTTTTCCCACCAATCGGGTATGTTCCCCATCTTGAAAGGGTTGACCCTCAGTATTAACTTCTGTGTTCTAACCCACAGACGAAGTAGGGAAAGACACAAGATTACCAACATGTCTGCGTACCCTGGTAGGCACTCTGATGCAGATTCTTCCGCCTCTTTGGAGAAGGCTCCTGAATCGGGCATGTGTTTGAGGCTTTGGCAAGGATAGGGTGTACTGCAACCCAGCCTGCCCTCGACCCCTCCCTCTGGCATTTCTCTGGGCTGGTTATCACCCCCTTTTGTGGCTTCAGCCATGAAAAGATTTTCTCCCTCCTGCTTTGAAGGGACAGATTTACCTCCTACCCGTGTAGCAAGAACAACCTCTTTCTTGGACACCCGTATCACGGAAATCCATTTGGTGCTGCCACCTGGTGTGCCAAGGCTACCTCTGCCCCTGATTTCCTGCCTTTTCCCCTTTTCCAGCTTGGGACTCCAGAATCCTGTCTGTTTTCAGCCAGATCTGCTGATCTGCTGCAAACCCAGACCCAGGTCTGAACTACGTCCACTAACAGCCATAGGCCTGCCTGGAAGCATCTCAGGAAGTGCTCTGGCCTTTGACACCCAGGTGCCCAACTCCCAATGGCGTTCAAATCCTGAATAAATCTGTTTTACCCTGTATAAAGCTTATACAGGGTAACCTCATAAATAGTTCGCCTTCTATTTCAAAGATAGAAAGATATGCACATTTCAGAAACTAGCCCAGTGACATTCTTGGCCAAGCTCACATGTGGATTGGGCGCATACCTTTCTCCAGACATGATCCCATGCTCTTACAAAGGCTGTGTATTCAACTAGCAAATATAAAACCAATATTCATAACTCCAACTACAACAATGATACATGCATACAAACAGGAGGAATAGATTCAGTAGATCATAACTTTCACAGAGATATGTTACATGGCACACGTAGCATAAAACATATTCCAGTTACATCATATATACATTTATAAGCATCTCCCCATAAAGTTTCACTGGGGAAACCGTCACACTTATCTATCTAGGTGAAAGGTCCCAAACATATATATGCTAACTTTGCCTTAGCTCACTGTCAAGGCTGATTCCCCACTCTGGAACTTCGAGCGCAGAAAATGAAAGCCCAATCCAGGCTTGTATTAAACTCCCAAGGTTACGGCTTTTCTCTGACCTTAGATTGGTAGATGCTGCCACCACCCAAGTGCAGAACACCTTTGAGCGACCAGGAAGGCTCACTGACGAATTCCTTCCTGTAGGGTACCCTCAAGCCCTTTCACCCCCGCCCCCCGTAGAAGAGACGAGAAATAAAGTAAAAGAAATCACCTGTTGCCACCAGCTAATTAAAAAAGAAATTACAACTGCAGAAACCTCTTAAGACATCCATGCTCAACCTCCTGGATCTCTTGGCATTATTTGACACTGCTGGCAATGAGATAGCTCATCATAACTAATAGCCCTTAATAGACCTATTGTACATGAACTTATATGGTGATTATTGCACCCCTGTGATAGTTTTGGCCTTTACAACATCACCAGGTAAAGTATTCCACAGGTTGACTCTGAAGAAATACTTTGTGTTGCTTGTTTTAAATCTGCTGCCTATTAATTTCATTGGGTGACCCCTAGTTTTTGTGTTATGTGAAGAAGTAAATAACTTTTCCTTATTTATTTTTCCATACCATTCATGATTTTATAGAATTTATATCATATCTCCCCTTAGTTGTCCCTTTAACAAACCGGAAAGCCCCAGTGTTTTTAATCTCTCATCCTATGGAAGGTGTTCCATACCCCTAATCATTTCTGTTGCCTTTTATGTACCTTTTCCAAGTCCAATGTATCTTTTTTTCAGATGGGGTGACCAGATATGCGCAAAGTATTCAAGATGTGGATGTACCATGAATTTATACAGAGGCAACATGATATTTTCTGTCTAATTATCTATCCCCTTCCTAGTGATTCCCAACATTCTCTTAGCTTTTTTGATTGCCACTGTACATTGTGCAGATGTTTTCAGAAAACCATCCAGAGTGCATTACTTTACATTGATCAACCCTGAATGTCATCTGCCAATCAGTTGCCCAGTCCCCCAGTTTTGTGAGATCTTTTTGTCACTCTTCAAAGTCTTCTTTGGACTGAAGTAGCTTGATTAATTTTATATCATCTGTAAATTTTGCCACCGCTTTTTCCTGATCATTTATGAATATCCAGAACAGCACTTGTCCCCATATAGACCCCTGGGGGACACTAGTATTTACCTTTTTAAATTTTCACTATTTTTCCTAACCTTTGTTTCCTTTCTTTTCATGGGAGTGCCTGGTAACACTTTAAGGATCATATAAGGAGCGAACCTTAATTTAATTTAATGACAAGCCTTTTGTTATCTTAACCACCCTGCCTCTGGTTATAAACAGACTTAAGGTCGAGAACTATTAGAACTATATGTGCAAAAACAATCTTGTTATGTTCCAAGGATTGTCTGTTTGCAATTGTGTGGGTAGACATCCTAGGAAAGAAAGGCAAAGAACCGACGACGCGACGGAATGGACTATAACTGGTTGCCTATGATTTCTGCAAATCGGAGCCATTTATTGATCCAGAGCCTTGTGTGTATATAGATGTGGCTTTCCCCAGCTTCACACATCTTATGATCTTATGATTGGAAGGAATATCGATAGGCCATGACCTTTGGACTCTGGTATAGTATGTTTGGTGTGTGAATGTGAAGTGAGTAAGGTTTGTTTGGTAACCAGTAAAGAGCATTTAGAGTATTATGTACCAACACCATGTCCGGAATCTACCAGGTCCCCATCCCTGTCAGGAGGGGAAACAGAGGCAGAACACCTCATGACATTGATGACTATATGTTTTGAGTTACAACTAGTTGGAAAAGCACAATGGTTAACAGTGCTGCAGAGAAAGCACACTAGCTGACTTTTCAGATCACTAGGCTGATCTACAAAGGTTGAAAGAGGAGTTATGAGGAGAGGCTGAGGGAACTGGGATTGTTTAGCCTGCAGAAGAGAAGAATGAGGGGGGATTTGATAGCTGCTTTCAACTACCTGAAAGGGGGTTCCAAAGAGGATGGATCTAGTCTGTTCTCAGTGGTAGAAGATGACAGAACAAGGAGTAATGGTCTCAAGTTGCAGAGGGGGAGGTTTAGGTTGGATATTAGGAAAAACTTTTTCACTAGTAGGGTGGTGAAGCACTGGAATGGGTTACCTAGGGAGGTGGTGGAATCTCCTTCCTTCGAGGTTTTTAAGGTCAGGCTTGACAAAGCCCTGGCTGGGATGATCTAGTTGGGGTTGGTCCTGCTTTGAGCAGGGGGTTGGACTAGATGACCTCGTGAGGTCCCTTCCAACCCTGAGATTCTATGATTCTATGATTCTATGAAAGGTACACAGACGTTTGCAACAACACCTGTGCATAACACTACAATGTTTGCAACACTTGGGAGTTATATGGTCAAAAAGTAAAGAGCACCTTGAGCACACTGCTTCTGCATCAGTCAGTGACTAACACTCCTGCAGGGAACTAAGGGGGGAGGTGTGACATTCTGTGCCCCAAAGCAACACCCGGGCACCCCCATATTTACCATGGAATCTCCATCTCTGGAGATATCTAAGAGTAGATTAGATAAATGTCTATCAGGGATGGTCTAGACAGTATTTGGTCCTACCATGAGGGCAGGGGGCTGAACTCGATGACCTCTTGAGGTCCCTTCCAGCCCTAGAATCTATGAATCTATGAATCTATGAATCTATGGTGATATGATTACAAATTGATTTTTAAAAACTATATAAAATATGTCATGTAAGATGGCAATGGAAAAATTATGATTTGCTTATAACGATTACCCTCTTTGTATGCATATCTCATGTTTGTACCTAAAGTTCGGAAAGCGTGCATACAGCATGTGACCAGATCCTGTCACTCTGGACTCCATCTTGTGGCTGTTCTTTCCCAGTAACTGCGCTGGGGGCTTTTGCTTGGAAAAATGGAGCTCCCTCTACACGGCAGAAGCTATAAAATGTGGAAACGACATCATCACTTGGCCTCACTCCCCACACAAATCAACATGAAAGACTAGAAATTGAAACTGAACTGGGGATGTGGTCCCAGGCTGAAGGGATTTCCAGCCTGTGTATAGAAGATTGATGGATTGTTTTTACCGTCTGGGTGGTCTGGGTGACACACTGCTTGATTCAAAGCCTGTCTAGTGTATAGAACTTAGGCTGTGATTTTGTTTTTTCTCAGATTTCAGCTTTGTTCTTTACATTATTACTTATAATCACTTAAACAATTGATCTCTGTAGAATTAATAAATCTGTTTTATATTTGTTTACTTAATAAAGGATGTTCTTTAAAACATGAAAGGGAAACCTGCTCGGGCTGATGTATTGTCCTCTCCACATTGAGGGAGGGGCAGACTGGGTAATAAAGTTATACTGGTCAGGCTTTCAGCCAGGCAAGATGGTATAACTCTTGGGTCCTAGACTGGGGAGCTGGGAGGAACTAGCTGGAGCCTCTCTATTGTTGGTTCATGGATGGCAAGTGAAAGCTTTTAAGTATCTGCAGCTGGGTGTGTCCCTGTCTGTGTATAGCTGTGTACGTTCCATGTTGCACCCCTGGGAATTCTGTCAAATACTTTCCCGGCCCACTAGTGAACAGGCCTTGCAGGACCTGGAGTACAGCAAGTTAAAGAAGTATGGGCTGGATGAATGGACGGTAAGGTGGATAGAAAACTGGCTAGATGGTCGGGCTCAATGGGTAGTGATCAATGGTTCCATGTCTAATTGGCAGCCGGTATCAAGTGGAGTGCCCCAAGGGTCGGGGCTGGGGCCGGTTTTCTTCAATATCTTCATTAACGATCTGGAGGATGGTGTGGACTGCACCCTTAGCAAGTTTGCAGATGACACTAAACTGGGAGGAGTGGTTGATACGCTGGAGGGTAGGGACAGGATACAGAGGGACCTAGACAAATTAGAGGATTGGGCCAAAAGAAATCTGATGAGGTTCAACAAGGACAAGTGCAGAGTCCTGCACTTAGGACAGAAGAATCCCATGCACTGCTACAGACTAGGGACTGAATGGCTGGGCAGCAGTTCTGCAGAAAAGGACCTAGGGGTTACAGTGGACAAAAAGCTGAATATGAGTCAACAGTGTGCCCTTGTTGCCAAGTAGGCAAATGGCATTTTGGGTTGTATAAGTACGGGCATTTCCAGCAGATCAAGCGACGTGATTATTCCCCTCTATTGGGCACTCTTGAGGCCTCATTTGGAGTACTGTGTCCAGTTTTGGGCCCCACACTACAAGAAGGATGTGGATAAATTGGAAAGAGTCCAACGGAGGGCAACAAAAATGATTAGGGGACTGGAGCACATGACTTATGAGGAGAGGCTGAGGGAACTGGGATTATTTAGCCTGCAGAAGAGAAGAATGAGTGGGGATTTGATAGCTGCTTTCAACTACCTGAAAGGGGGTTCCAAAGAGGATGGATCTAGACTGTTCTCAGTGGTAGAAGATGACAGAACAAGAGTAATGGTCTCAAGTTGCAGAGGGGGAGGTTTAGGTTGGATATTAGGAAAACCTTTTTCACTAGTAGGGTGGTGAAGCACTGGAATGGGTTACCTAGGGAGGTGGTGGAATCTCCTTCCTTAGCGGTTTTTAAGGTCAGGCTTGACAAAGCCCTGGCTGGGATGATTTAGTTGGGATTGGTCCTGCTTTGAGCAGGGGGTTGGACTAGATGACCTCCTGAGGTCCCTTCCAACCCTGAGATTCTATGATTCTATGATTCTACATTTCCCCATTGTCATGAGGTCACTTCCTGACAGAGAGACCGTGGTTATGGAAGGGAAGTCAGGTCACTTGAGTTCTGTCAGTTATTCTCCATGTGACCTTGGACAAGTCATGTCTCCCCCCTGCCTAAGTTTACTGATCAGTGAAATGGGGATGGTTCATAGTGACTTTCCCTTGTTAGCTGTTTTGAAGATCCCTCAGTGAAAGGTGCTACACAGTATGATGATAGTTACTGATGAGAAGTACTGATCTCTGATCCCTTAGCGACAGCCCCATGTGTTTGCTCTAAGTGCTTGTGTCTCCTCTTAGTCAACTTTCACCAGATCTCTCTGTCTACGATCTACCCATCTATCCTGAGACTTTACAGGATCTCAGATCCTCTGGAGAGTTAGGCATTATCTCTAGTTTTCTTACTCATCAACTATATTTTTTTAAATATATACAAACAAAGGTACAGAGAAGCACATTCCTCCCTGACTTAGCACAGAGAGCAAGAGTTCTCATTTCCCTTTGGGAAGTTTCCTTAATTACTGTTTACTCCTAAAGCTGGATAATTAGCACAGAAGTGGAGACCTGCTTGTCTACAGCCTGTTTACATTCAGATACTCTCTTCTCCTCCAGAGGCTGAGCGAACCCCATTGGGAATACCCAGAGCTCTATTATAAACTGTGCACATCCCTCTGTCGGCTCTCGGCGTGGAATGCTGCCGCAGATGCTGGGGTGAGAGAGATCTGGGTCACGGTTACCAGAGCGGGATTCCCAGGGAGGACACTTCCATCTCAGAATTCACAGGTACCTATCTCTTGCTGAGGAGCTCACCTGATCGAGAAACCCTGTGCAAGGTGGGTGTGGAGGGATAGAGAGTTAGTCTGGGGTCCTTTCTGCGCTGCACAACCATGAAATATGCCTTTGCCATAAATGATGAGTTTGCTAAGGAATTACTGGCAAAAATGTCACTCTTTTCTGTGCACCCCTGCTCATCCCGCCTGATGGCCTCCAGACCCAAGGTGGCTGCATTTCAGTGGCACAGTGAATCCTTCAGGATGAAAGATGTTAGTAGATGTGCAATACAAGGGCAAATTCTGAGACCACGGCTCGTGCTTTGCTCAGGCCCCAGTGAGGCAAAACTCCCCTTGGAGCAAGAACTGAGTACAGCTATTAGGAGGCAACTGTGTGTTAATGTACAGACACTGTCACCCCGTCCTCTTGCATTTCAGGCTCTGTCTGTTCATGGGGCAGAGGGACAGGGGCTGTTACCTGATTTTATCTACCGAAAAGCTTGGCGGTGCTAGGGCTCCTCACTAGAGCAATAATGAGACTTTTCAGCATGGGTAACACATACTTGCTTCTAGCTCCATTTGACAATTTGGCTTTACTATCATACCTGAAACTTTCAAAAAACAAATTCTTCTAGCAGTAGACACCCAGCATGGGAAATATTTGTCAAACACCTGAAATTTGGCAAACTTATAAGCAACTGAAAATGAGGTCTTCTAATGGAAGGTTTCAGACAGCCTTAACTACAGGTGATGCAACCAGAACCACCTACAATGGCCAATGCATTTCTCAATGCCATTCTTCTATGCTCTTTGCTCCAATAATGTTGGTAGCAAAAAGTTCTACAGGCCAAATATGAATTATGTGAGCAATTATCTTTTCTCATTGTTATATGTTCAAACTTTCTATTTCACTAAATGTTCCCTCGTCTACATTAGGATTTTACACCATACACTGACAGACAAATAGAGTTAGAAGGGAACCCAAAGGATAGCTAGTCTAAGCCCCTGACAAGATCCAGGGTTTGTTTTGTCTTAGTCATCTAAGACTGATGGCTATTCACACATCTTTGGAAAACCTCCATAGAAGGAGCTTCCATGACTTCCCTGGGAGTCTGTTCCATTGACCTCCTGTACTTAAAGTTAGGAAGATTTTCATGAAATTTAATTTTAATCTGGAATGTTGGAATTTGAACCCATTGCTTCTTGTTCTGCCCCTCTATAGTAAGAGAGAATAACTTTCCTCCACCTTTTTATGGAAGCCTTTCAAGTATTTGAAGACCACTATCATGTCCCCCATTAATCTCATCCTTTCCAAATAAACATACTTGTTCCTACGGTTTCCTCATACCTCTTGCATTCCATCCCTTGCATAACATTTGTCACTTGCCTATGGATCCTTTCAAGGTTCTCTACATCCTTTGAATACATTGGTGTGCAAAATTGGACACATTACTCCAATTGAGACCTAACCTGCACCGAGTAGAGGAATACTATCACCTACCGGAACTTGCAGGTTATACTTCTGCTAATATAACATAACATTGCTTATACCTTTTTTGAAACAGCAAAAAAATACAGACTCCAGAAAGATGTAGCTATATCATAGAATCAAAGAATCATAGAACTGGAAGGGACCTCAATAGGTTATCATGTCCAGTCACCTGCACTCTTGGCAGGATCAGCATCATCTATAACATCCCCACTTGTTATGCCCTTCCAGCATCACTGAGAACGATTGATAACTACTCTCTGGGAGCAGTTTTCCAACCAATTTTGCACCCCCCTTATAGTAGCTCCATCTAGGTTGTATTTCCCTCATTTCTTAATGAGAAGGTCATGCAAGACTGTATCAAAAGCCGTACTAATGTCTAGATATACCATATGTACTGCATCACCCCATCCACAAGGCTTGTTACCCTGTTAAACAAAGCTGTCCGGTTGTTTTGACATGATTTGTTCTTGACAAATCCATGTTAACTATCACTTATCACCTTATTATCTTCTAGATGTTTGCAAATTCTTTCCTTAATCATTCACTCCATTATGTTACCTGGTACAGAAGTTAAGCTGACTGGTCTTTATCTGCCTGGGTTGCCCTCATTTCCCTTTTTATGGATACTATATGTGCTCCTTTCCAGTCTTCCAGAAACTCTCCTGTCTTCGATGACTTTTCAAAGATAATAGCTAATAGCTCAGATATCTCCTCAGTCAGTTCTTTCAGCGTATTCTAGGATGCATTTCATAGGGACCTGGTGACTTGAAGACATCTAACTTGTCCAAGTAACTTTTAACTTTTTCTTTCCCTATTTTAGCATCTGACCCTACCCCATTTTCACTGGCATTCTCTATGTTCGGTGTTAAAACACCACCAATCTTCTAAGTGAAAACCAAAACGAAGAAGTCACATATTTTGTTGCTGTTTTTCCCTCTTCATTTAGTAACGGGCCTACCCTGTCCTTGATCTTACGCTTGCTTCTAATGTATTTGTAGAATGTTTTCTTGTTACCCTTTATGTCTCTAGCTAGTTTGATCTTGTTTTGCGCATTGGCTTTTCTAATTTTGTCCCTACAGACATGTGTTATATTTTTATATTCCTCCTTGTAATTTTACCTTGATTCCACTTTTGGTAGGATCCTTTTTTGTTATTTAGATCATTCAAGATCTCCTGGTTAAGCCATTGTGCTCTCTTGCCATACTTCCTATCTTTGTTATACAGTGGAATAGTTTGCTCTTGTGCCCTTAATAATGTCTATCTGAAAAACTGCGAGCTGTCTTCAGTTGTTTTCCGCTTAGCCTTGTTTCCTGTGAGATCTTACCTACCAACTCCCAGAGTTTGCTAAATCTGCCTTCTTGAAATCCAGTGTCTTTATTTTACTGTTTTCCCTCCAACTATTCCTTAGAATCATGAACTCTACCATTTCATGACCACTTTCACACAAGCTGCCTTCCACTTTCAAATTCTCAACCAGTTTCTCCTTATATTTCAAAATTAAGTCTAGAACAAGCTTTCTCCAGCTTCTGGAACAAAAAAATTTCTCCAATACATACCGAAAATGAGTTGGATAATCTCTGCTCTGGCATAGACAGTATGAGATTAATTCTTCCGCCAACCAGGCTACCACTTCTTGGGTATTACCTATGCTGAGGGGAAAACCCCTTCCATCTGGGTAAATAGTGTCTATATTGAAGCACTATGGCAGAAACACTGCAGCATTTTAAGTGTAAACAACCTTTCAAGCAGACCTTCCAGAAAAACAATCGGGATGGATCTAACAACATGGGGAATTGGAGATTCCAACATTTCCCTTCTCATGTTATTCTCCATCCCATATCGTAGGGATCTGAACATTGCTTTTGCTTTGTCCACTGCTGCGAATGAGCAGGAGTTTCTCTTGAGCTGCTATCAAATGCACCCAGGACTTTTCCCTGAGATATGTTCTAGTTGCGGTGCTTCTCCCAGCACATTTTTTTGCAAAAGTTTGGTTTTTTCCACTCTCAGATTTTGAGGAACTGAATGAATGAGGAACTCCATACAGTATGTATTCCCTATCCTGGCTGTCATTACATTAAGGAACTACAATGGATAACAGGTATCCACACTTGTGTTTCCTGCTGGTGCCTCTTAAGGTTCCCTCACCACAAAATATAGGAATTACTAATGCAGGGAGCACCACAAGATATGGAATTGGATTTAGTAGGCTTGTTGTTCATAGTCATTTTCTCTCAATAATGAAAATATAATTTTTCAGTGTGTGAAGAGCGATCAATCTGCTTCTGCCATCAGAACAGCCTCCACTAGTGCATGTAGTGACTCATATTAACGTTGCAAGAATGAGGAGAACTTGTGGCACCTTAGAGGCTAACAAATGTATTTGAACATAAGCTTTCGTGGGCTACAGCTCATTTCATCAGATGCACAGAATGGAACCTACAGTACGAAGGTATATATACACAGAGAACATGAAAAGGTGGAAGTTTGCATACCATCTATAAGAGACTAATTAACTAAGATGAACTATTATCAGCAGGAGAAATAAACTTTTGTAGTGAGAATCTAGGTGGCCCATTTCAGACAGTAGAAAAGAAGGTGTGAGGATACTTAACATGGGAAAATAGATTCAATTTGAGTAATGACCCAGCCACTCCCAGTCTCTGTTCAAACCTAAGTTGATGGTATCTAGTTTGCAAATTAATGCCAGTTCAGCAGTTGTCTCTCATATTAACGTTGTCTCTCCATTCAGGCTTTTCTACTGCGACCATCACCCGAGACCCTGGGAACACACAGGAAGTCAGGGGAACATACGGTAAATGCAGGAGACACCTTATGCCTCAGAGTTGGACACCTACTCCCCTACTCCATGTCAGATTCCAACACAACTGACTTCACCAACCCCTCCACCTTCATCCTACTTGGCATTCCTGGCCTAGAGGCAGCCTATATCTGGATCTCCATTCCCTTCTGTGCTATGTACGCCATAGCTGTGTTGGGGAACTTCACTATCCTGTTCATCGTGAAGAGGGAGCGGAGTCTCCATGAGCCCATGTACTATTTTCTCTGCATGCTGGCTATCACCGACCTCGTCATGTCCACAACAACTGTACCCAAAATGCTGAGAATCTTCTGGTTCAATTCCACGGAGATCAGTTTCAGTGCCTGCCTCACCCAGATGTACTTCGTTCACTCCTTCTCAACGATGGAGTCTGGAATCCTCGTGGCCATGGCTTTTGATCGTTACGTGGCCATCTGCGATCCTCTGAGACATTCCACCATCCTGACAAACTCTGTTGTGGCCAAGATAGGCCTGGCCGTGGTGCTGCGCAGTGGCATACTCACATTACCCTATCCCTTCCTGGCGAGGCGGTGGCCATATTGCAGAACCAACATCATCCCCCACTCCTATTGTGGGCACATTGCTGTGGTGAACCTGGCCTGCTCTGACATCCGCATCAGTAGTTACTATGGCCTGTTTAATCTTTTTTCTGAGATCGGAATGGATGTGTTTTTTATCGCTGTGTCCTATACTCGGATCCTTCAGGCCATCTTCCGCCTCCCCACAAAGGACGCCCGGCTCAAAACTTTTGGGACCTGCATCTCCCATCTTTGTGCCATCTCAGCTTTGTACATCCCAGATTTATTCTCCTCTCTCACGCAGAGATTTGGCCACAATGTGCCCCGGCACTTCCTCGTTCTCTTTGCCAGTGTGTATCTGCTAGTGCCCCCTGTGCTACACCCCATCATTTACGGGATGAGGACCAAAGAGATCCGGGGCAGGCTGCTCCACCTCTTTACTCATAAAGAGACTTAAATGTTTTCTCTTTGTGCTCTGGCTTTCAGATTGAGCTCTGTGCAGGGCTGGCTGGGGCATGGTGCTGGGGCCTCTTCCTTGAGTCACTTACTGGGCAGACAGAGAGACATTAAACCCTTTCCTGTCCTTCCTGTGTTGTGTCAATGAGATGAACAAGGGAATCAGTCTATGGACACTACACTGCGTTGCCACCTTTCTAATTGCTGGTAGGTGGGTCCCTGAAATTGCAATCTTGTCCCATCTCTTCTGTCAAGCCTCGACCCTGCTCTGTGTCTTCTCCCCAAGGCCCTGCCCCTGTCACTAGTTCTGGTCTTCCCAATCCCTTGTGAGCTGTGACCCAGTCATATCTAAAAAACCAATATGTTCTCACAACTTCTGGCAAGACACTTAAGGGACACTAGTTAGTGTTAAAATGTTAATGTTTATTCTTATTTTGTTACTAAATCTGTGCTGAGAGAGAACTCGTCAGGACTCCTGGGATCAATCTCACCTCCAGGAATGGAGTGGGGTATAGTCATAAAATCATAGAATCTCAGGGTTGGAAGGGACCTCAGCAGGTGTCTAGTCCAACCCCCTGCTCAAAGCAGGACCAAACCCAACTAAATCATCCCAGCCAGGGCTTTGTCAAGCCTGACCGTAAAAACCTCTAAGGAAGGAGATTCCACCTCCTCCCTAGGTAACCCATTCCAGTGCTTCACCACCCTTCTAGTGAAAAAGTTTTTCCTAATATCCAACCTAAACCTCTTCCACTGCAACTTGAGACCATTACTCCTTATTCTGTCATCTGCCACCACTGAGAACAGTATAGATCCATCCTCTTTGGAACCCCTTTTCAGGTAGTTGAAAGCAGCTATCAAATCCCTGCTCATTCTTCTCTTCTGCAGACTAAATAATCCAAGTTCCCTCAGCCTCTCCTCATAAGTCATGTGCTCCAGCCCCCTAATCATTTTTGTTGCCCTCCGCTGGACTCTTTCCAATTTCTCCACATCCTTCTTGTAGCGTGGGGCCCAAAACTGGACACAGTACTCCAAATGAGGCCTCACCAGGGCCGAATAGAGGGGAATAATCATGTCTCTCGATCTGCTGGCAATGCCCCTACTAATACAGCCCAAAATGCCATTAGCCTTCTTGGCAACAAAGGCACACTGTTGACTTATATCCAGCTTCTCGTTCACTGTAACCCCTAGGTCTATTTCTGCAGAACTGCTGCCTAGCTATTCGGTCTCTACTCTTAGTAGTGCATGAGATTCTTCCATCCTAAGTGCAGGACTCTGCACTTGTCCTTGTTGAACCTCATCAGATTTCTTTTGGCCCAATCCTCTAATTTGTCTAGGTCCCTCTATATCCTATCCCTACCCTCCAGCGTATGTACCACTCCTCCAAGTTTAGGGTCATCTCTAAACTTGCTGAGGGTGCAGTCCATGCCATCCTCCAGATCATTAGTACAGCAGGAGGCAGATACATCTGGGGTCTATAAGAAGATCAGAATGGCCATACTGGGTAAAACCAATGGTCCAAGTAGCCCAATAGCCTGTCTTCTGACAGTGCCCAGTGCCAGGTGCTTCAGAGGGAATGAACAAAACCGGGGGAATCATCATATGATTTATGTGGAGCAGCTCAGCAAAAGGGGGCAGAAGCCCCGAGCCCGGATTGTCTCAGGGTCAGCTGGCAGGAGATACATAGTCCAGAGTGACAGGATCTGGTCACATGCTGTATGCACGCTTTCAGAACTTTAGGTACAAACATGATATATGCATTCAAAGAGGGTAATCATTATAAGCAAATCATAATTTTCCCATTGCCATCTCGCATGACATATTTTATATAGTTTGTAAAAATCACTTTGTAATTGTATCACCATAGATACATAGATTCATAGATTCTAGGGCTGGAAGGGACCTCGAGAGGTCATCGAGTCCAGACCCCTGCCCTCATGGCAGGACCAAATACTGTCTAGACCATCCCTGATAGACATTTATCTAACCTACTCTTAAATATCTCTAGAGATGGAGATTCCACAACCTCCCTGGGCAGTTTATTCCAGTGTTTAACCACCCAGACTGTTAGGAACTTTTCCCTAATTTCCAACCTAAACCGCCCTTGCTGCAGTTTAAGCCCATTGCTTCTTGTTCTATCCTTAGAGGATAAGATGAACAAGTTTTCTCTCTCCTCCTTATGACACTCTTTTAGATACCTGAAGACTGCTATCATGTCCCCTCTCCGTCTTCTCTTTTCCAAACTAAACAAACCCAATTCCTTCAGCCTTCCTTCATAGGTCATGTTCTCTAGACCATTAATTATTTTTGTTGCTCTTCTCTGGACCCTCTCCAATTTCTCCACATCTTTCTTGAAATGCGGTGCCCAGAACTGGACACAATACCCCAGTTGAGGCCTAAACAGCGCAGAGTAGAGCAGAAGAATGACTTCTCGTGTCTTGCTCACAACACACCTGTTAATGCAGCCCAGAATCAAGTTTGCTTTTTTTGCAACAGTATCACACTGTTGACTCCTATTTAGCTTGTGCTCCACTATAACCCCTAGATCCCTTTCTGCCATACTCCTTCCTAGACAGTCTCCTCACATTCTGTATGTGTGAAACTGATTGTTCCTACCTAAGTGGAGCACTTTGCATTTCTCCTTATTAAACTTCATCCTGTTTACCTCTGACCATTTCTCCAATTTGTCCAGATCATTTTGAATTATGACCCTATCCTCCAAAGCAGTTGCAATCCCTCCCAGTTTGGTATCATCTGCAAACTTAATAAGCGTACTTTCTATGCCAATATCCAAGTCATTGATGAAGATATTGAACAGAGCCAGTCCCAAAACAGACTCTTGCGGAACCCAACTCATTATACCTTTCCAGCAGGATTGGGAACCATTAATAACTACTCTCTGAGTACGGTTATCCAGCCAGTTGTGCACCCACCTTACAGTAGCCTCATCTAAGTTGTATTTCCCTAGTTTATTGATAAGAATATCATGCGAGACCGTATCAAATGCCTTACTAAAGTCTAGGTATACCACATCCACTGCTTCTCCCTTATCCACAAGACTCGTTATCCTATCAAAGAAAGCTATCAGATTAGTTTGACATAATTTGTTCTTTACAAATCCATGCTGTCTATTCCTTTCACCTTACCACCTTCCAAGTGTTTGCAGATGATTTCCTTAATTACTTGCTCCATTATTTTCCCTGGCACAGAAGTTAAACTAACTGGTCTGTAGTTTCCTGGGTTGTTATTATTTCCCTTTTTATAGCTGGGCACTATATTTGATCAAGTCTCCAGCCCCAGTAGGAGCCGCCGGGGGATCATAAGTGCCCAGTGTGCTCTGGCTGGAGCGGCTGAAGAAGCCCTTGGCTCAGGCTGTGCTCCGGGATGAGCTTCTCCGTTTTTGGCTGGACACCTGTAATTTCAATGGGAAAGTGAAGCTCCCTCTCCAGCATTGGGGAGGTTTCCATCTCATCCTCTGGGCCACAATGGCTGTTTTGGAGGCATGGAGGGGTACCGGGAGGCAGGACATCCTGATTCTACTGGTGGGCCCGCAAATTCTGTGACAAGTCTTTCAGGTTGGTCAACGATTGTTGCAAGGCCGGCTGGGGATCCTCCTGCCCACAAGGACCCTCAGAATGAAGTCAACCATCTTTTCTACATTGAACACCAGAGGCTCTAGGGTGGGTCTCCACAATTGTCAGGTGCTCTCCTTCCTTTGTGACATAGGGTACTCTATGGTTTGCCCGCAGGAAACCCACATGGATCCAGCCGCTGAGACAAGTTGGTGGCTGGAGCGGGGGGAATAGGTATATTTTATACACATCAGCGCTCATTCGGCTTGATTAATTTTATATCATTTGCAAATTTTGCCACCCCTATTTCCTGATCATTTATGAATATGCTGAACAGCACTGGTCCCCATACACATATTTGCTTCTTTCAGTTTTCACTATTTTTCTTACCTTTTGTTTCTTTTATTTTAATAGGAGTGCCTGGTAACACTTTCAGGGTCATATAACAAGTGAACCTTAATTTAATTTAATGACAAGCCTTATGTTATCTTAACCACCATGCCTCTGTATATAAACAAAGTTAAGGTCAAGAACTATTAGAACTATATGTGCAAAAACAATCTTGCTATGTTCCAAGAAAAGTACGGAGAATCAGCAGAAAAGGAAACAACACCCGCTGGACTGATATAAAATTCTGTAAGAATTGGAGGAAATGTCACACTTGGGATCATGGTGGTCCACCCAGGATTGTCTCTTTGCAATTCTGTGGTAGGCGTTCTAGGAAAGAAAGGCAAAGAACCGACGACACGATGGAATGGACTATAACTGGCTGCCTATCATTTCTGCAAATCAGAGCCGTTTATTAAACCAGAGCCCTGTGTGGATATAAATCTGTTTTTTGCCAGCTCCCTGCATCTTATGATCTGACGATCAGAAGAAAGCTCAATTGGCCATGAGGACCATTCTAACCTTGGACTCTGGTATGGTATGTTTGGGGTATGAATGTGAAGTGAGTATGGTTTTTTTGTATTCAATAAAGAGCATTTAGAGTATTCTATACCAATACTGTGTCTGGAATCTGCCTGCTCCCATTCCCATCAAAAGGGGGAAACTGAGGTAGAACACCTCATGGCATCGATGAATATATGTATTAAATTACAACTAGTTGGAAAAGCACGGTGGTTAACAATGCTGTACAGGAAGCACACTTGCTGACTTTTGAGATCACTAGGCTGATCTACAAAGGGTTGAATGCTACACAGAAGTTTGCAACAACACCTGTGGATAACACTACACTGTTTGCAACACTTGGGAGTTGTATGGACAAAAAGTAAAGAGCGCCTTGAGCACAATGCACCAATCGGTGACTAACACTCCTGCAGGGAACTAAGGGGAGAGGTGTGAAATTCTGTGCCCCAAAGCAACACCCGGGCAACCCCATATTTACCATGGAATCTCCATCTCTGGAGATATCTAGGAGTAGGTTAGATAAATGTCTATCAGGGAGGGTCTAGACAGTATTTGGTCCTGCCATGAGGGTAGGGGCTGGACTTGATGACCTCTAGAGGTCCCTTCCACCACTAGAATCTATGAATCTATGAATCTATCGTGATACAATTACAAAGTAATTTTTACAAACTATATAAAATATGTCATGCGAGATGGCAATGGGAAAATTATGATTTGCTTATAATGATTACCCTCTTTGAATGCATATATCATGTTTGTACCTAAAGTTCTGAAAGCGTGCATACAGCATGTGACCAGATCCTGTCACTCTGGACTCCATCTTGTGGCTGTTCTTTCCCAGTAACTGCGCTGGGGGCTTTTGCTTGGAAAAATGAAGCTACCTCTACATGGCAGAAGCTATAAAATGTGGAAGTGAAGTCATCACTTGGCCTCACTCCTCTCACAACTCAACATAAAAGACATTAGAAACTGGGACTGAACTGGGGATATGGTCCCAGGCTGAAGGGATTTCTAGCCTGTGTATGGAAGATTGGTGGATTGTTTGTACCATCCGGGTGACACACTGCTTGATTCAAAGCCTGTCTAGTGTATAGAACTTAGATTGAGATTTTGTTTATTTCTCAGATTTCAACATTACTCTTTACACTATTACTTATAATGACTTAAAAAACCGATCTTATTGTAATTAATATATCTGTTTTATATTTTTTTACTTAATACAGCCTGCTCAGGCTGATGTATTGTCCTCTCATAATTGAGGGAGGGGCAGCCTGGGAAATAAACGTATACTGGTCAGGCTTTTGGCCTGGACAAGACGGTACAGCTCGTGGGTCCTAGGCTGGGGAGCTGGGGGAACTAGATGGAGCCTGTGACGGGTTGGGATCACAGAGACCTGCTTGATGCTGCCACCTGGTGTTCCAAGGCTACTTCTGCCCCTGCTTCCAGGCCTTTTCCAGCTTGGGACTCCCGAATCCTGTCTGTTTTGAGCCAGATTCCACTGATCTGCTGCAAACACAGACCCAGGTCCGAACCAAGTCCACTCACAACTGTAAGGCTCCTGGAAGTGCTCTTGCCTTTGACACCCAGGTGCCCAACTCCCAAAGAGGTTCACACCCTTAATAAATCCGTTTTACCCTGTATAAAGCTTATACAGGGGAAACTCGTAAATAGTTCGCCTTCTATTTCAAAGATAGAAAGATATGCACAGCTGTTTGCCCTTCCCCCAGGTACCCACTCGTACTCCAGGTAACTTAACAGGTAAAAAGTTATTTGAATAAGTACAGAAAGTAGGATTAAGTGATTCCAAGTAGTGACAGACAGAACACAGTGAATTACTCAATAAAATAAAATAGAACACGCAGTCCTATGTCTAATCACCCTGTGTAAAGATAACAACCTCACAAGGTCCAGTAAACAGGCTATCTTCCTCTTAGCCTGGGTCCAGCAATCACTCACCCCCCTAATGTCTTTCTCCTTTGTTCAGTCTCTTTCAGGTGTGTCCTTGGGGGTGTGGAGAGTCTCTCTCTTTAGCCAGCTGAAGACAAAATGGAAGCGTCTCCCAAGGGCTTTTATAGTCTTTTTCCACTCCCTCTGTAACATCATGTTACCATGGAGTTTTGGGATCACATGGGCAAGTTACATGTCCATGCACCCCTCAGTAACCAGTCCGACCAGTTGCATTCCTGACCAGGCCCCGATGTGGATTGGGGTCTGAAACTGCTTTTGTCTGTTAAGTGCGTGTACTTAACTTGCACATTCTTTCCTCCAAACCTGATCCCAGGCACTTACAAAGGCTATATACAAAACCAGCAAATATAAAACCAATCTTCATAACTCCAACTACAACAATGATACATGCATACAAACAGGAGGAATAGATTCAGTAGGTCATAACTTCCACAGAGATATGTTACATGGCACATGTAGCATAAAACATATTCCAGTAACATCATGAATACGTTTATAAGCCTCACCCCATAAAGCTTTATGAGGTAGACCGTCACAGAGCCTCTCTATTGTTGGTTCATGCATGGCTAGTGAAAGCTTTCATGTATCTGCAGATGGGTGTGTCAATGTCTGTGTATGGCTCTGTAAGTGCAAGACCTGGAGAGGATCGCAGCCTGTCACAGCCTCACAGTGCGAGAGGGGGCTCACACAGGGTATGCTAGAGGCTCGATGGTCCCCAGTTCCAAGTTGCACCCCAGGGAATTTCATCACATCACTTCCCCACCTCCCAGTGAACAGGCCCTGCATGACTGGGAGTCCATTTCCCCGTTATTATGTTATATCACTTACTGACAGAGAGACAGTGGCTATAGAAGAGAACTCACGTAACTTGGGTTCTGTCTCTTTTCTCCATCTGACCTTAGAGATGTCATGTCCCCCATGCCTCAGTTTACTGATCAGTGAAATGGGGATAGTTCCTAGTGACTTTCCTTTGCTAGGGTGTTTTGAAGATCCCTCAATGTAAGGTTCTGCACAGTATGATGACAGTTACTGATGAGAAGTACTGACCTCTGATCCCTTAGCGACAGCCCCATGTGTTTGCTCTAAGTGCCTGTGTCTCCTCTTAGTCAACTTTCTCCAGATCTCTCTGTCTACGATCTGCCCATCTATACTGAGAATTTACAGGATATCAGATCCTTTGGAGAGTTAGGCATTATCCCTAGTTTTCTTACTCATCAACTATAATTTTTAAATATGTACAAACAAACGTACAGAGCAGCCAATTATTCCCTGACTCAGCACAGAGCCCAGGAGTTCTCATCTCCCTTTGGGAAGGTTCCTTAATTACTGTTTACTTCTAAATCTGGATAATTAGCACAGAAGAGGAGACATGCTTGTCTACACCCTGTTTACATTCAGATGCTCTCTTCTCCTCCAGAGGCTGAGCGAACACCACTGGGATTGCACAGAGCTATATTATAAACGGTGCACACCCCTGTGTCGGCTCTCGGCGTTGGATTCTGCTGCAAATGCTGGGGTGAGAGAGGCGTGCGTCACGGTTACCAGAGCGGGATTCCTAGGGAGGACACTTACATTTAAGGATTCACAGGTACCATCTCTTGCTGAGGAGCTCACCTGCTCAACAAACCCTGTGCAAGATGGGTGTGGTGGGATAGAGAGTAAGTCTGGGGTCCTTTCTGCTCTGCACAACCATGACACATCCCAGGGCCTTTGCCATAACTGATGAGTTTGTTAAGGAATCATTGGCCAAAATGTCACTGTTTTCTGTGCACCCCTGCTCATCCCGCCTGATGGCCTCCAGACCCAAGGTGGCTGCATTTCAGTGGCACAGTGAATCCTTCAGGATGAAAGATGTTAGTGAGACCACGGATCGTGCTTTGCTCAAGCCCCAGTGAGGCAAAACTCCCCTTGGAGCAAGAACTGAGTACAGATGTTAGGAGGCAACTGTGTGTTAATGTACAGACACTGTCACCCCCTCCTCTTGCATTTCAGGCTCTGTCTGTTAGTGGGGCAGGGGAACAGGGGCTGTTGCCTGACTTTTATCTGCTGAAAAGCTTGGAGGTGCTAGGGCTCCTCACTAGATCAATAATGAGACTTTTTCAGCATGGGTAACACATACTTGCTCCTAGCTTCATTCCAGAAGTCGGCTGAACTGTTATGCCTGAAACTTTGAAAAAAAATTCTGCTTGAAGCAGACACCCAGCATGGGAAATTTCTCTCCAAACACCTAAAATTTGGCAAACTTATAAGCAACTGAAAATGAGGTCTTCTAATGGAAGGTGTCAGACAGACTTAACCACGGGTGTTTCCACCAGATCCACCTACAATGGCAAATCCACTTGTCAATCCCATTCCTCTATGCTCTTCACTCCAATAATGTCACTTTCTTATGGATCCTTTTAAGGTTCTCTGCATCTTTTTTATACATTGGTGAGCAAAATTGGACACATTACTCCAATTGAGACCTAGCCCACGCCGAGTAGAGGAATACTATCATATATCGTGACTTGCATTTTATACTTCTGCTAATATAACGTAACATTGAGTTTGCCTTTTTTGAAACAGCAAAAAAATCCACACCCCAGAAAGATGTACCATAGAATCAAAGAATCTTAGAACTGGAAAGGACCTCAAAAGGTTATCATGTCCAGTCCCCTGCACTCTTCGCAGGAGCAGCAGCATCTCTAACATCACCGAGAGGTGTTTGTGTAACCTGCTCTTAAAAATCTCCAATGATGGAGATTCCACAACCTCCCTAGACAATTTATTCCAGTGCCTAACCACCCTCACAGTTAGGAAGTTTTTCCTAATGTCCAACCTAAAGTGCCCTTGCTGCAATTTAAGTCCATTGCTTCTTCTCTTGTCTTCAGAGGTTAAGGAGAACACTTTTTCTCCATCCTTGTAACAACCTTTTAGGTATTTGAAAAATGCTATCATAGAATCATAGAATCATAGAATTTCAGGGTTGGAAGGGACCTCAGGAGGTCATCTAGTCCAACCCCTTGCTCAAAGCAGGACCAACCCCAATTAGATCATCCCAGCCAGGGCTTTGTCAAGCCTGACCTTACAAACCTCTAAGGAAGGAGATTCCACCACTTCCCTAGGTAACCCATTCCAGTGCTTCACCACCCTACTAGTGAAAATGTTTTTCCTAATATCCAACCTAAACCTCCCCCTCTGCAACTTGAGACCATTACTCCTTGTTCTGTCATCTTTTACCACGGAGAACAGTCTAGATCCATCCTCTCTGGAACCCCCTTTTAGGTAGTTGAAAGCAGCTATCAAATCCCCCCTCATTCTTCTCTTCTGCAGGCTAAACAATCCCAGTTCCCTCAGCCTCTCCTCATAAGTCATGTGCTCCAGCTCCCTAATCATTTTTGTTGCCCTCCGTTGGACTCTTTCCTATCAAGGGCCTCACTCAGTCTTCTCTTATTCATACTAAAGAAAACTAGATCTTTCAGTCTTCCTTCATACGTCATTTTTTTAAGACTCCAAAACATCCTTTTCTCCAGTTTTTTTTCAAATCATTTTGAATGTTTATCTGATTCTCCAAAGACTTCCAACCCCTGCCAACTTGGTATCATCTGTAAACGTTATAAGTGTACTCTCTATGCCGTGATCTAAATCATTGATGAAGACATTGAAAAGAACCGGACCAGGAACTGGTCCCTGAGGAACCCCACTTGTTATGCCCTTCCAGCATCACTGTGAACCATTGATAACTGCTCTCTGAGAGCAGTTTTCCAACCAGTTTTGCACCCACCTTATCGTAGATCCATCTAGGTTGTATTTCCCTATTTTCTTAAGGAGAAGGTCATGCGAGACTGAATCAAAAGCCATACTAATGTCTAGTTATACCACATCTACTGCTCCCTCTCATCCACAAGGCTCGTTACCCTGTTAAAGAAAGCTATCCGGTTGGTTTGACATGATTTGTTCTTGACAAATCCATGCTGACTATTGATTCCTTAATCATTCACTCCATTATGTTACATGGTATGGAAGTTAAGCTGACTGGTCTGTAATTGCCTGGGTTACCCTTATTTCCCTTTTTATAGACACTATATGTGATCCTTTCCAGTCTTCCGGAATCTCTCCTGTCTTCCATGACTTTTCAAAGATAATAGCTAATGGCTCAGAGATCTCCTCAGTCAGTTCCTTCAAAGTATTCAAGGATTCATTTCATTGGGACTTGGTGACTTGAAGACGTCTAACTTGTCAAAGTAACTTTTAACTTTTTCTTAGCATCTGACCCTACCCCATTTTCACTGGCATTCTCTATGTTCGGTGTTAAAACACCACCAGTCTTCTAAGTGAAAACCAAAATGAAGAAGTCACATATTTTGTTGTTGTTTTTCCCTCTTCGTTTAGTAACGGGCCTACCCTGTCCTTGATCTTCCACTTTCTTCCAATGTATTTGTAGAATGTTTTCTTGTTACCCTTTATGTGTCTAGCTAGTTTGATCTTGTTTTGCACATTGCCTTTTCTAATTTTGTCCCTACATACATGTGTTATATTTTTCTTTGTAATTTGACCTTGATTCCACTTTTGGTAGGATCCTTTTTTTGTTATTTAGATCATTCAAGATCTCCTGGGTCAGCCATTGTGGTCTCTTGCCATACTTCCTATCTTTCCTATACAGTAGGATAGTTTTATCTTCTGCCCTTAATAATGTCTATCTGAAAAACTGCCTGCTGTCTTCAATTGTTTTCCCCCTACCCTTGCTTCCTATGACATCTTACCTACCAACTCCCAGAGTTTGCTAAATCTGCCTTCTTAAAATCCATTGTCTTTATTTTGCTGTTCTCCCTCTATCATTCCTTCGAATCATGAAGTTTATCACTTCATAATCACGTTCACCCAAGCTGCCTTCCACTTTCAAATTCTCAACCAGTTCCTCCTTATATTTCAAAATCAAGTCTAGAACAGCCTCTCTCCAAGTAGCTTTCCCCAGCTTCTGGAACAAAAAATTGTCTCCAATAAATACCAAGAATTTGTTGGATAATCTGTGCCCTGGTGTAGACAGTATGAGATGGATTCTTCCATCGACCGAGCTACCACCTCTCGGGTATTACCTACGCTGAGGGAAGAACCCCTCCCATCTGTGTAAGTAGAAGTGCTATGGCAGCACCGCTGTAGCATTTTAAGTGTAAACAACCCTTCAAGCAGACCTTCCAGAAAAACATCCAGTCTGGATCTGCCAACATGGGGAATTGGAGAATCCAACACTTCCATTCTCGGTGTGTCCCAGTGGTTAATCACCCTCAGGGCTAAATATTTGGCCCAATTTTCATTCATATTTTTGAATCTAATTTTTCCTCCCAAAGAGTTTTGCTCACAATTTTCCTCAGCTTTGGGGAATTAGTCCTCTTGGAGCCCTAAATTTCTACAGATGGTACTGATCGGGAACTGTCCATTTGAATGTAAATCAAATTCATTTTTTTATTTTTCACTCCTATATCATATGCACTCTTCTTTGTCTCTTGTGTAAACTAAAGAGTCCCAGACTTTTCTATCTGTTTGCATATGGCCGCCTCCGCCATTCTCAGAGCCTATCTCGGAAATCCCTTTTATGTAGGATATATCCTTAATAGAGACTGGGTGACCAAAACTGAACACATCTCCCAAACATGTTATTCTCCACCCCATATCTCAGGGATCTGGACATTGCTTTTGCTCTGTTCACTGCTGCGAATGAACAGGTGTTTCTCTTGAGCTGCTATCAATTGGGCACAGGTCTTTTCCCTGAGGTATGTTCTAGTTGGGATGTTTCTCCCAGCACATTTTTTTTCCCAAAAGTTTGTTTTTTTTCCACTCTCAGTTTTCGAGCAACTGGATGAATGGGGAACTCCCTACAGTATGGACTCCCTGTCCTCGCTCTCATTACATTAAGAATCTATGATGGATAATAAGTATTCACAATTGTGTTTCCTGCTGGTGCCTCTTAAGGGTCCCTCACTACAAAGTGTAGGGATTACTAACGCAGGGAGCACCACAAGCTATGGATTAGCATTTAGTAGGCTCATTGTTCATAGTCATTTTCTCTCAATAATGAAAATGTAATTTTTCAGTGTGTGAAGAGCGATCAATCTCCTTCTCCCATAAGAACAGCCTCCACTAGTGCATGTAGTGTCTCATATTAACGTTAAAAGAACGAGGAGTACTTGTGGCACGTTAGAGGCTAACAAATTTACTTGAGCATAAGCTTTCATGGAATACTGCTCACTTCATCAGACGCATAGCATTGAACCTACAGTGTGAAGGTATATAAACAGAGAACATGAAAAGGTAGAAGTTGCCATGCCAACGCTAAGAGTTTAATTAAGTAAGATGAGATATTATCAGGAGGAGAAAAAAACTTTTGTAGTGAGAATCTAGGTGGCCCATTTCAGACAGATGACACAAAGGTGTGAGGATACTTACAATGAGGAAATAGATTCAATTCGTGTAATGACCCAGCCACTCCCTGTCTCTGTTCAAACCTAAGTTAATGGTATCTAGTTTGCAAATTAATACCAGTTCAGCAGTTGTCTTTCATATTAATGTTGTCTCTATATTCAGGCATTTCTACTGCAACCATCACCCGAGACCATCCGAAAACACAGACTCCATGTCAGATTCCAACACAACTGACTTCACCAACCCCTTCACCTTCATCCTGCTGGGCATTCCTGGCCTACAGGCAGCCCATATCTGGATCTCCATTCCCTACTGTGCTATGTACGCCATAGCCGTGTTGGGGAACTTCACCATCCTGTTCGTCGTGAAGAGGGAGCCTAGCCTCCACGAGCCCATGTACTATTTCCTTTGCATGCTGGCCATCACTGATCTGGTCGTGTCCACATCCACCCTACCCAAAATGCTGAGTATCTTCTGGTTCAATTCCAGGGAGATCAGTTTCAGTGCCTGCCTAACCCAGATGTACTTCATTGCCTGCTTCTCAACAATAGAGTCTGGAATCCTCGTGGCCATGGCTTTTGATCGTTACGTGGCCATCTGCCATCCCCTGAGACATTCCACCATCCTGACAAACTCTGTTGTGGCCAAGATAGGCCTGGCCGTGGTGCTGCGCAGTGGCATACTCACATTACCCTACCCCGTCCTGGCGAGACGGTGGCCATATTGCAGAACTAACATCATCTCCCACTCCTATTGTGCACATATAGCCGTGGTGACGCTGGCCTGCGCTGACATCCGCATCAGTAGTTACTATGGCCTGTTTGTTCTTTTCTCTGTGATCGGAATGGACGTGTTTTTTATTACCTTGTCCTATACTCAGATCCTCCGGGCCATTTTCCGCCTCCCCACGAAGGATGCCCAGCTCAAAACTTTTGGGACCTGCATCTCCCATCTTTGTGCCATCTTAGTTTTGTACATCCCAGATTTCTTCTCCTCTCTCACGCAACGGTTTGGCCACAATGTGCCACGGCACTTCCTCATTCTCATTGCCAGTGCGTACCTGCTGGTGCCCCCCATGCTACACCCCATCATTTACGGGTTGAGGACCAAACAGATCCAGGGCAGGCTGCCCCAGTTCTTTACTCATAAAGAGACCTAAATGTTTTCTCCCTGTGCTCTGGCTCTCAGACTGAGCTCTGTGCAGAGCTGGCTGGTGCATTGTCCTGGGGCCTCTTCCATGAATCACTTACTGGAGAGACAGAGAGACATTAAACTCTTTCCTGTCCTTCCTCTGCAGTGTCAATGTGATGACCTGGGGAATCAGTCTATGGACACTACACTGGGTTGCCACCTTTCTGATTGTTGGTAGCTCCATCCCTGAAATTGCAATCTCCCCCCATCTCTTCTCATAGACTCATAGACTTGAAGGTCAGAAGGGACCATTATGATCATCTAGTCTGACCTCCTGCACAATGCAGGCCACAGAAACTCACCCACCCACTCCTGGAAGAATCCTCTAACCTAAATCTCAGCTATTGAAGTCCTCAAAATATGGTTTAAAGACTTCAAGATGCAGAGAATCCTCCAGCAAGTGACCCGTGCCCCACGCTGCAGAAGAAGGCGAAAAACCTCTAGGGCCTCTGCCAATCTTCCCTGGATGAAAATTCCTTCCCGACCCCCAATATGGCGATCAGCTGAACCCCGAGCATGTGGGCAAGACTCACCAGCCTCTACCCTACTCTGTATCTTCTCCCTACGCCCCTGCCCCTGTCACTTGCTCCTGTCTTCCCATTCCCTTGTCAGCTTTGACCCAGTCATCTCTAAAACCAATATGTTCTCACATCTTATTGAAAGTCACTTAAGGGACACTGGTTAGTGTTAAAATGTTAATGTTTATTCTTACTTTGTTACAAACTCTCTGGAGAGAGAGTCCTCATCAGGATGCCTAGGATCTATCTCAGCTCCGGGAGTGGAGTGGGGTATAGTCATAGGATCATAGAATATCAGGGCTGGAAGGGACCTCAGGAGGTCATCTTGTCCAACCCCCTCCTCAAAGCAGGACCAACCTAAATTAAATCATCCCAGCCAGGTTTTTGTCAAGCCTGACCTTAAAAATCTCTAAGGAAGGAGATTTCACTACCTCCCTAGGTAACCCATTCCAGTGCTTCACCACCCTCCTAGTGAAAAGGTTTTTCCTAATATCCAACCTAAACCTCCCCGCACTGGGAGCGTTAGGTGAAGCTCCCTCTCCAGCGTTGGGAGACTTCCATCTCATCCTCTGGTCCATGAGGGTTGTTTTGGAGGAGTGGAAGGGAACCGGGAGGCTGGACATCCTGGTCTACAGGTGGGCCCGCAACCTCTGTGACAAGCCTCTCAGGTTGGTCAGCGATTGTTGCAAGGCCGGCTGGGGATCCTCCTGCTCACGAGGATCCTCCTCAGCCCTCAGAATGAAGCCAACCATCTTTTCTACATTGAACTACATTGCCTGCAGGAAACCCACATGGATTCAGCTGCCGACACTAGTTGGTGACTAGAGTGTGGGGACAGAGTATATTTTAGATACCTCAGCACTCATTCGGCTGGGGTGGCCACTCTGTTCTACCGCAACCTACAGCCTGAGATGCTGGGAGTTACCGAGGTCATTCCAGGTCTCCTGCTGCACGCCCAGGTTTGTGTGGAGGGGCTGAATCTATGCAATGTCTACCACCTGAATTCAGACCCGGAGAGGGTGTTTCTACCAACAGGTATCTGCCGTCCTCGGCACCTTGGATCCTCATGTCTGGTCCTGAGTGGGGATTTTAATACCTTCTTTGAGGACCAGAATTTGTCAGAGATCGGGAGCAGCCAGGAAGCTGCAGGCGTCTTCAGAGGGATCTTCGGTCATCACTCTGTAGTGGACGTCTGGCACAACCAACACTAGGATGACAATTCCTCTTTACCTATGTCCAGGTGGAGGTCGATCGGTTGAGCCATCCTGATTGGACCACATGTATGTACTTTGTTTCCATCTTCCCCTTGCCCACTCCTCCAGCATTCGGCTGGCCCCATTCTCGGCCCACCATTGAGTGGCCATGATGGCCTTTTTTATCTCGGAGCTCACCTGGGACTCTTCTCCCTTTTACCACCCCACTGCACATACTCCAGGGGGTGGGGGCCACCTTATTACCTACTGCTCGGGTTTTCCTTGAACGGGTCCTGCAAGAGGGTGCTCCCCACCCAGCCCTTAGCCCAGAACCTCTGGAATTCTCGATGGGGCTCCTGTCCCATGAGTCCCACCGGCCCCCTCCCTTTCATAACCCGTGTGGACTGCACACCCTGCAGCCTGTTCATTTCTGAATTCCACCAAGGGAACAACTTTACATGCTCATGCTGCACATGCTTCTCTTCCTGCCAGCTAGTGGTGGGACCTAGTAGCATATTTGGAGGGTGAAGAACCCCGGTGGGCCAGAAAGTACTCCACCCTGGTCCCACGGCCCACTGGGGATATCGGTTGGTGGCTCCTTCATCGAGCCACGAGCACGGGTATGTACCTGGCACAGTTCACCCTCTTTCCAAATGCCTGCCCATTTTATGGCATGAGGCCGACCCTGGCGCACGCCTCTCTAGAATGTACAAGTTGCAGCCCCTATTCCAACTCCTCCAAACTTCAACAGGAGGTTCTGGCTGCATTTTTCCCCAAACCTTGTCATATATGCTCACTGATTTAGCTCAACATCCAGGATGTGGCCTGCAGGTCCCTTGTATTACAGGTGAAATCTACTCCAATATAAATCTCTAAAATTATTCATAAAACAAATAATTAAGCGTATAAGAAAATAAGAAACTTATAAGAAAGGATATATAGGCAAGCAAGTAGGCTAGATTATAGGCTACCACAGCTATTGGCTTCTAGTTGGTAATGGCCAGGGACTTAGAAGTGACAGAGAGGGAGGCACGTCTGTGGGTGGGTGAGTTACAAAGGAAAGAGAGATCTGGACCTAAATGCACCAGGAGAAAGAGAGAGAGAGAGAGAGAGAGAGAGAGAGAGAGAGAGAGAGAGAGAGAGAGAGAGAACGAAACCTGCTAGAATTGGGACTCTCTGCCTCTACAATTCTGGGGAGCACTTTCCAAGGGAGACACAAACCTTCTCCCTGACCCCAAAGAGACACTGTGTGTTCCAGAAACATTTCCTTCAGGGAAGCCCGACTGTATCAATACTGGAACAAGAGCACTTGGGGAAACACAGACGGCAGAGGACCACATTTGGGTGAAGAAAATATCATGTGTCACCTCCAAGGCCAGGCCCACTCCCCTTCCACCTATGTGTAGCAGCACCAGGTTTGCTGTCACAGTCCCTTGACATCTCATGCAGCTAGACACTCACCAGCTGAGCGTTTTCGGGGCCCACTCTCCAGCTCTGGGTTTCCAGGCCCAATCTCACAGTGCAGCTTCCATTCTATTGCCTCCCTCTGGGAGCAGAAACCTGCACACCGAGCACCAAGGCCCTGAGACTAGCTTTGGATCGGCTCCCCCAGACTCTCAAGTTGTTTCAGCCCACCCTTACCAGAGCTCCCCCTTGGGCGCACTCTGTTTCCAGTTTCTCCTTTTCGGGACACATGAATGCTAAAGCAAAGAGCCCCAGGCCATGCAAAAGAGGTCATGTGACACATGGCCAGAAAGAGTTCAGCAACTTGCAGGCTACTGACCCAGATTCACCCTTTAGAGACAGTTTAGAAGACTATGCAAATGGTAATTAGGGCCATTCTAGCCTATAGAGGCCAGAGCTTTGAAATGTAGACTTGTATTATTAAAGAACATGTTAGTGACTCAACTACTCTGTTTATTCGATGGAACTTGGGTGCAATACTATCATTTTCTATACGTCTCTTTAAAGTTTCTGTTGAACTCTCTGTAAACTGCTTAATGGATAATAACTATATATTAATCCAGGTAGTTAATTACCAGTGATGTTTAGGAAAGAGAAGGTTACTTCAAAAGCCTATTGTTCACCCAAGGACTCCTATGCTGCCCAGGAACTGTATAAAGGGCTCTTGGAACCTGATCCTTTTTAATCTAAGATCTGCTTAACCATCATGAGGGGAAGCTTGAGTCACAAGACTCTGGTCTCCAGTTACACCCTGGACCAACCTGATAATGAATATTTCAGCATTGGACTATAATCTCTTCTCTAATTCTGAAAGAACTCTGTGGAACTCTGAAGCCAGCCAGCTCTACTATGAAACTGACTTAAAATCTCTGATCATGTCTCTGTATACAATTATCTTTTAACCAACACTTTCTCCTTTTTAATAAATCTTAGTTTAGTTAATAAGAATTGGCTCTAAATGAGCATTTTGTTCATATCTGAAATATTCATTCATCTTAGAGGTGATGTGTACAATCCTTTAGGATTGGTAGAACTTTATGGTATGATGAAGAAGATTTTCAATAATAATCATCATTCTTGACTTGGCTGTCTGGGTGGGAGCCCACGGCTGGGTGGCTTTAAGGGAACTGTGTATTGTCTTCTGTGTAAGCAGTAAAGCATTTGTGAAAACTGTTTTCTTGCTGCCTTGGTAAGCCCAAGTATGAGAAGAACCAACTGTTTGGGGGATTTTCAGCCCTCTTCCTTGCAGTTTCAGTTCTTTCCAAGTTCCAAGTTGTGGTGTACCTGTGAAGTTTAAAAGGGTGTTAATTTAGGAATCCCCTATGCCAACCTAGTTTAATGCATCCTCTATGTTAAAGGCTGCAGCCATATATGGCCATTATGATTTAGTTCATCCCTATCTATCGAGGTGAAAGGTCCCAAACATATGTATGCTAACTTTGCCTTAGCTCACTGTCAAGGCTGATTCCCCACTCTGGCACTTCGAGTGCAGAAGGTGTTAGCCCGCAAGATCTCTAGAAATTAATACTGGCCACTCCAGGCTGGTATTAAACTCCCAAGGTTACAGCTTTTCTCTGACCTTGGATGGGTAGATGCTGCCACCACCCAGGTGCAGGTCCCCTTAGAGACCAGGAAGGCTCACTTAGGAATTCCTTCCTGTGGGGTACCCTCAGGCCCTTTCACACACCCTTTGGGGAAGAGCTGAGAAGGAAGGAAAAAAATCACCTGTTGCCACCAGCTAATTAAAAAAAGAAATCACATGTGCACAAACCTCTTAAGACATCCATGCTCAGCCTCCTGGACCTCTTGGCATTATTAGACACTGTTGGCAATGAGATACTGTTGTCTCACCTAGTAGCCAGCAGGAGTCCAGAGGGATGCACTAAAATCCTTCTTGGAGGGAGGCACCCAATTAGCGGTGATGGGAAACTGCAGCTCCAGCACTAGACCCGTCCCTGGTGGAGTCCCACAAGGATCGATTCTCCCTCTGGGGCTTTTGAACATCTCCATGGAGCCACTATGAGAACTGGTCACACCACATGGACTCAAATGCCAGCAATATGCAGATGACACCAGTGATGGTGTCTCCATAAGGCTTTATGGCAGATGCTTATAAATGTATATAGGATATATCTGAAATATGTTTTATGCTACATGGGCCATGTAACATCTCTCTGCAAAAGTTATGATCTACTGAATCTATTCCTCCTGTTTGTATGCATGTATCATTGTTGTAGTTGAAGTTATGAATGTTGGTTGTATATTTGCTGGTTTTATACATAGCCTGGGTAAGTGCATGGGATCCTGTCTGGAGAAAAGAATGTGCCCAATTAAGAAACTCTGAAACAGACAAAAGGAGGTGCAGACCCCAATCCACATCTGAGCTTGGCCAGGAATGCGACTGGCTGGGCTGGTTGCTGAATTGTGCATGGACATGTGACTTGCCCATGTGATCCCAAAACTCCAGGGTAACATGACGCTACAGAGGGAGTTGGGAGGAGCATCCATACAGGGTAGAAAGTTTATTTAAACCCCAAGAAGACCCCTCCATTTTCTCTTCAGCTTGCTAAAGCTGTGCGGGGTGCTTTCTACGTCTCCGGTTGTCTAGGAGACTCCGTCCCATCCTGGTGGGTGATGACCTGGCCTGAGTTATATAGGTCTTCGTCACTCCTGTCTGGACTGTAGCAATGCAATATACCTGGGCTTTCTGTGACATTCCGTACCTCGAGGGAACACCATGTCCATCCTTATAAAATGATTGTGTGGTTTCCAATGCAAAGTTTGTCATGTCGAGTGTCTTCGGAAGGCTCATGATGCACTGAGAATTGTTGTTATAATTCTGCACTCTGGCACTTCGAATACAGAAGGTGGGGGTCCACCAGGAATCTAAAAATGAATGCTGGCCACTCCAGGCTGGTATTAAACTCCCAAGGTTACAGCTTTTCTTTGACCTTCGATTGGTAGATGCTGCCATCACCCAAATGAAGAACCCCTTGGAAAGCCCAGGAAGGTGCACTTGGGAATTCCTTCCTGTGGGGTACCTAAAGCCCCTTCACCGCCCTCCCCCCACCCCCGGGGGAAGAGCTGAGAAAGAAAAAAAACGGAAATCAACTGTTGCCACCAGCTTATTAAAGAACGTACACAAACCTCTTAAGACACAGAAATCCAATTCTGTGGCCTGCAGGTCCCTTGTGTTACAGCCAAAATATACTCTAATATAGACCTATAAACCTAGTATACGAAAACAAATGATCAAATCCATAAGAAAAGATATATAGGCAAGCGAGCAGGCTAGCCTGAGATGTATCTCAGACACCTGTTCTATACGTCAGTTCATTTCCAGGACACTTCTGTGGTTGAGTCATGTACCTGTGGTCAGAACTTCCCCTTAAACTCTATTTTCAGCTTCCCAGATAGTTTAGGTTTTCTGCTGGGCCGTGTATCTGTGCAATGTGTATCTGTTTAACGTTTATAGGCTTTAAGCTGTATGCTAATTTGCTGAAGCTAATGTCTTACAGGATAAAGGTCTGTAGGTTTCTTGCATTACTGCTGAGTATAATGCAAAGCAGTGAATATAATAAAGCTATATAATAAAGCTAGCCAACTGGGCTACAATGTGGGGTCTATATAACACCAGAATGTCCATAGTGGGTAAGACCATTGGTTCATCTAGCCCAGTATGCTGTCTTCCGACAGTGCCCAGGTGTTTCAGGAGGAATGAAGAGGACAGGCAATCATCAAGTGACTCTTGGGACTTCAGCTAGGGACACTCAGAATATGGTGTTGGATCCCTGCCCATCATGGCTAATAGCCATTAATGGACCTATTGTCCATGAACTTCTATGGTTATTATTGGACCCCGGTTATAGTTTTGGCCTTTACAACATCACCTGGTAAAGTATTCCACTGTTTGACTGTTAAGAAATATTTTAGTTTGATTTAAATCTGCTTCCTATTAATTTCATTGGGTGCCCCCTAGTTTTGAGTTATGTGAAGGAATAAATAACTTTTCCTTATTTATTTTTCCACACCATTCATGATTTTATAATAATTATATCACATCCCCCCTTAGTTATCCCTTTACCAAACTGCAAAGTCCCAGCTTTTTAATCTCTCCTCATATGAAAGGTGTTCCGTACCCCTAATCATTTCTGTTGCCCTTCTCTGAACGTTTTTCAAATCCAATATAGCTTTTTTCAGATGGGGCGACCAGAAATGTGCACAGTATTCAAGATGTGTATGTACCATGAATTTATATAGAGGCAACGTGATATTTTCTGTCTAAATATCTACCCCCTTCCTAGTAAGTCCCAACATTCTCTTAGCGTTTTTGATTGCCACTGTAGAATGTGCAGATGTTTTCAGAGAACTATCCCCAATGACTCCAAGATCTCTTTCTTAATGGGTAATTTAGACCCTATCTTTTAGTGTATATGGTTGGGATTATATTTAGCCATGTACATTAGTTTACATTGATTAACCCTGAATGTCATCTGCCAATTAGTTGCCCGGTCCCCCAGTTTTGTGAGATCTTTTTGTCACTCTTCAAAGTCTTCTTTGGATTGAACTATCTTCTTTGGACTGGACACCACTGGTCCCCATAAAGACCCCGGGGGGACACCAATATTTATCTCTTTCAATTTTCACTATTTTTCCTACCCTTTGTTTCCTTCCTTTTAATGGGAGAGTCTGGTAACACTTTAAGCATCATAAAACCAGCGAACATTAATTTAATTTAATGACAAGCCTTTTGTTATGTTAACCATCCTGTCTCTGTTTAAAAACAAACTTAAGGTCAAGAACTATTAGAACTATATGTGCAAAAACAATCTTGTTCTGTTCCAAGAAAAATATGGAGAATCAGCAGAAAAGGAAACAACACCAGCTGGACTGATATAAAATAGTGTAAGTATTGGAGGATATGGCATACCTGGGATCACGGTGGCCCACCCAGGATTGTCTGTTTGCAATTGTGTGGGTATACATCCTAGGAAACAGAGGCAAAGAACCAATGACGTCACGGGGCAAATCGGGGCTGTTTATTGATCCAGAGCATCGTATGGATATAGATGTGGTTTTCGCCACCTCCCTGCATCTTATGATCTTATGATCGGAAGGAATCTCGACTCGCCATGAAGACCATTTTGACCTTTGGACTCTGGTATAGTATGTTTAGGGTGTGAATGTGAAGTGAGTAAGGTTTGTTTGGTAACCAATAAAGAGCATTTAGAGTATTATATACAAACACAGTGTCAGGAATCTGCCTCGTTCCCATCCCTGTAAGGAGGGGAAACAGAAACAAAACACCTCATGGTGTTCATGAATATATGTATTGAGTTAAAACTAGTTGGAAAAGCACAATGGTTAACAGTGCTGCAGAGAAAGCACACTAGCTGACTTTTGAGATCACCAGCATGATCTATAAAGGGTTGAAAGGTACACAGACGTCTGCAACAACACCTGTGGATAACCGTACAATGTTTGCAACATTTGGGAGTTATATGGTCAAAAAGTAAAGAGCACCTTGAGCACACTGCTTCTGCGTCAGTCAGTGACTAACACTCCTGCAGTGAACTAAGGTGGGAGGAGTGACATTCTGTGTCCCACAGCAACACCCGGGCACCTCCATATTTACCGTGGTGCTGTTATTACAATGTGATTTTTACAAACTATATAATATATGTCTGGTAAGATATCAATGGCTAATTATGATTTGCTGAATACGATTACCCTCTTTGTATGCATATATCATGTTTCTACCTAAAGTTCTGAAAGCGTGCATACAGCATGTGACCAGATCCTGTGACACTGGACTCCATCTTGTGGCTGTTCTTTCCCAGTAACTGCACTGGGGGCTTTTGCTTGGAAAAATGAAGATCCCTCTAGACAGCAGAAGCTGTAAAATGTGGAAGCGACGTCATCACTTGGCCTCACTCCCCTCACAACTCAACACAAAAGATGTTAGGAACTGGGACTGAACTGGGGCTGTGGTCCCAGGCTGAAGGTGGTTCTAGCCTGTGTATGAAACATTGGTGGACTTTTTTTACCATCCGGGTGACACACTGCTCGATTCGAAGCCTGTCTAGTGTATAGAACTTAGATTGAGATTTTGTTTATTTCTCAGATTTCAACATTACTCTTTACACTATTACTTATAATGACTTAAACAAGCCGATCTTATTGTAATTAATAAATCTGTTTTATATTTTTTTACTTAATACAGGATGTTGTATGAAGTGTAAAAGGGAAATCTGCTCAGGCTGATGTATTGTCCCTCATCATTGAGGGAAGGGCAGACTGGGAAATAAACGTATACTGGTCAGGCTTTTGGCGAGGGCAAGACAGTACAGCTGGTGGATCCTAGGCTGGGGAGCTGGGGGGAACTGGATGGAGCCTCTCTACTGTTGGTTCATGGATGGCTAGTGAAAGCTCTCATGTAACTGCAGCTGGGTGTGTCCCTGTCTGAGTATAGCTGTGTAAGTGCAAGGCCTGGAGAGGATTGCAGCTTGTCACAGCCTCACGGTGTGAGAGGGGGTTCAGATTGGGTATGCCAGAGGGCTCGGCAGTCCCCATTTCCATGTTGCACCCCAGGGAATTCCATCACATCCCTTCCCCACCTCCGAGTGAACAGGCCCTGCATGACCGGGAGTCCATTTCCCCGTTGTCATGTGGTCCCTTACTGACAGAGAGACAGTGCTTATGAAGGGAAGTCAGGACACTTGGGTTCTGTCTGTTATTCTCCGTCTGACCATGGACAAGTCATGTCCCCAATGCCTCAGTTTAATGATCAGTGAAATGGGGATAGTTCATAGTGACATTCCCTTGCTAGGTGTTTTGAAGATTCCTCAATGAAAGGTTCTACACAATATGATGATAGTTACTGAGAAATATTGATCTCTGATCCCTTAGTGACAGCCCCATGTGTTTCCTGTAAGTGCTTGTCTCTCCTCTTAGTCAACTTTCTCTAGCTCTATCTGTCTATTATCAACCCATCTATCCTGAGACTTCACTGGATCTCAGTTCCTCTAGAGAGTTGGGCATTATCCCTCATTTTCTTACTCATCAACTACAATTTTTAAATATATACACACAAACATACAGAGCAGCCAATTCCTCCCTGACTCAGCACAGATCCCAGGAGTTCTCATCTCCCTTTGGGAAGGTTCCTTAATTACTGTTTACTCCTAAAGCTGGATAATTAGAACAGAAGTGGAGACATGCTTGTCTCCAGCCTGTTTACATTCAGATGCTCCCTTCTCCTCTAGAGGCTGAGCAAACCCCACTGAGATAGCACAGAGGTATATTATAAACTGTGCACACCCCTGTGTTGGCTCTTGGCGTGGGATGTTGCTGCAGATGCTGGGTTGATAGAGGAGTGGGTCACGGATATCGGAGGGGGATTCCCAGGGAGAACACTTCCGTCTCAGAATTCACAGGTACCCATCTCTTGCTGGGAAGCTCACCTGATAGACAAACTATGTGCAAGGTGGGTGTGGAGGGAAAGAGAGTTAGTTGGGGTCCTTTCAGCTCTGCACAACTTGAAATATGCCATGGCCCTTGCCATAAGTGATGAGTTTTCTAAGGAATCACTGGCAAAAATGTCACTCTTTCCTGTGGACCCCTGCTTATCCCACCTGATGGCCTCAAGTCCCACGGTGGCTGCATTTCAGTGGCACACTGAATCCTTCAGAATGAAAGATGTGCAATAAAAGGGCAAATTCTGAGACCACGGCCCGTGCTTTGTTAAGGCCGTAGTTAGTCAAAACTCCCCTTGGAGCAAGAACTGAGTACAGATGTTGGGAGGCAACTGTGTGTTAATGCACAGACTCTGTCTGCTAATGGGGCAGAGGGACAGGGGCTGTTACCTGACTTTTATCTGCTGGAAAGTTTGGAGGTGCTAGGGCTCCTCACTAGAACAATAATGAGACTTTTTCAGCATGGGTAACACATACTTGCTCCTAGCTTCATTTGACAAATCGGCCTAACTGTTATGCCTGAAACTTTTTTAAGAAAAAATTCTGCGCAAACCAGACACCTAGCAAGGGAAATTTCTGTCCAAACACCTAAAATTTGGCAAACTTATAAGCAACTGAAAATGAGGTCTTCTAATGGAAGGTGTCAGACAGCCTTAACTACAGGGAATGCCACCAGAACCATCTACAATGGCCAATCCAATTCGTGAATCCCATTCGTCTATGCTTTTTACTCCGATAATGGTGGTAGCAAGGAATCCCTACAGGCCAAATATGAATTATGTTAGCAATTACCTTTTCTCAATGTTATCTGTTCAGACTTTCAATTTCGCTAAATGTTAACTCGTCTACAATAGGATTTTACATCATAGAATGATAGCGCCAAAGAGTTATAAGGGAACGCAAAGGACAGCTAGTCTAACCCCCTGTCAAGATGCAGGATTTGTTTTGTTTTAGTCATCTAAGACTGATGGCTATTCACACGTCTTTGGAAAACCTCCACAGAAGGAGCTTCCATGAGTTTCCTGGAAGTCTGTTCCGTTAAATTTAAAGTTAGGAAGATTTTCCTGAAATTCAATTGAAATTTGCTATACTGGAGTTTGAACTCGTTGCCTCTTGTCTGCCCATCTGTGGTAAAATAGAATAATTTTCCTCCACCTATTTATGGCAGCCTTTCAGGTATTTGAAGACCACTATCATGTCCCCCATTAATCTCCTCCTTTCCAAATAAACATACAGGTTCCTGCGGCTTCCTCATACCGCTTGCATTCCATCCCTTGCATAACATTTGTTACTTGCCTATGGATCCTTTCCAAGTTATTTACACCCTTTGAATAAATTGGTGAGCAAAATTGGACACATTACTCCAGTTGAGACCTAACCCCCCGAAGTAGAGGAATACTATCATGTACCATGACTTACATTTTATTCTTCTGCTAATATAACGTGTCATAGCATTTGCCTTTTTTGAAACAGCAAAAAAAGCCACACCCCAGAAAGATGTAGCTATACCATAGAATCAAAGAATCATAGAACTGGAAGGGACCTCAAAAGATTATCAAGTCCAGTCCCCTGAACTCTTGGCAGGAGCAGCAGCATCTATAACATCTCTGACAGGGGTTTGTCTAACCTGCTGTTAAAAATCTCCAATGATGGTGATTCCACAACCTTCCTAGGCAATTTATTCCAGTGCCTAACCACTCTGACAGTTAGGAAGTTTTTCCTAATGCCCAACCTAAACCGTCCTTGCTGTAATTTCAGTCCATTGCTTCTTGTCTTCTCTTCAGAGGTTAAGGAGAACACTTTTTCTCCCTCCTTGTAAAAACCTTTTAGGTATTAGAAAACTGCTATCAAGACCCCCGCTCAGTCTTCTCTTTTACAGGCTAAACAAACCTAGATCTTTCAGTCTTCCCTCATAGGTCATGTTTTCAAGTTCCCAAATCGTCCTTTTCTCCAGATTTTTCAGATAATTTTGAATGTTTATCTGACTCTCCAAACTCTTGCAACCCCTCCCAACTTGGTATCATATGTAAACTTTATAAGTGTACTCTCGATACTATGATCTAAATCGTTGATGAAGACATTGAAAAGTAGTGGACCCGGAACTGATCCCTGAGGAACCCCACTTGGTATACCCTTCCAGCATCACTGTGAACCATTGATAACTACTCTCTGGGAACAGTTTTCCAACCAGCTTTCAACCCACCTTATAGTAGCTCCATCTAGCTTCTATTTCCCTAGTTTCTTAAGGAGAAGGTCATCCGAGACTGTATGAGAAGCTGTACTAATGTTTAGATATACCGCATCTACCGCTTCCCCCCATCCACAAGGCTTGTTACCCTGTCAAAGAAAGCTATCCGGTTGGTTTGACATGATTTGTTCTTTACAAATCCATGCTGACTATCAATTATCACCTTATTATCTTCTAGATGTTTATATATTGATTCCTTAATTATCTGCTCTATTATCTTACCTGGTACAGACGTTAAGCTGACTGGCCTGTAATTGCCTGGGTTACCCTTATATCCCTTTTTATAGTTACTATATATGCTCTTTTCCAGTCTTCCGAAATCTCTCCTGTCATCCATGACTTTTCAAAGATAATAGCTAATGGCTCAGAGATCTCCTCAGTCAGTTCCTTCAGAGTATTCTAGGATGCATTTCATTGGGACCTGGTGACTTGAAGACGTCTAACTTGTCCAAGTAACTTTAAACTTGTTCTTTCTCTATTTTAGCTCCTGAATCTACCCCATTTTCACTGGCATTCTCTATGTTCGGTGTTCAAACACCACCAACCTTCTAGGTGAAAACCAAAACAAAGAAGTCATTAAGCATCTGCTCATATCCAAATATTTTGTTGTTGTTTTTCCCTCTTCATTTAGTAACAGACCTACACTGTCCTTGATCTTACGCTTGCTTCTAATGTATTTGTAGAATGTTTTCTTGTTACCCGTTATGTCTCTAGCTAGTTTGATCTTGTTTTGCATATTGGCTTTTCTAATTTTGTCCCTACATACATGTGTTATATTTTTATATTCCTCCTTGTAATTTGAGCTTGATTCCACTTTTGGTAGGATCCTTTTTTGTTATTTAGATCATTGAAGATCTCCTGCTTAAGCCATTGTGGTCTCTTGCCATACATCCTGTCTTTCCTACACAATGGGATAGTTTGCTCTTGTGCCCTTAATCATGTCTATCTAAAAATATGCCAGCTGTCTTCAATTGTTTTCCCCTTAGCCTTGCTTCCTATGGGATCTTACCTACCAACTCCCTGAGTCTGCTAAATCAGCCTTCTTTGAATAAATTGTCTTTATTTTGCTGTTTTCCCTCCTACTATCCCTTAGTATCATGAACTCTACCATTTCATGATCATTTTCACCCAAACTGCCTTCCGCTTTCAAATTCTCAACGAGTTTCTCCTAATATTTCAAAATTAAGTCTAGAACAGGCTCTTTCTCCAGCTTCTGGAAAAAAAAATTGTCTCCAATACATACCAAGAATTTGTTGGATAATCTGTACTCTAGTGTAGACAATATGTGATTAATTCTTCCATCGACCTACCTACCACCTCTTGGGTATTACCCCTGCTGAGGGGAGAACGCCTTCCATCTGTTTAAGTTGTCTATATTGAAGTGCTATGGCAGAAACGCTGCAGCATTATAAGTACCAACATGGGGAATTGGAAAATCCAACACTTGTCTTCTCAGAGTTCCCCGGTGGTTAATCATCCTCAGTGCTAAATATTTGGCCCAAATTTCTATTTGGAATTTGCCTGGATTCAGATTCCAGCCCATCGCTCTTGCTCAGCCTTTCTCTGATAGATTCATAGATTCATAGATTCTAAGGCTCGAAGGGACCTCGAGAGGTCATCAAGTCCACCCCCTGCCCTCATGGCAGGACCAATTACTGTCTAGACCATCCCTGATAGACATTTATCTAACCTACTCTTAAATATCTCCAGAGATGGAGATTCCACAACCGCCCTGGGCAGTTTATTCCAGTGTTTAACCACCCAGACTGTTAGGAACTTTTTCCTAATGTCCAACCTAAACCGCCCTTGCTGCAGTTTAAGCCCATTGCTTCTTGTTCTATCCTTAGAGGCTAAGATGAACAAGTTTTCTCTCTCCTCCTTATGACACCCTTTTAGATACCTGAAGACCGCTATCATGTCCCCTCTCAGTCTTCTCTTTTCCAAACTAAACAAACCCAATTCCTTCAGCCTTCCTTCATAGGTCATGTTCTCTAGACCATTAATTATTTTTGTTGCTCTTCTCTGGACCCTCTCCAATTTCTCCACATCTTTCTTGAAATGCGGTGCCCAGAACTGGACACAATACTCCAGTTGAGGCCTAACCAGCGCAGAGTAGAGCGGAAGAATGATTTCTCGTGTCTTGCTCACAACGCACCTGTTAATGCAGCCCAGAATCATGTTTGCTTTTTTTGCAACAGCATCACACTGTTGACTCCTATTTAGCTTGTGCTCCACTATAACCCCTAGATCCCTTTCTGACGTACTCCTTCCTAGACAGTCTCCTCCCATTCTGTATGTGTGAAACGGATTGTTCCTACCTAAGTGCAGCACTTTGCATTTCTCCTTATTAAACGTCATGCTGTTTACCTCTGACCATTTCTCCAATTTGTCCAGATCATTTTGAATTATGACCCTATCCTCCAAAGCAGTTGCAATCCCTCCCAGTTTGGTATCATCTGCAAACTTAATAAGTGTACTTTCTATGCCAATATCCAAGTCATTGATGAAGATATTGAACAGAGCCGGTCCCAAAACAGACCCTTGCGGAACCCCACTCATTATACCTTTCCAGCAGGATTGGGAACCATTAATAACTACTCTCTGAGTACGGTTATCCAGCCAGTTGTGCACCCACCTTATAGTAGCCCCATCTAAGTTGTATTTCCCTAGTTTATTGATAAGAATATCATGCGAGACCGTATCAAATGCCTTACTAAATTCTAGGTATACCACATCCACCGCTTTTCCCTTATCCACAAGACTCGTTATCCTATCAAAGAAAGCTATCAGATTGGTTTGACATGATTTGTTCTTTACAAATCCATGCTGGTTATTCCCTATCACCTTACCACCTTCCAAGTGTTTGCAGATGATTTCCTTAATTACTTGCTCCATTATTTTCCCTGGCACAGAAGTTAAACTAACTGGTCTGTAGTTTCCTGGGTTGTTTTTATTTCCCTTTTTATAGATGGGCACTATATTTGCCCTTTTCCAGTCTTCTGGAATCTCTCCTGTCTCCCATGATTTACCAAAGATAATAGCTATAGGCTCAGATACCTCCTCTATTAGCTCCTTGAGTATTCTAGGATGCATTTCATCAGGTCCTGGTGACTTGCAGGCATCTAACTTATCTAAGTGATTTTTAACTTGTTCTTTTTTTATTTTATCTTCTAAAACTTCCCCCTTCCCATTTGCATTCACTATGTTAGGCATTCCCTCAGACTTCTCGGTGAAGACCGAAACAAAGAAGTCATTAAGCATCTCTGCCATTTCCAAGTTTCCTGTTACTGATTCTCCCTCCTCACTGAGTAGTGGGCCTACCCTGTCCTTGGTCTTCCTCTTGCTTCTAATGTATTGATAAAAAGTTTTCTCTTTTCCCTTTATTCCTGCAGCTAGTTTGAGCTCATTTTGTGCCTTTGCCTTTCTAATCTTGCCCCTGCATTCCCGTGTTGTTTGCCTATATTCATCCTTTGTAATTTGTCCTAGTTTCCATTTTTTATAAGACTCCTTTTTATTTTTTAGATCTTGCAAGATCTCGTGGTTAAGCCAAGGTGGTCTTTTGCCACATTTTCTATCTTTCCTACCCAGCGGAATCGTTTGCTTTTGGGCCCTTAATAGTGTCCCTTTGAAATACTGCCAGCTCTCCTCAGTTGTTTTCCCCCTCAGTCTTGATTCCCATGGGACCTTACCTATCAGCTCTCTGAGCTTACCAAAATCCGCTTTCCTGAAATCCATTGTCTCTATTTTGCTGTACTCCCTTCTACCCTTCCTTAGAATTGTGAACTCTAGGATTTCATGATCACTTTCTCCCAAGCTGCCTTCTACTTTCAAGTTCGCAACGAGTTCCTCCCTATTTGTTAAAATCAAATCTAGAACAGCTTCCCCCCAGTAGCTTTCTCAACCTTCTGAAATAAAAAGGTGTCTGCAATGCAGTCCAAGAACTTATTGGATAGTCTGTGCCCCGCTGTGTTATTTTCCCAACATATATCTGGATAGTTGAAGGCCCCCATCACCGCCAAATCTTGGGATTTGGATGATTTTGTTAGTTGTTTAAAAAAAGCCTCATCCACCTCTTCCACCTAGTTAGGTGGCCTGCAGTAGACTCCTAGCATGACATCACCCTTGTTTTTTACCCCTTTTAGCCTAACCCAGAGACTCTCAACACTTCCGTCCCCTATGTCCATCTCCACCTCAGTCCAAGTGTGTACATTTGTAATATATAAGGCAACACCTCCTCCCTTTTCCCCCTGTCTGTCCTTCCTGAGCAAGCTGTCCCCATCCATACCAACATTCCAATCATGTGTATTATCCCACCAAGTTTCGGTGATGCCAACAATGTCATAGTTGAATTTATTTATTAGCACTTCCAGTTCTTCCTGCTTATTACCCATACTTCTCACATTTGTATACAGGCATCTAAGATACTGATTTGATCTTGCCTCCCAGTTTTGCCCTGACCCTCCTATCTCTTTGTCATTAGAGCCCACGCCCCCTCCTATTTCCGACCCATCTCCCAGGTCCCCATGTTCTCCACTTACCTGTGGG
Source organism: Macrochelys suwanniensis (assembly GCA_033296515.1). Lineage (NCBI taxonomy): Eukaryota > Metazoa > Chordata > Testudines > Chelydridae > Macrochelys > Macrochelys suwanniensis. Next base: position 763,242 of record CM065775.1, read on the forward strand.
CTTTGCTCACCTGTCCCCGTCGAACCTAGTTTAAAGCTCTCCTCACTAGGTTAGCCAGTTAGCCACTTTACAGAGCCCATTATTACCCATGGTTTTCTCTCCATGAAATTCTCCGCTTCATCACCTTTTTGATAAACTAAAGAGATATACACCTTCAAGTCTAACTATCCGGTCTTTTCTCTACCCTCCAATCATTTTTGTGGCTCTTTTCTGCCCACTCTCCAAGTTTTCAACACCTTTATTCAAATGTGGACCTCAGAACTGGATGCAGTTTGTTTCACCAATCCCATGTGCAGAGGTAAAATCCTTCCCCTGCTCTAACTCACCACTCCCCTGTTAACACATTTGAGAACCAGGGCTGGCGTTTCCACTAGTCAACCCTACGTGGTCGCCTAGGGTGGCAGGATTTTGGGGGCAGCACTTCGCCACTCTCGGCAGCATTTCAGCTGCGGCTCAAAACACGGCGGTGATTCGGCGGCAAAAAAAACGGTCGCAGAAACGCCGCCGAGAATGCAGCTTCAGAGGAGCTGCCGCCGAAGCGCCGCCGATTACGGCAGAGGAGCGCTGCCGCCTAGGGCAGCAAAAACCCTGGTGCCGCTACTGCTGAGGATGACATCATCCCTTTATGCTACAGCATCACACTGTTAGCTCACAATTAGTTTTATCCACAAGATCCCCTAAATCCTTTTCAGGGTCTTTCCATTGAATAATACAGTGCCCTAACCCTATCGATAGTACTGGTTGGGAACTGTCCATTTGAATGTAAATCAGTTTCATTTATTATTTTCCTCTCCTCTATCATATGCTCTCTTCTTTGTCTCTTGTGTAAACTAACGAGTCTCAGCCTTTTCTATCTGCTTCCCACATTCTTAATGCCAGTCTTGGAAATCCCTTTTATATATGCTATATCCTTAATAGAGACTGGGTGACCAATACCGAACACATCTCCCGAACATGTTATTCTCCATCCGATAACTTAGGGATCTGAACATTGCTTTTGTTCTGTCCGCTGCTGTGAATGAGCAGGTGTTTCTTTAGAGCTGATATCAAATGTGCCCAGGTCTTCTCCCTAGATATGTTCTAGTTAGGATGTTTCTCCCATCACATTTTTTCGGGCAAAAGATTGGTTTATTCCACTCTCAGGTTTTGAGCAACTGGATGAATGGGAAACTCCCTACAGTATGGACTCCCAATCCTGGCTCTCATTGCATTAAGGAATAATAATGGATAACAAGTATCCACACTTCTGTTTTCTGCTGATGCCTCTTAGGGTTCCCTAACCAGAAAGTGTAAGAATTACTAATATAGGAAGCACCACAAGATATGGAATTGGATTTAGTAGGTTCGTTGTTCATAGTGTGGTAAACCCAGGATTAACAGCTACACAGAAGGGGTTAGTAATTAGTCCCAGGGGGTTAAAAAGCCGCTCCCTATCCACTGAGGAGAGATGACTACGGGGAAATAAGATTCAGGTGGGAAAGGGGTTACTAGGGAGCTAATTAGGTCCAGCTGGTTGCAACTTCTGGAGACCTTTTTAAACCCTCCCCTGTGTGAATGGAGGAGGGGTGTAAGAGTGTGAGAGAAGCAGGGAAGCTGCTTGTAGGCTGAGTGCAGCAAGACACCGAAGCCTTCCTGGAAGGAGGGCTGAATTTCCACCTCAGAAGGGACGGAAAACAAACACAAGCGACTGACCGGGGGAAGGTAGAGCCGGACCCTGTGCAACCCGTAAGGGTTTGCCTTGCCCAAGCCTGTGTCTCCAAGGCTAAAAGGACTGAGTCTGCTGAGGAGAAGCAGGTACTTTGCCACAAGAGTCATTTTCTCTCAATAATGAAAATGTAATTTTTCAGTGTGTGAAGAGCGATCAATCTGCTTCTGCCATGAGAATAGCCTCCACTACTGCACGTAGTGTCTCATATTAACATTAAAAGAACGAGGAGTACTTGTGGTACCTTAGAGGCTAACAAATGTATTTGAGCATAAGCTTTCGTGGGCTACAGCTCATTTTATCAGATACATAGAATGGAACATACAGTACGAAGGTATATACACAGAGAACATGAAAAGGTAGAAGTTGCCATACCAACTCTAAGAGGCTAATTAACTAGGATGAACTATTATCAGCAGGAGAAATACACTTTTGTAGTGAGAATATAGGTGGCCCATTTCACACAGTAGAGAAGAAGGTGTGAGGATACTTAACATGGGGAAATAGATTCAATTTGAGTAATGACCCAGCCACTCCCAGTCTCTGTTCAAACCTAAGTTGATGGTATCTAGTTTGCAAATTAATGCCAGTTCAGCAGTTGTCGCTCATATTAACGTTGTCTCTCCATTCAGGCATTTCTACTGCGACCATCACCCGAGACCCTGGGAACACACAGGAAGTCAGGGGAACATACGATAAATGCAGGAGACACCCTTATGCCTCAGAGTTGGACACCTTCTCCGCTACTCCATGTCAGATTCCAACACAACCGACTTCATCAACCCCTCCACCTTCATCCTAGTTGGCATTCCTGGCCTAGAGGCAGCCCATATCTGGATCTCCATCCCCTTCTCTGCTATGTATGCCATAGCCATGTTAGGGAACTTCACCATCCTGTTCATCGTGAAGAGGGAGCCGAGCCTCCATGAGCCCATGTACTATTTCCTCTGCATGCTGGCCATCACTGACCTGATCGTGTCCACATCCAGCCTACCCAAAATGCTGAGCATCTTTTGGTTCAATTCCAGGGAGATCAGTTTCAGTGCCTGCCTCACTCAGATTTACTTCATTGCCTGCTTCTTAACGATGGAGTCTGGAATCCTTGCAGCCATGGCTTTTGATCGCTACGTGGCCATCTGCAACCCTCTGAAACATTCCACCATCCTGACAAACTCTGTTGTGGCCAAGATAGGCCTGGCCGTGGTGCTGCGCAGTGGCATACTCACATTACCCTACCCCTTCCTGGTGAGGCGATGGCCATATTGCAGAACCAACATCATCCCCCAACCCTATTGTGGGCATATAGCTGTGGTGAACCTGGCCTGCGCCGACATCCGCATCAGTAGTTACTATGGACTGTTTGTTCTTTTCTCTGTGATGGGAATGGACGTGATTTTTATCATCGTGTCTTATATTCAAATACTCCGGGCCATCTTCCGCCTCCCCACAAAGGACGCCCGGCTCAAAACTTTTGAGACCTGCGTCTCCCATCTTTGTGCCATCTCAGCTTTCTACATCCCAGATTTCTTCTCCTCTCTCACTCAACGGTTTGTCAATAATGTGCCTCGGCACTTCCTCGTTCTCATTGCCAGTGTGAACTTGCTTGTGTCCCCCATGCTACACCCCATCATTTACGGGGTGAGGAGCAAACAGATCCGGGGCAGGCTGCTCCAGCTCTTTATTCATAAAGAGACGTAAATGTTTTCTCCCTGTGCTCTGGCTCTCAGATTGAGCTCTGTGCAGAGCTGCTGGTGCATGGTGCTGGGGCCTCTTCCCTGAGTCACTTACTGGGCAGACAGAGAGACATTAAACCCCTTTACTGTCCTTCCTCTGCTCTGTCGATCAGGTGAACTGGGGAGTCAGTCTATGGATACTACACTGGGTTGCCACATTTCTAATTGTAGCTGGATACCTGAAATTGCAATCTTGCTACATCTCTTCTGTGAAGCCTTGACCGTCCTGCGACTTTTATCCCCAAGGCTCTGCCCCTGTCACTTGCTCCTGTCTTCCCCTCCCCTTGTCAGCAGTGACCCAGTCATCTCTAAAACCAGTATGTTCTCACATTTTATTGCAAGTCACTTAAGGGACACTGGTTAGTGTTAAAATGTTAATGTTTATTCTTACTTTGTCACTAACTCTGTGGAGAGAGAGAGACCCCGTCAGGACTCCTGGGATCAATCTCAGCTCCGGGAGTGGAGTGTGGTATAGTCATAGAATCGTAGAATATCAGGGTTGGAAGCGACCTCAGGAGGTCATCTAGTACAACCCCTGGTGTGACGGGTTGGGATCACAGAAACCAGCTTGGTGCTGCCACCTGGTGTGCCAAAGATACTTCTGCCCCTGCTTCCAGGCCTTTTCCAGCTTGGGACTCCCGAATCCTGTCTGTTTTGAGCCAGATTCCACTGATCTGCTGCAAACACAGACCCAGGTCCCCTAACAACTGTAAGGCTCCTGGACGTAGCCCAGGAAGTGTGCGCGCCCTTGACACCCAGGTGCCCAGCTCCCAATGAGGTTCAAACCCTTAATAAATCCATTTTACCCTGTATAAAGCCTATACAGGGTAAACTCATAAATAGTTCGCCTTCTATTTCAAAAATAGAAAGATATGCACAGCTGTTTGCCCTTCCCCCAGGTACCCACTCGTACTCCAGGTAACTTAACAGGTAAAAATGATTTTAATAAGTACATTAAGTAGGATTTAAGTGATTCCAATTAGTGACAGACAGAACAAAGTGAATTACTAAATAAAATAAAATAGAACACGTAAGTCTATGTCTAATCACCCTGTGTACAGATAAAAACCTCACCAGGTCCAGTAAACTTCCCTGCACAGGCTATCTTCCTCCTAGCCTGGGTCCAGCAATCGCTCACCCCCCTATTGTCTTTGTCCTTTGTTCAGTCTCTTTCAGGTGTGTCCTTGGGGGGTGGAGAGTCTCTCTCTGTAGCCAGCTGAAGACAAAATGGAGGGGCCTCCCCAGAATTTAAATAGTCTTTCTCCCCTGGATGGAGGCTCCTCCCCACTCCCTGTGTAGCATAATGTTGCCCTGGAGTTTTGGGATCACATGGGCAAGTCACATGCCGAGGCACAATTCCGAAACTAGCCCAGTGACATTTATGGCCAGGCACAGATGTGGATTGGTGTCTGGGACTCCTTTTGTCTGTTAAGTGTTTGCACTTAACTTGCACATTCTTTCCTCCAGACATGATCCCATGCTTTTACCAAGGCTATGTATAAAACCAGCAAATATACAACCAATATTCATAACTTCAACTATAACAATGAGACATTCATACAAACAGGAGGAATAGATTCAGTAGATCATAACTTTTACAGAGATATGTTACATGGCACATGTAGCATAAAACATATTCCAGTTACATCGTATATACATTTATAATATATATATATATACTTTCTTCAGGTATGTGAGTAACAAGAAGAAAGTCAAGGAAAGTGTGGGCCCCTTGTGGGGCAGAGGGGGAGGTTTAGGTTGGATATTAGGAAAACCTTTTTCACTAGTAGGGTGGTGAAGCACTGGAATGGGTTACCTAGGGAGGTGGTGGAATCTCCTTCCTTAGAGGTGTTAAAGGTCAGGCTTGACAAAGCCCTGGCTGGGATGATCTAGTTGGGGTTGGTCCTGCTTTGAGCATGGGGTTGGACTAGATGACCTCCTGAGGTCCCTTCCAACCCTGAGATTCTATGATTCTGTGATAAGCAGCTCCCCATAAAGTCTTATGGGGGACACCGTCACACCCGGCTCAAAGCAGGACCAGTTCCCAACGAAAACATTCGAGCCAGGTTTTAGTCAAGCCTGACCTTCAAAATCTCTAAGGAAGGAGATTCCTCCACCTCCCTAAGTAACCCATTCCAGTGCTTTACCACCCTGCTAATGAAAAAGTTTTTCCTAATATCCAACCTAAACCTCCCCTACTGCAACTTGAGACCATTACTCCTTGTTCTGTCAACTTCTACCACTGAGAACAGTCTAGATCCATCCTCTTTGGAACCCCCTTCCAGGTAGTTGAAGGCTGATATCAAATCCCCCCTCATTCTTCTCTTCTGCAGATTAAATAATCCCAGTTCCCTCAGCTTCTCTGCATAAGTCATGTGCTCCAGCCCCCTAATCATTTTTGTTGCCCTCCGCTAGACTCTTTCCAATTTTTCCACATCCTTCTTGTAGTGTGGGGCCCAGAACTGGACACAGTACTCCAGATGAGGCCTCACGAACGCAGAATAGAGGGGAATGATCACATCCCTTGATCTGCCAGCAATGCCCCTATTTATACAGCCCAATTGTCGTTATCCTTCTTGGCAACAGGGGCACACTGTGGAGTCATTTCCAGGTTCCCATTTACTGTAACCCCTATGTCCTTTTCTGCAGAACTGCTGCCTCACCACTTGGTTTCCAGCCTGTAGCGGTTCATGGGATTCTTCCGTACTAAGTGCAGGACTCTGCACTTGTCCTTGTTGAACCTCATCAGATTTCTTTTGGCCCAATCCTCTAATTTCTCTAGGTCCCTCTGTATCCTGTCCCTACCCGCCAGCGTATCTACCACTCCTCCCAGTTTAGTATTATCTGCAATCTTGCTGAGGGTGCAATCCATCCCATCCTCCAGATCATTAAGACAGCAGGAGGCAGATACATCTGGGGTCTAAATAAGAAGATCAGAATGGCCATACTGGGTAAAACCAATTCCAGACTTCCTTGGGTGAGGGGTGGGTGGGGAAAACCCAGTCAGGAATTCTTGATTGGGCTCCTGTCACAAGAGTCCCCCCAGCCCCATTCCTGTCTAGAGCTGTATTCAGTTAATTCAGAGATGAAAAGGAAATAGTATTAGCTGGAACTTGGGTGCAATAATATAATTTTCTATACGTCTCTTTAAAGTTTCTGGTGAACTCTCTATAAACTGCTTAATGGATAATTACCTTATGTTAATCCAGGTAGTTAATTACCAGTGATGTTTAGGTAATGGAAGGTTACTTTAAAAGCCTATTGTTCACCCAAGGACTCCTGTGCTGCCCAGGAACTGTAAAAAGGGCTCCTGGAACCTGATCCTTTTGATCTCAGATCTGCATAAGCATCATCAGGGGAAGCTTGAGTCACAAGACTCTGGTCTCCAGTTACACCCTGGACCAACCTGACAATGAATATTTCAACATTGGACTATAATCTCTTGACTAGTTCGGAAAGAACTCTGTGGAACTCTGAAGCCAGCCAGCTCTACTATGCAACTGATTTAAAATCTCTAATCATGTCTCTGTGTATAATTATCTTAATCAATACTCTCTCTTTTTAAATAAATCTGAGTTTCGTTAATAAGAATTGGATCTGAGTGAGCATTTGGGTAATATCTGAAATATTCATTCATCTGGGAGGTGATGTGTACAATCCTTTGGGATTGGTAGAACTTTATTATGTGATGAACAAGATTTTCGATAATAATCATCATACTTAACTTGGCTGTCTGTGGGAGCCCAAGGCTGGGATGCTTTAAGAGAACTTTGTTTTGTCTTCTGTATAAGCAGTAAAGCATTGCGAAAGCTGTTTTGTTGCGGCCTTGCTAAATCCAAGTATTAGAATAACCACCCATTTTGGAGATTGTCAGCCCCGTTCCTTGCAGTTTGCTCTAACTGAGCAATCTTAGAATGGGGCCCCTTGATACTCCTTTCACAGATAGTGTCAGGGTTCCCTCCCCACTCTGAACTCTGGGGTACAGATCCGGGGAACCGCATGAAACACTCCCTAAGATTATTTCTTCCAGCTTAGGTTAAAACTTGCCCAAGGCACAAATCCTTTCTTTGTCCTTGGACGGTATTGCTGCCACCACCAAGTGCTTTAGACAAAAATGAAGGAGAAAGGACCACTTGGGGTCCCTGTTTCCCCAAAATATTCCCCCAAACACCTTCACCCCATTTCCTTGGGAGGCTTGAGAGTAATATACTAACCAATTCGTTACAAGGGAGCACAGACCAAACCCCTGGGTTTTTAGGACATTGAAAATCAATCAGGTACTTAAAAGAAGAATTTTATTTTTAAAAAAAAGTAAAAATCACAGCTGCGAAACCAGGATGGAAGGTAACTTTACAGGGTAAATACAAAGATTTAAAACACAGAGGGTTCCCCTCTCGGGTTAGCTTCAAATTCACAAAAACCAGGAATAAAACTCCCTCTTATCATAGGGAAAATTCATAAGCTAAAATAAAAAGATAATCTAACACGTTTCCTTGCCTTTACTTCAAAATCTGTAATTTTAGATGTATCCTTTCAGTTATCTTTTCAAGAGATAGTTTACCTGTTTGGTCTCTCTCTCTATCCAGAGAGGGAACAAACAAAGAGAGCACAAACAAAAGCACTCCCCCCACCTCTGATTTGAAAGTATCTTCTTTCCTTATTGGTCCTTTTGGTCAGGTAACAACCAGGTTATTTGAGCTTCTTAACCCCTTATTGGTAAAGTGATTTTTTACCTCTGGCCAGGAGGGATTTTATGTTACTGCATACACAAAAAGGTGTTACCCTTCTGTCAGGGTTACCTCCCCACTCTGAACTCTAGGGTAAAAACGTGGGGATCCACATGAAGACCCCCTAAGCTTATTTCTACCCGTTTAGTTTAAAACCCCCAAGGTACAAAATTCCCTGCACCCTGAGAAATGCTTCTCTCGCTGCCACCATCAAGTGTTTTAAACAGGAATCTGGGAAAGGAACCACTTGAAGTTCCCCTTCCCCCCAAAAAACCCTCTCAAGCCCGTACACCCCCTTTCCTGGGAAGCTTGAGAATAATCTCCTAACCAATTGGTTACACAGTGATCTAAAATCCCACCCCTGAGGTTTTAGAACCATAGAAAACAGTCAGCTTCTTAAAAGAAGGATTTTATTAAAACAAAGAAGGTAAAATCATCTCTGTAAAATCAGGATGGTAACTATTTTACAGGGTACTTGTATCAGTCATGCAAGGTACTCACAAACTTCAACAGGACTTTATTCCAAAAGGGAAACCTCTTTACTCAGTTGCTGCTGCACCCTCTGTAGCTTTCTCAGCCCTTCAACTCCCTCCTCCCTCCTTCCTGTTTCCTGTCCTTACAGACTCCCAGGAGCCAGTGCTCCCAGTTCTAATAATTGTAAGCAACATCTAAACACCACATTCCCTCCTCTCTTAAGAAACTCTCCCAATTAAAATAACATTGTTGTTCTAACCACAGGAACAAATATGAAACAAGACACTATACTGTTGGCAGAAATATTACACTGAAAACACTGTAGATACTACATAACAGTCTCTAGTCCAGACAGGTGGTCGTCTGGGTCTGACAGGCCGCCTCTCAAGCCCCGGTTCCAGTGCAAAGTCTTGTTGTGTGGGTGCTACGGTGAAGTCATCCCATGCAGACTGGGTGTTAGCATAATCTCCTCTTGGTGCATAGGCAGGTGCAAGATAAGAAGCATTCCATACCCGTCCATCAGAAAGTCGATAGGTGTAAGGTCCCTTCTTCTCTATGATTTTAAGAGGAGCTGTAACTTTATGGTCCCCTTTGCATAAAATTCCAGGTTTTCGTATTCTAATGAAGGAACCACAGTCAAACTTTGGTTCTTTAGCACCCCGCCACTTGTCTGTGAAAGCCTTTGACTTTTCTTGGTTCTGTTCAACTGTTTTTCTCACATCATCCTCATTTGGGGCATCAGGTCGTGCCTTTAACAATCCAGCAATGTTCAGTTTAGTATTCATCTGTTTCCCATGCAGTAACTCTGCGGGTGATCTTTGCGTTGTGGCATGTCATGTAGCCCGGTATGCTTGCAAGAAATCAGTAGTGAAGGGAATCCACAATCGCCCTTCTAGTTTAGCCGTTTGCAAACTCTCTTTCAAACTTCTGTTAAACCGTTTGCTTTCCCCATTGGCTTGAGGGTAGTATAGGGATGACCTTCTGTGTAAAATGTTCCTCTCTGCTAGAAAAGTTTCAAACTCCAGGGAAGTAAATTGACTACCATTATCTGAAACCAGTTCTTTGGGGTTACCTTCCCTGCTAAAAACTGAAGAGAGGAACTTAATTACTGTAGCAGAAGAGATTTGGGATGTAAACGCTACCTCAGGCCATTTACTGAAATAGTCTATTAAAATGATGGCATACCGGCAGTCAATTGGAGCAGTATCAAAGGATCGTACAATGTCAATCACCACTTTTTCCCATGTTGATTCTTCAGAATCAATGACATCATTTTTTGGAAGGCACTTGGGGTAGATGCGAGACCATATGGAACACGTTTAAAACAAAATAGTCCCTCATGTGTAATAAATGCTGTGAGGTCTCTGCTATCTTCATGCAACATAACCTGGTAGTATGCAGTCTGCAAATCAAGAGTGGAGAACATCTTTGCTCCACGGAGTTCTGCAAATACTTCTTCTATGTGAGGGAGAGGATGACTGTCAATCACAATAGCTTTATTTGGCTCCCTTAAATCCACACAAAGGTGAATGCCTCCACACTTCTTCTGCGTCACTACTATAGGTAAAACCCATTCTGAGGAGTCAATCTCTTCAATAATGTCCTTTTGAACAAGTTTTCTAAGTTCCTCTGAGACAGTGTCCCTGACTGAAAATGGTAAGCACCGTAACTTCTGTCGTACAGGCATCACATTATTCCGCATTTTAACTTTATGCAGAAACCCATAAGCACAGCCGAGTTTCTCCTCGACCTGGTGTTGGGTCCCAGCTGAAACTGGTGTGTGTACTGCAAGAGTGCTTTGCTGAGGAAGATCAATTCACCCATTAACTACCCTGAGATTTAAAGCAGCCAATAAATCTCTGCCAAGGATAGGGGTGCTTTTGTGGACAATGTAGAACTCTGCAGTTACACAGCGATCACCAAAAGTAACTATTGCTGGCAGGCAGCCATGTACTGGAATATGTTTTTTCAAATAGCACACCAAGTGAAGTTTGGGTTCAGTAAGAGGCACATCTTTAAAGTATTTCAAATAGATGGAATCAGGTAGTATAGATACTGCTGAGCCAGTGTCCAACATTAGCTGAATGGAGTGTGATATGCCTGCAGATTTGGTGGAAATGTTTACAGTGCACTTTATTTGTTCTGGAATATGTGCAGTAGTGATTCTGTCCACACTCAGCACAGTAACTTCTGGTATTGTATCTGCATGCACCTGTTGGTTGAACTGGCTGCTGCAACATACTTTAGCAAAATGCCCAATCATATTTTCTATATGTCTCTTTAAAGTTTCTGGTGAACTCTCTATAAACTGCTTAATGAATAATAATCTTATATTAATCCAGGTAGTTAATTACCAGTGATGTTTAGGAAAGAGAAGGTTACTTCAAAAGCCTATTGTTCACCCAAGGAATCCTATGCTGCCCAGGATCTGTATAAAGGGGTCTTTGAACATGGTCCTTTTTTTCTCAGACCTGTTGAATGCATCATCAGGGGAAGCTTGAGTCATAAGACTCTGGTCTCCAGTGACACCTTGGACCGTCCTGATAATGAATATTTCAACATTGGACTATAATCTCTTGACTAATTCTGAAAGAACTCTGTGGAACTCTGAAGCCAGCCATCTCTACTATGAAACCGACTTAAAAACTCTACTCATGTCTCCGTGTATAATTATCTTTTAACCAACACTCTCTCTTTTAAAAATAAATCTTAGTTTACTTAATAAGAATTGGCTCTAAGTGAGCATTTGGGTAATATCTGAAATATTCATTCCTCTGAGAGGTGATGTGTATAATTGTTTGGGATTGGTAGAACTTTATTATATGATGAACAAGATTTTCAATAATAATCATCATACTTGACTTGGCTGTCTGGGTGGGAGCCCAAGGCTGGGATGCTTTAAGGGAACTGTGGTTTGTCTTCTGTGTAAGCAGTAAAGCATTGCGAAAGCTGTTTTGTTTCTGCCTTGCTAAATCCAAGTATTAGAATAACCACCTGTTTCGGGGATTGTCAGCCCCATTCCTTGCAGTTTCTGTTCTTTCCGAGTTCCAAGCCCGCAAGGACTCTAGAAATTAATACTGGCCACTTCAGGCTGGTATTAAACTCCCAAGGTTACAGCTTTTCTCTGACCTTGGATTGGTAGATGCTGCCACCACCCAGGTGCAGGTCCCCTTTGAGAGCCCAGGAAGGCTCACTTACGAATTCCTTCCTATGGGGTACCCTCAAGCCTTTTCACCCCCTCCCCCCAGTGAAGAGCTGAGAAAGAAACCACCTGTTGCCACCAGCTAATTAACAAAAAAAAATCACATATGCCCAAACCTCTTAAGACATCCATGCTCAGCTTCCTGAACTTCTTGGCATTATTTGACACTGCTGGCAATGAGATAGCCCATCATGACTAATAGCCCTTAATAGACCTATTGTCCATGAGCTTCTATGGTTATTATTGGACCCCTGTGATAGTTTTGGCCTTTACAACATCACCTGGTAAAGTATTCCACAGATTGACTCTGAAGAAATACTTTATTTTGTTTGTTTTAAATCTGCTGCCTATTAATTTCATTGGGTGCTCCCTAGTTTTTGTGTTATGTGAAGGAGTAAATAACTTTTCCTTATTTATTTTTCCACACCATTCATGATTTTATAGAATTTATATCATATCCCCCCCTTAGTTGTCCCTTCAACAAACTGGAAAGTCCCAGGTTTTTTAATCTCTCGTCCTATGGAAAGTGTCCATACCCCTAATCATTTCTGTTGCCTTTTATGTACCTTTTCCAAATCCAATATATTTTTTTTTCAGATTGGGCGATCAGATATGTGCACAGGATTCAAGATGTGGATGTACCATGAATATATAGAGAGGCAACATGATATTTTCTGTCTAATTATCTACCCACTTCCTAGTGATTCCCAACATTCTCTTAGCTTTTTTTGATTGCCACTGTACATTGTGAATATGTTTTCAGAGTACTATCCACATTTACTTTAAGATCTCTTTCTTAATGGGTAGCAGTTAATGTAGACCCTATCCTTTGGTGTTGTGGAAACCAGTGTTAAAGGATTAGACTATAGGCCCCTCAGTTATATCAAGACAGAGAACATTACAGTTAAGTCTGAAGTCTCATACTGCGAAACTTGGGAAAGCAGACTCTGTGTCTGATCCGGGAGGGAAAACAACACAGAGTTAATGTGACCTAACCTTGGAGATAATGATGTTGTGAGAACAGAAGTGAGACAAGTGAGAAAATACTGGAATGGGCAGTACATAACATAAATAATTGCAGATGTTTTTAATTAATGCATTCCACAAAAGAGTATAAATATTTGTGGCTTATTGTCTGTACTTTGAAGAAACTGAGGCAGAGATGCTCTCTGTCAGCTGTGTTTCTTCCCTGGCAATTGCTTGAAATAAAGCTGTCTCTGATTTTGTTGCATTCCCACCTGAGAGTGAGGATTTATTTTTTTCCACAATTATGGTGTCTTTCCTCAGATGGTTTGGCCCAGCTGAGACAGAGGCAGCTGCTGAGGACTGCCCCCCCCACCCCTCGAACTCCAAGGTGCCAACTCAGAGGTAAGAGATATTTTGCAATCTCTACTGGGGTATCGGAGGAGGACTGGCCGTGGAGCTTTCTGTCCCTTTTTGGGCTCACACCATGCGAACCTTTTGATTGTGCAAGAGGATCAGACGCAGAGTGGTGTTGGGGAATTGGGTGCCCCATGTAAGGTCATTGATATGCGTGCTCAGGGCTGGGAAATGTGTTGTTGCTCCAGGGTAAGGCAGTGTGTGGCTTAGGTCAGACCTATTTTGGGTTGTGGGGTTGTGGTGACCCCCCAGGTAAGGGCGTTGTGGTGATGTCCTTAGAGAGGTTGTGGTGACCTCTCAAGTGAGGGATTGTGGTGACCCCTCAGGTAAGAACGCAGGTGTGTTCAGTCCAGCTGGAAAGATTAAGGGGTTGTGGTGATCCCTGATTATGGGTGTTGTGGTGACGTCCAGGGTGTTGTGGTGATGCCCTGAGAGAGGTTGTGGTGACCTCTCAGGTATAGGAAATTGATGCATCGTGGTATGAATAAATTTCTGTATTTCTTCCCTTGCAATTTCTTGAAATAAAGCTGTCTCTGATTTTGTTGCATTCCAACCTGAGAGTGAGGATTTATTTTCTTCCACAGTGTATATAGTTGGGATCATATTTAGCCATGTGCATTACTTTACATTGATCAACCCTGAATGTAATCTGCCAATCAGTTGCCCGTTCCCCCAATTTTGTGAGATCTTTTTGTCACTCTTCAAAGTCTTCTTTGGACTGAACTAGCTTGATTAATTTTAAATAATCTGCAAATTTTGCCACCTCCCTTTCCTGATCATTTATGAATGTCGGGGACTCGAACCCAGATGGCACGGTTCGTTATCTGACCACAGAGAGACAGGCAACACCAGCAAGGTCCAAACACAAGCTCTTTCTTGAGGAGTGCACACAACAATAGAGAGCAGCCCGTCCCCAGAGAGAACCAGCTGCCCCTTAAACAACTAATACATTTTTATAGACAGTTCCGTCGCATCATAGATTATTTATTAAGCGGCCCACCCTCCTTTGTTAGTTAGAAGCTACCTACTATACATGCATCCCCATCCCCCTATTAGTACCCGCCTTAAGCAAGTCGTAATGCTTCGCCAACTTTCTTATCAGCATGGTTGTCAGGCACCAGAAACTAGGGAGTTAAGAACAGACAAGGAACAGAAACAGGGAGTGAAGACACTGAGTCTTCACAAAAACAGGGAGTGAGAACAGTGAGCCTCCTTATGTAAACAAACTGTTCCCAGCACATCTGGTACAGGAATGCAGCTCCCCCTTATCTCACTTTCTGCAGCAAAGCAATTATGCCTTCAATTCTACCCAGTTCGCTCAGGGACTTCCCAGCAACCCCCATTGGCCTCACTTTGGTTCGGCTGGCATAACGGCCTATGCTCAATTTCTTGCCTAACAGTTCCCCCTTTGTCCCTAGAGTGCTGGAGGGACTCTTGGGACACACTAGCTGTTGTGAGAAGTGAGCTTGAAAGTAATCACTGCTGGGCGGAGCACAATTTGGTACGTATCCAACAGCCACATCTTAACAGAACATACAAAACTATCAGGCCACAAATAATCCCAACAGCACTGCGAAGCAAATTATGAAGCCAGCCACCTATGTCCGGAACCCAATGAAAGAGGTTGCTTCACCAAGAGTTGACCTGCTCACCCCCATGGTCCTTTGCTACAAGTATGAGGTGGTTTGCTCTGTCCCAGGTGGCGTTATAAACATCCGGATCATATACACCGCACTCTTGGCCGATTAATGCACATGTTCCTCCCTGAGAGGCCAGCAAAATATCCAACGCCAAGCGGTTCTGGAGAACCATCTGTCTTAACTTACTTTGTTCAGTTGCCAAATCCACCACGGCATCGGCAGTGGTATTTTCCATAATCTTCAAAACTCCCTGAAGTCGCATTACCCCTTCTTCAATTCACCAGGTGGTTCCTTCACAAGCGAAAGCAAACCCTGCACAATCGCCTGTCCAATCAGTCAGAGCTCGCCAAGTAAGGCGAGACCCCCTAAAATCTTTTTCAGCCCTCCTCACATTTCTGATTTTCCCTCTAGGAAGATGGGTGCAATAAACCACACGTGGCTCTAACCAGGCCAAATAGCAGGATCCACCCCATGACGGAGGAAGGGCTAGGTATGCTTTGTTACCACACACCCAGTATACCCCAAAAAGGGTAGGAAAAATCTTGGTCCAAGTATTATTGCTTATCGTGTACCATCCTGTCCAAGATGGGAGGAGGGAAAATGTAGCCGTTGAGGCGTTAGCGGAGCATAAACACATAGTATGATTTGGCAGGTTATACTCAAGCGTGCAATTTATAACCAAATGGTCAATCAGTTTGTGACCCTTATACAGGAAGTGCTCTTGCCCATGTACACTTTGTGCCGGAGAAACTGTGCCACACGGAGGTGCACGAGGGTGCCCCATCCAAGAGAGAGATATTAGGACCCCTCTTACTTCCAAAATGAGTGTCATTATAATAGGCTGTACACTCACTATTGCCAAGTGCTATTCTCCCTTCTTTCAAGAGGCACCACTGACCAATTCTCTTCCAAACTATTAGATACCTGCTATCAGAGATGTCGGTATCAGCCCAGGTAATATTTAGATTACCCGAAGAGTCCTTCCAGGATGGGGCCCAGGTCATATTCAGTGCACTGAGGGGAATAGGAACCATGGGAAGGCCTTTCTGGCTATCAGCTGGCATCAACGAGCACACCCAGCATGAAGAATTATGTAAGGCTGGCATACGGGTTTTCATTTCATGGGCAAGGCGTATAAAGGTATTAGGACTGTGAGACTCTATAGTCTCTACTCTTCGAACCTCCAAGAAAGAAAGATAACAAATAGCAAACAGATAAAAAACAGAATAACCCAGGCCAGCAAACGAGGCCATCCTTTCCGAAAAAGGACACCACCATGTTAAGGCCTTGTCAGCTGCAGCCGAAGCTTCAGGTCGCCCAAAGGGGTTGCAGTCCATTTGTCTCAAGCACAGATGTCATCTGCTTCTGGTTCACCCGGTTCACGGTGGGATGAATGTGCGTGGCTCCCTCGAAGTCCGACACCGTCTGCTTCTGGGAAACCTTTTTCCAGGTCAGGCTCCCTACCGGTGTTCCTCTTGACTCTTGTATGATGGATCCAGGTGGGCAGCTCCCTTACGCGAATGGCAGTAGGGCTCACCAGAAGAGTCTCGAAGGGTCTTAGCCACTGTGGTTGAAGCGGAGTCTTCTTATATGCTTTCACCCACACAGGATCACCTGGTAAAAAAGAATGAACAGCTTCCCACAAAGGTAAGGACTGGGAGTGTGCAGAATACTGCTGTAATGTCACTAGATGGCGCTGCAACGATTTCACATAAGTCTCTGTTGCTGTGGTCATATCAGTATCATTGGGAACTGATATCAAAGGAGCAAAAGTTGGAGGTACATGTCCAAACAGGATCTCATAAGGTGACAGTCTAGTTCTAGCATTTGGAGTTGTTTGAATGGTATAGAGAGCAAGAGGAAGGACTGTAGTCCATCTCATATTGAGTTCTCGGCATAATTTTGTCAAAAGATTTTTCAGAGTTCCATTCATACGTTCCACCTGTCCTGAACTCTGGGGGTGCCAGGGAGCGTGAAAAGCCCATTTTGTTCCTACCGCTTTGGTCAGTTCGTTACAAATCTTTGCTTTGAAATGAGTACCTCGGTCAGAGTCAATTATTTCAGGGGGGCCAAATCTTGTTATAACTTTATTAAGTAATACCTTACATACCGTAGTTGCAGTAGCTCGAGCGGTGGGATAGGCTTCCACCCATCCAGTGAGCTGGTCTATTATAACTAATAAATGCCGTTTTCTGTCAGAGGGAAGTAAATCGGTAAAATCAATCTGTAAATGCTCCATAGGTCTATGAGCCCATCTGTGCCCCCTAGGCTTGCTTATTAACACACCTGGGATTACATTGCTTGCACAGAGCACACTTCTTTACTGTCCTTCTGGCTACTTCGTGAAGGCCAGGGGAAACAAATGGTTTTAAAATAATCTGGGCCATTTTATTTGCTCCCAAGTGCGTGTTTTTGTGGATCTGTTCCACCACTGCACTCTGTTGACTTTTAGGTAAAACAAAACGACCATCACATTCCCAAAGTCCCATCGAAGTGGGCTTAGCTCCCCATTTCTCCCAGATTATTTTCTCACTATCTGGGGCTTGCTGTTGCCAGGTTAAAAGAGGTGAGCGTAAATCTAGTTGAGTACTTTGTAAGGCAGCAGGTTTAGCAGCCTCATTGGCCAAGCGGTTTCCTACTGATACAGGATCAGTGTGTTTGGTGTGAGCCCTGCAGTGAATAACCGCAATTTCCTGAGGGGCTTGAATAGCTTGCAGCAATTCAGCTATCTCTGTACCATGAGCAATTTGAGCCCCTGAGGAAGTAATAAATCCTTTCTCCTTCCAAATGGCTCCAGTGGCATGACACACGCCAAAAGCGTATTTAGATTCAGAATAAACATTAACCCTTTTTCCTCTAGCATACAAACAGGCAGCTGTTAAAGGCTGCAACTCAGCTGACTGAGCGCTTGTTCCAGGTGACAAAGGTTTCCCTGTTAATACCCTATGACCATCAGTAACTGCATATCCCGAATGTCGCACTCCATTCCGAACAAAAGCAGATCCATCTACAAACAATTCTAATTCCGGATTAGACAGAGGAACATCAGTAAGATCAGGTCATGGAGTCGATACCTGATCCAGAACTTGTAAGCAGTCATGTACTGTCTCCTGACTATCAGTACGAGGCAACAAAGAAGCTGGATTTAAGTTTGCACATCTCTTTAAGGTAACCCCATGAGTCATTAGCAGAGTCACCTCGTACCTGGACAGCCTTTGATTCCTTAAGTGTTTGTGCTGCCGAGAATTTAACAAGCTTGCCACAGCGTGAGGAGTGTGCACCGTTAAAGGGTGTCCCAAAACGATTTCTTGAGCCTTTTCTACCAACAGTGCAGCCTCTGCCACATTCCTAAGGCAGCCTGGGTGACCCTTAGCCACTGAATCTAATTGTCTTGAAAGATATGCCACAGGTCTGAGAGCATTTCCAAATGACTGTGTTAGTACTCCAGAAGCTACTCCTTTTATCTCATGTACGTACAAATCAAAAGGCTTGCTATACTTTGGCAGCCCTAATGCAGGAGCACGAACAAGGGATTCTTTTAGTGCTTTAAAAGCTCTTATTTGCTCAGAGTTAGGACGTAGGGGCTCCTCAGCCTCCTCCCTAGTTAGGTCATGCAAAGGTTTTAGCCACTCTCCGGCCGACATAATCCAAGGACGACAAAACCCAATCATGCAAATGAAGCCCCGCATACCCCGCATAGTGGTGGGGAATAAGATATTTAAGATAGTTTCTATCCGTTTGGAATCCAGACTACGTATTCCGGGACCCAGTGTATACCCGAGGCACTTTACCTCCTGTCGGGCCCACTGCAACTTAGTGGGACTGACTTTATGTCCTTTTAGTGCCAACTGATTGAGCAAATAGATAAAGTCCCATTCATTATCCTCTCGGGTCCTTGAAGCCACCGGAATGTCATCAGCATAAGTCACCAGGGTAGAAGCAGCCGGCAATGGACATCCTTTAAATCCTCAGCTAAAACACTGGCAAACACACCCGGTGCTTCCACATAACCTTGAGGCATTCTAGTCCAAGTGAGTTGTCCTGGGGGTCCAGCCCCTTTATCTCTTTTCCCTGCTGTACCAGGGACCCCCAATGTAAATGCAAAAAGGTACTGTTTTTCAGGGGCCACTGGCACAGAGAAGAAAGCATTTGTTAAGTCCATACATGTAAACCATTCCACTTCAAGCGGCACCATTGACAAAATAGTACTTGGGTTTGGCACCACAGGATGTTCTGGAATCACATACTGATAAATAAGTCTTAAATCCTGCACCATTCTATATACAGGCTTTCCGTCAGAGCCGAGCTGTGGTTTTCTTACATCCAGAATGGCAGTATTACAAGGAGAGACACACGGCACTAAAATCCCTTTGTTCTTAAAATCCTGCACAAGGGACTCAAGTCCTTGTATCACCTCAATTTTAAGAGGATATTGTCTCTGAGCAGGTGGAGGCATATTGCTCTTTATCACTGGGTTTAGAGGTGAGGCAGATTTCACCAGCCACACATCATGTTTTCCTCCCCACACGATAGGGTTAACCTCATTCTGGACTCGGAGGGGAAGTATTTTACAGTAGCTACCGGCTACTTGTGTTAGCACTTAAGCTTTTTCCACCGGGAATCGAAGGGAAATGCTCTCAGGAGTACAGGAAATTTGGGCATGCAATTTACACAAGTCTCTCCCCAGTAAATTCACTGGACTATTCATTAATAGGAAGGAAACAAATAATCCATTTGTCCCGGTCTAAGATCAACCAAAATATCTCTAAGGGAATCCATCCTGTCTGTGGAAAAGGTTCCACAGCCTGGCCAATCTTTAGTCGGGGACAAATGAGTGGTGAAGGATGGCCATTGAACCTGATATAAATTTTTCATTTTAGATTTAGTTAATCCAGTGGTTCCAGAGATTCCCTTCCAATCTCTGAGTATCAGCGACAACGGGGCGTCCCCCGGGCATTTACTGCCAAATTATCCCATTCTAGGCTGTAAAGGGACTCGAACCCCCACCCCTCAATGCCGAGCGATTGCTTACCTCTCGAGGGACTCGAACCCCAAAGACCTGGATCCTACTCAACGGGTAGGTGGACATTGCTGCATTTCTATGGGTTTCAGCTAGTTCGCAGAACACATCTTATCGCCGACACAGGGATCAGATCACCGGCAAGGCTCCTCGAAGCCGGAGGATGCGCACTGCATTGCTTTAGAGTCTGATCCCGCGCCGGAGAGTCAGACGAGTACCTTCGTGGTCACCAAATTTGTCGGGGACTCGAACCTAGATGGCACGGATCATTGTCTGACCGCAGAGAGACAGGCAACACCAGCAAGGTCCAAAAATAAGCTCTTTATTGAGGAGTGCACACAACAATAGAGAGCAGCCCGTCCCCAGAGAGAACCAGCTGCCCCTTAAACAACTAATACATTTTTATAGACAGTTCCGTTGCATCATAGATTATTCATTAAGCGGCCCACCCTCCTTTGTTAGTTAGAAGCTACCTACTATACATGCATCCCCATCCCCCTATTAGTACCCGCCTTAAGCAAGTCGTAATGCTTCGCCAACTTTCTTATCAGCATGGTTGTCAGGCACCAGAAACTAGGGAGTTAAGAACAGACAAGGAACAGAAACAGGGAGTGAAGACACTGAGTCTTCACAAAAACAGGGAGTGAGAACAGTGAGCCTCCTTATGTAAACAAACTGTTCCCAGCACATCTGGTACAGGAATGCAGCTCCCCGTTATCTCACTTTCTGCAGCAAAGCAATTATGCCTTCAATTCTACTCAGTTCGCTCAGGGACTTCCCAGCAACCCCCATTGGCCTCACTTTGGTTCGGCTGGCATAACGGCCTATGCTCAATTTCTTGCCTAACATGAAAATGCTGAAAAGCACTGGTCCCCATATAGACCCCTGCGGGACACTAGTATTTTCGTCTTTCAACTTTCACTATTTTTCCTAACATTTGTTTCCTTTCTTTTAATGGGAGTGCCTGGTAACACTTTCAGGATCATATAAGGAGCGAACCTTAATTTAATTTAATGACAAGCCTTTTGTTATCTTAACCACCCTGTCTCTGTTTATAAACAAACTTAAGGTCGAGAACTATTAGAACTATATGTGCAAAAACAATCTTGTTCTGTTCCAAGAAAAATACGGAGAATCAGCAGAAAAGGAAACAACACCAGCTGGACTGATATAAAATAGTGTAAGAATTGGAGGAAATGGCATACCTGGGATCACGGTGGCCCACCCAGGATTGTTACTTTGCAATTGTGTGGGTATACATCCTAGGAAACAGAGGGAAAGAACCAATGACGTGACGGAATGTACTATAACTGGTCGCCTATGTTTTCTGCAAATTGGGGCAGTTTATTGATCCAGAGCCCCATATGGATATAGATGTGGTTTTCGCTGCCTCCCTGCATCTAATGATCTTATGATCGGAAGGAATCTCGACTCGCCATGAAGACCATTTTGACCTTTGGACTCCGGTATAGTACGTTTAGTGTGTGAATGTGAAGTGAGTAAGGTTTGTTTGGTAACCAATAAAGAGCATTTAGAGTATTATATACCAACACAGTGTCCAGAATCTGCCTGGTCCCCATCCCTTTCAGGAGGGGAAACTGAGACAGAACACCTCATGGTGTTGATGAATATATGTATTGAGTTACATCTAGTTGGAAAAGAACAATGGTTAACAGTGCTGCAGAGAAAGCACACTAGCTGACTTTTCAGATCACCAGCATGATCTATAAAGGGTTCAAAGGTACACAGACATCTGCAACAACACCTGTGGATAACACTACAATCTTTGCAACACTTGGGAGTTATATGGTCAAAAAGTAAAGAGCACCTTGAGCACACTGCTTCTGCGTCAGTCAGTGACTAACACTCCTGCAGTGCACTAAGGTGGGAGGAGTGACATTCTGTGTCCCACAGCAAAACCCGGGCACCCCCATATTTACCATGGTGCTGTTATTACAATGTGATTTTTACAAACTATATAATATATGTCTGCTAAGATATCAATGGCTAATTATGATTTGCTTATAACGATTACCCTCTTTGTATGCATATATCATGTTTGTACCTAAAGTTCTGAAAGCGTGCATACAGCATGTGACCAGATCCTGTGACACTGGACTCCATCTTGTGGCTGTTCTTTCCCAGTAACTGCGCTGGGGGCTTTTGCTTGGAAAAATGAAGCTCCCTCTACACGGCAGAGCTATAAAATGTGGAAGCGACGTCATCACCTGGCCTCACTCCCCTCACAAATCAACACAAAAGATGTTAGAAACTGGAACTGAACTGGGGATATGGTCCCAGGCTGAAGGTGTTCCTAGCCTGTGTATGAAAGATTGGTGGATTGTTTTTACCATCCGGTGACACACTGCTCGATTCAAAGCCTGTCTAGTGTATAGAACTTAGATTGAGACTTTGTTTATTTCTTAGATTTCAACTTTCTTCTTTACACTGTTACTTATAATGACATAAACAAACCGATCTTATTGTAATTAATAAATCTGTTTTATATTTTTTTACTTAATACAGGATGTTGTTTGAAGTGTAAAAGGGAAATCTGCTCAGGCTGATGTATTGTCCTCTCATCACTGAGGGAGGGACAGATGGCAAATAAACATATACTGGTCAGGCTTTTGGCCAGGAAAAGACAGTACAGCTCGTGGGTCCTAGGCTGGGGAGCTGGGGGGAACTGAATGGAGCCTCTCTACTGTTGTTTCATGGCTGGCTAGTGAAAACTCTCATGTAACTGCAGCTGGGTGTGTCCCTGTCTGTGTATAGCTGTGTAAGTGCAAGACCTGAGAGGATTGCAGCTTGTGAGAGGGGGCTCAGACTGGGTGTTCGAGAGGGCTCAGTGGTCCCCAGTTCCATGTTGCACCCCAGGGAATTCCATCCCATCCCGTCCCCATCTCCCAGTGAACAGGCCCTGCATGACCGGGAGTCCGTTTCCCTGTTGTTATGTGATCACTTACTGACAGAGAGACAGTGCTTATGGAAGGGAAGTCAGGACACTTGGGTTCTGTCTGTTATTCTCCGTTTGACCTTGGACACGTCATGTCCCCCATGCCTCAGTTTACTGATCAGTGAAATGGGGATGGTTCATAGTGACTTTCCCTGGCTAGGTGTTTTGAAAATCCCTCAATGAAAGGTTCTACACATTATGATGATAGTTACTGATGAGAAGTAGTGATCTCTGATCTCCTAGCGACAGCCTCCTGTGTTCGCTGTAAGTGCTTGTGTCTCCTCTTACTCAACTTTCTCCTGACCTTTCTATCTATTATCAACCCATCTATCCTGAGACTGTACAGGATCTCTGATCCTCATTTACTTACTCATCAACTACAATTTTTAAATATATACACACAAACATACAGAGCAGCCAATTCCTCCCTGACTCAGCAGAGAGCCCAAGTGTTCTCATCTCCCTTTGGGAAGGTTCCTTAATTACTGTTTACTCATAAAGCTGGATAATTAACACAGAAGTCAAGACATGTTTGTCTACAGCCTGTTTACATCCAGATGCAGCTTCTCCTCCAGAGGCTGAGTGAACCCCACTGGGATTACACAGAGCTCTATTATAAACTGTGCACACCCCTGTGTTGGCTCTTGGCGTGGGATGCTGCTGCAGATGCTGGGGTGAGAGAGGCGTGGGACACGGCTACCTGAGGGGGATTCTTAGGGAGGACACTTCCCTCTCAGAATTCACAGGTACCCATGTCTTGCTAAGGAGCTCACCTGATCCACAAACCCTGTGCAAGGTGGGTGTGGAGGGTTAGAGAATTAGTCTGGGGTCCTTTCTGCTCTGCATAACCATGACATTTGCCTTTGCCATAAGTTATGAGTTTGCTAAGGAATCGCTGTCCAAAATGTCATTCTTTTCTGTTCACCCCTGCTCATCCCGCCTGATGACCTCAAGTCCCAAGCTGGCCGCATTTCAGTGGCACAGTGAATCCTTCAGGATGAAAGATGTTAGTAGATGTGCAATACAAGGGCAAATTCTGAGACCACGGCCTGTGCTTTGCTCAGGCCCCAATGAGGCAAAACTCCCCTTGGAGCAAGAGCTGAGTACAGATGTTAGGATGCAACTGTGTGTTAATGCACACACACTGTCAACCTCTCCTCTTGCATTTCAGGGCTCTGTCTCTTAATGGGGCAGTGGGACAGATGCGGTTACCTGAATTTTAATTGCTGGAAAGATTGGAGGTGCTAGGGTTTCTCACTAGAACAAAAATGAGACTTTTTCATCATGGGTAACACATACTTGCTCCTAGCTTCATTTGACAAATTGTCTGAACTGTTATGCCTGTAACTTTCAAAAAAAACTTTGCTCGAAGCAGACACCCAGCATGGAAAATTTCTGTCCAAACACCTAAAATTTGGCAAACTTATAAGCAACTGAAAATGAGGTCTCCTAATGGAAGGTGTCAGACAGCCTGAACTACAGGTGATTCCACCAGAACCACCTACAATGTCCAATGCATTTTGTGAATCCCATTCGTCTATGCTTTTTACTCCGATAATGTTGGTAGCAACGAGTCCTACTGCCCAAATATGAATTATGTTAGCAATTACCTTTTCTCAATGTTATCTGTTCAGACTTTCAATTTCACTAAATGTTCCCTCATCTACACCAAAGAGTTATAAGGGAACGCAAAGGACAGCTAGTCTAACCCTCTGACAAGATGCAGGATTTGTTTTGTGTTAGTCATCTAAAACTGATGGCTATTCACACTTCTTTGGAAAACCTCCACAGAAGGAGCTTCCATGACTTTCCTGGGAGTCTGTTCCATTAAATTTACAGTTAGGAGGATTTTGCTGAAATTCAATTTAAATCTGCTATACTGGAGTTTGAACCCGTTGCCTCTTGTCCTGCCCTGTGTGGTAAAATAGAATAATTTTCCTCAACCTATTTATGGCAGTCTTTCAAGTATTTGAAGACCACTATCATGTCCCCCATTAATCTCCTCCTTTCCAAATAAACATACAGGTTCCGGCGGCTTCCTCATACGGTTTGCATTCCATCCCTTGCATAACATTTGTTACTTGCCTATGGATCCTTTCCAAGTTCTTTCCATCCTTTCTATACATTGGTGAGGAAAATTGGACACATTACTCCAACTGAGACCTAACCTGCGCCGAGTAGAGGAATACTATCATGTACCGTGACTTACATTTTATGCTTCTGCTAATATAACGTAACATTGTGTTTGCCTTTTTTGAAACAGCAAAAAAATCCACACCCCAGAAAGATGTAGCTATATCATAGAATCAAAGAATCATAGAACTGGAAGTGACCTCAAAAGATTATCAAGTCCAGTCCCCTGCACTCTTGGTAGGAGCATCATCAGCTATTAAATCTCCGAGAGGTGTTTGTGTAACCTGCTCTTAAAAATCTCCAATGATGGAGATTCCACAACCTCCCTAGACAATTTATTCCAGTGCTTCACCACCCTGACAGTTAGGAAGTTTTTCCTAATCATACAGTCATAGAATCATAGAATCTCAGGGTTGGAAGGGACCTCCGGAGGTCATCTATTCCAACCCCCTGCTCAAAGCAGGACCAACCGCAGCTAAATCATCCCAGCCAGGGCTTTGTCAAGCCTGACCTTAAAAACCTCTAATGTCCAACCTAAACCGTCCTTTCTGTAATTTAAGTCTATTGCTTCTGGTTCAGCTTAAGAGGTTAAGGACAACACTTATTCTCCCTCCTTGTAAAAACCTTTTAGGTATTTGAAAACCGCTATCAAAGTCCCCACTCAGTCTTCTCTTTTTCAGACTAAACAAACCTAGATCGATTTGAATGTAAATTAGTTTCATTTTTTATTTTCCTCTCCTATATCATATGCTCTCTTCTTTGTCTCTTGTGTAAACTAATGAGTCCCAGACTTTTCTAGATGTTTGCATGTGGCAGCCTCCCACATTCTGAAAGCCTGTCTTGGAAATCCCTTTTATATATGCTGTATCCTTAATAGAGACTGGGTGACCAATACTGAAGACATATCCAAAACATGTTATTCTTCATCCCATATCTTAGGGATCTGAACATTGCTTTTGTTTTGTCCACTGCTCCGAATGAGCAGGTGTTTCTCTTGAGCTGCTATCAAATGCGCCCAGGTCTTTACCCTGAGGTATGTTCTAGTTAGGATGTTTCTCCCAGCACATATATTTTCACAAGTTTGGTTTATTCCACTCTCGGGTTTTGAGCAACGGGATGAATGGGGAACTCCCAACAGTATGGACTCCCTATCCTGGCTCTCATTGCATTAAGGAACAATGATGGATAAGAAGTATCCACACTTGTGTTTCCTACTGGTGCCTCTTAAGGTTCCCTAACCACAACGTGTAGGAATTACTAATGTAGGGAGTACCACAAGATATGGAATTGGATTTAGTAGGTTCATTGTTCATAGTGTGGTAAACCCAGGACTAACAGCTACAAAGGAGGCGTTAGTAGTTAGTCCCAGGGGGTTAAAAAGCCGCTCCCTATCCACTGAGGAGAGATGACTACGCGGAAATAAGGTTCAGGTTGGAAAGGGGTTATTAGGGAGCTAATTAGGTCCAGCTGCCTACAACTGCTGGAGACCTTTTTAAACCCTTCCGTGTGGGAATAGAGAGGGGGGTGCAAGAGTGTGAGAGAAGCAGGGGAAGCTGCTTTTAGGCTGAGTGCAGCAAGACACCGAAGCCTGCCTGGAAGGAGGGCTGCAGTTCCTCCCCAGAAGGGAAGGAAAACAAACACAAGGGACTGACTGGGGGAAGGTAGAGCTGGACCCTGTGCTACAGGTAAGGTTTTGCCTTGCCCAAGTCTGTGTCTCCAAGGCTAAAAGGACGGAGTCTGCTGAGGAGAAGCAGGTACTTTGCCAGAAGAGTCATTTTCTCTCACTAATGAAAATGTAATTTTTCAGTGTGTGAAGAGCGATCAATCTGCTTCTACCATGAGAATAGCCTCCACTACTGCACGTAGTGTCTCATATTAACGTTTAAAAAATTAGGAGAACTTGTGGCACCTTACAGACTAACAAATTTACTTGAGCATAAGCTTTCGTGGGCTACTGCTCACTTCATCAGATGTATAGAATGGAACCTACAGTCGGAAGGTATATATACACAGGGGACATGAAAAAGTAGAAGTTGCCATACCAACACTAAGAGGCTAATTCATTAAGATGAGCTATTATCAGCAGGAGAAATAACCTTTTGTAGTGATAATCAAGATGGCCCATTTCAGACAGTTGACAAGAAGGTGTGAGGATACCTAACATGGGGAAATATATTCAATTTGTTTAATGACCCAGCAACTCCCAGTCTCTATTCAAGCCCAAGTTAATGGTATCTACTTTGCAAATAAATTCCAGTTCAGCGGTTGTCTCTCACATTAATGTTGTCTCTCCATTCAGGCATTTCTACTGCAACCATCACCTGAGACTCTGGCAACACACAGTCAGGGGAAGATACGGTATATGCAGGAGACACCCTTATGCCACAGAGTTGCACACCTCCCCTACCCCATGTCTGACTTCAACACAACTGACTTCATCAACCCCTCCACCTTCATGCTGCTGGGCATTCCTGGCCTAGAGACAGCCCATATCTGGATCTCCATCCCCTTCTGTGTTATGTACTCCATAGCTGTGTTGGGGAACTGCACCATCCTGTTCATCGTGAGGAGGGAGCCGAGCCTCCATGAGCCCATGTACTATTTCCTCTGCATGCTGGCATTCACTGATCTGGTCGTGTCCACATCCACCGTACCGAAAATGCTGAGCATCTTCTGGTTCAATTCCACGGAGATCAGTTTCAGTGCCTGCCTCACCCAGATGTACTTCATTGCCTGCTTCTCAGCGATGGAGTCTGGGATCCTCGTGGCCATGGCTTTTGATCGCTACGTAGCCATCTGCCATCCCCTGAGACATTCCACGACACTGACAAACTCTGTTGTGGCCAAGATAGGCCTGGCCTTGGTGCTGTGCAGTGGCATACTCACATTACCCTTCCCCTTCCTGGCGAGGCGGTGGCCATATTGCAGAACTAACAGCATCCCCCACTCCTATTGTGGGCATATAGCCTTGGTGACGCTGGCCTGCGCTGACATCCGCATCAGTAGTTACTATGGACTGTTTGTTCTTTTCTCTGTGATCGGGTTGGACGTGGTGTTTATCACCGTATCCTACAGTCAGATCCTCCAGGCCATCTTCCGCCTCCCCACAAAGGACGCCCGGCTCAAAACATTTGGGACCTGCATCTCTCATCTTTGTGCCATCTTAGTTTTGTACATCCCAGATTTCTTCTCATCTCTCACACAACGGTTTGGCCACAATGTGCCACGGCACTTCCTCGTTCTCTTTGCCAGTGTGTACCTGATGGTGCCCCCCATGCTACACCCCATCATTTATGGGGTGAGGACCAAACAGATCCGGGGCAGGCTGCTCCAGCTCTTTACTCATAAAGAGACCTAAATCTTTTCTCCCTGTGCTCTGGCTCTCATACTGAGCTCTATTCAGAGCTGGCTGGTGCATTGTGCTGGGGTGTCTTCCATGAATCACTTACTGGACAGACAGAGAGACATTAAACCCTTTCCTGTCCTTCCTCTGCTGTGTCAATGTTGTGAACTGGGGAATCAGTCTATGGACACTACTCTGGGTTGCCACCTTTCTAATTGCTGGTAGCTCCATCCCTGAAATTGCAATCTTCCCCCATCTCTTCTCATAGACTCATAGACTTGAAGGTCAGAAGGGACCATTATGTTCATCTAGTCTGACCTCCTGCAAAATGCAGGCCACAGAATCTCACCCACCCACTCCTGGAATAATCCTCTTATCTATGTCTCAGCTATTGAACTCCTCAAAATATGGTTTAAAGACTTAAAGATGCAGAGAATCCTCCAGCAAGTGACCCGTGCGCCACGCTGCAGAGGAAGGAGAAAAACCTCTAGGGCCTCTGCCAATCTTCCCTGGACAAAAATTCCTTCCCGACCCCAAATATGGTGATCAGCTACACCCTGAGCATGTAGGCAAGACTCACCAGCCTCAACCCTGCTCTGTGTCTTCTCCCCAAGCCCCTTCCCCTGTCCCTTGCTCCTGTCTTCCTGTCCCCTTGTCAGCTTTGACCCAAACATCTCTAAAACCAATATGTTCTCACATCTTATTGCAAGTAACTTAAGGGACAAATGTTAAAATGTTAATGTTTCTTATTAGTTTGTTACTAACTCTGTGGAGAGAAAGTCCTCGTCAGGACTCCTAGGATCTATCTCAGCTCCGGGATTGGAGTGGGGTGTAGTCATAGGGTCATCGAATATCAGGGTTCGAAGGGACCTCAGGAGGTCATCTCGTCCAAACCCCTGCTTAAAGCAGGACCAACACAAATTAAATCATCCCAGCCAGGTTTTTGTCAAGCCTGACCTTAAAAATCTCTAAGAAATGAGATTCCTCTTCCTCCCTAGGTAACCCATTCCAGTGATTCACTACCCTCCTAGTGAAAAGGTTTTTCGAATATCCAACCTAAACCTCCCCCTCTGCAACTTGAGACCATTACTCCTTGTTCTGCCATCTTCTACCACTGAGAACAGTCTCGATCCATCCTCTTTGGAACCCCCTTTCAGGTAGTTGAAAGCAGCTATCAGATCCCCCCTCATTCTTCTCTTCTGCAGACTAAACAATCCCATTTCCCTCAGCCTCTCCTCATAAGTCATGTGCTCAAGCCCGCTTATCATTTTTGTTGCCCTCCACTGTACTCTTTCCAATTTTTTCCATATCCATCTTCTAGTGTGGGGCCCGAAGCTGAACACAGTGGTCCTGATGAGGCCTCACCAATGCCGAATAGAGGGGAACTATCACCTCTCTCGAACTGCTGGCAATGCCCCTATTTATACAGCCCAAATGCTGTTAGCCTTCTTGGCAACAAGGGCACACTGTTGACTCATATCCAGCTTCTCATTCTCCGTAACCCCTAGGTCCTTTTCTGCAGAACTGCTGCATAGCCACTCGGTCCCTAGTCTGTAGCAGTGCATGGGATTCTTCCGTCCTAAGTGCAGGACTCTGCACCTGAACTTGTTGAAACTCATCAGATTTCTTTTAGCTCAATCCCCTAATTTGTCTTGGTCCCTCTGTATCCTATCCCATCCCTCCACAGTATCTATCTCTCCCCCCAGTTTAGAGTCATCTGCAACCTTGCTGAGGGTGCAATCTACTCCGTCCTCCAGATCATTAATACAGCAGTAGGCAGATACACATGGGGTCTAAATAAGAAGATCACAATGGCCATACTGGGTTAAACCAATGGTCCATGTAGCCCAGTAGCCTGTCTTCTGACAGTGCCCTGTGCCAGGTCCTTCAGAGGGAATGAAAAGAACATGGGGACTATCCTGTGATTCGTGTGGAGCA
This sequence comes from Macrochelys suwanniensis, assembly GCA_033296515.1. Taxonomy (NCBI): domain Eukaryota; kingdom Metazoa; phylum Chordata; order Testudines; family Chelydridae; genus Macrochelys; species Macrochelys suwanniensis. Next base: position 793,493 of record CM065775.1, read on the forward strand.
GCTCGGCAGAAAGGGGCAGAAGACTCAACCCTGGACTACCTCAGCTTCAGCTGGCAGGAGTTCAAGCCTTCAGCCCCAGTAGAAGCCGACGGGGATTGAGAAGAGCCCGGGGTGCCCCCGGCTGAAGCAGCAGAAGAAGCCCTCTGCTCAGGCTGCGTTGAGTCCGAGCAGTAATGTACTGTGCTGCGGGTTGAGCTTCTCCGTTTTCTGTTGGACACCTGTGGTTTCAAGGGTAAGATGAAACTCCCTCTTCAGAGTTGGGAGACTTCCATCTCGTCCTCAGGGCCATGAGGTCTGTTTTGATGGAGTGGAGGGGAACCGGGAGGCAGGACCCCTAACTTCTGTGACAAGCCTCTCAGGTTGGTCAGCGATTGTTGCAAGGCCGGCTGGGGATCCTCCTGCCCGTGAGGATCCTCCTCAGTCCTCAGAATGAAGCCAACCATCTTTTCTACATTGAACTACATTGCCTGCAGGAAACCCACATGGATCCAGCTGCTGAGACTAGTTGGTGGCTGGAGTGTGGGGACCGGGTATATTTTACACACCTCAGCACTCATTCAGCTGGGGTGGCCTCCCTGTTCTCCCGCAACCTACAGCCTGAGATGCTGGGAGTTGCCGAGGTCGTTCCAGGTCACCTGCTGCACACCCAGGTTTGTGTGGCGGGGCTGAATCTGTGCAATGTCTCCCCCCAGAATTCAGACCTGGAGAGGGTATTTCTACCAACAGGTGTCTGCCGTCCTCTGCACCTTCGATCCTCATGTCTGGTCCTGAGTGGGGATTTTAATACTCTCTTTAAGGACCAGAATTTGTCAGAGATCGAGAGCAGCCAGGCCGCTGCAGGCATCCTCAGAGGGATCTTCCTTCATCACTCCGTAGTGGACATCTGGCAGAACCAACACGAGGATTACAATTACTCATTTACCTATGTCCAGGTGGAGGTCGATCGGTTGAGCCATCCTGATTGGACCACATGTATGTACTTTGTTTCCATCTTCCCCGGGACCACTTCTCCAGCATTCGGCTGGCCCCATTCTCGGCCCACCATTGAGTGGCCATGATGGCCTTTTTTATCTTGGAGCTCACCTGGGGCTGTTCTCCCTTTTACCACCCCCCTGCGCATACTCCAGGAGGTGGGGCCACCTTATTACCTACTGCTCGGGTTTTCCTTGTACGGGTCCTGCAAGAGTGTGCTCCCAAATCTACCCTAATATAAATCTCTAAAATTATTAATAAAACAAATAATTAAGCGCATAAGAAAATAAGAAACTTATAAGAAAGGATATATAGGCAAGCAAATAGGCTAGACTATAGGCTACCACAGCTGCTGGCTTCTAGTTGGTAATGGTACGGGACTTAGAAGTGACAGAGGGGGAGGAACATCTGTGGGCGGGTGAGTTACAAAGGAAAGAGAAATCCGGACCCAAATGCGCCAGGAGAAAGAGAGAGAGAGAGAGAGAGAGAGAGGATGAAACCCGCTAGAACTGGCACTCCCTGTCTCTACAATTCTGGGGAGCACTTTCCAAGGGAGACACAAATCTTCTCCCTGACCCAAACAGACACTGTGTGTTCCAGAAACATTTCCTGCCGGGAAGCCTGGCTGAGTCAGCTCTGGAACAAGAGCATTTGGGGACACACAGATGGCAGAGGAGCCACATTTGGGTGAAGAAAATATCTTGTGACACCTCCCTGGCCAGGCCCACTCCCCTTCCACATCGGTGTAGCAGCTCCAGGTTGCCTGTAATAGCCCCGCTCATGCTTGTGCAGCTGGATACTCACCAGTTGAGCATGTTCGGGGCCCACTCTGTAGCCCAAACTCACAGTGCAGCTTCTATTCTATTGCTTCCCTCTGGGAGAGAAAACCTGCACGCCGAGCACCAAGGCACCGAGGGTTTCGCTCGGCTCCCCGAGACTCTCCAGTTGCTTCAGCCCACCCTTCACAGAGCTCCCTCTAAGGGCACACTCTGTTTGCAGTGTGTCCTTTTCTGGTCACATGATCGCTAAAGCAAACAGCCCCAGGCCTTGCAAAAGGGGTCATGTGACCCATGGGCAGAAAGAGTTCAGCAACTTGCAGGCTAGTGACCCAGATTCACTCTTTACAGATAGGTTAGAAGAGTATACAAATGGTAAATAGGGCCATTCTAGCTTAGAGAGACCAGAGTTTTGAAATATAGACTTGTATTAAAGAACTGGAAGACGTTAGTGACTCAAATACTCTGTTTATTAGATGGAACTTGGGTGCAATAATATCATTTTCTATATGATTCTTTAAAGTTTCTGGTGAACTCCCTATAAACTGCTTAATGGATAATAACTTTATATTAATCCAGGTAGTTAATTACCAGTGATGTTTAGGAGAGAGAAGGTTACTTCAAAAGCCTATTGTTCACCCAACGACTCCTATGATGCCCAGGATCTGTATAAAGAGCTCTTTGAACCTGATCCTTTTTTCCTCAGATCTGCTTAAGCATCATCAGGGGAAGCTTGAGTCACAAGACTCTGGTCTCCAGTTGAAATGTGGACCGCCCTGATAATGAATATTTCAACATTGCACTATAATCTCTTGACTAATTCTGAAAGAACTCTGTGGAAGTCTGAAGCCAGCCATCTCTACTATAAAACTGACTTAAAAACTCTAATCATGTCTCTCTGTAGAATTATCTTTTAACCAATACTCTCTTTTTCAATAAATCTTAGTTTAGTTAATAAGAATTGGCTCTAAATGAACATTTGGGTAATATGGGAAATATTCATTCATCTGAGAGGTGTGTACAATTCTTTGGGATTAGTAAAACTTTATTATATGATGAACAAGATTTTCAATAATAATTAATATACTTGACTTGGCTGTCTGGGTGGGAGCCCACGGCCGGGTGGCTTTAAGGGAACTGTAGAAGCGACAAAGGGTCCTGTGGCACCTTATAGACAAACAGAGGTACTGAAGCATAAGCTTTCGTGGGTGAATACACAATTATTAGGATGCAAGCAGTGGAAATGTCCAGAGGCAGATATAAATGTGCAGGGAAGATTCAAGGGAACTGTGTTTTCTCTTCTGTGTAAGCAGTAAAGCATTTGTGAAAGCTGTTGTCAGGGTTCCCTCCCTACTCTAAACTCTAGGGTAAAGAGGTGGGGGGGCCGCATGAAAAGCTCCTAAGCTTATTTTTACCAGCTTAGGTTAAAACCCCCAAGGTACAAAATTCTCTGCACCCTGAGAAATGCTTCTTCGACTGCCACCATCAACTGTTCTAAACAGGAATCCAGGAAAGGGGACCACTTGAAGTCCCTTCCCCCCAAAATATCCTCTCAAGCCCGTACCCCACCTTCCTGGGAAGCTTGAGAATAATCTCCTAACCAGTTGGTTAAACAGTGATCTAAAAAACCCCCACCCCCGGGGTTTTTAACACCATAGAAAATAGTCAGCTTCTTAAAAGAAGGATTTTATTAAAACAAAGAAGGTAAAATCAGCTCTGTAAAACCAGGATGGTACTAATTTACAGGGTACTCAATTTCCACACTCAGAGGGATTCCCCCCCTCTGGACAAACCCTTAAGGTTACAGAAAAAGAAAGGAGTAACCCCTCCCTCTCACACAGGGAACGTACCAAGCAAAAATAAACAGAAATCTGCTCGCTATGCTATCTAAACTTACTTTAGACAAGTGAGGATTTGATGAAAAGATGACATTCCTTTTTACTCCAAGATCACTCCGTGTCTGACAAAGAGCCACACACAAAGCATTTTCCCCTCCCAAGATTTGAAAGTATCTTGTCCCCCCATTGGTCAGATGCCAGCCAGGTCAGGTGTCAGTCTGGCTACCTGCATTTCTTAACCCTTTACAGGTAAGAGGATTTTCTCCCCCTTCCTTTTATATTTATGACACGCCCCCCAAATCACCGATAGTGTGAAACACTGGCTGTGATTTCTTCCTGGAGCTCTAAAAGAAAACAAAAGTAATAAGACACATGCATCTCCAAATATACTAATAACTGGATAAAGACTAACAATATGACTCACATGATTGGAGTACTGTCATGGATGGATATAAACTGTTCAGGAAGGATAGGCAGGGCAGAAAAGGTGGGGGAGTTGCGTTGTATGTAAGAGAGCAGTATGACTGCTCAGAGCTCCAGTATGAAACTGCAGAAAAACCTGAGAGTCTTTGGATTAAATTTCGAAGTGTGAGCAACAAGGGTAACGTTGTGGTGGGAGTCTGCTACAGACCACCAGACCAGGGGGATGAGGTGGACGAGGCTTTCTTCCAGCAACTAACAGAAGTTACTAGATCACAGGCCCTGGTTCTCATGGGTGACTTTAATCACCGCGATATCCGCTGGGAGAGCAATACAGCGGTGCACAGACAATCCAGGAAGTTTTTGGAAAGTGTAGGGGACAATTTCCTGGTGCAAGTGCTGGAGGAACCAACTAGGGGAAAAGCTCTTCTTGACCTGCTGCTCACAAACAGGGAAGAAATAGTAGAGGAAGCAATAGTGGATGGGAACCTGGGAGGCAGTGACCATGAGATGGTTGAGTTCAGGATCCTGACACAAGGAAGAAAGGAGAGCAGTAGAATACAGAGCCTGGACTTCAGAAAAGCAGACTTCGACTCCCTCAGGGAACTGATGGGCAAGGTCCCCTGGGAGAATAACATGACGGGGAAAGGAGTCGAGGAAAGCTGGCTGTATTTTAAAGAATCCTTATTGAGGTTGCAGGAACAAACCATCCCGATGTGTAGAAAGAAAAGTAAATATGGCAGGCGACCAGCTTGGCTTAACAGTGAAATCCTTGCTCGTCTTAAACACAAAAAAGCAGCTTACAAGAAGTGGAAGATTGGACAAATGACCAGGGAGGAGTATAAAAGTATTGCTCAGGCATGCAGGAGTGAAATTAGGAAGGCCAAATCACACTTGGAGTTGCAGCTAGCCGGAGATGTTAGGAGTAACAAGAAGGGTTTCTTCAGGTATGTGAGCAAGAAGAAGAAAGTCAAGGAAAGTGTGGGCCCCTTGCTGAATGAGGGAAGGAACCTAGTGACAGAGGATGTGGAGAAAGCTGGTGTACTCAATGCTTTTTTTGCCTCTGTCTTCACAGACAAGGTCAGCTCCCAGGCGGCTGCACTCCGCAGCACGGTATGGGGAGGAGGTGACCAGCCCTCTGTGGAGAAAGAAGTAGTTTGGGACTATTTAGAAAAGCTGGACGAGCACAAGTCCATGGGGCCGGAAGCACTGCATCCGAGGGTGCTAAAGGAGTTGGCCGATGTGATTGCAGAGCCATTGGCCATGATCTTTGACAAATCATGGTGATTGCGGGAGGCCCCGGATGACTGGAAAAAAGCTAATGTAGTGCCCATCTTTAAAAAAGGGAAGAAGGAAGATCCGGGGAACTACAGGCCAGTCAGTCTCACCTCAGTCCCTGGAAAAATCATGGAACAGGTCCTCAAGGAATCAATTCTGAACCACTTAAAGGAGGGGAAAGTGATCAGGAAGAGTCAGCATGGATTCACCAAGGGAAAGTCATGCCTGACTAACCTAATTGCCTTCTATGATGAGATAACTGGCTCCGTGGATGAGGGGAAAGCAGTGGATGTGCTATTTCTTGACTTTAGCAAAGTTTTTGATACAGTCTCCCACAGTGTTCTTGCCAGCAAGTTAAAGAAGTATGGGCTGGATGAATGGACGGTAAGGTGGATAGAAAACTGGCTGGATGGTCGTGCTCAACGGGTAGTGATCAATGGCTCCATGTCTAGTTGGCAGCCGGTATCAAGTGCCGTGCCCCAAGGGTCGGTGCTGGGGCCGGTTTTGTTCAACACCTTCATCAAAGATCTGGAGGATGGTGTGGACTGCACCCTTAGCAAGTTTGCAGATGACACTAAATTGGGAGGAGTGGTTGATACACTGGAGGGTAGGGATAGGATACAGAGGGCCCTAGACAAATTAGAGGATTGGGCCAAAAGAAATCTGATGAGGTTCAACAAGGACAAGTGCAGAGTCCTGCACTTAGGACAGAAGAATCCCATGCACTGCTACAGACTAGGGACCGAATGGCTGGGCAGCAGTTCTGCAGAAAAGGACCTAGGGGTTACGGTGGACGAAAAGCTGAATATGAGTCAACAGTGTGCTCTTGTTGCCAAGAAGGCTAACGGCATTTTGGGCTGTATAAGTAGGGGCATTTCCAGCAGATCGAGGGACGTGATTATTCCCCTCTATTCGGCACTGGTGAGGCCTCATTTGGAGTACTGTGTCCAGTTTTGGGCCCCACACTACAAGAAGGATGTGGATAAATTGGAAAGATTCCAACGGAGGGCAACAAAAATGATTAGGGGGCTGGAGCATATGACTTATGAGGAGAGGCTGAGGGAACTGGGATTGTTTAGCCTGCAGAAGAGAAGAATGAGGGGGGATTTGATAGCTGCTTTCAACTACCTGAAAGGGGGTTCCAAAGAGGATGGATCTAGACTGTTCTCAGTGGTAGAAGATGACAGAACAAGGAGTAATGGTCTCAAGTTGCAGAGAGGGGGT